>CM066728.1:182264673-183464673 GCA_033961575.1 Aselliscus stoliczkanus
ATGTAGAGGATCAGGTGTGGTATTGAAGTCAGAAAGTTGAAAAACTAAAGCTGTTGTGTAAATAGAAGAAATAAATGCATAAAAGTCTCTGAAGATTAAAGAAAGTATTTTGCATTCAAGAACATGAAAATAGTTCAATCTGAATGGACATATAGACTGTAACAGGAGAAGCAATACCCAGATCACCTTGGACTTCACAGGTTTTATAAGTTATTTATATTTTGTTTGAGGACAATGGGGAAGAAGGGCAGCTTAATGGTGTGATCTGATTTGCATATGAGAATATAGTTAAATGCCATATTAAGACCATTAAGAATGTTTCTTTCTGAGCTTTTTTCATCTCACTAATAACTACCAGATCCATCCACTGTTAGTGCATCCACTGTCTACACCACTATTAATCTGTTGGACAATTACAATAGATTTGTTGCTGACATTGGCTCTTCATATATTCTCTTCTTTCAACATAAATTATCTTAGCCTTTCCAGCCTCACCCTTTCTCCTGATTATCCTAACAATTTGCATCCCCATACTTTAATTAGTGTTTTAATTGAATCTCTTTTTGATTAGAATATAATGTTTTGCAAGCAGAGATTGTGTGTTTTATTCATGTCTTCTTTATCAAAACCTAGAAGATAGCTTGGTACTTAATACTCAACTAATTGATATGGGCTCAATTTTAAATGTTAGTTTCATGTGCCTACAGCATATCCATGAACAGATGCATGATAACAAGTGGAATATATCATTCTGGAACTTATGAAAGTGTAGAAATAAAAGTACTAATTGAGAGTACTGGTCCAACTGAGAGTTTTCAAAGAAGAGTGTGTGGAACAAGAATAGAAGAGGCACTAGAGTCCTGTATCATGCACTTCTTTGTCCCCAATTCACACATGTTCAGTGCATTTTTCTATAGATATTGCTGCTCTTGCTACAACTAACTCCTCAGGTATAATCTGACAGCACCTCAGCTGAACTACGCTGCTCATTTCTTCTTGCTATCTGACCAGGGAAAATGGACTGCCTATAGGAATGCTCAGCACAAAATTGAAAGTTCAAATGAGTTACACCCCAAGTGGCAGTCCATGATCAACAAGAGAGGGAGCAGACAAATTGTCCCCTCTCTATCCTTTGAGTATAACAATGTTTTGGCTTCTTTTGCTTGAGTGCCTCAGAGTATTCCAGCAAGATTGCTCCTTTCCTGCTCACAATGCTGAGCTGTTCAATACTTTATCCTTACATTGTCTTTCCCTCCCTCCCTGTTTAACTCTTCCCAACCTCTTCCCCCTGCTCCCTGAAATTACTTCTCAAATTAAACTGTCTACCTCAAAGCCCAATGTCTGCTTTCTGGAGAAAACCCAGGCTAATACTAACATTTGTTATAAATAAAGAAAAAAGCTAAAATAGACTCATATGTAGTACTCATAAAGTACGAAAATTAGGAGTGTAGAGTCATAGAAATAATGATCATGGTGATAATAAAATGGCACCCAAGTAGGATGAGAACAGAAAAAAATTCAAAAGATTTTGAAAGGAAGAGTAAGATAAGCCCAGAAAAGTTTACATGAAATTTAGGTACAAGAAGCTCACTGATATCTTGAAGGGAATTATTTTGGTGGAGTGCAGCAGGTGGAAGCCTAAGTGCAGTGAATTAAAGAAAGATAAGGAGGTAAATAAGTGGATAATGTGATTATTGACGGTTTTTGTTTTCCAATTTAAAAAAATTCACTAGAAAAGAATAAAGAGAATAAGACAAAACTCAGAAAATAATGAGGAGTGATAAAAGGCCAAGATACAGATTTCTGTTATTAACAGATAAGAAAGGAACAATACTCCAAAATATCATTAAATATAATGGATAATATATAAGATGATAGATGATAGATAGATAGATAGATAGATAGATAGATAGATAGATAGATAGATAGATAGATGATAGATAGAATAGGCATGTTTAGGCTAAGAAAAAAGCTGAATTTTTTTGTTTATTAAATTTATTGGGGGTGACATTGGTTAGTAAAATTACATAGGTTTCAAGTGTGCATTTCTATAACACATCATTTATATATTGCATTGTGTGCTCACCACCCAGATTCAGTTCTCCTTCCATCACCATGTATTTGACCCCTTTACCCTCTTTTACTATTCATTTTCTCCCCTTACCCCCTGGTAATCACTAAACTGTTGTCTGAGTCTATGAGTTTTTGTTGGTTTGCCTTGTTCATTTCTTGCTTTCATTTTTATATTCCACATATGATTTTATATTCCACATAAAATCATATGGTCCTCAACTTTTTCTGTCTGACTTATTTTGCTTAGCATGATTATCTCAAGATCCGCTGTTGACGTAGAAGCTGGTAATGACTAAATAAAGTTCTAATTAATCTGAGTACTATAAAGAAAATAAACATTCAAAACATAGTGTTCATAAGAAATAATTTCGAAGCAATAATTTTTTAGAAAATCAAAAGGAAAAATTAAAAGGATAAGAGCCCTATTATCTAAAAACAAACAAGAGTGTAAAATAACACCAATAGGTTCATCAAGAAATATTCAATGCTAATATCAGAAAAAGCATAAGGTGAGATATTTAATAAGTTATTTGAATACAAAGAGACACAGTATAATCAAGGAAAGATGACAGTTAAAAGGAAAGAGACCCTCTCCTAAAACAATCATAGATGTAAACACAATTGCACACATAATCACAAAGGGATTTTCTTTTTTTAGAACTTGATAATATGGCTGTAAAATAAATCTATTAAACAAATTGAATGAGAGTAGTCAAGAAAAAATGAAAAATTTGATAAAATGACATATCATATTTTTAAATGTACTGTAGCCATTTAATAATTAAAGCCTTATTGTATTCAAGCAACAATAGAGTTTTATTAATGGGAAAATGTATAAGGCTAACACAAAAGCAATGGTAAGCACCAACATTTATATTGTAAAACAGAATTTAATAGTACTTAAAGGACAGGTTACTTAAATAATAGTGATAGAGTAATTGGTCACTATTTTTAGTTAAAAATAAAATTGCATCTTTTCCTTAAGAAATGAATAAAAATAAATTCCACGTATATTGGACATACACATTAAAAATATAACCCATAAACATCCCAGACAAAAGTACAGATAGGGTTGTAAATTAGTGGTCTTAAGGGCTCTCAAAACATGACACCAAAGATAATTTTAAAATTCTGATAGAAGTGGTTACATAAAAATGTTAAACTTAATAATTGCATCATAAAGCACTATGCAAGTTGAAGGCAAATCATGAACCAGGACCTTTTTGCAATATCACCACCAAGGAGCTGACCTTTATATATACTGATACTTTTTACATAATAATCATATATAAGAAGAGATCTGTGGGCTGGCTGAGTGGCGCGATGGTTAAGCGCTGGTTTGGGAAGCCAGCGGCCCTGCTTCGGTTCCACATATGAGGGCCAGTGACACTGCCCTCAAAAAAAAAAAAAAAGAAGAGATCTGTGATATATGCATTGTATGTTACTTGACTAGTATTTGGATGTTAGATCAACCTTCTCATTTAAGCTTTTGTGTGCTGTTCTCTATTTTCCCAATATACATATACATATATATTTTTTTACTGAGCATGTTACTTTCCATACATACTACAATAAATTTTATTAAAGTTAAAGATAATATTTTAGGTGGTTTCCAAAAACGATTTTTCCATCAATTATGGATAGAGAGATTGACTGCATAAATACTGAATATAAAACAGCAAGGCTTGCATTTATTTCCCTGATGTTACTATGTTAGGTATATCCCCAGGCCACAGCAGCCCAGGCTATGATTTAGATACAAGATAATAATAAACTCTTACACTTGGGAGTACTTAGGAAGCACAACTTTTCTCAAGACTCATGTTCCCCTTAGTTTCCAGGTGTTCTATGTGCATGTACATTATATAGTTGAGCCAGGACAGAGCAGGGGCCCAAGAATGTTTGGGCCGCCCAATGCCCACTCACACATTTAATGCCTGCCTGGACAATACTCCTGCGAGAGCAGAATGTTCCATCATTAACACCAAGAACTATCTTTGCATTTTGATGACTTTGTATATATTTTATATATATTCCTTACCCTACAATATAAACTATATAGCAAAAATATAAAACTTAATACATACATGTAATGCAAACTACCAGGACAATAGTGAACATCCAATTAACCACCACACACTCTTTGGTCATTATTAGGAGTCATTTTTTGCTTTTCTGTACAGTTTTAACATTTGTATGCACTCCTATATAATTTAATTGAGGTTTGTCTTTTTTTGATCTTTATAAAAATACAATCATCGACATATTCATTTTATGTGCTGGTTATATCATTCAATTATATATCCATAATAGTCATTCACTCATATTGTTGTAGCTCATTTTCATTCTTGAAAGGAGTTCCGTGTCAAAATATACCTCTTGTGCTGTTGATGAACCTGTGGACTGATTCGTGCATTAAGCTGTCTCTGTCAATGCTGCTGTGCAAATTGTGTATAAGGATCCTGGTACACATGCAGACACCTGAGACTCTAACTGTTGGCCCAAAGGATATGCTCATCATTAACTAAATCAGTGACCAAAACTCCCAGTAATATGTTGAATAAGAGTGGTTAGAGCAGACATTTTTGCCTTGCTCTCAATCTTTGCAGAACAGCATTCAGTTTTTCATCATTAAATATGATGTTAGCTGTAAGGTTTTTGTACATGCTTTTAACAAGTTGAGATCATTTGTCTCTATTTCTAGGTGTTGGATTTTATCAAATCTTTTTCTGCATTAAATGATTATGTTGATATGGTCGATTACATTTTTTAAAATGTTTTCAGTTGGTAAAAGCAGACAAAACTGAATGTCTTTTAAATGTTTAATTTTTATAAGTCTTATAAATATTCAACAATGTGAGCGCATTGTTTGGTCCATCTTCAAACCATGAAAAAGACCTGTGCAAGTTAAAAAATGAAGTATTTGAAAATATATTTAGCTTCATAGCAAATGTGACTGTTAGCTTTCAAAAGTTGAGATTCTTTATGTGGTATTCCATTCTGTAAATCTTTGGCAGAGTTACTATCATGGCAGACTGTAGATGAAGCATCACAATAACTCCCCGACCACCAATGCCACTTCCTCCATTTTCCAAATATACAAATGTTAATAGGCTTGTAGAAACCCCATGGTCTTTTTTTTCTTAATAAATGAAGAGTATGTTGAGATTGATGGAAACACTTCATCTAGTAGGGTCTAAGCAAAGGGCCACAGTAGATTTCTGCAATGACTTTTGGTTGTGTTAGCAGGAAGGCAAATTAAAACTCTGAGGGACTAGGGAGAAGAAAAGTCAATTTTTCCAATAATGATAGAATAGACACAGTAGGAAACAAATGATTCCTGTGCTTTTTCAATGAGGGGGAAAAGTAAGACTGAGCAACAAAGAGGGTGACTATTTAATATTCTGGAAACTTGTGCCATGTTCACTGCTTTTTGTTATTCCCTGTTTTTCATTGGTGATTAGTGATAAAATCCTTATAATGAAAAGAGCTTCTTTTTAATAGGCTCAAGCAGGAAACTAGCTCTATAGAAAAGACAAATATATTTAAACATCTATAACCTGCAATTAGAAAATAAGGAATGGATGAGAAGCTAGTCTGGGATCTAGAATGTACCTAGGAGATTACTTAAATCATAAGAGGTCCATAGAGGTTTTGTAATCATTTATAACTTACTAATACAGATATTTTTATGGTTTTTATAATAGAAAATGTAGCATTGAGATTCCAAATGTTAAAAATTAAGAATTGCCAATTTTTTTTTGCAATATACTATGAATAGAACAACAGCTAGTGTAAAAACAATTATGTAACATATGTATATATCCTGAATCCTACAGGAAGAAAAATATCACAGTAAAAGCTCATTAAAAATATCAGAAAAACTTCAAAACATTAATTTGGTATAAATGTAAAGTTTAAGATAGGTAATGAAATCTATATGTTTAAAATACTAACATGGAAAAGTTGGATCTAATCCTCTCCTTTGTATGTATAAGGTTCTTTCCCAAAGCATTTCAGCAACAATGAAAAGGACCAAAGGATAATTTAAAATATGTTTGGATGGCATCTGTGACTTTTAGTTATGTGATTTTATCATAGGTTATGAAACACTCAATGAAAACCTTCATTAATACTTTCATATACCAGGGAGTGCCAAAAAATTGTATACAAATAGACATTTTTTTTTTATATTTTTATTTTTTTGAGGGCATTGTCACTGGCCCTCATATATGGGACCCGAACCGGGGCCGCTGGCTTCCCAAGCCAGCGCTTAACCACCGCGCCACTTGGCCGGACCTACAAATAGACATTTTGGTCAGTGTTGCTCAAACAGTAGTTCACTGTAATCAGAAGTGTCTGGATGCTGATGGTAACCACTTTGAGCACCTCTTTTAATTGCAGAAGTCAAATGTGACTTGTATTCATCTTTTGTTATCAGTATATATTATTATAATTTTAATACAGTTTCCCTTTCTTAAAATGTGTATACATTTGTGTATATATTCATTACACTCATGCAATTGGCATATTAATACATTATATATACATGAATTTGGTTGATATAATAAAGCAGAATATACTTTATAACCTTTATTTATGAATCTGAATATCTATAGGTTTTATTAATAATAATGAAACTGCATTTTTAACATTCATAACATGAGAACAGGAATCATGGTATCCTCCCTGAATTAACCATTATAATGAATAATGGGTCTTTAATAAATCTTACTAACTGATTGGCTGCCACCAATAATTAATAATAATAATAATAATAATAATAATAATAACAACTTATTTTTTACTGATAGAATACACCTTAATGAGAGTCTGGAGTTAGTGTTTCTCAACTCTCTTCTGGTTTCCAACATTAAGCAGTTTGCAATGAAAACACACACACATATGTACAATAATTGGATGTTCATATGTAACTGATTCTCTATAGAAGTTTATGTGCAGTCAGCTCTTAATATTTATAGTCAATTGATTTTTTTGTGTATCGTGTCTGTTTTCTATACTTCTTATATCTTCAATTGGGAGGTTCTGTGCTGTTTTGCTCAGAAATTAATTTATTGAAACATTAAGAATTGCCTACACATAAATTAACTTTTAATTGAAAACTGAAGAGCAATATAGAATGTAGAAAAATGCAATAAAAAATTGGGATCCTTATGTTTACATTTGTATCTTGAGCAAAACTATTTACTTTGAATAGATAGGGCAACTGTAAATAAAACACAAATCATATCCTGATGGAACAGTTATCAGAGAGAGACTGCAGCTCAGTACAGTCTTCATCAATGTAAAATGCCGATTCTCTCCAGTAGGGGAATATGGAGATTTGTTTGCCATATTAAATGTGAAGGCTACATATCTTAGCCTTGTAAAAATAGGTCAGGCTTCAAAAGAGACATTTTTGTGCTGAAAGTTACAAAACAAAAAATTCTCATGGGCATTTTTTTGTTTACTTAACTTTAGCTGCATTTACTGCACATGAAATTTGAAAGATTTATGGGGCCAGCTAGAGGCAGAAGTCATAATGGCTAATGCAACTCCATCCTAGCAAATGCTGTTTCTCGATTGGGCATAAAGTTAAGGTAAAAAAAAAAAAAAAAAAAAAAGCGCAAGCAAAAATGCAGTATTAAGATATGAGTGTTATGGGACTTATACCAGAGTTCTAATACACTATGCTGTATGTGCCCTTTCGATTCCTTGTCCTTAAGCATTATCAGCAAATGGAGCCTGTACCAGCTCATTTATTGACTTGATAAATGATTATAGTGGTTTACACAATTCTTTCTTGACTCACAAAACTATGAAATTAATAGACAACTTTGATTTACTATTGACTTTTCTGGTTTGATCAATGAAATGCAGTCTACCCAACCCCTAAACAAGTGCTTGGAACATAAGAAGCACTTCATACATGTTTATTATATAAAAGAATGAATAAATCTTATTATTAAGAATATTTCTGGGGGCCGGCTGAGTGGCTCAGTTGGTTAAGAGTTGGCTTAGAGTGCGAGCTCTGACCAACAGGGCCGCCGGTTCGATTCTCACATGAGCCAGTGAATGCTGCGCCCAAGCTGAGCTGTCACTGAGCTGCCAACAGGTGGCAAGATGGCTCAGCTGGTGTAACAACAAGATTTGCCTGTTCAATGGTGGGCTATGCCCACCCGCAACAAAGACTGAACTCGGCACCTTGAGCTGAGCTGACACCAGGATGGCTCAGTGGATAGGGCATGCGCTCGTAACAACAAAGCTGCTGGTTCGACTCCCTCATGGTATGGTGGCTATGCCCACCCAAAACTAAGATTGAACACAGAACCTTGAACTTAGAGGCCACGAGTTGCCTTCAGGAAGCCAGATGGCGACTGGCACCCTCCACATAAGATTGCAGAACAACAACTTGGCTGGTCCCCTTCCCCAATCCCCAACACTGTTCCCCTCCCCCAATTCCCCCAATAAAATCTTTAAAAACAAAGAATATTTCCTTTTTTCATAACTTTTCTATACAGTTAACACATGCAAACACACACACACACAAAAAAAAATCTGTCTGTGGAGCAATAATGCAGATTATTTGGGTGTGGCAAAGAACATCTTGGTGTATAAAATCATAATGGAAAACATTTGAGTCTTCATGAAGTTTTTCCCAGGCTCTTCCACTGTGTGTCACTCCATCTGTTCTCCGTATTCTGACATGGCTACAGTGCCTGTCTTTTAAATTTACCCAAGAGGGCGAATACCTCCATGATTAAGCAAATATATAATCATCTGCTGATTCCCTTTTAAAGCAATTAAAGCTAATTGATTTTTCTAAGACTTTGAGATAAATGAAAACAAAAACAGACAAAAAGGATGCTGTAAGGTAGAATTCTGTGTCCAGAAAATGCTGACTTGCAGTCTGACCACACTGTGTGTGGCTCTCCCACTCTCAAGCATCCACCAACATGTCCACAGATTCTATTTCGTCACCTGAAAATGAAGGTATTGCACTGAATGATTTCTGGGCTTCCTTCTCAGCTATAACAATATTCTAAAGTTATTAATATAAATACGAATTTTAAAGTGCTTTGAAGGCCTTTGACAATAACATGGTATAGGCATAACCCTTTTGAAAAAGAAGAGGAGAGTTAAAAATATCTGGCTCCCCGGGCTCCTTTTAGACTAACATTTTTATTATAGTGGTTTCATGAGATAGTCACTGAGGTTTACTTCAAATTCTATAGACTAGCATTCACATCCAACCATGATTACAGTTCTGATGGAAAAATAAGAGCAAATACCTATTTTTCTTTTGTTAATGAACTGGGATACTGCTCTGAATAAAGCATGCAATCTATGAGTTATATTCAGACTGTAACTTTGCAATTCATGTCTTTACAATTCTATAAATATACCACATAGAAACAACTATAGCTTTAACTCTTCCCTAACCTTGGTAGTTTCCCATTTATAGGCCAGATGTTCAAAGCTTTGGCAAGCAATAGCATCAACCTTAGACTTAATAACATTGCTTGTATTGACTATATTTATTGCAGTTATCTTTAATGAAAAGTAACACTTTCTATTTGCAACAGTGATATAACTTTTCCTTCTAAAGTAGATTTAAGCAAAAGAGAAAGTGAATTGATTTTAAAGATATTAAATTACTCTAAGCACAGGTCATACACTAAATAAAATTTAAAAAAGTGATAATTAGATGTCTTAAGATTAGAAAAGCATAGGCTTGGAAGTGGGTTTGATTTCTCTGCAGCCCTATTAACCATGTCTAATCTTTTAGATAATCATAAGAATCCTTCATCAATTGGCTTCCAATATTATTCTTTTGCTTACTGTAGAAAGGGTCTCCTTCACTGAGAGCCAACTATATATCTGATTATATGTTGGATTTTGGAGTTGACTTTAATGGTGCATTTTTGTCTTTGGCTCCACTGAAAAACGGAGATGTTTGACCTAATAGGGCTTGTGAACGGGCAAACCATTTCAGGCTCTGTCTTTGATTACCTCCCAAAGTTTCTCTTTTATTGAAAGGTGTGTATTTCCCTGTGTGTATTCCATTATACCAGGGATAGAAATGTAAATTTGTAAGAATTTTTTGGTAGCAATTATATAATACTTATCAACATTTTAAACCAACACAGCTTTTTGCTGAAAATTCTATATTTAGGATTTTAGTTTACCAAAAAGAGCTACTATGGGTGAACTATAACACAGATGTAAGGATGTTTATTGCAGTATTATTTGTACAGTAATAATCGGAGAGTAAGCAAATTTCCCTTTTCTTAATTTTTTTTTTTGAGGGCAGTGTCACTGGACCTCATATGTGGGACCCGAACCGGGGCCGCTGGCTTCCCAAGCTAGCGCTTAACCACCGTGCCACTCGGCCAGCCCTTCTTGATATATTTTTTACTCTTGGTTTCAATACCTCCTTCATTCTTCTGGTTTTCCCACTACTTCTCTAGACACTTCTTCCAAACTTTGCTTCTTCTCTTCATCACTTCAAACCCTTTTTTTTTTTTTTTTTAAGATTTTATTGGGGAATTGGGGGAGGAGAACAAACAAGTTGCTGTCCTTTTGTTCTTTAGTCTAGTTGTGGAGGACGTTGCTTCACTGGCCCATGTTGGATTCATCGTTGCGCTCTTCCCAGATGAGGCAGATCAGTCGCCAGCCTGTGGACGGCTGCTCACTGTGGCTATTGGCAGCTCACGCTGGCTGCCAGCTGCTCACGCTGGCTGCTGGCCACTCACTGCAGCCTATGGCAGCCCACTGCAGCAGGGACTGCAACCTGCACCATCACCAGGGCTCGCGCAGCCCAGCTCCAGGTGGAGGTGTTGTTCACCATCTTAGCTCTAGAGGGCAGTGTCACTGGACCTCATATGTGGGATCTGAACCGGGGCGGCTGGCGTCCCAAGCCAGCTCTTAACCACTGTGCCACTCGGCCGGTCCCATCACCTCAAACTCTTAATGATAGAGTGCCTCAGGGCAAATGTCTTTCAGCTTTTTCTTGATCTACTATTTATGCCTTGGTATTCTAGCAATCTTATGGCTTGAAATAGCTTTTACACATTAATTATTCATCTCTTTCTCTCTCTCACTTGTCCCTTTCCTATAACATCAACACATATATTTAATAGATTACTCTTAAATGTCCACTTGCCTATCTAATATACTTCTCAAATTTAACATGCCCCAAACTGAGCTTTAGATTTTGTACCTTCCTCCAATATTTCTAGCCTAGTAACTGCATTCCACCAAGCTAAAGAGGCATATTTTATTTTTTCTTTCACCTACTACCACATTAAATCTGTCAGAAAATCCTTTTTGTTCTATATTCAAAGTATTCCACAATAAAAACCCCAAAAGCCATTTTAGTACCATCATATATAAATTGAAGTGCTCAAAGAATCTCCTTTGAGATCAGAAACCAGATAAGCTCTCCAGTTATCACCATTTTATTGTTAGGTAGCTCATTAAGGCAAGAATATGAGAAAAAATGACTAAAGATTATATTTAAATATAATATAATAATGTAATATAATATAATATAAATATAATAAAATACTATATAAATTTCTAATTTAACACTAATAAATTATTAGAATGTATAAGAAAGTTTATCTATGTTGTTGGTTACAAACGCTATTTTATTTCTATATGCCAGGAGCAAAGTTAGAAAAATATATACTATTTACACCAAAAAAATAAAAGTGCCTAGGAATGAATCTAACAAAATATGTGCAAGTTCTTTTTTTAGAAAATTATAAAAGCTTATTAAACACAGTAAAAGAAGATCCAAACATTCAATATTATGAAGATTTTATTTCCATTTCAATATACAGACACATTGAAACACCATGTGATGGCTAATTTTATGTGTCAGCCTGACTGGCCCTGGTCAAAGGTTATTTCTGGGTTTGTCTGTAAGGGTGTTTCAGAATGATATAAGCATTTCAATCAGTGGGTTTAGTAAATAGATTGCCCTCTCCAGGGTGAGGTTTTAGGGATTAGGAGGTGAACTGTGTGTGTGTGTGTGTGTGTGTGTGTGTGTGTGTGTGTGTGTGGCAGTGGGGGGTTGAAGGGGGGGTGGGCAGGATTATTTAGTCTATAACAATGATATAACAGATAATACTGGCTACAAAAGTACTGAAATTTTCAAATTGAGAAGGAAACTTTCTCTAAAACAGTTGATCAAAGTTCATGTGAAAATAGCAAGAAAGAAAATAACTTCTGCTCAAAAATTTGCAGTTCATCATCACTAACAAATATTAATTAGCACCTCAGTGTTGGAGAATAAAGGAACTAACTATAGGCTTATGTCAGCTACCAGTGTCTTTTGTATAAGTGATAATCCCATTAAATAATATTTCTAAAAATTTGATTTATAGAATGCCTTTTCCATTTACAGAAAAAAATTTAATGACTTTCATACCTTTACACTCACCTCTGCCCAATTAATTTCCTACACGATCTCAATACCCCCTTAGTGTAGAATATGGGAAAAATGATTTTAAGAAATATTTCTTTCAGCAAAGTATTCTCTACGAAGGTCAAATATATTTATGAATTGTCTTATTGTAAAGTTCCCATGCCCATTTATTCACTTTGTCATTTATTTCATCATTTTTTCCATAAACATTTACCAAATGTCTATTATGTACCAGGGATTATGGTAGAATGTGGGGCTATATTATGTAAAAAGCAACATACCTATCTCATTTTTTTATTCAAGTAACAGAAGAAATAAGAGATGAAGACACTATTACAAGCAGAGAAAGTCAAATGTGTTGTACTAAGAACTGTGAGCTATGAAGCCATTCTAATGAAAAAGAATAAAGAAAACCCTTACCTCCTCCCAGATGATCAAGTAAAGTTTCAAGGAGGAGGTAACACTTCAAGATGATTCTACATTATGCAGCTGGGACTGGCCTAAGGAAAGTTATTCCCAACACAAACAACAGTACACAAGTATGCTAAACCAGTGGTTTTCAGCTAGGGGCAATTTTTCACCCAGGGAATGTTTATTGGTATCTGGAGATATTCCTGGCTCTCACAATTGGGTGGGGGTGAGGAATGCTACTGGCATCTAGGATTTGAGACCAAGGATACTAATAAGCCACCTACAGTGCACAGATCAGCCACTTACATCAAAGTGTTAGTCAGCTTAGGATATCAATGGTGCCAAATTTGAGGAACCCTGTCCTAAACTGCAGGAGTGACATAGCATGTCATGTTCTGAAATCACAAGGAGCACTATCTGTGGCTGTCATTTATGAAGACCATACTGTATATTTTACTGTTAGAGCATAAGGACAAGTTGAGATGAAGATGAAGAAATAAATGATGGGTGGTGAGGGAACGCTTTAAAGAAATGATTAGTGGAAGTAATAACTCTCATAAGGATATGAGGCAAATGATGAAATATTGCCAATAAATATTGTCAATAAAGAAAAAACCCAAAACAAATTATTTAAACATTGACTCTAATGTATACAGGTGTAGGGTACTTTCCCCTCACAGTTTAATATAAAGATTATATTTAAAAATATATAATTTCTGCAGTTACCACTATGGAAAGCTGGCCTAGTTGATCATTGTAGTCCAAAATTAAACATCTAGATTCTTCCAGTCTGAATATGTATTTTATATTATGACCTGTTTTAGAGATATGTTATTATCAATTTCAAAATCTCAGTTTTCTTTTGGCATCATACAAATAGTATACACCTTTTTTTTTTTACCAAGTTGCAATAAATGATTCCACAAACCAAAAGATAATTTTATGATTTAATGGCATCATAATGTACTGGGAGCCCACAAGACAAAGTGTTCAAGTGTCTGAGAGTGTTCACAAATCACCAGATGCAATACCAGAAACATGCCAAGTGTTTTTAATTGTTTTGAGTGCTGTGGAAAAGTTTAAGAAGCCAAGTCAAGCTTGAAAGAAAATTGAGAGACTTTATTATACAATCAGGACCCAAAAATGATCAGAATTGTGTGGGTGTTTGGATACTGTTTTTTAAAAATAAAGACAACACTCTATTTTAGTGCACAGTCCCTTGGAGAAGTAACTTGTCAATTATGCTGAAGAGTGGCGTGGTTTCCAATGTGTAGTAAACAGACAGGGACTGACCTTAGACTCCTTGAAGCAATGAGCTCAGCTGGTTCTAAACCCAGGTCCTTAGGGTGTCAAGGCAGCTGCATTAAGTAGCCCCTGTGTGTTTACTTCTATTGATGTCCTATGTTGTGCTTTTTCAGACAGAACCCAGCAGTTGCAGGTTAATGTCCTTGGAATTACAACTTTTAAAAATGTCATTGCAATTTAAGCAACAGTGATCAAAAGTAACTATCTCATATCACCAGGAGCCAGGTCTAGTTTTTACACTAATCCAACATAAATAAAGAACATCATGTTCAAAGGAACTATTTTGTACAAGATTTGACTTTTAAGTCTGATGAATTTGTGGGTGAAAAATATTCTTTTTGATCCCAGTTCAGTGGTTGCTACTTCCTACCAGAAAAGAGTTAGTGGAATTGATAATAAATTAGGTTGGAATGTAAAACTGAGAAGGTACAAGGTAATAACTTCTCTAAAAGTGTGGTTTCAGAAATGGTCCAGTTTCAAAACCACAGGAACCAGGCTGCAGAAGAGGAGGAATAGAAATTTGACATCTGTGGAAATCCCTTGGTTGGATATCACAATTCTGTTTCTTTAGTCATTAGATGTACTCAGGCACCTGAGAGTCAGCTTTGACCCTTTAATTCTCATTTTCTACTGAGATTTTTTTTAAGTTTATATAACTCACCTCCCTTTAAACAAGTCTTTCAGAGCTGCCAATCCTCATGGGCATCCATGCTAATCTGATGATGTGCAGCTGAAAGAAGTCTGAATAGTTGGTTTCTATAGTTGAAGGTACATTATGCAATTATTGACTTTCTTCTCTCAAGGTCAATATCAAAATTTATTCAAACAAGGGCCGGCCGAGTGGCACATTGGTTAAGAGCTGGTTTGGGATGCCAGCAGCCCCAGTTTGGATCCCACATGAGGGCCAGTAACACTGCCCTCTAGAGCTAAGATGGTGAACAACACCTCCACCTGGAGCTGGGCTGCTGTGAGTTCCTGGGGATGGCATAGCTGCAGCCCCTGCTGCAGTGCGCTGCCATAGGCTATGGTACGTGGCCAGCTGCCAGTGTGAGTGGCTGGCAGCTGGTGTGAGCTGCCAAGAGCCGCTGTGAGCAGTCGTCCAGAGGCTGGTGACCAATCTGCCTCACCCGAGAAGAGTGCAATGATGATACCAACATGGGCTAGTGAAGCAATGTTCTCCACAACTAGACTGAAGAACAAAAGGACAGCAACTTGTCTGTTCCCTTTCCCCAGTTCCTCAACGCTGTTCCACTCCCCCAATTCCCCAATAAAATCTTTAAAAAAAAATTATTCAAACAAGAAATGCTGTTCAAACAAATTCAATTTTGATCAAGAAGTGAAAATCAATACATCATATCAGTATATATGTACACACATACATATACACATACATATGAGGTCTGCCAATTAAGTTCCCTAATACTTTGCAACGATGTTGCTAACCTTTTTTGATATCAAAGGGATTGTTCATTATGAACTGTACCAACTGCACAGTTAACCAAGTTTACTATCTGAAAGTTCTGAAAAGGCTGCATGAAAAACTTAGACGACCTGAACTTTTCACCAACAATTCATGGTTCTTGCATCACGAAAATGCACCAGCTCACAGGGTACTGTCTTTGAGGGAGTGTTTAGCCCAGTAAACAAATAACTATATTGGAACACCCTCCCTACTCACCTTTCTGGCCCTCAGTGACTTCTTTTTTTATACGAAGATAAAGGAAATATTGAAAGGAAGACATTTTGATGATATTCAGGACATCAAGAGTAATACAACAACAGCTCCAGTAGCCATTCCAGAAAAAGAGTCCCAAAATTACTTTGAAGGATGGACTAGGCACTGACATCAGTGCATAGCTTCCCAGGGGGAGTACTTTGAGGGTGATCATAGTGATATTCAGCAATGAGGTATGTAGCATTTTTTCTAGGATGAGTTCACGAACTTAATTGGCTGCCTTCGTATATACATATGAGTATATACTAATATAAGTTTATACGATAAGATCAAATAATTCTGTGGATAATAGTGAAATTATCACATAAATGCACACATCTTTTATATTTGATTGGAAAAACAGATGATTTGATAATGTTATTTGCAAATATTTTCAGATCACTTACTTTTAATAATAAATTATAGTAGGACCAATGTGTTCATTTAAAAATTAAAACCAAGGTCTTCAAAAAGTTAATAAGAAAGATTTAATAAACTCTTTGTGGTATCACTATTGGTTTTTATTATATACTCATTTTTATTATTGACGTAAAGTTATGATGTATTTTTTTCTATGTTTTTCGTTGCAAAAATGAGTCAAGATTTTTCCAACAGAATACTGTATACTCATGCCTTTACAATTAATCTTCTCTGAGATATTATTCACATATTCTAAGATTTCTAGTATGTTGTGAAATGGCCAAGGAAACTTCTATGGACTAGCAGTTTTAAACAAGAAATAGCAGTCTTTAAATATTTAGTATCAGAAATGTCCAGAATCTTCTCTTTCAAGCCAAGTGGTTATATGGTATGTCACAATGCATTGAAATTAAAAGAGATATTCTATATTTCTTCTTTGCCATGTACTCCCAGTAATCAGAACAATACCTAGCTGCAAGAGAGCCCTGGGATGTGCAGGTCTGCTTGGGAGGAAATGTTCCAGCCACAGCTCACTGACTATTAAAGAAGGGCAAGAAGGGATTTAATTTAACAGCTAGTGGTTTCAGCCACATGGTCTATTTTTAAAATGAATAATTGGCTGATCTCTCTTCTCTGGAATGCTTTTTGTCCTCTCAAGAAGCTTCATGCAATATACTGCCTTTGGCTTTCCCTCACTCTTCTATCAAAAATTCCCAAAGAAGATCACTTAGGTTCCAGCCAGTCTTCCTGTAAAAGTCAATAATATTTAAAGAACTTGGGCGCAGAAAAAAATGTGAATTAGGGGACTTGGTTAACTTAAGCTTCCAGACTTGAAAATTTTGAGTTTCCTCATCTACAGTGAGAGTGTTAGCACTGGATGATCTATTGGCTTTTTTTTTTTTTTTTTTTTGGTATAAACTAGGATTCTTGAGAGGAGATTAATGGAGAATTTACTATGAAGCAAATCAAACTTTAGATTCAAAAGGTCCTTCATCTTGCGCATTGGGGAGGATGCTTGCAATATGTTATATAGTCATATGACTTTGTAAATTTTACAAGAGTAAGACATTTTAATTTCAATTAGTAAAATACTTGTCTCTGTCACATTTTCCCTTGTGTCAGGAGCACTGATGAAATTGGCATTTTATATTACTAATTATGATTTCTTTTCTTTTCAAAGAAATCCCCAAATTCTATGAACAGCAGGCTATACAAAACCTGGATCCACCCCTACTTAAGATGCCTATACTTTCCTCCTTTGCATAACTATGAACATAAGAAAATATTAAAGTAGTCCTAGCATAATTGTAATAGAAATTAGAATGAATAACCTCCCTATACCCCTTTCAGTCTAAAGGTTCCTCTTACCTTTATACAGTAGAAATGTTAGTTGTTTCAGATTCTATGGACCAGTATTTATATCCACACAGCAATTATAACCCTAAATGGAATAATAAGAATTGAGAATTGTCTTCCTTTGGTTAGTAGTCTGGGCTGCTGTATCTAAGAAAATACAGTATCCATGGCAACTTGATGTTCAACTTGTAACTTTTGAACACTTTGCCTTTTTCTTTACACTCTTATAATTTATAATCATGCTAATGACCTCCCAGTTAGGTATTTTCTGGCTATTAACAATAGGCTCCATTAAAGGCCTCTAGCTTCACCTGAGACTACCAATGCTTTCCATTGTTCATTAATGCCAATGAAGGTCATTAGTTTGAAGGTCATTATTGCTTAAATAGTAACTTCGAAAGTTATGCAGGGCTGGCAGTTAGGTTGGCTTTTAACTATTTTAGAAAGTCTATATAAACACCACAATCAGACAAAACAACAACAATAATGAAAGCCTAGGTTATTCTTGAAACTGAAGAAAAGGTAAAAATTTCTCTTCAGGTTGTTGGCCTTTTAAAAATAGCTTTGAGACTTTAATCATATGAGAACTATAGACAGTCTGGAATTATTAACTTGCTTACTCTTTATCAGTCTCCCATTAGGATTCCAGCCACCTTTCAGGATCTGTCTGCCTCAGAATGCATTCTCTACTGTGCTAATTACCTTGCAAAGTCCGGAGCATCACCGGACTGCTTACATTAATAGTCTTTGGTGGTTTTACATGTGAGAAGGAAAAGAGAACCAAAAATTAATGTGGAAAGCTCTGGAGTTCTATGAACAATCAATTGGACTCATGTTTTAAATATTTAAGAGTCATTTAAGACGTTTCAATTTCCATATACCAACAGCTTACACTATATAACACAAGGGCAGGGCCATATTGGCCATGGTATACAGTTTGTCCTTCTTGCACTCATTGCACCTAGTTTTTCACTTCATTGCAAACCTCTAATCTGACCCCCACATTTTTCTTCTCCAAAGAAAAAATACTTATAAGTTGCTCCCCTCTTAAAAATGAAAACCTTGGGCTGGCCGAGTGGCGTATTGGTTAAGAGCTGGCTTGGGATGCCAGTTGCCCCGGTTCAGATCCCACATATGAGGGCCAGTGACACTGCCCTCTACAGCTAACAGCTCCACCGGGAGCTGGGCTGCGAGCCCTGGTGATGGTTTAGGCTTCAGCCCCTGCTGCAGTGGGCTGCCATAGGCTACAGTGAGTGGCCAGCAGCCAGCGTGAGCGGCCGGCAGCCACGGTGAGCGGCCATCCGGAGGCCGGCGACCAATCTGCCTATCCGGGAAGAGCGCAATGATGGTACCAACATGGGCCAGTGAAGCGATGTCCTCCACAACTAGACTGAAGAACAAAAGGACAACAACTTGTCTGTTCCCCTTCCCCAATTCCCCAACACTATTCCCCTCCCCAATTCCCCAATAAAATCTTTAAAAGAAAAAAAAAAATGAAAACCTTGTATACTGTGCTCCCTTCATAACAATACCCTCTTATCTCTCCTTCAAAAGCAAGCTTATGAAAACTATAGGCTATAGTCACCATCTTCACACCCTTTACTCCTTTATTCTTCAGTCCTTTGAAATCTGTCTACCACCCTCAGTGTTCTAAGACATTACTTCAGCTAATGCTACCAAAGCAATCCTGATGACCAAATTGGATTAATTCTTTTCACTTTTTATCTTATGTGACCTCTTAGATCCACCCCCTATAATCTCAAAACATTCTTTGGTCACACAACTGTATTATATAGTATACTTCTACTCCCATTACAAAATTCTTTGGTTAATCCCATTCTTGTTATCCTTTAAATGTGGATAACTATAGGAATGTGGTTTTTCTTCTCTCCTTTCTCTATATGCTTTTCCTAGGTGATTTATCCTAACTTCATGTACTAAAATGTCACCTGTATTCTAACAATACACAATCTGAGTCCCAATTGCTGTCCTGTTACCCAGATCTATATTCTTCCATTTGCTGTATAAATACATTTGATTTTTTATTATCAACTTAGTAGCCATTATCCTGGATTGCTTTTACTGTGTATGTACTTCCTCATTTAATGGTGCTTCCTTCTACCTAGTCATCAGAATTAAAAATATGGAAATTATCTTCCATTTCTCTTCTTCTGCATCTCTCCTATCCAATCTCCAAATCCTATAAATTCTATTTTACTAAGATTTCAAAAATCTATTCACTCTAAGTTTCCATGCCACTGATGTAGCCTAGTTCTATATCTCACTAGACATGAGGTTTTCATGTATACACAGTAAATTTATTCTCAAATAGGGTTATCTTTTTTTTTTTTTGAGGGCAGTCTCACTCGCCCTCATTTGTGGGACCCAAACCGGGGCCACTGGCGTCCCAAGCCAGTGCTTAACCACCCCGCCACTCGGCCGGCCCTAGGGTTATCTTTTTAAAACACAAATCTCATCATGTTTTTCTCCTGTATAAGATTTTTCAATGACTTAATCTTTGCTCATATCATAAAGTTTGAATTTCTTATCATTGTTTAAAGGATAAGTCAAATGTTAGAACATAATCTCTATGAAAGAAAATTCCATGTCTTTTTATTCATTACTTTATTCCCAGTCTAAATCTAACTGGACCTCATAGCAGGTAGAGCCTGAATGAATGGAAGGCCTTCAAACAGGTTCATAATTATGTCATCTGTTTAGCTCACTTGTATGTCTTATTTCTTAACAAGCTTCCAATTATACGCTATTTTCCAACCATTTTGAACTCTTAGAACAGGAGTTTCCTGAATATGTCACTTTGGGCAATACTTTTGGGTTTTGCCTCCTTTGTTTTGACTACTCTCTACCCACTGGTTCTGACTGCAACTGTTTATTCACCTTTAAAATTCACCTTAGATAACATGTCTGAATACTTTATTATACTATTATGCATACATCTTTATGTTTTACCTGTAAAATCAGTAGGTATTTTATACATTTAATTACCTGTCTGTTTTATCAATAAAAGCACATGAGAGGGTTGTGAGGAATGCATGTTTCTCTGAATTAAAAAAAAAGAAAAGATAGAATAGAAAACACTACATTCTTACAAGGCTGAGAATTGTTATATGAAATTTTGTTTCAGATACACATATATACAGGATATATATGTGAAATGTATTATAAAGTAAAATTTTCTTCATACAATGGATCATGGTCAAAAAGTTTTAAAAAGCCACACTAGACTGGAATTTCTTTTAAAACAGGAACTGAATCTATATAAACTTGTATCTCTGGCATGGAGCACTTTGTTAGGCATATATTAGTCACTGAAAATATTTATTATTTAAATGAGTGCCCCTCAAAAAGCCTGATTTCTAGATTCTCTGAGTAGTGTTTAGTATAGGACTTAGACACTTAAATTTTATCTCTCTGGGCATGAGTTCTCATCTGAGGTAGGTAGAAAAATGGTTCCCTAAGTATGTCCATATCCTAATCCCTAGAACCTGTGAATCTATATTACCTTACATTGCCAAATGAAATATGCAGATGTGAGTAAACTAAGAATCTTGAAATAGAAAGATTATTTCGGATTATCCAGGTAAAGCCAATATAATGCCAAAGGTCTTTGTAAGAAGGAGGCAAGAGGGTCAAAGTCAGAAAAGAGCTGTGATGACATGGCAGAGGTTGTAGTGATATACCTTGAAGATGAAGGAAGGGGCCATGGGCTGAAGAATGCAAGCAGCTTCTAGTAGCTGAAATAGGCAATAAAATGGACTCTCCCCTAGATCGTTGAGGAGGAACTAGCTCTGCCAACATATTGATTTTAGCCCATACGACCCATTTTGGACTTGTGTTTTCCATAACTTTAAGAGAATGGATTTCTATTGCTTTTAAGCCACTATGTTTGTGGTAATTTGTTACAGCAGCAGTAAGAAATGAATATACCATCTCACCCAAAGGAATACCCCACACGTTGCATATTCCCCTGTTGTTTGGAAGGGCTAAGCTAAACATCCTGGAGACTAACCCTAACTTCCAAAACAACATTTTCTGTTCCTTAGAGGATCTAGCCATAGGCCTTCTGACTGTGCTCCTGGTTTCACCAGACCCCATATTTAATACATATATTATATTCTCCCAAGGACTGGTAGATCTCCAGAGAAAGAGAAAAAATTTATATCACTACTGTTAAAGAACAAAATTCAACTGCATAAATTTGAAGATCTAATTGGCTTCACTAAGTGATTTACAAACAAGACAGCATTCCATCTAGCAACTAGAAAGGAACTCTGAGGGATTGTGTAAAATGGAGGATTTTATAAAAAAAAAAAAAAAAAAAAGGTGGGGCAAGGGAGCTATTAACAAAAGGAAAGAAAGGAATATTTTTAGAATAGGATATCTTTGGGTGGGGGGGAATGGAATGGCAAAAGATTTTATGCAGATTGCCTTTTGTTTCTGTTAGAGATTACCTCATTGGTGTTGACCAGAAAATTTCAGATGGTTTGATTAAGATTATGTTTCTGGGAGAGGTTGAAATAACAATTAGGTTATAGGCTGAGTCTAGGTTTGGTCATAATTTTTAGCACATGCGATGTCTTTGGGGCCTGTGTTTTTCTCTTTAACACTGTTTACACATATCACCTAGCACTTTCTCTTGAATATCAAAATCACCAATTAATGTTTATTGATTCTAATTGTATGATTTTGTCTCAGAAGGCATTCATATTCTTCTGGGCAGTGCATGTTTATGAACCTGGTTATGA
The DNA here is from genome assembly GCA_033961575.1 of Aselliscus stoliczkanus. Taxonomy (NCBI): domain Eukaryota; kingdom Metazoa; phylum Chordata; class Mammalia; order Chiroptera; family Hipposideridae; genus Aselliscus; species Aselliscus stoliczkanus. Next base: position 182,287,154 of record CM066728.1, read on the forward strand.
CCAAACAAACTGTATGTAGTTTTGAATTTTGGAGTCTGTGTATCTGTTATTTGGAAAGCATTTGTTATAATCTGTCTAACAATTACCATGTATTTGCTGCATGCATATGAAGAGGAACAGAATTTGCCACCCCAAAATATTTTTGGCATAAGGATTTTCTTGAGCTGGTTATTTTTAAGAAAACAGTAGTCATAGAAAAAGCTCTGAAAACCTAGTAGACATTACTCTTTTGTAAGAGAAATTTACATTCCTAAGGGAAATCTTCATTTATAAATGTGGGTGATTAAATCTCTAGAAACTCTTATCAATGGAGAAGGCAGGGACTTAAATCTGCAAAAAACAACTCTATACCCTCCTTTACGGTGCTTTATCTGAAAACCTCTCAGAATTTGCTTTCCACTCCCAAACATCTTCTTTTGTCTTTAGATGTATTTAAGGTGATGGCTTGGACCATTTCAGGGGAGTTTTCCTGGGTGTTTCCCATGTATACAGGAGGCATATATGTTATTAAACTTCTGTTTGTTCTTCCATTATTCTTTCTTTTATTACAGTGGGCTGAGGGGTCTCAGCCAAAAATATAGAAGGGTAGAATAAAATTATTTTTCTTCCCCTACACATATATGTTGTCTGCTCTTTTTAGTATTTGAATTCTGATTTAATCTATCACTATCCTGTCACTTAATACCAAATACTCTCAGTTCTGATCTGTGTGTAGCATATAATCTGAAATAAAAAGAAGCATATTCATAGGGCCGGCCGAATGGCGCGGTGGTTAAGTGCTGGCTTGGGAAGCCAGCGGCCCCGGTTCGGTCCCACATATGTGGGCCAGTGACACTGCCCTCAAAAAAAACCCCAAAACTGCATGAAATAAAAAGAAGCATATTCATGAAATAAGCACTATTCATGTGTTTATTTTTTCCCCCCAATGTCTAACAATAGTGAAATGAATATCCATACATGGCAAGTGCCACACATTCGGTGCAATCCCAGGCTACAGCTTAGAATATCAGTTGGCATTTTTTTTTAAATTTATATATACTTTTAATTAGCTTCAGGTGTACAACAAAGTGCAATAGTTATACTTTTTACCCCTCAAAGTGACAACCCCCCTCCCCCAATTCTCTCCTCCCACTCCTCCCCACCCATATCATACTATCTATTACAATTCCTTTGACTCCCTTCCACCATATAATCCACATCCCGTGACTGTCTATATATTCAATTACAGTTGCATACAATATTATACAACATCAATTTCAGGTATACAGTGCAGTGATCAAGCCTCTACTCCATCCATGAAGTGGTCTCCCTAACAAAACATGTGACCATCTGACACCCCACAAAATTTTAACAACATTATATTCCCCAAACTGTTTTTCATATCCCTGTGACAATACTGTAGTTACCTATTTATGCTGTCTAATCCTTTCCCCTTCTCCCTCATCCCCACCCCTCTCCCAACTAGCAACCGTGTTTTTCCTCTATATCTATGAAACTATTTCTGTTTCTTATGCTCATTCATTCAGTTTTTCAAATTCCACATATAAGTGAGATCATGTGGTATTTGTCTTTCTCTGACTGACTTATTTCACTCAACATAATAGTCTCTAGGTCCATCCATATTGTTGCAAATGGTACAATTTCATTCTTCTTTATAGTGGAGTAATTCTCCATTGTATAAATTTACCACAGTTTCTTAAGCCAGTCATCTACCGATGGACATTTCGGTTGTTTCCAAGTTTTGGCTATTGTAAATAGCGCTGCAATAAACATAGGGGTGCATATATTTTTTTCGAATTAGCGTCTTGGATTCCTCTGAGTAGATTCCCAAGAGTGGAATTGCTGGGTCATACGGCAGTTCATTTACAGTGTTTTGAGATACCTCCATACTGATTTCCATAATGGCTGCACCAATTTGCAGTCCCACCAATACTGCACCAGGGTTCCCTTTACTCCACACCCTCACCAACACTTGTTGTTTGTTGATTTGTTGATGATAGACATTCTGACTGGAGTGAGGTGGTATCTCATTGTGGTTTTTATTTGCATATCTCTAATGATTAGTGAGGTTGAACATTTATTCATATGCCTGTTGGCCATCTGTATGTCCTCTTTAGAGAAATGCCTCCTCATATCCTCTGCCCACTTTTTAATTGGGTTGTTTGTTTTTTGGTGTTGAATTGCATGAGTGTTTTATAAGCTTTGGATATCAACCCCTTATCAGATATATCATTGGCAAATATCTTCTCCCATTCAGTAGGCTGCCTTTTTGTTTTATTGATGATTTCCTTTGCTGTGAAAAAACTTTTAAGTTTGATGTAATCCCATATGTTCATTTTTTCTTTCATTTCCCTTGCCCGAGGGGATATATCGGTAAAAATATTACTCAGGGTAATGTCTGCAAACTTACTCCCTATATTTTCTTCTAGGATTTTTACAGTTTCAGGTCTTACATTTAAATCTTTAATCCATTTTGAGTTTGTTCTCGTATATGGTGTAAGTAGATGGTCCATTTTCATTTTTTTGCACGTGTCAGTCCAATTTTCCCAGCACCATTTATTAAATAGACTATCTTTACTCCAATGTAAATTATTGCTTCCATTGTCATAGATTAAATGACCGTATATAGATGGGTTTATTCCTGGGCTCTCTATTCTGTTCCATTGGTCTATGGGTCTGTTTTTATGCCAGTACCATACTGTTTTGATTACTGTAACCTTGTATTATGTTTTGATGTCAGGTAGTGTGATGCCTACCACTTTGTTCTTATTTCTCAACATTGCTGTAGCTATTCGAGGTCTTTTGTGACTCCATATAAATTTTAGGATTCTATGTTCTATTTCAGAGAAAAATGTCCTTGGTAGATTGATTGGAATTGCATTGAATCTATATATTGCTTTAGGAAGTATTGACATTTTAACTATATTAATTCTTCCTATCCATGAGCATGGTATGTATTTCCATTTATTTGTATCTTCTTTGATTTCTCTCTTCAGTGTCTCATAATTTTGTGAGTACAGGTCTTTTACTTCTTTAGTTAAATTGATTCCTAGATATTTTATTGTTTTTGAAGCAATTGTAAAAGGGATTGATTTCCTGATTTCTTCTTCTGATAGTTTATTATTATTGGTGTATAGAAATGCCACTGATTTCTGAATGTTAATTTTGTATCCTGATACCTTACCAAATTCGTGTATCAGTTCTAGCAATTTTTTGGTGGAGTCTTTGGGATTCTCTATATATAGTATCATGTCATCTGCATATAATGACAATTTGACTTCCTCTTTTCCAATTTGGATGCCTTTTATTTCATTTTCTTGTCTGATTGCTGTGGCTAGAACTTCCAGAAATATGTTAAATAGAAGTGGTGAAAGTGGGCAGCCTTGTCTTGTTCCTGATCGTAAGGGGAAAGCTTTCAGCCTTTCCCCATTGAGAATGATGTTTGCTGTAGGCTTATCATATATGGCCTTTATTATGCTGAGGTATGATCCCACTATTCCCACTTTGTTAAGAGTCTTTATCATAAATGGCTGCTGGATTTTGTCAAATGCCTTTTCTGCATCTATTGATATGATCATATGATTTTTATTTTTCATTTTGTTAATGTGATGTATTACGTTAATTGATTTGCAGATATTGAACCAGCCTTGCATACCAGGAATGAATCCCACTTGATCGTGGTGTATGATCTTTTTAATGAGATGCTGAATTCGGTTTGCTAGTATTTTGTTGAGAATTTTTGCATCTATGTTCATTAGTGATATTGGCCTGTAGTTTTCCTTTTTTGTAATATCTTTGTCTGACTTAGGAATCAGGGTGATAGTGGCTTCATAGAAAGAGTTTGGGAGCCTTCCCTCCTTCTCTATTTTTTGGAATAGTTTGAGGAGAATAGGTACTAATTCTTTTTTGAATGTTTTATAAAATTCACCTGTCAGTTGGCATTTCTTTAACCACATGTTTTACAGGCTAATATTATGTGAGAAGAAGAATAATTACATGCCTTCTCTCTTGATTACAAGCTTTATTAACATATTCTTCCATAGACCCCAAATATCTTATTTAAAACATTTTTCCTTTATTATTGGATTGTTTTTATTTGCGTTTATTTTGGGTTTTTTTTGCCCCCCCCCCAATGATCAAGAGCCCATATTTTTGTTGGAGGTATTCATAATCCATCTCATTAGCCAGGCCATTACTGGGTTCTCATCCCAGGACTGGTAAGCAATGATAATAGTAAAACTATACCCCGTAACCTTGAGAGAAGTCTTTTCGCTCATAGCTAATGCAGCCTTTTCAAGGAGCAGATATGGAAATCTGCCATATTGAATGTTACAGTTGGGGTTACAGTAATTTACAGTTCTTACTTTTGTGTAGCTTAATGATGTACGTCTATATACTTAACATGTTCTTATGATTCTTGAAAGCCTAAATAATGTCGCTTTAGTATGACTTAAGCTTTGAATTTAAAATATGTGATTGATATTTCTAGTAATAAAGATTTGGATCCTTGCTCTAAAACGAATATAAAGCACAAAATATTTACTGAAATACAAGCTTTGTTGACCTTTGGCTTCCTTTTAAAACTGTGTGAGCCTTGTAATTGCTATGCTAGCATTTCTGGCATGGATTATATCAATATATTATCCCAATATTGTTGTACTCTGCTGTCTATATTTACCAACATGTTATTTTTGACATTAATGTACCACACAGAAAATAAGCAAGAAAGAACAGGTCATTTTTGCAAATGTTCTGTAATTTGTTAGCTTCTATAAATTATGTATCAGTCTGCCTGTCGTTTTATTAGGATTTGTAGATATAGAGAACAAACGCCTCATTAATTTTAAAAAATGCTCCTTTCTCCTTCTTCTCTGCAATAAGTTTTTAACAAATAAAGCAGTGACAATAAAATGTGATTGTGGATGATTAAAACAAAACAAAATGCTTATTTAAGTCATAGCCTAGTTTCATGTAAGTACTGAACACTGATTTAGGAATCCTGGGTCTGAGTTTAGGCCTATAACTAATTAGACATCATTCCAAGGAGTCATGGGTAGTCTACCTTGGACCTAGTTTGCTCATGTGAAAAGTTAAATACTAGGTTAACTCAAAGTGACATGTGGTATGGTGGAAAGCACAAAGGCTTTGAAAAGAGGTTTACATTGAAACTTTTTTTTATCATGTATTAATTGCATGAACTTGAATGGGTTTTTTACTATTTGAGCATAAAAATTCTCTTCTATAAAATGTGGCTAATATACATCTACATTGAGAGAAATAAAAAGTGAGATATCTGATCATAGCTTGTATCTAATAGATTTTCATTATTTACCATTAGATTTGCTCTTATTATAATTTTTTCTAGGTCATACAATAATAATACTGATTATAGCAAACACATACAGCAATTACTAGTTCCAAGTCTTGTGTTACCAATTTGCATACATTGGTACTTCATCCTCATGTTCACCCAAATGAAGTACTAACAATTATTATAAATTTGCAAATGAGAGAACTAGGGATACAAAATAAATAAATTATCCAAGTTGACTCAACTGGTAAGTGACAAAGCTGGGACTTATACACTCTGGATCTAGAGGTCACACTCTTAGTTATTATGCTATGTCGACAACCAAGACACAATGCCATTTACCATATATTATGATCAACATTGTTCCTTATTTTTAATTATATGGTGTACATTAGAAACAGGATTTGAATAAAACTTAGGAGACCTGGCTTTTGGATTCAGCTTGTGAATCATTAGCTGCAACATGCAACCACTTCGACCCATTCTCTACATTAATAAATCATGACATTTACACTCTCAGCTTCACCACTCCGTTTATTTATTTATTTATTTATTTTAAATTTATTTTTTAATTAGCTTCAGGTGTACAACACAGTGCAATAGTTATACTTTTTACCCGTCAAATGACAACCCTCCACCCCCAATTCTCCAACCCATTCCTCCCCCCCCATATCATACTATCTATTACAATTCCTTTGACTTCCTTCCACCGTATAATCCACATCCCATGACTATCTATATATTCAATTACAGTTGGTATACAATATTATACAACATCAGCTTCAGGTATACAGTGCAGTGATCAAGCCTCTACTCCATCCATGTAGTGGTCTCCCTAACAAGACATGTGACCATCTGACACCCCGCAATAATATTTACATTATTATATTCCCTGAACTGTCTTTCATATCCCAGTGGCACTATTGTAGTTACCTATTTATGCTGTCTAATCCCTTCCCCTTCTCCCTCGTCCCCACCCCCCTCCCAACTAGCAGCCCTGTTTCTCCTCTATATCTATGAGACTGTTTCTGTTTACTTTGCTCATTCATTCAGTTTTTCAGATTCCACATATAAGTGATATCATATGGTATTTGTCTTTCTCCGACTGACTTATTTAACTTAACATAATAGTCTCTAGGTCCATCCATATCGTTGCAAATGGTATGATTTCATTCTTTTTTATAGAGTAATACTCCATTGTATAAATTTACCACAGTTTCTTAATCCAGTCATCTACCGATGAGCATTTCGTTTGTTTCCAAGTGTTGGCTATTGTAAATAGTGCTGCAATAAATTAGGGGTGCACATATTTTTTCCAATTAGCATCTTGGATTCCTCTGGGTAGATACCCAAGTGTAGGATTGCTGGGTCATACGGCAGTTCCATTTCCAGTTTTTTGAGATACCTCCATACTTATTTCCATAATGGCAGCACCAATTTGCAGTCCCACCAATACTGCACCAGGGTTCCCTTTTCTCCACACCCTCGCCAGCACTTGTTGTTTGTTGATTTGTTGATGATAGACATTCTGACTGGAGTGAGGTGGTATCTCATTGTGGTTTTTATTTGCATTTCTCTGATGATTAGTGAGGTTGAACATTTTTTCATATGCCTGTTGGCCATCCGTATGTCCTCTTTAGAGAAATGCCTCTTCATATCCTCTGCCCATTTTTTAATTGGGTTGTTTGTTTTTTTGGTGTTGCGTTTCATGAGTGTTTTATAAATTTTGGATATCAACCCCTTATCAGATATATTATTGGCAAATATCTTCTCCCATTCAGTAGGCTGCCTTTTTGTTTTATTTATTTTTTTTAATTTTTTTAAAGATTTTATTGGGGAATTGGGGGAGGGGAACAGTGTTGGGGAATCGGGGAAGGGGAACAGACAAGTTGCTGTCTTTTTGTTCTTCAGTCTAGTTGCAGAGGACGTTACTTCACTGGCCCATGTTGGTATCGTCACTACGCTCTTCCCGAATGAGGCAGATCAGTCGCCAGCCTCTGGATGGTCGCTCATCGCGGCTATTGGCAGCTTGCGCTGGCTGCCAGCCTCTCATGCTGGCTGCCGGCCACTCACTGTAACCTATGGCAGCCCACTGCAGCAGGTGCTGCAGCCCACACCATCACCAGGGCTCGCACAGCCCAGCTCCAGGTGGAGCTGTTGTTAGCTGTAGAGGGCAGTGTCACTGGCCCTCATATGTGGGATCTGAACCGGGGACGCTGCCATCCCAAAACCAACTCTTAACCAATGCGCCACTCTGCTGGCCCCGCCTTTTTGTTTTATTAATGATTTCCTTTGCTGTGAAAAAACTTTTAAGTTTGATGTAATCCCGTATGTTCATTTTTTCTTTTATTTCCCTTGCCCGAGGGGATATATCAGTAAAAATATTACTCAGGGTAATGCCTGCAAACTTACTCCCTGTGTCTTCTTCTAGGAGTTTTAGGGTTTCAGGTCTTTGAGTTTGTTCTCATATATGGTGTAAGTAGGTGGTCCATTTTCATCTTTTGCACGTGTCAGTTCAATTTGCCCAGCACCATTTATTAAATAGACTATCTTTACTCCAATGTAAATTCTTGCTTCCAGAGTCATAGATTAAATGACCATATATGGATGGGTTTATTCCTGGGCTCTCTATTCTGTTCCATTGGTCCATGTGTCTGTTTTTATGCCAGTACCATACTGTTTTGATTACTGTAGCCTTGTAGTATGTTTTGATGTCAGGTAGTGTGATGCCTACCACTTTGTTCTTATTTCTCAACATTGCTGTAGCTATTCGAGGTCTTTTGTGACTCCATATAAATTTTAGGATTCTATGCTCTATTTCAGAGAAAAATGTCCTTGGTAGTTTGATTGGAATTGCATTGAATCTATATATTGCCTTAGGTAGTATTGACATCTTAACTATATTAATTCTTCCTATCCATGAGCATGGTATGTATTTCCATTTATTTGTGTCTTCTTTGATTTCTCTCTTCAGTGTCTCATAATTTTCTGAGTAGAGGTCTTTTACTTCTTTAGTTAAATTGATTCCTAGATATTTTATTGTTTTTGAAGCAATTGTAAAAGGGATTGATTTCCTTATTTCTTCTTTTGATAGTTTATTATTGGTGTATACAAATGCAACTGATTTCTGAATATTAATTTTGCATCTTGCTACCTTACCAAATTCGTTTATCAGTTCTAGCAGTTTTTTGGTGGAGTCTTTGGGATTCTCTCTAAGTAGTATCATGTCATCTGCATATAATGACAATTTGACTTCCTCTTTTCCAATCTGGATGCCTTTTATTTCATTTTCTTGTCTGATTGCTGTGACTAGAACTTCCAGAACTATGTTAAATAGAAGTGGTAAAAGTGGGCAGCCTTGTCTTGTACCTGATCTAAGGGGAAAGCTTTTAGCCTTTCCCCATTGAGTACAATGTGTGCTGTGGGCTTATCATATATGGTCTTCATTATGTTGAGATATGATCCCACTATTCCCACTGTGCTAAGAGTTTTTATCATAAACGGCTGCTGGATTTTGTCAAATACCTTTTCTGCATCTATTGATATGATCATATGATTTTTATTTTTCATTTTGTTAATGTGATGTATTACATTAATTAATTTGCAGATATTGAACCAGCCTTGCATACCAGGAATGAATCCCACTTGATTGTGGTGTATGATCTTTTTAATGAGATGCTGAATTCGGTTTGCTAGTATTTTGTTGAGAATTTTTGCATCTATGCTCATTAGGGATATCGGCCTGTAGTTTTCTTTTTTTGTAATATCTTTGTCTGACTTAGGAATAAGGGTGATAGTGGCTTCATAGAAAGAGTTTTGGAGCCTTCCCTCCTGTATTTTTTGGAATAGTTTGAGGAGAATAGGTGTTAATTCTTTTTGAATGTTTTGTAAAATTCACCTGTGTAGCCATCTGGTCCAGGGCTTTTGTTTGTTGAAAGATTGTTGATTACTGATTCAATTTCTTTGGCAGTAATCAGTCTGTTCAGAGTTTCTGTTTCTTTTTGGTTCAGAGTTGGTAGATTGTATGCTTCTAGAAACATCCATTTCTTCCAGATTGTCGAATTTGTTAGCATATAGTTGCTCATAGTATTTTCTTAAAATTTTCTGTATTTCTGTGGTATCTGTTGTCCCTTCTCTTTCCTTTCTGACTTTATTAATTTGGGTCCTACCACTCCATTTAAATAACATCAGAAAGATGACATGTAAAATGAGTCTGTGGGTTTTAAAGCAATATCCGAATAATGAATTTGTATCCATAATCATGAAGTCAAAGTTACACAACTCAGATAAAAACATAAGTAAATAAGTAAATAGCCTTCATTTCCTCCTTAATGGTTATAACTCTGTCAGTAACCTTCATATGAGCAAGTTGATTACTTGAGGGGAGAGAAATGAAGATGTATTTAGTATCTAGATTTTGTGGAACTGTATTTGTGTCATCTCATTTAATGTCATAAGAATGTTGGCAGGCCTATTTTGTCCATCCAGAGATTCTCACATGCCCAAGTGAATCATCTAGGGAGGGAAAGTCTCAGGATTTACACTTATATCCCTGCTCTTTACAAAAGTTATCTCCCACCCCTCGAGGGCAGAACCAGAAGACTATGGTATTGAACTTTACTCTGAGAAAACTTTTCAAGAACAAACTGGAACAAAATTTTGCCCATTAAAGTGGGGACAACTATTATTTCTTAAAATACTTTTTTGGAGTTGGATGTTTCTCATTTTACATCATGAACAATATTAAAACAAAACAAAAATATCGTATAAATTGTCAGCATGCTTCTAACCCAGAAATTTTATAGAATTGGTTACTCAGTCCTTTCCAATACTTATTTATATTTTGGTTGACAGTGACCTTTAAAACAAAAGGAAGGAAGGCATAAGGGGTACATTCAGCTGAAGAAGAGGTGGAAAGAATAGAGTAAGAATGAGAAAGAAAAATGTTAGATGAAACAAAGAATAAAAGACAATATGTTAGTGATCAAAACAATTGAAGTTGAGGCAAAAAAAAAAAAAAAGTCGTGTTCCTTTTGATTTTTTCCCACAAGTTTAAAATACTTTTTAGACTCTAAAATTGAGTGATTGTGGAAGTTGTAAGAATATGAACAAGTTGTATATGAGACTCATTTGCCTTTCCCCCTTCATTGTTAAGGAATTTTGATACCTTTATGAGGCTATCTGAATTAAATAGTTGGTTTCTTGCTCAGAAATATACATATTCTTCAAAGAATATGTTAGGACAATGACTGCATATTAGAAAGATAATGTGACATTATAGGAAAAATAGAATCAACTGATTCTTTGAAATACATTGAGATTGAGTCCAGTCCCTGTTTCAACCCAGCTGTTGCTTCTTATTTGATTTTTAACAGAACTTTACAAATTAATGAACATTTTGAAACTGTATTTTTCATCCAATTTGTAGTTCAAGGTGCTCCATAAAAAAATGGACACCACTTTGTAAAAATACTCATATTTGTTACTTTTGGCAAAAGTGTTCTGAGATACCTTTGAATCACCAGCAAATGCATGAGGTCTGTTATTAAGTATAATTTGAAATGTAAGAGATACAATCAAAGAAGGTACAAAAAGGCATAAGTGAAGAATTTGGGGAAATTGAAATTCAAAATCACTGGAAAACATGACACCCAGAGGAGTAAACACTGTTCATTCAGCATACATCTGCACATAGCTCATCCCAGAAACATCAGGTCTTGGAGCTCTGACACCCGAACTAATTCAAAAGTCTACTCAGTTATAGACTGTATTGTTTAGGAGTAACTTGAGTATTAGTAGGTTGAGCCATGTGACATCACCGATATTTCACAAATTCTAACCTGCAACATAGTCAATTCCATACTCCACATACTAGATAGGGGTACGCCTGCATATAGAAAGTACCTTTGATTCTAGATTGGAGTGGGTGCGAAGGCAGAGGCAAGAACAACCTACACCTACTCAAAATAGAAAAGTGATGCTTTAATGTATTAAAAGAAGATGTATCATACAAGAAATGGTGAGCCACTATGTTCTCCTATTGTATAAAAAAAGAAACAATTCAATTTGGGGATTCTTTATATAACAATGAAACTAAAATCATGACACTTGAAACACCTTTGCTAAGGTTTCACAGAGTCTATGGCAACCACAGCATGTTTCTAAGAAGGAATGATTAGTTACCATGGTCTATTTAAATCATGTCTGTTCTCTTGACAAAAATATGCATATTCTAACTTAATTTTATAGAGCCAGCCTGTGGGAACCAGAAAAGAGAATATAACTGTTTGGTGGTAGCATTGTGTGACTAGAAGTAACCATCTGCAAAAACACACTTTCACTAGAAGAAATGTGCTTCAGTGAGATACCACAGCATATCCAATCCCATTGCAGGACCCGGGATGAAGGGCTTGCTTGCTTTCAGAGTCTTGTCCTACTTAAAAAGTATAATTGGAGAGACTAGCTGCCAAGTTACAAGGCCCAATAAAACAGTCATACCACTCAACCAAAATGTCTTTTAATATTAGGACTGACTGTTAGTTTTAATCCTCCAAAACGATGCTAAACCATGGTTTATGGAAAACATGAGAAATGTTACACAACACAAAACATGCTTCTTTGATTGTCACAGACACAATAAATTGTTAATTTGTACTTTGAAAGCTTCCTGCCGCACATTGTGTATTGACTACTTTGAATTTCAGCCATCTTTGCATATCAGCGTTGGAAGTGCTCAGGTCTCTGGCCATTTGTGCAGATTAGGTCTGTCTTCAGTAGATAAGTCTCTCAGGTAATTTCAAGCACAAGGAAAATGTAGTGCTTTTGGTGGTCTGAAAGTAGGAAACATCTCTTGCCCAATTAATTATGTCTTTGTTTTAAATTTCCTAATTGAGATTTGTCTTGTGTTCTCACCCATGTGGACTCCAATGGGCAGCTTTGAGATGTTTTTCCCAGTTGTGTTTGGAAAGAAATGCATCTGTGGAGAAAGCTGTATGTTTTGCTAAATGAATAGCAGGTAAAGATTTATGTCTGAGATAAAAGGGTACTGGTTAAGACCCTGATTTGGGGCAAATAGACATAGGTTGCAGTCCCCAGCTCTATTTGTTAATTGTTTAAACTTTCTGAATTGTAATTCATACCCTTATGAATTACATTAGCAATAGTAATACCTTCAAAGAACTTTTATGAAGAATTAATTAGATTATAAATGTAAAATGATTAGTATAGTACCTGGCCCATAGAAATTTGTGTTGTTGTTGTCATTGTTATTTAGGTTTATTAGGTCTGTTGTCTTACCTTCATAGGGACAAAGTAAACTCTCCAAGAGAGGGAAACAAAAAGCATTTGAATAGAACTTTAAATGATTAAGAATTTAACTCAGATGAGCTGTTTTAAGGAGAAGTGGGAATGTTTAAATCAGAAGAAAATAAATTGTAGTTACTTGGAAAACAAGTTTTCCCCACTACCTCATGAGGTAGCGAAAAATAACAGAACAGTTCTGAACTGTTAACTTTTACTTTATTTACACATCTAAACTTGCTCTTCTTAAATCTATACCCTAACTTTTATGTTAAGGGGATTTTGTGTCATTTATTCAGAAAATATTTACAGACACACATTTCTGCATGTTTACTTGACAAGTTTATGTGCTATACAAAACAGGCTCACCTGTGATCTCAGAGGTTTCATTCCAGTTTGGGAATAAACTATGCACATACTTTCCCACCCAAATTAAAGTCTAGATGGAAAGAAGGATGTAACTTTAATACAAAAAAGTGCTGACATCAGAAACCAACACGAAACAAATGATTCTAACAATTAAGTTATTCATTAAAAAATAGTAAACAATGTGTTTTAATGTTATTTATTTATTTATTTTAGCTGAGCCATCCTGCCACCTGTTGGCAGCTCAGCTGCAGCTCAGCTCAAGCTGGGCATTGAACTGCTGTTGCTCAGAGCTCAGCTCGCACTTTTGAACAAGGTTTTAACCAACTGAAACACTTGGTCAGCCCTTAATGTTATTTTTTTAAAAAGCTTTTAGGGGCTGGCCAAGTGGCATGGTGGTTAAGCTCTGGCTTGGGAAGCCAGCAGTCCCAGTTCGGGTCCCTCATATGAGGGCCAGTGACACTGCCCTAAAAAATAAAAAAAGCTTTTAATGCAGAAAGTGATGCAGGACTGACTCCATAGTTGGAAGAGCCCAGTACAGAACAAAAATGTGAAGTCTCGTGTTCAAAAATTATTTAGAATTTTTGGATGGCAAGAAAAAAGCATTAAATGAAGCATGGACCCTTCTGAGTAAAAGGTCCTATGCAAATGCAAGTGTCTCACACACATTAAGCAGCCTAGCATTGAGCAGAATTCAGAAATCACAATAAGGCTTGATAATCTAGAGTGGAATGTAAAATGAAAAATATCAGGTAGGGGAGTGTGTCAGTTTGGGTCATTCAGGGAACAGACACTGAGACAAAGTTAGATATAGAACACTTTTTTTGTTTGTTTTTTAGAGAGGGGAGGTGGAGATAATATCTGTGATAAAGTAAAAGGAAATAGAATTGAAGAGGGCAACCCTTCATATTGTGAAGGAAATCTGACACTGTGGAAGGAAAGAAGATAAGAAGAAAAATTGGTCAAGAAGAGCCTCAGCCTCTAATTCAGATCTAATTCAAAGTGTCAGCCAAACTGATGGAGCATTCCAAAGTACACTACCTATGAGGGGGTCAAAAGTTAGCTGGAAGTGGCCAAGACTTTAAGAGCTCTGACACACTTTGTCATTGGCTGCGAGCTTCCCAGGAAGAGTGTGGCATTGATTCTTAATGCTATGGTGGATACTGATTGTGCTCTGTTGGAAGCTGTCAACTAACTGCTGTCCTTGCAACTAAATAGCAAATACCATCTTGAAAAAAGATCTGAGCAGGCCATCTCTATAGCTATCACAAGGAGCAGCATTGGTTCTTTTCTTTTTTATTTAGAGGGCAGTGTCACTGGCCCTCATATGTGGGATCCAAACCAGGGCCGCTGACATCCCAAACCAGCTCTTAACCACTGCGCCACTCAACGGCCTGGTACTGTCTGAATGCAGGAGAATTAAAGAAGGAATTCAAGCTTAAAACCTTGTTTCAACTGTAATAAAAAAACTCATTGTATTTATCCATTATTTGAGGATTTTCAAATCACTTTCACATTCATATCTCTAGCTTCATCATAAAATTATTTGTTGCCAAAGTGTTTACAAGTAAATGCATCAGCCTGAGGTTACTCTATGACTCTGTTCTTAATTTCCCAGCAGGGACAGTAAAAGTGCTGGGAGATGGTTCTTACTCAGAGTATTGCTTTGCCATCGCCCTTATCAAATCAGACTTTCCTGAAGATTCTTTTTCCACAAATTATACATACAAGCAAATTTCAGCTGGAAGGTAATTTAGAAAAGGACCAGTATGTTCTTTAAAAAAAAAAATGTTGCAATTCCTCTCATTCATCTTATAATCAAAGAATCAATCCTGTGAATGAAAATAATTTTAAAGGTTATCTAACGTATCCATTCATTCATTGAATCATACATTTATTGGAGTCTGGTATGCATCGATACTGTGCTAGAAGTTTGAGATAAAATAATGAAAAATAGTACACAATCTCTGACTTCTAGTAGTGATTTTTACACTTTAATTTGTGTAATAATTGTTGCAGAATCCATTAGAATAAGGATTCCTTGGCCTCAAGTCTCAAGGTTTTATTTAGTAATTTGACATGTAAATCTGAAATTTTTAGAAGTACCCCAGGAAATTTTGATGACTGTAGATCTCAGAGGCGTGAAAAGATAACCTGAGACATATTAAAATTTTTTAAAGACTTTTTTGAGCAAAAATCAATTCAAATCAAGTAATGACAAACCAGAAGTGGTTAAAAGTGCTCTACTGATAGGAATCAGGGGAAAGACTTTATATAGGGAAAGTGTGGAAGCAAAGAAACAAAATTATTTGACTGGCTATAAATTAAAGTCTAGTTGGTTATTTGTGATTGGCTTTCCTTAGATTTTCGATTTTGTAACCTTGAGGCATTTACAGGCATAGGTTTTGTTTGTTTATATAGGGTCACATGGCATTAGAGCCACATCAATCTAATGGCCTCCTTGTTTAATTAACTTTACAGAGAATTGTTTGAAGACTCTATACTGTTGCTGGGAGGAGCAAGACATTTAATAGCAATTCAGTTAAAACTATATGTGTTAGGGGTCGGCTGAGTGGCGCATTGGTTAAGAGCTGGCCTGGTACGCCAGCAGCCCTGGTTCCGATCCCACATATGAGGCCCAGTGTCACTTCCCTCTGCAGCTAACAACAGGTCCACCTGGAGCTGAGCTGTGAGCCCCGGCAATAGTGTAGGCTGCAGCCCCTGCTGCAGTGGGCTGCCATAGGCTACAGTGAGTGGCCGGCAGCCAGCGTGAGCGGCTGGCAGCCAGCATGAGCTGCCAATAGCCTCAGTGAGTAACCATCCAGAGGCCGGCGACCAATCTCCCTCATTCGGGAAGAGCTCAATGACAATACCAACATGGGCCAGTGAAGCAACGTCCTCCGCAATTAGACTAAAGAACAAAAAGACCGCAACTTGTCTGTTCTTCCCCGATTCCCCAATGCTGTTCCCCTCCCCCAATTCCCCAATAAAAATATCTTTAAAAAAACCCCACAAAACTATATGTGTTAGGCTGAAAGATGTGTCCCCCTCCCACAAAAAAACCTTTAATATCTTAATCCCTGGAACCTGTGTTTAGGTCATTTTACATGAAAAAAAGGACTTTGTAAGTGTGATTGAATTAAGAATCTGGATTCTAGCCATAGCAATCAGACAAGAAAAGGAAATAAAAGGCATCCAAATTGAAAGAAAGAAGTAAAACTGTCATTATTTGCAGATGACATGATACTATACATAGAGAACCCTAAAGAATACACCAAAAACTATTAGAACTGGTAAATGAATTCAATAAAATAGCAGGATACAAAGTTAATATTCAAAAATTGGTGGCACTTTCATACACTAATAATGACCTTTCAGAAAGAGAAATTAGGAAAGCAATCTCATTTATAATTGCATCAAAAAATATACCTGGGAATAAATTTAATCGGGGAGGTAAAAGATATGTACTAAGAAAACTATAAGACACCGAAGAAAGAGACTGAAGATAAAATTAATGGAAGTATATACCATGCTCATAGATAAGAGGAATTAACATTGTGAAAATGTCCATGCTACTCAAAGCAATCCATAGATTAAATGAAACCCCTATCAAAATACCAATGGTGTTTTTCACAGAACTAGAACAAATAATTTTCAAATTTATACAAAACCAGAAAAGGCTCCAAATAGCTACAGCAATCTTGCAATAAAAAGAACAAATTTGGAGGTATCACGCTATCTGATATCAAACTATACTACAGGTTATAGTAATCAAAACAGTATGGTACTGGCATAAAAACAGACACATAGATCAATGGAATAGAATAGAGAACCTATAAATAAACCCACACCTATATGGTCATTTAATCTATTACAAAGGAGGCAAGGACATCAGTTGGATAATTACAGTCTATTCAACAAATAGTGCTGGGAAAATTGGACCACCTTCTTACTCCATATACAAAAATAAACTCAAAATAGATTAAAGACTTAAATGTAAGACCTGAAACCATAAAACTCCTAGAAGAAAACATAGGCAGTAAACTCTTTGACATTGCTCTTAGTAATATTTTTTCTGATATATCTCCTTGGGCAAGGGAAATAAAAGAAAAAAGTAAAGAAATGGGACTACATCAAACTAAAAAGTTTTTCCAAGCAAAGAAAGCCATCAAAAAAATTTAAAAAATAAAGAAAAGAATGAAAAAAAAAGAAAAGGGAGAATGGGAGAAGATATTCAGCAATAATACATATGACAAGAGGTTAATATCCAAAATTTATAAAGAGCCCATGCAACTCAACACCAAAAAGCTAACAATCCAATTTAAAAATGGGTAGAGGACCTGAACAGACATTTCTTCAAAGAGGACATACAGATGGCCAATAGACAAATGAAAAGGCAGTCTATGTCACTAACCATCAGAGAAATGCAAATAAAAACCACAATGAGTTATTACCTCATACCTGTCAAAATGGCAATCATCAATAAATCAATGAACAAGTGTTGGTAAAGATGTGGAGAAAGGGGTACATTTGTGCACTATCGGGGGGATTGCAAATTGGGCATACATTATGTGAAACAGTATGGAGTTTCCTAAAAAAATTAAAAATAGAACTACCTTAATACCCAGCAATTCCACTCCTGGGCATTTACCCAAAGAAATCCAAAACACTAATTCGAAAAGATATATGCACCCCTATGTTCACTGCAGCATTATTTACAATAGCCAAGATATGGAAACAACCAAAATGCTCATCAATAGGCAATTGAAAAAAGAAGTGATACAATGGAATATACAATGGAATATTAGCCATAAAAAGGATTAAATCTTACCATTTGTTACAACCTTGATGGACCCGGAATGTGTTATGTTAAGTGAAATAAGTTAGAGAAAGACAAACCATATGATCCCACTTATATATGGAATCTAAAGAACAAAATTAATGAACAAACAAACAGAAATAGATTCATAGATATAGAGAACAAACTGATGGTTGCAATAATGGAGGGTGGATTGCACCTGGTACAAAAGGTGAAGGGATTAAGAAGTTCAAATTGGCAGTTATGAAGTAGTCATGGAGCTATAAAGTACAGCACAGGCAATATAGTCAATGAAATTATAACAATTATGCATAGTGCTTGGTGGATGCCAGACTAATTGCGGGTTGGGGGGAGGTATCACTTCTTAAATTGTGAATGTCTAACCTCTATGCTGTATACTGAAACTAATATATAATAATATTGAATGTCAGCTGTAATTGAAAAATGAATAACTATGTAGTTAATTAACTAATTATAAACATCAAAAACAATTTTAATTTTAAAAAATTAAGGTTGCAGCAGAAAGATTATTTTGGATTACCCCGGTGAGTCCAGTGTAATCACAAGGGTCCTTATAAGGTGGATGACTATCATGTCAGAGTCAGAAAAGGAAGGGTGTGATTACAGAAGCTGATGATGGTCAGAGTCAGAGAGTCATTTGAAGATGTATACCGCTGGCTTGGAAGAAGGAGGGAAAGCTAGGAGCCAAGAATGCAGGTGGCTTTTAAAAGCTCTAAAGATTAGGAAATAGACTCTCCCCCTATAGCCTCCGGAGGGCCTATAGCCTTGACAATACCTTGATTTTGGCACAGCGAAACCCATTTCATATTTCTGACCTCCAGAACTGTAAGATTATAAATTTGTATTGTTTTCGGCTACTGAATTTATGGTAATTTCTTTCATTAATAATAAGAAACCAATATACAATATAACAGAAATATATAAAGTAGAATGAGGCCACAGAGAATGGAACACTTAAGTCTGATTTCAAAGAACTCCAAAAGCTTATATTTTATATACGTGGGATGAATAAAATTCAGGAATTTCAAAATCAAGAAATTGAAACATTAAATCTTGGGGGAGTTGAAGTTCTCTAGGAATATAAAACAGTGCAAAATAGGGGAAACTTTTACAAAAGATGAAGGAGAGAACAAGCAGGGCCCTTCGGATAATTGTAAATAGTTTGATCAGCAGGGGCATAGTATGCATGCAGATAAGGCAGGAGAAGTAGACAGAAGTCAAATGAAGAAAGGTGTGAACAATATGTTATTTTGTTTTTGTTTTATCCTAAAGTGAATAGGATTGAAAGATTTTAAACATCGTCAAAACAAGTTCATAGTTGTGCTATAATTATGGACTCTGGAAGCCATCTAGACCATGACCAAAATAGATAAAATTATTCTGGAGCTTTCCATGTAAAAAATGTAGCAGAACTAAGACATTTTTCATTAAGATTAAGAGAAGCAGGTTAAATTATACCTTCGGAGACTCTAAGAACTGAAAAGGTCATGATGAACCACCCCTCCCTTACACTAAGACACAAAGCAACTCATTCTCAACTAGAAAGTAGGAAACTTTCCTTCATGCTGAATTTTAACTTTCTAGGTTTTCCGATCGCAAAATTCTGGGAACATTGATCAACCCTGAACTTTGGTGTGTGTGTCTGTGTGTGTGTGTCTGCGCATCACACACAAGGACACGCAGGCACATTTGTTTTTAGGTGTTGCTTTAAAAATTAGTTGCCTTGGTGAAAATAAAGAATAGAGATGTTTTTGTTTTGTTTTCCTATGTAGCGGTGCACCAGCTCAAATAAGAGTCAGATTAAAGATTGTCCACTAGATTTTTAAATGTAGAATTATAACTTGATGGAAACACATTCAGTGGAAGGGTGAGAAAAGTCAAATTGCATTGAAATGAGAAAAATTGAAGTGAATTGAAGTGATAAGGTTTACCTTGAGAGAGGTAGAGGTTGACTTGAAGAGATACAGATTAACAGCAAAATAGCAAAGAAGGGTGAGTTAAAGAAATAGCCATGCAAATAAGTCATCTATTGTTTCTGACCTGGCCTCTCAGCCAGTGGAGATGAGAGAAGTTAAACAGTAGAGAAGCATTGGCAAGGTCATAGAACAAATAGTTGTCCTTTTTTTTTTTTTTCGTAATAAATCCCAACTGAGGAGAGACGAGTGCTCAGAGTGAAAAATAAAATATCTTTTTATTTAGCCAAATACTACTCCAAATACACTCTACCCCACACTTTCCCAACTACCACACAGCACCCCCATGCCCCCCAAGAGAAAAATAAATGTGCTTATGAAAATCACACAAAACAAATAAGAAAGTAAATAAAAATAATTTATTGTAGAAAATATGATACATGTGGAAGACAAAAAAAGAGGAAATCCAATGTTTACCTAATTGTACCTCAATACAAAATGTAATATGGAAAAAAATATTAAAATATTCTGGGAAGAAAAGTTTGTTGACATAGAGACAGGTAAATAAACACTAAACTAAAGCTTACAGTAAATATTATCTTAATATAATGAAAAACTCCATTTATGGGTAAATACAGATCTTTAAAAAGTCAGAAAAAAGAAAAATTGTTCTCAAACTGGTTCACAGTATCATTCAATATCAAAAGTTAGTAGAAAATAATATGCGATGGTCTGATGTAGACCATGTTCCTGTGATTTTATACCTAGCCAAGACATTTTTCAAGACCGTAGGGAGTATATCCTTAAACATCTACTAATTCATCATATAAAGTACCCACACACCTATCTTGAAATATCAGCCTGGTAATTAATGAAAATAAGGAACTCATGAATGAAGAAGCAATGTTAAAATCTTAGTGGCAAGTATTGTTTTCTTAAAATATATAACAAAGAAAAAAACTAAGAAGAATTATGGTAAAAGAACTGAATTTAAATATTATAATGTTTGAAATTATAAAATCAGTAATATAAAAATAAAACTTGAAATTCTAATAATAATGGAATTTGAAAATAGGTAAGTGTACTAATGTAATTATTTAGAATAAGAAATACAAACTGTCTATTATAGAAAGATGTAGTTAAAATTAGGGGGAAATTCTTAATTTTTAAAATAATAACTTCTTCCTTGTAAAGAAGAAAATGTTCTTCATTATAACTCTTCTAGTTTTACAGTAATTAATATTTCCATTCATTAAAAATAAATCCAAAGTACAGCAATTTTTCCTGGTATATAAGTTTTTTTCTTGAAGTGCTAAAAAAATGCATTGAATTTTTTTATTTGAAAAATGTCAATTATAGTATAATTTTACTCTAAAACTATATTTGTCACTATCTTTTACTCACTGACTTGAAAAGTTATTGATTCTTAATCAAAAATCTTGAAGGCTGAAACTTTTTGTTAAAAAAAAAAGCATTTATTGAGCAATGTGCTAGCCAGAAAAAGGACCAGGTCTTTGGACACACAATCTAAACCACCAGCAGCTGAGCTGGATGTAAAAGGTAAACATGTCTGATATTCTGGGGTTAACAGAGCTCTTTTTTTTTTTGAGATTTTTATTAAAAATAAAGCTAACATACAATATTATATTAGTTTCAGATGTACACCATAGTTATTCACCAGTTATATACCTAAAAAAAATCATCACAATGATATATCCAGGAAGTATCTGACACCATACCACACTATCACAATATTATTGACTATAGTCCCCATGCTGTACATTACATCCCCATGACTTATTTATTTTATACCTGGAAATTTGGACCTCTTATTACCCCTTCACCTATTCCCTCCCTTTTTAAAATTTTTAATTACAGTTGACATTCAATATTATTTTACATTAATTTCAGGTGTACAGCATAGTGGTTAGACACTTATATAATTTATGAAGTGATCCCCCTGACTAGTCTAGTACCCACCTGGCACTATACATAATTATTACCCTGCTATTGACTATATTCCTTATGCTTTACTTTACATCCTCATGACTATTTTATAACTACCAATTTGTACTTCTTAATCCCTTCAGCTTTTCACTCTGTCTTCCAGCCCTTTTCCATCTATCATCGCAACAGATCTAGTTCCCATCTGACACCATACATAGTTATTACAATATTATTGACTATATTCTTTATGCTTTACTCTACATCTCCATGACTACTGTGTAACAACCAATTTGTAGTTCTTAATTCCTTCCCATTTTTTCACCCACACCCCCAACCCCCCTCCCATTTGGCAACTATCAAAATGTTCTCTGTATTTATGAGTTTATTTTTGTTTTGTTTGTTTATTTCTTTAGATTCCACATATAAGCAAAATTGCATTCAATCTGTCTTTCTCTGTCTGACATACTTCACTTAGCACAATACCCTCCAGGTTCATCCATGCCCCCACAGATGGCAAGCACATACTCACTTCCATGGGTGAGCCATATTCCATTGCATGTATGTATCACCCTCCCCCACCCCTGTATCAATTCTTCTATTGACAGACACCCAGCCTGCCTCCACATCTTGGTCATTGTAAATAATGCTGCGATGAACATAATAGATGCACATGTCCCCTTGAAGTAGTACTTTGGGTTTCTTCTGATCATTACCCTGTAGTGGGGTTACTGGGCCCTTCATTGTCTTTTATAGCCTTTGTTTTAAAGTCTGTTTTGTCTGGTAAAAGTATTGCTACCACAGCTTGTTTTGTTTTTTTGTTTGTTTGTTTTTTTGGGGTTGTTTTGGTTCCATTTTCATGAAATATCTTTTTTCCATCCCTTTACTTTCTGTCTCTGTCTGTGTGTGTCAATCGAAAGTGAGTCTCCTATAGGCAGCATATGTAAGGGTTTTGTTTTCTTATCCATTCAGCCCTCTATGTCTTTTGATTGGAACATTTAATCCATTTACATTGAAAGTAATTATTGATAGATATGTTGCTATTGACATTGTAAAATCAGCAATGTAATAATAAAAGTTGAAATTCTAGTTACAGTGGAATTTGGAAAATAGGTAAGTATACTAATGTCATCATTTAGATCAGGAAATACACATTATTATAGAAACATGTAGTTGAAATTAGGGGAATAATTCGTAATTTTTAAAATAACAGTTTCTTCATTTTAAAGAAGAAAATATGTTTTTCATTATATTTTTTTTCTAATTTCTCAGTACTTAATATTTCCATTCATTAAAAATAATTCCAAAGTGTATAGCAATTTTTCCAGGTATAGACTTATATGTTTTTTATTGATAATTTTGATCTTTTTTTTTTCCATCTTAAAGAAGCCCCTTTAGCATTACTTGTAATACTGGCTTGTTGGTGATGAACTCCTTCAGCTTTTTCTTGTCTGGGAAGCTCTTTAGCTCACCTTTGATTTTAAATGATAGCTGCTGGGTCAAGTATATTTGGTTATAGATTCTTGCTTTTCATCACTTTGAATATTTTGTGCCAATCACTTCTAGCCTGCAAAATTTCTGTTGGGAAATCTGCTGATAGTCTTATGATTATAAGTTAGTAGTTGCCTTTCTCTTGCTGTTTGTAGGATTCTCTCTTTGTCTTTAACCTGTGCCATTTAAATATGTTGTGTCTTGGTGTGGGTCTGTTTGGACTCATCTTGTTTGGTACTCTGCGCTTTCTGGATTTGTATGTCTATTTCCTTTGCCAGGTTAGAAAAGTTTTCAATCATTATTTTTTTCAAATAGTTTCTCAATCTCTTGCTTTCTCTCTTCTCCTTCTGGTACCCTATGATGCGACTGTTGTTAAGTTTGATGTTGTCCCAGAGGTATCTTAAACTATCCTCATGTGTTTGGATTCTTTTTCCTTTTTGCTATTCCAAATGGGCGTTTTCTGCTACCTTGTCTTCCAAATCACTAATTCAATCCTCTGATTCATGTAGTCTGCTGGTGATTCCTTCTAGTGCATTCTTCATTTCAGTTATTGTATTATCCACTTCTAACTGGTTCTTTTTTATGATTTCTATGTTTCTTTTTTATGCTTGCTATCTCTTTGTTGAAGTTCATACTAAGTTCCTTGGGCAACCTTATAAACAATGGTTATAAACTCATTGTTTTAAACTCTGTATCTTGTAAGTTGGTTGCCTCCATTTTGTTTTGTTCTATTTCTGGAGTTTTCTCTCCTGTTCTTTCATTTGGGATGTATTTCTTTGTTTCCTCATTTTGGCTGCTTCTCTCTTTGTTTCTATGTACTTTGTATATCTGCTGTGTCTCCCAGTCTTGGCTGAGTGTTCTTATGCTATAGGTACCTTGTGTGGCCTTGTCACAATCTCCATGGTCACCTGCTCCAGGTTCTCTAAGAGTGTCCCTTGTGTGTTTGTGTGTGTCCTCCTGTTATAATTGAGCCTTGATTGCTATTGGAACATCAGTGGGTGGAATTGACCCTGAGGCTGATTGGCTGTGGGGTTTGGCCATGTTCACAGCTTATGGGCTGCTGTGTGGGGGTGCTTCTCCCACTGAGTGGGATTTGCCCCAGCAGGCGCTGGTGCCTCTTGAGACAACCCTTTGTGTGTACTCCTTTTGGGGCTAATTGGGCAGTGTCTGCTGTGGTTTGATGCCAACCTCCATGAGTGTTTGTTCTGTGGCCTTAGAGGGGCTCCAGTGCAGGCCCAAGTCATGCACTGCCTGTGACCAGCTGGGGCTACCTGGTAAAAGGTTCAAAGTGATCCGCCATTGTTCGCTGCCTGTGGTAAACCTGGAGGCACCAGGAAGATACCATGCTATGAACCTAGGATACCTATCACCAGAACTGGGCCTGGGGTAGCTCCACAAAAATCCAGGACACCCTGAGGCCTGCTGCCACCTGCTGGCTCTCTTAAAGTTCAGCCACTGATAGAGCCTAGCACAGTATGCAAATTGGGGAGGCGGGGTCCCAACAATGCTCACCAGGACAATCATATTCAGATTTAGCTATAAGCATAGGGGGAGGGCTCAACACAAGAAGATGACACCTACCTGCTGGCTGCACTGGGAGAGGACCCCTCACGGGGAAAATGGCAACTTTCCTCCAGCCCCTGCCATGAAGCTACATACATTGGTCTGCCCTCTCCTCCATATGACCTCGACATGCCCCCACCCCAAATCACCATTTGTCCCTTCGCTGGAGCCCCCAAGGTGAGTATCTGCAAGTGAGAGTATGTGCCAGCTATTTAAAAGGACATCTGCGGGACCGCAGTCCGATGCGGAGTGCCCCTCGTCCTGGGAAATGGGGCGTGGCCAGAAAGCGGGACGCCCCCTCACCCGTCAAGCAACGCACATTCGTGGGGAACCTGACGCTAAACCACTTGTAGACGACTTGCTTCTGGGTCGGGATTTCGTACATAGCAGAGCAGCTCCCTCGCTGCAATCTATTGAAAGTCAGCCCACAACACAAGGGTTTGAAAAGGAATAAAAATTTAAAAAAAAGAAAAGGACATCTGGGTTTCCCGTAGCCTTCTGTCCCACCCAGATGGTTGGAATATCCACTATTTTTCACAGCCAGATGTTGTGGGGGCTCCTCTTCCTGGTACCAGTACTCTGGATTGGTGAGACTGGCCTGTAGTTGTGGTCTCTCTCTCTCTTGTGGGGAACCTCTATGCCCAAGATATCCCTCCTGATTCTCAACTGTCACATGGAGTTTTGGGGCAAGCCCATTTTGCCTCTCTGCCTCTCCTACCAGTTCTGACGTGGCTTCTTCTTTATATCCTTAGTTATAAAACTTCTGTTTGGCTAGACTTCAGATGCTTCTCTAGGTTAATTGTTCGATAATTTAGTTGTAATTTTGATGTGTTCACAGAAGGACGTAGGCAGAGTGTTTCTCTACTCAGCCATTTTGGATCTCGATGGGGTTCTCTTATATACTGTGTTTAAAGAAGAAAGATGTAAAACTTGTTTTGAAAGAATTCACATTGGCTATAGATAAAAGGGTCAGCAGAAGGTGAAGTGGGGAAAGATCCGGGGTAGGTGTATAGTCTATAAGGAAGAAGTGTTGCTTCTTTCCAATTGATTGTGGATAATAGTACAAATTGTTCATGTCTAAGCAAAATGCACTGGCATCTAGGCGTTGGCTATTCTCTCCAAATTAGGACTGAAATACTTATTTGAATGTTGATTCAAAGTTTCAACATACGTTCAGGAATGTGAGCCATCTTTTGTTGGTTTTGGCCCACAGGTCTGTTAACATATTAATCTCCCTTTGCTCTCTTCCATTCACCCACCTGCTGTCATTTAATTTAGGACATCTCATAATTTTTTTTTTTGTCAATTCCTAAACTGTTCTATGAATTTCTTAATTAACCATAAGCCACAACTTACTGTAATTTTACAACTCATACAGCAATTTTACAATGACTTTATATTATATATATATTTCATATTTATACATATATACATACCTTTGCTTTTATTAAACAAACATATAAGATTATATTGTATGAGAAACTTTTGTGTTGATTAGATTTAGGAAACATAAATTGAATATATTACTAGCAGACTGACTTGAGATGGTGAATGAAAGTAATATTTGACCTTTTTTCAACAGTGTCATCTCAACATAAAAACTGAAAAGTCTTTGAGTCAATGAGAGTGTGACTTCCACATATCTATGTGACTAAATAATTAACAAAAAATAAATACAAATTTTTAGCTTGCTAGATGTATAATTCAGTCATGCTCCACTAGCATACACAGTGCTTTATCTCCATTAGGAAATGTAATCAACTGCATTACTCTATCCCAAGTATCAGTCTTTTTCTTTGGCAAAATGAATTGGAAACACATATGCTACTAGATTGTAGATTACATATAGCCATGGGTTTTCCTATCCTTTCCAGACAGGCTATAAGGCCATCTACTCTATTATGAAGTCACACTTAAAACACCAGAGTTATTTCTAAAGCAAAGAATAAGGTTATCTTACAAAAAGCGTTTTTATTGAAGTGACATAATCTTTAGATTTAATTAGAAATTCTATCTGCATGTGGTATAGGAACTATTGGAAGAGTAATCAAAATTTCTCTAAATGAATTTTTTACTAAGAAGAGAAAATCATACCTGGCATCTGCAGGACTAAAGAGCTTCATGACATTTTGTTTTTTGTGAAATTACATTGTATGAGTTTTTTTGAATATAGGAGTGCTAATAACTAAAGGTTATAAGTAAACAATATAATACATTAACATCAAATAGAAGTTTATACACATGCACATGCATAGATATGTTTGCTTTTATTAAACAAACAAATGGAATCATATTTCCCTATGAGAAATACTCATATGTATGCTTAGGAATGTGCTAGATGAGTATATACATATACAAAAAGTGAACACAGATTACCTTTAAAGTTCTAAAATTAACATGAATTACTTTTGAAATCAATAAAAAGAATATAAGAAATGCTATAAAAATCAATAGCATGTATGTTGTCCTTAAAAGAGTTTGCAGCCACTTTAATTTATATGCTCTAATTGAAGCATCCAAACAGGTGAAGCAAGTTTTTGATTAGATCCACTTTGTGTTTAAGTGGTGTCTTGACTAAAAATCCAACAAGCAGTATCACAATTTAAAGTTCCTGTCACCACTGTATCAAAAACAATGAAAATCATGGATTCATTTCACTGACATACAGTTTGAAATTTTTGACCTGAAATAGTTCTATTAAGAGAATATAAATAGGAATCAAAGTGAAATTAAGAAAAAGGAGAAATAAGGAACTATATCATTCCTTATGCATCAGTTTACAGCTATCTGAACTTGCCATTTGTAGACACTTGATGAGAATTTTCTACATCACAGAGCATTTTTATATATTTTTTAAATACTTTGTTTTCTTCATGGCCCATGCCTTTGTTAAGGCCTTGACAATCTTTGGGGAGGACCTTGGAGCCTTGTGGCCACATGAACCATAATCAATACCTTGCATCATACACAAAAATTTAACTCAAATGGATTATGACCTAAATATAAAACCTAAGACTATAAAACTTATGGAAGAAACCATAGTAAATCTTTGTCACATTAGATTAGACAAAAATTTCTTAGAACACAAAAAGCAAGAAACATAAAAGGAAAGAATGATAAATTAGACTGCAACAAAATCAAAACTTCTGACCTTTGAAACTCATGCTATTAAGAAAATGAAGAGACAAATCACAGGCTGGGAGAAATGTTTGTAAAACACATAATTGGTAAAGGATTATATCCCGAATACATATACAACTATTAAAAAATGGTTAACTATTTTGAACAGGTGCTTCAAATAAACACACAAAAAATAAATCAGCACATAAAAAAATAGGTGCATCATCACATTATGAGGGAAGTGAAAACTAAAATCATGATGAGATACTAAGGCCCATGCATTGGATGGCTAAATAACATTAATAATAATAAAATCTGAAAATATCAAATGATGATGAGAATGTGGAGCAACTGGAACTCACTCTATAATTATGTGCATATGATAATCTGGAAGGCATAGACTTTTAAGGGGTCTTTTTGGAATGATGAGACTGTTCTCTATCTTGATTGTAGTGGTGGCAACACAACTGCAATCATTGTCAAAATTAATCAAAATTAACATGTAAAAAGATTCAAATTTATACCACATGTGTTATACCTCAATAAAACTAAATTTAAAATATAGACTCTCAAGAAATGGATATATCACTGACTATAATTAAGTATGGTAAAAACATAAATATTCAGCTCTGCTCTGTGGCTCTGTCTTACCAATCATTTTACCCACATTTCTTAGAGATTAAAATTTTTTGCTACGTCTAGACCCTGATACACTTGCATTAATAGCAACTTTCTTCATGGGTCCTTTCTTAGGAGAAATAATCTAACTTAACCTCATGGTGCCCTTAAGGATATGATAAATTATAATAATGAGAAAGTAAAGATCTTCTGGACATATTTCAGTTTTCTGTAGTCACTTTTTTATCTGAGAGAACATGTCATAATGGCCCACTCACTGGGTCATCATCAACTTTTACAGGCACAAAGAACTGATCTGTCATCAAAACTTCTGGAAAGCGCTGGTGAATTGCTAACTGAAATAACTTGTAGGTACTTTTATTCATTACAGCTTATATTACTTCACGTATAAAGGCAGCTTGGAAAATCCACATTATACTAATGTGTGGGCTGTGGAGGTAATTTAATTTTGTCAGACACAATATTTTATCCTGTAAGCAAAAAATTGGATTTAATCAAACATTACTTATTCCACACAGGAAACTCATTCCATCATTGAGCATATTTTAGACACTTAACATTGTAGTTCCTCAAACCCAGGATTTAATATTATGGACAGCCTTTTAAAAAAAAACCCAAAAAATCCTTTCATTATATTTGAGCAAAAGTTCATGCTTCATGACACTTAACTAAAAAAAGAACACAAATACTGTAACCTCAACTAAAAATCTCATTTATTTTCCCTTGACAAAAAAAAAACAAAAACATGAACATTTACATTCCAAGGTGACGATTATCTCTGATATCTTTTTTTTCTTTTAAGATTTGATTGGGAAATTGGGGGAGGGGAACAGCATTGGGGAATCAGGGAAGAAGAACAGAGAAGTTGCTGTCCTTTTGTTCTTCAGTCTAGTTGTAGAGGATGTTGCCTCACTGGCCCATGTTGGTATTATCAGTGCGCTCTTCCTAGGTGAGTCAGGTCGGTCGCCCATGGGGGCTCTTGCCAGCTCACACCGGCTGCCAGCCGCTCACACTGGCTACCAGCCACTCACTGTAGCCTGTGGCAGCCCACTTCAGCAGAAGCTGCAGCCCACGCCATCGCTGGTGACTCACAGCAGCCCAGCGCCAGGTGGAGCTGTTGTTCACCATCTTAGCTATAGAGGCAACCAGGTCCTGCTGTTGTTCACCATCTTAACTGTAGAGGGCTCAGTATCACTGACCTTCATATGTGGATCCGAACCGGGGTCCCACTGCTCAGCCGGTGTCAGGAGCCAGCTGCTAACCAATGCACCACTCAGCTGGCCCTATCTCTGATATCTTTGAATCACATAATAAGCCTACAACTAAAGCAGAGTTTCTTGATTAGAATGAATAGAATATGTATAATAAATACATATATATATGAATAGTGACACTTGTCATTTTTTTTGTCATATGTTGTTCTACAATGAATAGAAAATAAATAAGTTTAAGCTTTCAATGCAAAACGAAGTTAGATTCCTGTTTCTGCTTTCAATTTGCATTTATTTGATGTGACATTTAGAAGGGGCAAGTTTCAGAATATTATGGAGTTAAATGCTACAGAATATTTTTAGAATATCTTATTTTTAATAAAGAATGATATGAAATTAATATTCTTTAAATTTTTTTTCTTTGCCTTTCTGAAATATATAGACCAGTTAAAAAGTAAGACAGGCTCACTTAATAGGCCTATGGTGATATAACACACAATTAGGTGACCTTGTTCAATCTAAGTTTTAATTTATTTAAAAATTTTTACAGGGGCCAGCTGAGTGGCTCATTTGGTTAAGAGTTGGCTTAGAGCACAAGCTTTGAGCAACAGGATTGTCAGTTCACCCCACATGGACCAGTGAAAGCTGCCTCTGAGCTGAGCTGTCACTGAACTGCCAACAGGTGGCAGGAAGGCTCAGCTGGTGTAACAACAAGATTGCCTGTTCGGTGGTGGGCTATGCCCACCCACAACTAAGACTGAACTCAGCACTTTGAGCTGAGCTGCCATCCGGATGGCTCAGTGGATAGAGTATGTCCTCTTATCAACAAGGCTGCTGGTTCAACTCCCGCATGGGATGGTGGCTACGCCCACCCGCAACTAAAAATGAAAACAGCACCCTGAGCTTAGAGGCCACAAGCTGCCAACGGGAAACCAGATGGTGACTGGCACCCTTCACAACGAAAACTGAAGAACAACAACTTGGCTGGTTCCATTTGCCCAAGTCCCCAATAAAATCTGTGTTAATAAAAGAATTTTTTTTCAGTTCTATTATTTAATGGGCAATATTAACAAGAAAAATCCAGGGCAAATCAGGATTTCTCTGTCTTTGAGCTTGGAATGGATGGGATACACATCCTTAGGTTATAAGGTCAGAATGGATTGTAGGGGAGATGATATTCAATTGAAACCTGAATGAAATGTATAAGCAGCCTTAGGAAGGCCCGAGGTGAAAATAATTCCTTTTTTTATAATGTATTTTTATTAAAATACAGCTAACATACGATATTGTATTAGTATCAGGTGTATATCATAGTTATTCAACAGTTCCCACCTAGCACTATACAGTGTTATTACCACATTGTTGATTTTATTCCCTATGCTGAAGAAGTGTTCACCATGATAACTCCATCAACTAACTGGCACTGTACCATGCTATCACAATATTATTGATCTTCTCCCCCCTTTTAAAATTTTCAATTAGAGTTGACACTCAGTATTATTTTATATCAGCTTCAAGTGTACAGCATAGTGGTTAGACATTTATATAATTTAGGAAGTGATCCCCCTAGCTAGTATCACCTGAAACTAAATATAGTTTTTACAAAATTATTGATTATATTCCCTATACTTTACATCCCCATGACTATTTTGTAACTAACAACTTGTATTTCTTAATACCTTTACCTTTTTCACCCTGTCCCCAACCCCATTGCCATCTATCACCCTGATAGATCTAATACCTATCTGGCACCATACATAGTTATTACAATATTATTGACTATATTCCTATGCTATACCCTACATCCCCATGACTATTGTGTAACAACCAATTTGTACTTCCTAATCCCTTCCCATTTTCACCCATCCCATTTTCACCCATCCCTAACCCCTCCCATCTTAAAGAAGTCCCTCTAAGATTCCTTGTAATACTGATATGGTGATGATGAATGCTTTTAGCTTTTTCTTATCTGTGAAGCTCTATGTCTGTCCTTCAATTCTAAATGATAGCTTTGCTGGTTAGAGTAATCTTGGTTGTAGGTCCTTGGTTTCATCACTTTAAATATTTCCTGCCAACTCCTTCTGGCCTGCAAAGTTTCTGTTAAGAAATCAGCTGACATTCTTCTGGGGCTCCCTTATAGGTAACTAACTGCTTTTCTCTTGCTGCTTTTAAGGTTATCTGTCTTTAACCTTTGGCATTTTAATTATGATGTGTCTGGTATTGGCCTCTTTGGGTTCATCTTGTTTGGGACGCTCTGCACTGCTTGGGCTTGTGTATCTATTTCCTTGACCAGGTTAGGAACATTTTCTGTCATTATTTCTTCAAATAGGTTTTCAATTCCTTGCTCTCTCTCTTCTCCTTTTGGTACCCCTATAATGTGAATGTTTGTATGCTTGATGTTGTCCCAGAGGCCCCTTAAACTCTCCTCAGTTTTTTGGATTCTTTTTTC
The DNA here is from genome assembly GCA_033961575.1 of Aselliscus stoliczkanus. NCBI lineage: Eukaryota > Metazoa > Chordata > Mammalia > Chiroptera > Hipposideridae > Aselliscus > Aselliscus stoliczkanus. The sequence goes on from CM066728.1 coordinate 182,319,300, forward strand.
TTTTGGCTATTCAGGTTGGGTGTTTTCTGCTACTGCATTTTCTGCATCCACTTGTTCGATCCTCTGCTTCATCTAATCTACTGTTAATTCCCTGTAATATATTCTTCATTTCCATTATTGTATTCTTGATTTCTGACCGGTTCTTTTTCCTGTTTTTTTTTAATCTCCATTCTTATGTTTGCTATCTATTTGTTAAAGTTCTCCCTCAGATCACAGAGCATCCTTATAATCAGTGTTTGGAACCCTGCATCGTATAGATTGCTTGTCTCCATTTTGTTGTTCTTTTTCTGGAGCATTGTTCTGTTCTTTTATTCAAGACATATTTCTTTCTCTCCCCATTTTGGCTACCTCCCTGTGTTTGTTTCTATGTATTTCTAAGTGCTGTTATGTCTCCTGATCTTAGTAGACTGGCCTTATGTAGTAGGTGTGCTGTAGGGCTCAGTGGCTCAGTCTTTCTGGTCTTTTGAGCCATGCACTCTTGATGTGTCTCTTGTGTGGGCTGTGTGTGCGCTTCGCTTGTAGTTGATCCTTGGTTGATAATTGCACATCAACGTGAGAGACTGACCCTTGGGCTCACTGGTTGTAAGGACTGGCCTTGACTACAGTGGAAGAGTTGTTGTGCAGGGGGCTGACCCTACAGAGCAGGATCTGTCTCAGCAAGACTCTGGTGCCTGCCCAATCCTCCCCTGGATGTGTCGTACTTGCAGGCAGCAGTGTGATGCTTCAGCTCACTTCGAAGCTGACCACTGGGGGCACCAGCTCCAGGACCACCTTGGAAGGGATCCATTATTGGTCAAGTTCAGCTACAGCCCATGCTCACCCTGGGGCCACTTGGCAGGGGGCACAAGGAAAGCCACAGATGACTGCTGCCCTTTCTGTGCTTGGATGGGCCTTGACAGGCCAAGCTGCGAATCAAGGCCAGCTGCCACTAGTGCAGGCTTAGGGATGTTCAGCCAGAGGTACAGGACACACTCAAGCCAGATGCTTCTTGTCTGGGTTCCATGAGACTTTGAGAGAACCTAGGAAAGTCTGCAGCTTGAGCTAAGGCAGGTGGTTTGTATGAAAAAGCCACTAGAAGCAGTTTGAGCATGCCCAAAAGTTGGGCGGGGTGGGGTCTCGAATCACAGGGCTTGGCTAATTAACAACAGAGACTCAGATATGGTAGCCACCTGTGTTCACACCTGGGAAGAAGGAAGGCTCAGCAAAGAAACAATGGCCTCCCTCAGCTCCCCTGTCCAGAAGAAAGCCACCTCTCCAGCCTGTGTTCCAAGCCAGACAACTGATTCCCCACTGTCTGTCCCTCCTGTCTTTCACCTGCTGCCCCAGCACTGGAGCTCAAAGGGAGTGATTCCATTGGTGGGTAAGCCTGTGTGCAGTCCCTTTAAGAGGAGCGCCTGAGTGTGCAGCTGCCCTCAGTCTCACTCAATCACAATCTCCACTGGTTTTCACAACCAAAAATTATGGGACTTCTCTCCTTGGCACTGGAACCCTGGGCTGGGGTGGGGCTGGGACCTCTTGCTTTTTTGGGGTGTAGGGAGGGAACCCCACAGCCAAAAATCCCTCCTGATCTTTAATAATCACACATGTGTGTGGGACCAGCCCATTCTGTGTCTCTGACCCTTCTACCAGTCTTGAGGTGGCTTCTTCTGCATACCTTAAGTTGTAGAGCTTCGGTTCAGCAAGATTTTAGGCAATTTTCAATGATGGTTGTTTTGTAGTTTTGATGTGGTCATGAGTGAAGGTAAGCACAGCATTTACCTACTGCATCATGTTGGTATTCCCCCGTGAAGAGAATCCTCAACTGATAATTGCTGTGCAATGGATCTAAAACAAGCACAAGTTTGCTATGCATATTTTAAACATTTCAAATGACTTAGAAGACAATTGGTAGAACTGGTTATTATTTTAAACACTTGAGGTTCAGTATCACTGTTTATGAACCACAAAACTGGCTTCAGATTTTCTGCTACTTTTCATGTTTGTTTTTCGATAATTAGAAAAGTCAACTTCTTGCTGTGTAATTCCTCCCCCCCACACACACACACAACCTATTTCTATTCTCACCAGAGTTCTGTGGACTTGAACATGAAAAAAACATGCTAAAGCAAACTTAGCATCTGCTTTTGTGAAACTTCCAGTGGTTGCAGGTTTTGGAAACCCATAGTCTATCTAATAATATTCTTTTCCCTGAGACGTTTTCCTCTACTCTTTGTAAAAATAAAATAGAAGGAAAAAATGGGAGGGAGGGAGGGAGGGAGGTAAAGAGGGAGGAAGGGAGAAAAAAGGGAGGAATGGAAGAAGAAAGGGAATGTTATTGAATAATTCCTCATGATCATTCAAGATCTTATTTTAATTGTTCAATATCTTACCTTTTTACATTTCATAACTGGCAAATCAGTGACTAACAAGTTTAAAGTTTTATTTTGGTTGCATACATTTCATCTTTTAGTAGGGATCTCTAGTTAGTTAGAATTATTCCTTTTAAATAGAAAATTAACTACCTTTTGTCTGTGAATTTCCCTTCTTAGAAAGGGTATTTCTCAATTCAGAATTTGATCTTTTTCATTCTAGAACATTCACTTTACATAAAATTTTCCCCTCTATATTTCTTCCTCATTCTTTTCTTTCTCAAACATTCAAACATTTGTGATGCAGCACCTACTGAAATCATTAAAGAGGTAGATATTCTACTGGAGAGAGAGAGAGAGAGAGAGAGAGAGAGAGAGAGAGAGAGAGAGAGAGAGAGAAATCTGTTCCTGCTCCTGCTCTTGCTGGGAAGTAGAGGGAGTGGGAGGGACACTGGTCTTCTGATTTTCTCCTAGTGCCTTCTATTGGCCAAAGTTATTGGGAAACCAGAAAACACAGGAAGGGGCATGAGAAATGTCAGTCCCTGCAATGGAAAGCAGAGTACTGGAAAGATGAAGAGTGGCTCAGAGAGCAAATGTACAAATGATGAGTACACTGTAAATGGGTATCCTATATTTTATACTTGTATTTTGAAAAAAATAGTCAAGACTCAAACAAATACTCATATATTTGCTCCATAATGCAATGTCAAAAATCTTTTTTCCCCACAGCACTTATTTATATTTATTTTGGTCACATTAGCTATAGTTTCAATTGCAGTCTACATAATAGATACTGGACATTGGATTCCCTATTCTCTATTCCTGAATGTAAGCAAAAGTTGAACCATATATATAGACGAAATACTTTAAAGTATTAAGAGTTATCATAGATTATCATGAGTATTTTAGTTATTAATTTTTCTTTCACTTCCTCATGTTTTCTTTGCCAAACCTCAGATTTCTACTTCTTATCTTATTAGTTAGACTTTTATTTGTGATGTTTTCAACTAAGTTTCCATCATACGCATTAGCCGATATCATAGCAAATGGCCCGTTGCTTTGATTGGTTATCTCATTACTTAAAATTATTCCAACTTCTTTCCTTCATGAGACACTACACCTCCCACATATCTACCCATGATCCTCTGCTGTATTAACTTGGTTGTGGTTCTAGGTCATTTACTTCTAGTATCAAACTTTTAAAAATCCTAGAATAAGTGCACCTCAAGAGATATTTTCAAAACTCCAAAATATTTTCTACAAATAATTAGATTTCTAATGTATACAAATATTACTTTCCTTGCTTCTTACCTACACCCACCTAGCTTCCCATAACATTTTTGGACCCAGATTAACACTCAATGTCAAATTCTGGTTCAGTTGCAAAATACAGTAAAACCTTGGATTGCAAGTAACGTGGTTTGTGAGTGTTCTGCAAGATGAGCAAACATTTCTAATACATTTTAACTTGGTAAACAAGCAATGTCTTGCAATATGAGTAGTTTACTTCCGGAACAAATTATGCTTACAAACCAAGGTATTACTGTACCATCTTGTTGGGTTTTGATGTATGTACCCATATGTACATACTAATACCTTATTTAAAGTTGAAATATAAATTGCATGTAGGCATACAAAATGTTATCTTTCCCTTTCTAAAAGTAAAATAAACACTGCCTCTAAAAGTATCTAATTCCATTTTTTAAAAGCAGTAATTAATATTTTTCATAATTTGGAGAAGTAAGCAATATTGCTGATGAGGTAGGCATGGTACACAGTTAAATAGAATCATCTCTTTGGTCTAGAAAATCATGGCTCCAATTCAGAGTTTTCCTTCATTCCTTTTTCATTATCTGAAGATCTTGATTTTTTCATCAGCAATTTGGAACTACAGTCTACCAGATCATTTCAAGAAAAATAAAAACTAACAGATACATAGTTATTACTATATGCTAATTTTATAAATTACCACTTAATTCTCCCAACAATTCTAAAGTAGGTATAATTATAATCTTTTTAAGACAAGAGATCTGAGACAAATGGAGGTTAGATAATTGTTCCAAGATCACATGGCTAGTAATTAATAGAGTTAGAATTGGAACCATAAAAAGTCTGGCTCTGAATTTGCACTCTTAATCTCTACAATCTGCTTCCCTTAACTCAGCATTCATTATGTCAACTTATAAGAACCAAATTAGAGACAAGGGTGTAGAGAAACTATTGGCCACTATGACACCATGGCAGATCCATGCAGCTATACGATGGCTTAATGCTCAGTAAGTGAATCACCACCCTCAGAATCAGAGAAGCATGTGCTTTCTCCTGGCTTCTTAGAAATTTTTTCAAGTGCGTGTGTAAATAGGTACCTGTAAATAGGTACCTACATAAGGAAATTTTCCTCAAATCAGTTCAAAGAGAAAGCAGGGCATCTAAGATAGCCCTTGCCAAGGGTGATAAGTGGTTCTACTATAACAACCAAGTCTTTCATTGGAACTCCCATCGGGCCAGTTTACTATTCTATTTCCTCTCTCCCACTAGAACAACTTGTTCATTTTCATCTCATTACTCCTTTCCCACTTGGGCTGATTTATTTTTGCTTCTAGCTCATCGTACCAGATATAAATGTATAAATACAGCCCTCAAAAACACATAATCACAACATCTAATCACTATGTAGTACTTTAAAACATTTAACTTATTTTTAATACAATTTAAAATACCTATGAAGTGTATTGTGAAAGATGGCTTTATTCTTGTCTATCAAAGCCTAAAGTGGATTGCACAATGCTGCCTCTAAAGGCTCACGAACCCTCTAAATTACTTTGGATGAATAAAATTTTGAAACACATAGAGAGAGATACAATATAACATTGTCTGCCATTATATTTAGCACTCTTTTGTTTTCTGTCATAATTTAGCTCTTGTAGAAATGATTAGTCGAGTCTTAACGTGCTGCTTACAGCCCTCCCAGCATGCTCTTGGTAACATGTCTAATGCCCGTCAGGACAGAGACTGGCTGACTTTTAAAGTATTTGGATAACTTTCAAGTGGCACCATTCATTCTTTGTGAGCAGTGAGCCCAATCTCCTTGCTGATTCCTGGAAATTACTATCTACTCTAAAAGGTGATGCAATCTGCAAAAATCAAAGTGGAAAATGTTGCATTGTATACACACTAGAGTCCTGACATCCTATAGTGCAATCTGAAATTATGAATGCTTTTCCTTGCAAAATGCTGAATGGCATGAGGGATTAAGATAAAAGCATGACCCAAAAGCCAAAGATAGCCAGAGCTGTCAAGCATATGTCAAGATATTTCAGATCAGATCAAGCATGCATCAAAAACAAGTCCATTTCCTCCCTTGCTTACGTAAGAACTGTCTGTGAATGTTGATCTTAACTACAAAGTGGGGGAGATTTTGCCAAGCAGTGTTTTCACAGGTTTGAGTGGTTTTGCCAGCTGTATTTTAAACACTTGAACGGAAAAGTTTTCCTCACACTTTTATGTACATGTATACATTTTCCCCCTTTGTGTTTAGCTGCTGTTATTTGAATGTGCTTGACCACCTGGCTGTCATGTCTTATAGGTTTATGGTGAGACAGCTAAATCCCAATTGTTTTTATTCCTGGTATAGCAAATATAAAAGTTGTCTGGCTATTGAGGTATGGCCCCTCTGGTGAGATGAATACTGCTGCAATCTAGCCAAGCATAGAGCCAAGGTTAAGGAAAAAAAAAAAAAGATACAAATCAGGTTTAGTATCAAAAACAGCACTTAGTACCCAAAGGGGACTAAGCAGAATATGTAAATATGAGGGGGCACTACTGTGCGATCTTTTCTGTATGGAATGAGGTGCCTAATTAAGACAGTAGGCACCAATGGGCTGAAAAGTGGTAGTTAGGTAGGGAAAATACATTTGGTTGCCATGCGGCTCCTTGTCCTTACTCTAGGTGTTCAAAGACAAAGTACTAAAGCTTACTTCTTCATGGATTTCCACGCATGATTTTTTCATTCTCCCTTTTGAACGACAAGACCACACAGGGCTGCTTGCAGCCAAAGGCTCCTGCTGCTCTTTTAAAGGCAGCCTACTGCTGCCCCGGGTCCTCAATGTCTTTATAATTAGGTTGATGCCCACAAAGATTTAGGAATATTGTTTCTCTAAATGCCTTACTTTCCAGGAGGCATGGAGGGTTCTAATCTTTGGGTGTGTTTTTTTTCCCACAAATTTCTTACCCTTTCCTCTCCATGGGCACACTCTAGGTTTCCTCTTAATAAACAAAGGCACGGCAGTGCCAGCACTTACTACGGCAGGTGACATGAAGAGCAAAGGGAGGGGCTGGTGTGACAAGGAGCTAAATTGTTGACCATTTGTCGTAAATGTACAGAAATGTGATTCTGGCAGCTGGAAGGAGAAGCTAGAGCTTTTAAAAGAAAAACAGTAGTGCTGGCCCCTTTCCAGTTTAGATAGTTCCAATCCTGCCTTTTAAAGCAGAGGCCTGCAAGTGCAAACATACATGCACACTCACAAACACACACATAGAGACACACACATCAGCACCACCACCACCAGACAAGCCAGGTGCCTTGTTTCTATATAATTAAAGGAGTGCTAGAAAATGGAGAGCAGTAAATTACTCATTTCCAATACCTCTGAGGTAGAGTTCAAATACTGTAACCCAATCTTTCACAATTCATTATTCCTTCATCTCGCCTTATAGAAAACATTTCCAAACATTTATTTTATTCATGATTAGGAAATCATTTAAAGATGAAAAACAGTTTGGGTTTTACTTGAAGTTTTGACAATCTTTCAGAATTGGCAGGTTCCTCAATATTTCTAAAAGATATTTTTCAGGGAAAAATGCTTTAAGGCCTTAAAGGTGAGGTAAGACTTGGTGCCAGAGAGCTACTTTTAGAGGAGTGAGTGTCCTTTAACCACATTTACCCAAGTCTCTGCTCTACCAAATTCCCAAATTGCCATTTTTACTTGCTTTTTAATGTTGCGATCCACTCCATTAGGTATTGCTTCAGTGTTCGCTATGTATAACTGCCACGCACTTGCTATTAAACCTTGACCCTGCCATATGCTTCTTTAAGCAGCATGATTTTCAGAGACCAGTGCACTTAAATCTTCCAAGCTGCTTCAGTCCTTATCACCCCTGCTAAAAATGTCAGCGATGATGACAGCAGCTGCTTGTTGTGGTCACTGCCACAACATATTTCAATGGGCCATTGACAATATACATGTAGCAATGATATTCTGAAGCGCTGAGTGATGTTGAACTGAGGTATTGAGGATTAGATTTCCAATCTATATAATTGTAACATTTATGTTGTTTTAAGACATGCCAGTATATAATAAAAAAACAAAATAGAAATGCTCCAGGAACACAGTAGGTATTTGTACATACTTAAGAAATGTCGCATACATAAATCATATAGTAAGCTCTTTCATATGGAGAACCACTTTTTATCAATTAATCATACTTAAATTCTCAAAATGTAGAAAAACACCCCTCAAATTTTCTCTTTATTTTAAACACTATTGCGTGAAAGATAATTTTTAACAATTTAAAGCAGTCATACTCCTACCACCCTGAAACCATTACAATAATAATTTATTTCATACGTTTCTCCATTTAGTTCATATATTTAGCATAATTGCAATTATACAGCACTTGCAATCATCTGTTCACTTTTTTCCTTTTGAATTTTATAACTCTTTTTCTATGTGTGTGTAAGATCTGTATAAGTATCATTTTAATGACTATAAATATCTTATTGAGTTAATTGATCAATTTATCCTTTTGTTGAAATTTAGTTTGTTTTCAACTTTTACTATTAAAGATAATTTTTAATGAACATCTTTGAAAATATGGCTTTTCCCTTATTTCTTATTTGACTTATTTCCCTAGGATGAGTTCTTAGAAGATCACAAAAGCAATTTTTATGAATATTTATAGAACTTTTTCAATTATATTTAGTGAGTAGGTCCTCTGTTTTTAAATTACTGCATTATCATGGTTACTTCTATCATGAAGTCAATAGAATTTGTTAGCACCATAATGTTCTACATGGATTTTATGTAGCATCGATTTTATTAGCTAAATAGGCAAGGCCCCATTTAGTTAATACAAAAAAAAAAGTATTTATCTAAAAATGATCAAAATTCTACATATTTACTCAAATAAATTATGATTCTCTGGAAAGGAAAAGTAAATAAAGCCAGGGTACTGACTTCAAGTAACTCACAATCTTTTGGGTTAAATATTTGTACAGCAGTGATGATAGTGGGAGAGTCAGTAGAAAGCAGTATCTAGAACACTTACTAAGAGAAAGTTACTGAGAGCCTTTCCCAATTTTGTCAGCAGTTGTAGAGTTAAGGTAGGATGCAAATAAATAATATTTCTTTTTGGTCTTTCAAAAAACAATAGATTTCCTCTTTGTTGTACAAAACTTTACCAAGCCTGCTGTTTCTTTCATTTATTCTCCTTCCATGTAGAACTAAACTTCTACAATTGGAGGTTTATACTCTGTTTTTCTCTCCCCTCATCAGCTTCTTTCATTAACTTCATGTAATCTGTTCTCCGTCAATCTTCTGATTCCATTGTCCTGTCAAAATGTCTTAAATGACCTGGATATGTGTCCTCCTGCCAACATAATATGCAAAACATTGCTTTTAGCATCTTAAATTCAGAAGCAATGAAAGAAGACAATTGGCCCTGATAGCTATTTCCTACCAGAAAGAAGTTTCCATGAATTATAATGAGGAAAATTATGTGAATCATTCAGTCAGCACACACTTACATCATACGTAATATCTACCAGGATCAGTAATATACAAAGAAAATGGAATATGTTCTCACTCTCAAGTAGTTCACTGTTTGCGAGCAAGAAATGTAAACAAGTAAGTGTACTTCCGTGATAGCATAATGTAGGAATAAAGCAGTTCTAACCTGGGCTCAAGGAAGATCCAAAGACAGGTTAACATTTAAACTGATTTTGAAGGATGAATGTAAGTTCCCTATGTGATAAATCAGGGAAGAGAATCTAGCCAGAGAGATAGCTTATAAAAAGTCATGGATACATGAAATAGCATGATCGATTTCAGTTGCTATAATAAAAACATACTCTCTTTAACAGCATGATTATAATTTTATTCTATATTTACAATTGGTAGTATCATCTTCATATATAGAATTTTCCCTGAAACTATTTGCACTGGCTCCTAGCACCTTAATTCTCAGTCATATTCACATTTCTGAAAATAACCATTTTAGCCTTAACTGAATCTTTTGATAAGTTTCTGTGTGGCCACCTGAATTTTATTCCCTTTTTCCTTCCCTCAATTTATACTGCTTTCATAGGTAGCTGTGTGCACACTTCTGTTAAATGACCTGCTTACACACAAGAAAACAGTTACTTAGCTCCCACCTGTAGAAAGCTGTGCAAGTTTGTCCCCATATACAGGACATCTATGACATCTTCTTACTTTCAAAAACTAGTTAGTTTTATTTCACTCTTGTCTTTTGACTTTAACATAACAAGTGGGGATATAGTTTTTTTGTTTTGTTTTTAGATAACAACTCAAAGTACCAACAGAGAGAAGAATTTGTAGGGAAAATTTACAAAATATTTGAGTTTTCTGTGAAATTCTTATTATGAAATGTTTTTATTTACAAAAATTACAAATTCAAAATAATAAATAGCACCAACAAAAGTTTAATTGCTTTTATTTCTTTAAAGTGTTGATCCACATTTCTTTTTATTCATCACAATTTCTGCAGCAAAGACAGAAAGGGAGAATGAAAAGGGCGATTTCTCAGGGCCATTGTGCAATTTATCAATGTGTCAGTGTAATTCACAAACAAATAAAAACATTAGTAATGATATTATATATTGACATACCAATATTGTCATACAACCAAAGCACTATGTGTTATTCCAATGTAAGTATTTTCAGAATAGTTTTTAGTTCATTAAATATCAGTGTCTATTCAAATTCCATTGGATAAATATGAAAATCAAGCAACTATAAAGAAACTGAATCAAGTTGAAGTTGCATTCTGATATTAAGAGGAGATGTAACAATATCAACTTTCTTCCCTCTGCTGCCTTATGTTAATGATACAATATGGCTATTTGAAGAGAAAGGTAAAAGCATGAAAATTAGGTGGGGCAGAGCAGAATTCAGAGTGTTATAAAAAAAATAGGAAACATATGCAAATGAGAGAAATAGAATTAGAGTGAATGGGAAGCATAAAAGTAAACATAAATAGACAAGTCAATGAAAAAGCAAATAATATAACAGTTCTATTTTTCTTAATTTTAATACAATTGTATTTCTCTGACAACCAAAATGTTAAGGGAAAAAGTATTTTTACATAGAAACAAAACATTTAGAGGTATTGCAATATATATATATATATATATATATATATATATATATATATATATATATATATATATATATATATATCAGTAGGTGGTCATCAGCTCTTTCATGGTGATTTTTCATTATTTTCTCCAATGCCTGAGGGTTGGAAATAAAAAGTTAATTAAGAAAGACCAATTCTGCCTCCAATAGCTGTTTTCAGGAAAGATGCTTAGGAAAAATGTCTTTGTTACTAAGGGCAACATTTGAGATGAAGCAGCATATCTGTGCCTACCTGATAGAGACCAATCCATTGTTACATGTCCCCAAAGTGTATTAGTAATTAGGGCCTGGCTTTATGTAGATTTAGGATCCTAGGCGGGCAAGAAATTTCTTCTCCCTTCCCTACAGTGTTGCACAACTGAAACAAAGTGAAATGATAAGAGTTGTATAAAACAGTCACAACTTCAACAGAGAACCATATGCACCCTAATGGCCCAGGGTTGTTAGTGGTTCTGAGGAGGTGTGAGATCTCAGGCTCCAACAGGCCATGGGAAATGATGGCTGATATATGCATAGGATTGAAAAACAAAATCTCTGTTTAATGAAACTGCTTCCTTTCCCCTAGGTATCTATGTTAGATTTTTAAATAAATTTTATTAAATGTTGGGGTGATATTGGTTAGTAAAATTATGCAGATTTCAATTTTACATTTCTATATTTCATCATCTTATCTATTGTACTGTGTGTTCACCACCCAGAGTCAGCTCTCTTTCCATCACCATATATTTGAACTCCTTCACCATCTTCTACTACTCCTCTTCCCCGTTACCCTCTGGTAACCACCAAACTGTTGTCTGTGTCTATGAGTTTTTGTTTGTTTGTCTTGTTCATTTGTTGTTTTCAGTTTTATATCCCACAAATGAGGGAAGTCAAATGTTTCTTGATTTTTTCTGTCTGCTTAGCATGATAATCTCAGGGTCCATAAATGTTGTTGCAAATGGCAGTATTTCATTTTTTCTTATAGCCAAGCAATATGCCATTGTTTACATGTACCATATCTTCCGTATCCACTCATCTATCAAAGGACACTTTGCTTGTTTCCATGTTTTGGCCAATGTGAATAATGCTGCAGTGAACATAAAAGTACAAATATCTTTAAGGATAAATGTTTTCAGATTTGGGGGGCAGATACCCAGAAGAGGGATTGCTGGGTCATATGGTAATTCTATTCTTAGTTTTTGAGGAATCTCCACACTGTTTTCCATAGCAGCTGTACCAATTTACATTCCATCAGCAGTGTATGAGGGTTCTTTTTTCTCCACAACCTCTTCAACACTTGTTATTCCTTGCTTTGATAATAGCATTCTAACATGTGTGAGGTGGCATCACATTATGGTTTTGATTTGTGTTTCCCTAATAGCTAGTGAAGTGAAGCATCTTTTCATGTATCTGTTGGTCATTTGTCTTTTTGGGAGAAGTGTCTGTTCAGATTTTCTGCCAATTTTTTAATTGGATTGTTGTTGTTGCTGTTGAGTTGTACGAGTTTTTCATATATCTTGGATATTAGCCCCTGATCAGACATGTTGTTTATAAATATCTTCCCCCATTTGGTTGGTTGCCTTTTTCTTTTGTCAATGGTTTCTTTTGCTGTACAGAAGCTTTTAGTTTGGCATAGTCCCATTCATTCATTTTTGCTTTTACTTCCCTTACCTTTGAGGTCGCATTCATAAAATCCTCTCTGAATCCAAGGTCCATTTCTTTTGCCTATGCTTTCTTCTATGCAATTTATTGTTTCAGGTCTTATGTTTAGGTCTTTGATCCATTTTGAGTTAATTTTGGTATATGGTGACAGCCGTTTTGTTTCATTCTTTGGCACCTGGGTTTCAAGTTTTCCCAGCACCACTTATTGAAGAGGCTTTCTTTTCTCCGTTGTATGTTTTGACTCCTTTGTCAAAAATTATCTGCCCACATATATGTGGATTTATTTCTGGGTTCTCAATTACATTCCATTGGCCTGTGTGTCTGTTTTTCTGCCAATACCATGCTATTTTGATTATTGTCACTTTGTAGTATAAATTGAAGTCAGGAACTGTGATACCCCCAGCCTTATTCTTTTTCTCAGTATTGCTTTGGCTGTTCAGAGTTCTTGGTGATTCCATATGAATCTGATAATTTTTGTTCCATTTCTTTGAAAAATGCCATTGGGATTTTGATTGGTATTGCATTAAATCTGTGTATTGCTTTGGGTAATATGACCATTTAGGTTGATTCTTCCAAACCATAAGCATGAAATATCTTTCCATTTCTTTGTATCTTCTTCAATTTCTTTTAATAATGTGTTACAGATTTCAGTGTATAGGTCCTTCACATCATTTGCTAAATTTATTCCTAGTTATTTTATTCTTTTTTTTTTTTTTTTGAAGATTTTATTGGGAAATCAGGGAAGGGGAACAGACAAGTTGCTGTCCTTTTGTTCTTCAGTCTAGTTGTGGAGTGTCACATTATAACCTGCCTGCCTCCATGCACCTCTCCATAAAGACAGATCGTAACTTCAATATTATGCTTACTTTATATATCCCCACCTGGCACCAAAGGATGGCCGGCTAGTGAGTGATGGGTAAGATCCCATGAGAGGGACAACCCGAGTCAGACATGGTCGCATGGGTGCCAGAGAGTACCCATGGGTGCCAGTGGGTACCTGTGGGTGCCAGTGAGTGCCATGGGAGAAATCAGGGAAAGGAGAAAAGGGGCATAAACCCCTTGCTTCAGGTTCTGGCAGCCTGCCTGTGAAATGACCTATTGATATGATAATACCTGTCCTCCCTGCATTCTTATTAGTAAGCCTGGGCAGAGGAAGCTTCTGTCTCTTAGAAGTGCATGACGATAACCTCACGGAGCCTCTGGTAATGGCAGTTTGCAGGCTTGGGAAATTAGGCCTGGAGGTTAATTCTTGGGTGTGAGACTCACAGACCATGGATGCTACATTGACCCTTGCTTATGTGTAAGATAATAAAAGGAACGGTGAGGCCTGATTCGGGGCTCAAGTCCACGAGGCTGAAGTCCCCTGGCCCTGAACTGTTTTCTCTCCTATTTTGTGTCTCTGTGTCTTTTCCTTAACCTTTTGCTGTCCCTTTTCCTCTCCCACCTGCTCTGTCGTGCAGGAACTCAACAAGTGGCGCCCAACGTGGGGCTGGAGAAGGAAAAAAAAGGACTATCAGTTGGAAAAAGGAAATTACAGTCGACAAAAGGCCTCGAGACAGTGTCCGGACAACTACCTGGTGGAAGTAGGGTAAATCTCGAGAAGTTTTAACCAGGGTAATGGGTGAAAATATTAACTTTTTGTATGTCTGAGTGTGAATGAGTGAGTGATTGATTATAGTTCCACGGCTTCAGCTACAGAACTTGTGTGGGCTCTAATCTGAGAATTTATGGTCAAGTCATAAGGCAGAACGGTGACTGGACACTGTCTGTTCCATGGGACACGTCCACCAGGCTCGGGATTCATACAAATGCACCTTAGCCAAGACTGACCTTAAAGTTCAACGAGGAATGCGGCCAGATGAGATTCAGAGTGAAGACTTGTGAATGAGATTTTCTTCTCTATAGTTTTAAAAACTAACATGGGAAATATCGATAGTCAGTGTAAATATCAGCCTTAAATATCAGCTGGGGGAACACAAGTCCCAGAAAGAAAATTAATAGAACTAAATATGATTAAGACATATTGTACCTGGTTCCTTGATACCGGAACCCTAGATTTAAAAACTTGGAAAAACGTAAGTACAGATCTCCAGGCGTTACATCAAAATGAAGTTTTAATCTTAGTAACAAATTGGAACACATGGAGATTAATCTGGTCAGTTTTAAAACCTTTTCAGACTGCTACGGAAGATAAAAGAAAAACAGGATATTTTAAAATCAACAGACTAAGAGGAGAAAGTAGAGGATGGATCTCTAGAAGCCACCACAGTTTTTCCCAAATTTTTATATCCACTTTTAAAAAAACAACTCCATACGGTCTGTCTCTGCCACAGCCTGCTTTGTTCACGGTGTGGAAGCGGAATCCCCCCTCCCTCTCAATAACGGAGAGAAACACCACGCCAAGAGGCCTTGGGCCCACCTAGTACATTGCTACTAGAATCTAAAAGATTTCAAATAGGTATTTTTCTGACAGAAAAGATTTCAGGAATTCATCCTGTTTGCCAGATTAAAATACAAGACAAAAGATTTATTTCTATAATTAATTGATCTTTTTGATGTTTCTATAATTAGCTCTCAAAAATGGCCACAAAGTTAAGTAATTCTTTTCAGAATGATCATATATTGAAAATGCTCAGATGTAATTTCTCAACGTCTATTGACAACTTAAGATTTTAGTTTTACTGAGTTCACCTATTTTTAGCTTCTTGTTACAGAAATGTTCAAAGATAAAGATCTGTTAATAAATATATCTTATGTTTTATCACAAGCCTATGCTTTTTAAGGTTACAAAATATCTTCCTAGATTTGCCAGTGAAAATGTTAATTATCCTACATATGCCGGAAAAATGTAGATCTGCTAGAGTTCAGATCTCCCTTTTCATTATAGGATTTTTAGACAAATACAGGACTGTTTAGGAAAGTTTTCAGATGACCCAGACATGTATATAATGTTTTAGAGGTTATGGATTTAAAAAAGGCTTATTCTCCTTAACCTGACAAAATCGTATAGTTCTGGCCTGCTGTTTTCTCTCTCATAAAGAGACTTAGACCCTAAAAAGGGCCATGGAGTAATACAGATTAATTACATCTCAACTGAAAAAACTAAACTAATGGCTGTTTTAACTGCTTTACAGATGTTTTCAAACCCTATAAATATTAAATCAGACTCTGCTTTCCAATAATTCTAATCAGTCTCTTCAAATTTTGTTTAAAAAAAAAAAATTAAAAAAACGGGAAGACAGAACAGAAACCTCACAGGTACAATCAGCAAGAGCCATGTTTACTTTAAAAATATTTTAAAATTCATCTGGTCCAAATAATAAATCAAACATTGGGTGCACTGCTACGGAAAAACATTTTAATAATCAACACAGTTCTAAACTATTGGAAAATGTCCCTATCTAGTGGAAGGATATCCAAACCAATCAATGACATTTAAAAACTTTATTAACATGGGAAAGAGGTTTTGCTTGTATGTTTCTAGGCCCAGAAGAACATCCTTTGTGGGCATCTGATATGTGTGTCAAACCTTATCATGAGCAATAGCTCACGGAAGAGAAGATTTGCATGGATTATGGGTAATTGCCAAAGAAAAACAAAATGATACCTTTAAAGATATGTTTATGATTTTTGGAAAGAAATTTGAAGTACAGGAGGCAAGCACTCATAGCTTCCCTCCCCCTATTCCTCCGTGTACCAATCAAAGTAACTGAATTGATGGACAGTCCCATATTCATTGGGAAGAGTGTTGAGGGAGCATAGATTGGGTGTTATTTAATGATTCCTATGGAATAGTAATAGACTGGGGCCCCCATGGGGATACAGTCCTTAACTGCACTCAATTTAATTGCTCCAATTACCAAGTTCTCAGATGGTGGGTACATACCTATAATTCTTCTAAAATTATTGATACTCAATCCTATTAACAAAAAATATATATACTTTCAATTTTAGGAAACAAAAACAGTTTATTTACAGACATGTCTTAAAATTCCTTTTGTTTTCTATTGAGTAGGAACTATAACTGTTAATCAAACAACAAAATTAGTTAAATGTGCTTAATGTAAATTATATACATGTGTAAATTCTTCCATTTATAATGCTGCTAATGATCAGATCATGATTCTTAAAAGACAATGAGAATTATGGACCCCCATCCACGTTTCTAGAGCATGGGAAGGTTTTCCAACTGTTCATATTGTTTTGCAATTACTTCCTAAACTTTTACATAGAACTAAAAAGATTTATAGGACTCCTTATTGCTGTTATTATGGGAATTATTGCTATGGCTATTGTAACTGTTGTTTCTGAAGTTGCTCTGTATCAAACAGTACTGATCATTGTAAATTGCCTTCTCATAGGTGTTAATGCTAATAAGTTTACATATTGGTCTTATATCCTTAACACACCATTGCTTAGTCTTGTAACATGACATGAAAATGTTTATAAATCATAAAATCAACATATTAAAATAGATCAGAAAATTAATGTTAGATTAGCTATGTTAGAAACTACTGTTGTACTTCTTGGTGATCAAATGAAAAATTTTACTATGATTACTTTAAAATGTGATTGGAATGTTTCTATCTGTTTCTATTGTATCTATTGGTTATTGTTTAATCCCTTATTCTTTTAATCAAACTCGTACTCCTTGGTCTGAGGTATAAACTCATCTTTTGGGACATGTTTATAATCCTACTGTGGACATTTTACAAATACAACAAGAAATAGATCAGATGTCTAACACTAAACTTCAGCTACTTCCCGGGGAAAAAACACTGTACACAGCTACAGATGGACTTTTTACTTTAAATTCGGTGAACTGGACAAAAAGTTTGGATGGATGGTTTTGCTGGTACTATGGTTGCTTTGGTTTGCTGGTATTATGGTTGTTTTGTTTGCTGGTGCTATGATTATTTTGCTTATTGTTCTATGTTTATTCTGTTTAGTCCTCAGATGTGGACCAACAGCACTCTGATGGATAGTAAATGAAATATCTGCGAGGTCTGTGTTTCTCACATTTTAAAAGAAAAAAAAGGCTGAAATTTCACATTATAACCTGCCTGTCTACTTTCATGCACCTCTCCATACAGATCATAACTTCAATATTATGCTTACTGTATATATCCCCACTTCACACCAAAGGATGGCTGGCTAGTCAGTGATGGGTAACATCCCATGAGAGGGACAACCCAAGTCAGACATGGTTGCGTGGGTGCCAGTGGGTACCCGTGGGTGCAAGTGAGTGCCATGGGAGAAATCAGGGAAAGGAGAAAAGGGGCATAAACCCCTTGCTTCAGGTTCTGGCAGGCTGCCTATGAAATGACCTATTGATATGATAATACCTGTCCTCCCTGCATTCTTATCAGTAAGTCTTGGCAGAGGAAGCTTCTGTCTCTTAGAGGTGCATGACGATAACCTCATGGAGCCTCTGGTAATGGCAGTTTGCAGGCTTGGGAAATTAGGCCTGGAGGTTAATTCTTGGGTGTGAGACTCACAGACCATGGAAGCTACACTGACCCTTGCTTATGTGTAAGATAATAAAAGGAACGGTGAGGCCTGATTCGGGGCTCCAGTCCACGAGGCTGACGTCCCCTGGCCCTGAACTGTTTTCTCTCCTATTTGGTGTCTCTGTCTCTTTTCCTTAACCTTTTGCTGTCCCTTCTCCTCTCCCACCTGCTCTGTCGTGCAGGAACGTGACAGTGGAGGACATTGCTTCACTGGCCCATGTTGGTATTGTGATCATTGCACTCTTCCCGGGTGAGGCAGTCAGTCGCAGGCCCTTGGTCAGCCACTCACGGTGGCTCACGGCAGCCCACTGCAGCCTATGCCATCGTCAGCGACTCATGGCAGCCCAGCTCCAGGTCAAACTGTTGTTCACCATCTTAACTGTAGAGGACACAGCATCATTGGCCCACGTGGGATCCGAACTGGCTGCCCTCCTGCTCAGAGCTCACACTCCCAAACAAACTCTTAATTAATGAGTCACTTGGCCAGCCCTTTATTCTTTTTGTTGCTATTGTAAAGGGAACTGTTCTTTTCATTTATTTTTCAGAAATTTTATCGTTAGTATATAGGAATGCAGTGCATTTTTATATACTGATTTTGTATCTTGCAACTTTACTGTATTTGTTTATTGTTCCTAATAGTTTTTTGGTGGAGTCTTTAGGATTTTTTATATAAAGAATCATGTCTCTGCAAAAGTGACAATTAGATTTCTTCATTTGCAATTTGGATGCCTTTTGTTTCTTTCTCTTACCAAATTGCTCTGGCTAAGACTTCCAACATCAAGTTGACTCGCAGTAGTGATAGGGGCATCCCTGTCTTATTCCTGACCATAGAGGAAAAGCTTTCAGTTTTTCACCATTGTTTATCCTATTAGATGAGGTTTTGTTGCATATGGCCTTTATTATGTTGAGGTACTTTCCTTCCTTTTATTAAGTGTTTTAATCATAAATGGATGTCGTATCTTGTCAAATGCTTTTTCTGCATCTATTGATATGATTATAGATTTTTACCCCTTATTTTATTTATGTGGTATGTCACATTAATTGATTTGTGTATGTTAAACCATCCTGGAATGAATGCCACTTGATTGTGATATATAATCTTTTTGATGCATTGTTGTATTAGATTTGCTAGTATTTTGTTTAGGATTTTTTTATCTGTATTCATCAGAAATATTGGTTTATAGTTCTCTCTCTCTCTCTCTCTCTCTCTCTCTCTCTCTCTCTCTCTCTCTTATCTTTACCAGGTTTTGGTAGCAGGATAATGTTGACCTTCAGAAATGAGTTAGGAAGTACCACCTCTTCTTCAATTTTTTGGAAGAGTTATAGGACAAGTAATAAGTCATTTTGAATGTTTGATATAATTCACTAATAAAGCCATCTGGTCCTGGACTTTTGCTTTTGGGGAAGTTTTCGATGATTGTTTCAATTTCTTTACTATTGATCGGT
Organism: Aselliscus stoliczkanus; assembly: GCA_033961575.1. Classification (NCBI taxonomy): domain Eukaryota; kingdom Metazoa; phylum Chordata; class Mammalia; order Chiroptera; family Hipposideridae; genus Aselliscus; species Aselliscus stoliczkanus. The sequence goes on from CM066728.1 coordinate 182,338,680, forward strand.
CTATTGAGATCTTCCAGCTCTTGATTCAGCCTACGAATGTTATATATTTCTAAGAACTGTCCATTTCTTCTAGGTTATTGAATTTGGTGGTGGATAGCCCTTCATAGTATTCTTGTATGATCCATTCTATTTCTGTTGTATTGGTAGTAACTTCTCTCTTTCATTTCTGATTTTGTTTATTTTGTGTCTTTTCTCCTTTTTCCTTAGTGAGTCTAGCCAGGGATTTGTCAATTTTATTAATCTTCTCAAAGAACCAGTTCTTTGTTGTATTTTTTTAATTTTGTTTTTGTTCTCTATTTTGTTTAATACTGCTCTGATTTTTATTATTTCCTTCCTTATGCTGACTTTGGGTTTCATTTGTTCTCCTTTTCCTAGTTCTTTAAGGTATAATGTTAGGTTGCTGATATGCGATTTTTCTTGTTTCTTGAGATAGGCATGTAATAATATAAATTTCTCTCCTGATACTGTTTTTGTAATATCCCAATAATTTTGATATATTTTATTTTCATTTTAATTTGTATCTATGTTTCTTTTGGTCTTTCCTTTTATTTCTTCTTTGACCTAGTTATTTTTTAGTAGCATGTTGTTTAGTCTCCACATATTTGTGGTTTTTACTGCTTTCTTTTTGCAGTTGATCTCCAATTTCAAAGCACTGTGGTTGTAGAATATGCTAGGTATGATTTCAATCTTCTTAAATTTGTTGAGACTAGTTTTGTGTCCCAACATATAGTCTATCTTTGAAAATGTCCCATGTGCACTAGAAGAGAATGTATAGATTGGAGTTATGGAATGAAAGGTTCTGTAAATGTCAATAATGTCGATTTGGTCTAACGTGTCATTTAAAACTGATACATCCTTATTGATTTTCTATTTGAATGATCTATCCATTGTTGTCAATGGTTATTTAGGTCTCCTACTGTAATTGTGCTTTGTCCATTTTCCTCTTTAGTTCTGTTCATAGTTGCCTTGCGTATTTTGGTGCTCCCTGCTAGGGAGCATATATATTTATAAGTATTATGTCTTTTTGTTGTATTGCGCCTTTATCATTACAAAACATCCATCTTTGTCTCCTGTTACCTTTTATATCTTGAAGTCTATTTCGTCAGATGTAAGTATGGCTACACCCACTATTTTCTGGATACCATTTGCTTGGAGTATCATTTTTCTACCCTTTCACTTTGAGTATATATTTGTCCTGTTAGAATTTTTAATGCAAAGGCAGTTTGTCACTCCAGTAGTCACACCTTGGCCCATTAGACAAATAAAGGTTCTATAGATTTTATTTATATGATAAATCAAGGAGTAACTGATGATATCATATTGTGAACTGCTGTGACAATAATTCCAGTCCACAAAGCTACGAACTTTGGCTGATCTAGGGGCACAAATAAATGCAGGAATAAAACTGGTGCTACTTTTTTTCTGTCTCTTTAGAGAAAATAGGTAATTTCAATGAGAATGCTTGCTTTTCATGAAGTATATTCTAGTTTGTGTGCTAGCAGGTGGTAGGGAGAGTATAGTAGTGGTAAAAGGAATGCTGTACAAATCTTGAATGAAAGCAATCATTCCACTTAACCACATTGATTTCTTCCTTCCCTTATTCCCATCCCCACCCCAGCATCTACATGCCAGTCTGTGATGTTTATTAATATCATTCATAGATATTTTATTCTCATTCACTTTGGGAACATGAAAGACTGAACTTCCAGATCCCCAAATTTTAGCCAATGAGTTGAAGGGAATGATATGACAGGGTAAAACTTTTCAGAGCTTTCTTTACCTCTGTCACAGCATTCAGAAATATTCAAGAAAACATCTGCTTCTTTAGACCTTATCCCTGAGTATCTATGGCAAGCAGACACCCTTTGATATCCTATGATAGAGAAGAAATGTAATTCAGAAATCAATCTGTGTGGTTTTTAGCACCAAGATTTGAAGGTTGTTTGATATCATAGCATATATAGCCTATTCTGACCAACACAATTGGCCCATGCTAGTCTGTAATAGTACCTTTCATATGTTCAGAGATCTTCATCAAAACTATCTCCCAGAGAAAGAAATATAGAGAAACATTATTCCCCTATTAACCTATGTTTTTATAAGTTGTTTAAGATAAATATGTAATCCTTGGTTTCTAGGATATGCACAAGTTGTTAAAATGCTGAACTTTGGGAAGTAATATTTAATTGTTGATTTAAAAACCACTCACTAATATCTAGGTACTGTTCTTAGCAAATTATTAGTATTAATTCACTTAATCTAGTTATTTTGTGATTGGAGACATTTGGGTACAAAGGCCTTGTAACCTGCCCAAGGTTTTCCAAGCAGCAAAGTTTTCTGTTGGTACTATTCACTGTCTCTCCCCTGCCAAAACCATATCCTCATTACACAAATAGTTTTTTCTTCTTAATGAATAACACTGCCTTCTCACATAATCAAATGAGAATTTTTATACTTAACTGCAATGATATTCATTTCAGTGTTTATTGACATTCAGAGCTTTTCCATATGATACACTCTACATTTTATTTTTTTAGCAGTATGGTTTTCCATGGGTCTGGCCTCTATACTTGATATGCTACTGAGAAAAAGAAATTCAGAAGTTGGGAGTGCTCTGATAGTGATGTGATATATAGATCTTCAGTCCTGGGACTCTAAAATTCCAATATTTTTTTTGTTGGGATACGATTTATATTTTCTGCAAAATTGAGAATTACCTGTCAAAATGTGCTTGGGTCACATTTCATTATTTAATCCAAATGTGTGATGCAATTTCTCCTTCAGTTTCTTACCAAGAAAAATGAGGTGATATAATCAGCTATGAGTTGGACTTTAGACAGCAGGGCATGTTTGGTATTATCTTCCTCTTTTGTAATAATGGTTTTTTACAAAAGCTTTTTTGTAAAGCTTTTAAGAGTAGAAGCATTTAGTATTTATCTTTTCCTGAAATAAGGCAGTGTCACTGGTCCTCATATGTGGGACCGAAACTGGGGCTGCTGGCATCCCAAGCCAGCTCTTACTTAACCACCACGCCACTCAGCCGGCCCATGGATATATTTTGAAAGAATGATATGATCATGCTAACTTCGATAACTGTGATAATTAATGAAGAGAATTTATAAAAGTATTCTGCAAGTGCTAAAGCACAATATGGAAGTAATAGTTATTATTGTGTCTAATTTTTATATTATTATTTTCTATTATCCCTAATGCCATCACATTGTTATAATATATTACTAAAGAGCATAAGATGATAGGAGGTATAAATGGTTCTTAGAGGAAAAAGAGTACTACTGTTTCATTATAAAAATAATACTTAAAAAAATAAATAAATAAATAAATAAAAAAATTAAAATTAAAATAATACTTTATATCTTATATAAAATAATTATTTTTCTTTAATATATATACCATCCAAGACATTTTCACAATTAGTTTAATATAATTTTTAATGTGTTTTCAAAAATGTTTAAAGAATGATAAGAACCTCTGAAACAATTCATAACACAGTGAACATGAGAAAAACTGCAGAAATTTTTCTGTAAATAAAACAAGTTAATTAAATGTAAGATCTGAGAAAAAAGGGAAAGTTAAATATAAAGCTAATAAAAAGAGCAATGTACATTGCTATTATTATTCTTGGAAAACCAAAGTAATCTATTTGTAACTGAAAATTTCCCCAAGTTAAATGTTAAGGAAAAGTTTCTGCTAATAATGGAGAAAAACTAGATTAAATATCTGGACAGGCTGACAAAGAAGCAGAGAGAGAGAGAGAAAGAGAGAGAGAGAGAAGAGATTGCCAAAGACATCAAGAATTAAAGAAGTGAAGTAACTATAGATTCTATAGCATACATTTTCATGGGGGGGGGATATTTCCCCCAAGGGGTAAAAGTTTTGGGAACCAAAAATATCATACTGTTTTATGTATCATGCACAGAGTATATATAATATATAAAGAGATATATTGCATATCTGTGGAATTAAAATCAAAATTTTATTGGGGGCAATTAGGGAAAAATGTTTAAAAGGACTACTTAAGGCAATGATGAAAATAAAGTTGAGGAACATTGTTTTATAGATGTTAAAAGAATAATAATGAAATATTGTAAATAATTTTATAAAAATTAATTCAACAACCTAGATGAAATAGACAAATTTCTTAAAAGATCCAAACGATCCAAGTTCACTCAAAAATGAATAACAAGAACAGTCTTATATCTATTAAATACAGGGTATTTATAAGTAAAAAACTACCTAAAAGGAAACTTCAAGTCCAGAGGACTTTACAGGTAAATTCTACCAAATATTTAGATAAGAAATAATACCAATTTTATACAACTTTTCCAAATTATTGAAGATATTCTAACTTATTCTTTAGGCCAGCATTATACATTATCAAAAGTGGCAAGACATGAAAAGAAAACTATAGAAATTATCCCTCATGGACATAGACAACAAAATCCTCATTAAAATATTAGGAAATCAAATCCAGATATATATGAAAAGATAATATCTCATGACAAAGTGAAGTTTATCCCAGGAATGCAAGGCTGGTTCAACTTTCAAAAATAAATCAATGTAATTCATATTAAAAGACTAAAAAATTAAAAAATATATATGTATTATCAATTGACACAGAAAAATATTCAACAAAATCAAACCTGATTCCAGAAGAAAACAAACAAATGAACTAAACGAAACAAAATACCCCTTAGCCAGTTAAGACAGGAGTGTACTTACTCAACCTGGAAAAAAAAAAAAAAGAACTTTTAAGAAGCTAGCATCATACTTTTCCCCCCGAAGACAGTCAAAGCCAAGGATATCCAGCCTTACTACTGCTATTAGATATTGTAGTGGATGTTCTAGCCAGTACATAGAGGGAAGAAAAATAAAGAAATGAAAGACATGCAGTCTGGAAAGGAAGAACTAAAACTTTTTGGATTCACTGATGACATGATCACCTAGGCAGAAAATCTCATGGAATGTACAAATATTCTATTAGAATATATCAATTTAGCAAGAATTGCAGGGTGCAAAATCACTATGCACCAATCAATTTTATTTATTCACAATATGAAAATAAAAATTTAAAGATTGGTACCATTTAAATTACCATAAAATTGCAAGTACTTAAAGATAAATCTGATAAAATATTTAAATGATTTAGACATTGAAAAATGCAAAATATTGCTGAAAAGAATTTTAAAACCTGAATAAATGGAGATATATTCTTTGTTCATTATTCACAAGGCCCAACACTGTTATCAGTTTTCCACAGTTAGAACTATATTTTCATTGCAATCATTCTGGGGGAAAAAAACAACAGATTATTTCATAGAATAAAGATTATTCGAAATTCATATAGAAATGAAAAGCATCCAAGTAACAACAAAAAAAGCAACCACTGAACAAGAAAAAAATATATAAATCTATAGCAGTCAGAACAGTGTGGTATGGATGTAAAGATACACATATAAATCAATGGAACATGACAGAGCCCAGAAGAAAATTCCCGTTGTACATAAACAACTGAATTTTGGCGAAAATGCAGTGAGTCTTGACTGAAGGACATACCTTCAACTCTCAACCAGATGTTTGTCTTCATTTCTTGCTCGCATAGAGCCACAAGCTCAGCCAGGTTGAGAGGTAAGTGTCTTCTTATGACTTCCCATGTATGTGGCCTCGATTCCCAGTAATATTTCAGAGCTTTTCAAAACCTTATGCAGGTCACATTTCCAGCTTTTCCTTTTAAGTTTTTTGTTTATACTATTGTTTGCCCCTACCATTCTCCACTACCTCAAGAACCCTCTAAGTTAAACAATTGCCTTTAACTTTTTATGACAAATGCCTTCCCCCACCAATTCCCCAGGGAAATAGTTGTTCACACTGGGCAAGTCTTGCCAGTATAGCTTTGTAGGTGAGGTCTCCTAGGAAACTACCAGACAAGTTAAATAATGGTAGGTCTTTGAGAAAGAGTCTTTGAAAGAGAGCTAGCTTGCTCCAGTAAACTTTTTTTTTTTTTTTGGTCTGTTTTCTCATTGCTTTTATGGAATGGAGAATTTTCAGAGGTCTTTTGACCTCACATTTTTCTCCCAGTATTTTATCACTTCATTCCCATTACACTTTCTTTGTATCTCTGTTTTATCCTAAAATTATACTTCATCATTTCAGCCAGTTTATATCAAGTAATATTAATACTCACATTTCTTTTCTTCTCTGCCTTTTCTGCCTCCCCATTCCAAAGCATGACTCTGAAAAAACACTGAAACTTAGCTTTTAGTGTCACCATATAGATAAAATTGTAGATTTCAATGGGTCCTCTATTCAGCCAGAAAATGTGTTTACCTATACTTGATTTTATCCTCTTTTAATCACCTTGATTAGCTGTTTTGCCAAACTTCTGCCACTTTTCTAAATCTTTACAGCCACTTTTCTGTACATTTGAGCATTTTCCTATTTTTTTTTTCAGAGAAAATAGCAAGCACCTTAAGGGAATTTTTTATAAGACTCCTGTAATTCAAACAAGAATTTATTTTACCTACACATAATCCATATTACTTCTTTCTATACACAAACTATAACTAGTTCAAAACTAATTCCTCTTTATGAGCTCTAAATCCCAGAGTCTTCTGTCAGAGAATAGGTAGGATAAGGACACAAAAAAATCAGTACAATGAATTGATTAGGAACAAGTATTTTTGTTTGGAAGAATGGGATGAGAATAAGTTTGGCTGGTCTCCAAATCTGCATATATTTGAATATGATAATATAGTGGAATCCATCAGCAGTTATGTGAACAGTTCATTTTTTGTTGTTGCCTTTGGGGAAGGGCTAAGTAATATGTAAAATAATGTGCTATCACTCATCCTCTCTCAAAAATTTCCTTCTTTTATTCAAACCTCCTAATGACTGTCGGTACCCATTAGACCAATTTCAAGTTTTTCTTTTTGTGGTTTAATTCAATACACAACTTAGTCCTTACTGTACTTCTCCAGTCATATATATTTTCTCATTTGGTTGTCTTTTTGATCCTGTGAAATGGAATTTATCCATCAATAAGAGAACTGGCACCTTGTTGATACTATTGACTTGTGAATGTACAGTAGGTGAGGAGCTCTAAGTTTCTTAATTAATCCAATTGTTTATCTTCAAAAACACCTGCAGCCAGAAAGTGAGATAAGAAATTCACTGAAGAAATCAAAACATAAGAGTTGAGTCATAAAATCTCATTTTATTTTGATGATCTTCTATTGTAGGTGTCTACCTCAGCACATCAATAAGATCATTTTGTGTAACAAAGGAGCTCATTATAAGGATATAAAAACCGGTGACATTAAAAGCTGCATTAATGTTCAGCAGACTAAAGCCAAATAATACAATATAATGAAATGATTAGGTTGGAGTCTTAATAGGTGGTAATTGTTAGGAGTATAAATTATAGCTAAAATATTTCTTCATCTATAAGGTAATATGTTGTTCAACCTCTTTACTACAGAGACTAAGAACTGAAAGTAGAATAATATTGCCTTCCTTATTAGGATATTAAATGAGAGCAAATGAAGTGAATAGTACTAAACCACTTTTCTTTTTCCATTTAATTGTTTTGCCATCACAAACCCAAAGAAAAATTGTTTCAGATTCTTTGGTGAAAAAGCCAGAGAGAAAGTTACTTTGCAAACATCTTTATTGTTCTTTACCTAAATAGATCATCCTATAAGATAGCTGAAATCATTCATGTAACAGAAGCAAATTATTTATTAAAACAATAGCAAGTGTTAAGTAGACCAATCAAAAAGAAATGAATGTAGGTGGGAATGAGCCCACCAGCAAACCACATACAAGAGAAAATTGTCTAGCTTAAAACACCAGCTGGACTGAGGACAGAGGAGAGTTCACAAAACCAGTTGTTTCTCAAAGAGATTTGGTCACTCTCTGAAAAACACAGATCTAGTTTCCGTTCTTATTCAGAAAAGCAAGTGCATCTCTACTGATAATCATCAGGTCTCTGGTTTCTCTTTCTCCATCATTCTAGTTGTAGTTGTGCAGCATTTGGAATATACAAGCTATTGGCAGACGTAGCTCAGTAGCCCAGAGCATAGACTCTGGTGTCAGCAAAACTTGGCTTCAGATCCCAATGGTGTCACTTATTAATAGTGTCACCCTGGGCATGTCATTAACTTTTTCTCTTCTGTAATTCATAATCATGTTAAAATAATAGTTCTTAGTTCCTAAGATTATTCTGGGGATTACATGTAAAGCACCTAGCACATTGTAACTAACTTTCACATAAAAATTACCTGTTATTTTATTACATATAAATATAGGAGGACAAGTAAATTACTAACATTGAAGTGCTATTCAAGTACAGCATTTATTTCTAAAATAATTTTGTTTCTGACCATCTGCTAAATTTTCTGGATTTCCCATTATAACTTTCCACTAAGGTATTGAAACAATCCACTGAATTATTAAAAACTTCCTCCCTTCTTACCACCACTTCAGGATGAAAAATTTGTATGAATTACTCCTATCCCATTCCTTCCATGGTTCCACTCTGACCCCTGGCAAGGTGTCTGTTGATTTTTTAGGAGATGGAGGAATAACAGGTTTGGCATTCTGGTCTGAATTTCTCATATGCCTGCTTCCAGCTCAGCTCCTCCAGCTCGTGCCCCACTCCCAGTGGCAAGATCCAGTTTCAGGCCTCAGATCTCACAAATTGGAACCTTTTTTCCTGTAATTATCTATATGTAGGGTGGTCCCATTATATTATAATACAATCTTAAAGGCTTTCAGTGGCAAACAAAGGATTTGAGACTCTATCATTTGAACAGTAGGGTATCATTTAAAATGCTTTAGCACAAAAATGAAATAGAGCTTTAGCTGGCTCAGATGAACTGAATGGACTAGAAGCAGGAGTATCCACCAGAAAGCTGTTTTGATAATCTAAATGTAACTTTAGGAGGATGACAAATAGAAACGGAAAGGGTATGAACATCAGAGGAACTTCAAAGCATCTTTGATGAGTAATAATTTTGGAAATTATGTGGGAAAAAATTATGTATAGCATAATAAGATGTAGTAATAGAATGAAATTACCTTAAAAAAGAGAAAAGCTGGTGGCTTTTTCTGAAGCTTTATCTGCTACATTCTTAATTTTAATAAAGGCAACAATTAGCTTCTCAAAGCAAAATATTAGAATTGCCCATAGCAGCTGTCATGGAACCCACCCTTCTTACCTCCCTCCCCCCCTTCTTCCCTTCCTTCCTTCCTTCCTTCCTTCCTTCCTTCCTTCCTTCCTTCCTTCTTTCCTTCCTTCCTTTCTTCTATCCATTCTTTATTGAGATTTAAAAGTCTACTCTGATAACATACATTTTTTTTCATTTAAATTTATTATATTTTTAGAGTACATGGAGAAATGGAAGCTTTCAAGTTAATACTAGCAGTCCCCATTACAATTCACTTTAGGCAAAATTCCTAATATATCAAATTAAATACAGAAATGATTATATTGTATACATATATACCTCCTAGGTGTTCACCTTAGGGAGATTACAAGTATAACTTCATCTGAGATAAGAGTGGTTATGTAAATATACTTAAATTTTTAAAATATCTGTAATTTAGATACATAATCTATGTTTTACATTTAAATTTAAAGGATCTGTTTTACTTCTCAGAAAGCATACTCTCCAATGTAGATATGATACCACCAGGTAAACTTAGTATAGCATGCCTATGTAAAGTTGGATAAGTTAGTTCATTAACAGTTTTCAAATCATATTGTTCAACCCCTTCAAACAATCTTGTTTGAAACACAGAGAAGAATTAGACAAAACTGATTTCAAAATCTGTCTCTGTCAAAACTGGCTGGAAGGTTTCTGTTGAATTCAATCCCTTCATTGGTTTTCCCATTCCTGTACTTAAAACAGACATTTTAGCATGATCTTTAAGGTTCTTTATAATTGAACTCTGGCCCCTTCACCAGCCTGATCACTGCCCAAGCTTAGCTTCCACCCTAATCTCTTACTGTCTCTCTTTCATTGTGGTTAGTGATGTATTTTCAGTGACACTTAAAATAATAAAATAAATACTGCAAAAGGGTATTTTCAAATTGAGTCTTACTCTTACCATGCTCCACTCCCTGCAATGTTGTAACTGTCAACTTCATTTTTTTGTTTCTTACCTGAATGGAACCAAATTATACACATTGGATTTTACCCTATTTTTCTTTCTTCATCTTGTTCATTATTTGTAACAGAATTATGAATTTACTTCATTTTTTATAAATGTGTAATATGTCATTTTTTAATGCTTAGTAATTTGTTCAGTTGGCCCCAAATAGCCATTTTGATTATTTTCATTTTTATTATTATTAATAATACTAAAATTAACATATATTTGTATATGTTTGTGATTATATTAGTTGGATAAATTCTTAGATTTGTAATTTCTCAGTGAAAGGTAAAAGAGTGAATTTGGATAGAGTGTTCTCATTCCCTAAGAAATTATGTTTCCCCATATCTTCTAAAACTGTGTGCCATCAAAATTTTAATTTTTCCAGTATGGTAAACATAAACAGGATGTTCCTATTCACAAGAACTTTTTGAAGTTCTTTGAAAAATTTGAAAAGGTTGACAATACGTAAGTATATAAATAAATAAATGAAATAATGTCAGGCAGTAAGAGTACTATGAAAAAAATAATAATAAATAACAGAAAGAAATAATGACCTGGGTGCTAATGTGGCTATAATAATCAGGGAAAATATCTGAGGAGGGGAAATGTGAACAGAAATGAAAAATATGAGGGTAACTGTTGTGTGGATATCTGAAAGAAGCATATTCTAGTTGTAAGCAACAGTAATTCAAATGCCCTGAGATTGGAGGGTGCTTGAAATATTTACCAAAAAACAGGTAGTAGTGAGACTGGAAAGGAGCAAGGAAAGGCGGGTGTATTAGAAATTGATGTTGTCAAGGAAACTTGATAATGAAATACTACTTTCCTGAGTGTGAGCCTTTTGTCTCTAAAATGCATTGCACATTATTTTCTTAGTTTGCCTTTTGTCTTTATTTTTGAACAATTTTGCTATACAGAAGTATTCAGCTTTTACATACTTGGTCTTATCATTTTATTGCTTGTTTATGGCTTCAGGGATTTCATTCCAAGAATATTAAACATTCCTTCCTTTTCCTTTTCCTATTTTCATGGTTCCACTATTTTTTTATTTAAATTTCTGCAAGTAATTTGGCATACAGAGTGAGATAAAGATGCATTACATTTTCTCACATGGCTAACCAATTGTCCCAAGAATATGCACATACATACACATGCATACATTTTTCTTTTGGTAAAATCACTTTCTGCCATTAATTGAAAAGCTAACTTTATCATATATTGAACTTCTTAAAAAAAAATAAAATGTCACTGGTTTCCATATTCAGTTCAATTAAAAGTCTTAATGCAGGTCTAAATAATGGACTTAAAATATTCAGTAAACTATGTTACAAACAGATGTGCTGTCATCCAGGCTCTGCCATTCTATTTATAGAGCACAGGCAGAGTAGATTTAGCATAATTCTTAAGGGCTCTACAATATTTGTTATGGTAAATGAACACTGGCTTCAATTTCAAGTTACCAGCTGCATTAGTTCCCTAAGAAGGGAGTCAGCCTGACCTTTGAAGCGTTTTTTTTTTTTTTTAAAGATTTTTATTGGGAAATTGGGGGAGGGGAAGGGGAACAGCGTTGGGGAATCTGGGAAGGGGAATAGACAAGTTGCTGTCCTTTTGTTCTTCAGGCTAGTAGTGGAGGACATTGCTTCACCCCATGTTGGTATCATCATTGCACTCTTCTCGGATGAGGCAGATCAGTCGCCGGCCTCTGGACGGCCGCTCACAGTGGCTTTTGGCAGCTCACATCAGCTGCCAGCCACTCACCCTGGCTGCAGGCCACTCACTGTAGCCTATGGCAGCCCACTGCAGCAGGGGCTGCAGCTATGTCGTCCGGGGGACTCACAGCAGCCCAGCTCCAGGTGGAGTTGCTGTTCACTATCTTAGCTGTACAGGGCAGTGTCACTGGCCCTCATGTGGGATCTGAAATGGGGCCGCTGGAGTCCCAAGCCAGCTCTTAACCAAGACGCCATGCAGCCGGCCCTGACCTTTGAAGCTTTGAAGCCAGGCACTGACTGCTCTCTAGCTATGAAGGTCCTAGATGGCATCTTCTTCCATTAGAAGGCTGTTTCATCTACATTGAACACCTGCTGTTTAGTGGAGCCACCTTCAATGATGATCTGAGCTAGATCTCCTGGAGAACTTGCTGCAGCTTCTCCATCAGCACTTGTGGCTTCACCTTGCACTTTTATGTTATGGGATGGCTTCTTTCCTTAAACCTCAGGAATCAACCTCTGTAATTTCAAACTTTTCTTCTGCAGCTTCCTCACCTCTCTCAGTTTTCACAAAATTGAAGAGAATTAGGATTTTGTTCTGGATTAGGCTTTGGCTTAAGGCAATATGGCTGGTTTGATCTTATATTCAGACCACTGAAACTTTCATATCAGCAATAAAGGCTGTTTTGCTTTCTTATGATTTGTGTGTTCACTGGAGTAGCACTTTTAATTTCCTTCAAGAACTTTTCCTTTGAATTCACAACTTGGCTAACTGGCACAAGAGGCCTGTCTTTCAACATGTCATCATCTGTAGCTTTTGATTTAAAGTGAGAGATATGTGTCTCTTCCTTTCATTTGAACACTTAGTGTACAGTAGGGTTATTCATTGGCCCAAATTCAATATTGTTCTGTCTCAATAGGGAGGGACAGGGAGGCCCAAGGTGAGGGAGAGAAATGGGGGAATGGCCTGTGGGTGAGCAGTCAGAAAACACACATTTATCCATTAAGTTTGACATTTTATATGGGCGTGGCTTGTGATGCCCCAAAGCAAGTACAATAATAACATAAAAGGTCACTGATCTCATGTCACCATAACAAATATAATAATAATGAACACATTTGAAATATTGCTAGAATTAACAAAATGTGACACAGAGACATGAAGTGAGCAAATGCTATTGGGAAAATGACACCAATAGATTTGCTTGATGCTGAGTTGCCACAAACCTTCAATTTGTAAAATAATGCAATATCTGTAAAGCACAATAAAGCTAAGTGTGATAAAACTTGTTATGTCTGTAATAATAATAAAAGCAAATGCTATTTTTTAATATTAATGGTACTTTTTCCTCATCTCATATATGTCCCAGATGGTTTTATACCATTTTAGTATTTGGATTAAAATAGAAAATTTGGTTGTTCTTTTAGAATTAATTTTCACTACTGAATCTTTATTGTTATTCTATTTTTCTTTCCTTTTTTTTCCATTCACATATCCATTTAAATATAAAATAGGTCTTTTTCTCTGGAGTACATATTTTTACACACATGATTTCATTTAATTTTAGTTTATAACCCAATATTTCTGGGTAAATAAATATCTCCTACGTCTCTTTCCTTCCCAGTTGTATAAGTGGGAAGGCTTTTTTAAAAATAGTAAACAATTATCCACCTGGTCTCGAATTGTGGAGAAGGATAATATGGCAATATGATTTAAAAACTGATCTTAGCTCTACTCAGCTGAGCGTAAAAGAAAATATATGACCTGTTAAGAGACACGGTAAACCTGCCGCATATAATACAACACGGCTAAAGCTAGGAAAGGTTTTCAGTGGCCTCTCTACTAAGGGTATAGTTTGCTATCTGCTGCATAATTCTTTTCCTTGACCTTGAATATACTAAAACCATAATCACTGATTATCTAAAAGCAGCTGCTCAGGCACACTGTATGATGTGCGCATCCTGCTGAAACACAGACGATGTTTGCCTGGTCGGAAGAAGCCATACTGTCAGACAGTCAGTAAACAAAGATTTGTTTCTCGGGAAATGCCACAGACTGTAAATACTACACTAATCACCTGTGGCTATTTCAGAGTCCATTCACATTAAAAACATCATACTCTAACTGTAGATTTAACGTATTTCATGGTTCTGCAAACATTAGCAGGGTTATGGTTTGGGAGGAAAAAATCTCATGATTTTCCAGTAGAGGCATTTAAGACCATATACAAAACCGTGTGTAGCCGCAAAAAAGGTCTTTTTGAGGTAAAAATACTGACGTTTATGATTTAGAAAGATAGAAACTTTTGAATCAGAATACAATGACCTCGTATCAAAGTGAGCAGAATATTGATATGCATATTGATGATTAAGATATGCATGATGTCATAAAATCAAATAAGTAGAAAAAATTCAGAAGCGTTATCTTTTCTAATGATTCTCTTCTGGATGAGTGATTAGGAAGCATACAACATGAACAGGATATTTATTGGTGATAAATTCATTCATCAACTCATAAAACCTTTGTTGAATACCTATTACTCATTAGACATTTATTAGTGCCAGGGATGTAAAGGGAGGACCCATACTCTGCTCTCAAAGAGTTCATAATCTAGAAAAGAAAGCAGGGGACAGGGGTAATGGTGTCAATTATGTCTGCATTCTGGGAGAAATTTTCCAGTGCTTATCCAAGTAGTTGTTATTTTACCATGAGAAAATCGAATATGTTGCTAAAAATTTACTATTGCAGAAAAAGTACAAGATAATGAAGGTCAGAAAAAAATAACTTTTGAATTGCAAGCAAGTGACATAATGCAAAACAGCCACTGAAGGAAGCCAAGCTTCCATAAGCATTATAAAGATCTGTCCAATTGGAAAATGGCAACAAAAATAGCTAAAATTCTAGGGTTGCGTTTGTTGAAAACTTTGTATATATAGTGCAAACTGCTGCATTGCAGCCAGAAAGTGAGAAGTCACAAAAATAGGTACAAATGCTATGATGATTTTTCTAGCACAGATTAGGTCACATTGTGGCTCAGTATGGGACACAGAAACTAGAGCAACAACATAGAAATAGGTAAATGACACGAGACAGAAAGTCTCAAAGCTTTGAGAAAGGCTTTGCCTCTGGTTAAAGCTTCAACAACATATTAACTGAGCAATATTGGAAGACTGTGTTACGTAAGTTTTCCGAACTCATATATAATGTTTACAAAAAATTTGTGTTGAGGTTTCAGCTATAATAACTAAGGCATATTTGTTAGCATTATAATGTCCTCAGCCAAGGAAAATCAATGTAGGGGACAGTGGAGAGCTCACACTGCCTTAGCAATCACCCCTTCCTCCATGAGGCTTCCAATAACCCATTGGATATGATCTCTTTATACATAAAGTCTGTTCTTTTTTTATCACATGGGATACTGTATACAAAATACAGTGGGGAATAGGAATGGTAGAGGATGAACTGTTGATACGGTGGGTCCAACTGAAACATATAAGTTCCACAGGTTGGGCAGAATAAAGGAACAGGTTCTCTTACACAATGATTTTCCAGGGTTCTTTTATAGATTTTTTTTAAATTTATGTGTGCAGCACACTACAAAAGTACACACCATCTTTTGATGCACTATGGTGTTAAATCGCTGTTTCTAAAAGCAAAGTGTGCTTTGCTTGGGGCAGAAGAAGGCAGGAAATGAAATGGTATGCAGAGCTCAGAAAGGAAAGAACTCTTTAGAGAATTACTTCAAAAATAGGCTACAAAATAGGAGAACACTGGGAATAATTTCCTAGGTTGAGCAATTCGAAAGACCAGGAGGCTGTCAAGACTTTCCTTTTTCCCAAAAGTTTTCTTCTTTATAGCAACTATGTAAGGAAAAGATTAGGATAGATGACCACAGCAGCTGGAGCTTTTCACAAAGTTCCCAGCATATTTGGGTACTTTAATAATAAAATATTAAAAGATATGTTTTTACTGAAGAGCTTTAAAGTGAAAACAAATCCCTGAATCCTCTGATAGACAACATACAGTAGTGAATAAGATACCAAATCATACCGAAATTTATGTTGGTTTAATTGTGTATTAAATCATAAAAGGAGTATTTTATAGTGCTTTACCCAATTGTTTTAATATAGGTAAGTAGATACTACACTTCTTTTCTTTTTACCCCATTGGCAATGCCTAGTCAGGTTTTCTTGGTTTTATATCTACTATTTCTTCACTATTGTAATATCCATAATTCTAAATCTGTTCAGTACCTCTTTATGGCTTAAATAAAATATATTTCTTTCTGCTTTCAGTCTCTTTGCACTCTATAAATTCTACACTTTCTTCAGATTAATGTTATTCAATTCAGCTTTATATGTATCTCTTTTATGCTCAAAAATGTTTTATGGTTTAGTCATAGCCTATAACAACATTAAAAAATGACCCGACCTACCTTTCCAATGTCATTCTTAATGACCCGCATTCTCACTCCCCTCCTCCTAATGATTCTACTCACTATCTCCCAAACATTCCCCAACTTTCCCAACAGTATGCTTTATCTATGTTTATACCTACCTTTTAGACACAATCTATATTTGCAACAAATATTAACAAACTCAGTTCAAATCCTCACATTTATTATTCCATTACCTAATTTATTCAAACAAGCTGCAAAATAGGTTACTTAGACATGATTTATTGATATTTTTAATTCCTTGAAATTTTCTTAATGTACACAATCTAAAAACAAAACAGTTGTTCCAATATTCCTGTTTTTTATTCCATTGATCTTTATGTTGGGAGAGGAGGACTCTGATTTTTAACTAAACATAGTCCTGATAATTTGGAGAACTAGATTCTAATCAGATCACAATATTGGCTCGATTGCATTGGAAAGGAGACAGCATCTTAGTGTGGCATTTTTTTTTTATAAATATAAAAATTCTTGCTTCATTCATTTATACAAAAAAACTGTTCATATTTATTATATACCAAATTGGTAGTCAAGAGCTATAAAAACAAGAACATAATTCACTATATCTACACAAAGTTCTCTCAGGTTAAGAAGAAAAGGGCATGTCAACAGATGAATAAAACATAGTGGATGTGTAGTGTTACAGACAAATGACTAGAGAAGAATGTGAACACCAAGACCGAGATAAATAGCAGTGTCTGCTGGACAGTATTGTGCTTTTGTTTATATTTCTTTATCTCGCTTACACTGCTATGAACTTAGAAGATTTGCAAATAATACTTTGCAGATTTGTGACTTTTATTTTACACATTTTAAAACAAAAGAGGAATACTCAAATCTTTTCTTCTCAGTAGACTAAGTATACCTACAGGCAGTCTAATTTTGGGTTACATAGTATCTTAAAACTCTGCAGCACTCCTAGGATTTATTATGTCAAACACAAAGAAGAATCAAATCACTTTGTAAAATGCATGGAATATACACTGACTCATTTTCAACTGGCTTCCTCCAGTTTTCTTCTAGCTGGCAAAGGAAGAAATTTAAAGCAATAATGAAAATGGGACTTAAGTGTTCTATTTAAAATTCTGGTTGAAACCTTTAAGCACTTACAGAACTCAAGAACTGAACCATTATATGGCTACCTAAAATGCTTCTCCATATAATGTTGCACTATCTGATACCATATTTTGTACACATAATCAAGACCTTAATAAAAATTGCACTATAGCAATAAAGGAAGTATATAATTTAGAATACCATAACATATCTTCTATGAAATTTGGACCCTTACAATGATGTACTGTTAAGTCCAGGGAATGGCAAAATTTGTGGTTTGTAATTTTGCAGTGTGGAGAACTAAGAAACAAAGAAATGAAGTAATTTTCTCAAGGTTACATATACCAGATACGTAATATAAAACCACTATATAACTCATTTTGGAAGGTTTTTTTTCAAGTTAGAATTCATTGGAACATGGGTCCAGATATCTCACATTGGGACTTACCCAGAAAACATACAGCTAAGCCATATCCTGGAATAAAACCATGGCTTTTCTGCCTCTGTTCAGACAATTGATTTTCTCCTTATGCTCTTAATATGGCTATTTACATTGGTTGGTTTGTAAATGTTAAACTAACCTTGCATTCCTGGAGAAAACCCAATTTAATCATAATATACTTTTTTTATATATCACTGCACTCAATTAGCTAATATGTTTATTTAGTATTTTTGCATGAGGTAATTTTCACTATATCCATGAGAGTGACTCACTAGTAATTTTTCCTTATGGTAATGCCCTAGTCAGTTTTTTGTATCAAGATTGAAATTGCATCCCACATATGAGTGAAATCATATGGTTTTTGTCCTTTCCCTTCTGACTTATTTCTCTTAGCATGATATTCTCAAGATCCACCCTTGTTGTTGGATATAAAACAGAAAGCAACAAATGAACCAAACCAACCAACAAAATAAAGTCATAGACACAGGCAACAGTATGGTGGTTATTAGAGGGGAAGGATGGTGAGGGGGGAGTAAAGAAAGTAAAAACGGTCAAATATAGAGTAATGGAAGGAGACTAGACTTTTGGTGGTGAGCACACAATGCAGTGACAGGTGATGTATTATAGAATTGTACACCTGAAACATATATTATTAACCAATATCACCCCCAATACATTTAATTTTAAAAAAGAGATTATGCATTGGAAAGGTATTACTTTTGTATTTTATGAATGCAAAACTTATAATTTAAAAATGTGTAAAGTTCATTGGTGAAGCTATACATATTTAAAGTTTCTTCTGGGAAAAAGTTTTTATTTACATATTCAATCACTTTAACAGGTAAGTACTCTACAGATCATCTATTTGTTCCTGTGTTAATTTTAATATGTTTATTTTTCCAGGAAAATATCCAATTCATCTAAGTTGACAAAGTTGCTGTCAAAAAATTTTTTCATATTATTGCATTATATTTTTAATATCTATAAATGTATAGAAATATCATCTTTTTAAATTCATGACATTGGGTTTTATATCTTCTTTCCTTGTTTATCCATATTTCAAGCCGTGGATTAGTTTTATTAATCTTCTTATAGAGCCAATATTTTTTTCTATAATATATTTGTCTTAGTTTTAAATTACCCAGCCTCCGATACAAGATTTCAAGTGCTAATAGTTTATTTAAAAGATGAAGTAACCAGAGATATGAAAGACAGTTCAGGGAATATAATTAATAATGTTGTAAATATTATGTGGGGTGTCAGATGGTCACATATCTTATTGGGGAGACCATTTCATGGACGGAGTAGGGATCACTTGCACCGTACACCTGAAACTGAGGTTGTATAATATTGTATACCAACTGTAATTGAATATATAGATAGTCATGGGATGTGGATTATACTGTGGAAGGGAGTTAGAGGAAGAGTAATAGATATATATGATATGGGGGGGAGAAGTGGGATGGCGAATTGGGGGAGGGAGGTTGTCACTTTGAGGGGTAAAAAGTATAACTATTGCACTGTGTTGTACACCTGAAACTAATTAAAAATAAATAAATTTTTTAAAAAAATGAAGTAACGACCAGTATAGGAATAGAAAAGTGAAAGAATAATAATCAAAAAATTATCTGTTTATCAACCTGTGTGTGATAGAGATTAATACCACTGAAAACACTTTGTGAACCAGTGTAAAACATATTCTTTATAGTTATTCCTGTTGTCTTACCAAAGAGTGAGGGAGCTGTACAATCTATAAATAAACTCCCATCAGTTATTGGTTAAAAGCTTGTGAGAAATTGTTTCATTCTTTTTTTATATGTATGTTCAAAACTTTTTTTAAATGTTGACAGCTGTTATTGTTCAGTGGGATTGTAAGACATTATTTTCTAATTTTTATATAAAATTCAAGTTTTCTGTAATAAATATATATTTTAGCAAAGATTACCAACAACAAAATATGTATCTTTTAAGCCCATGGATGTGAGAAATGTAGGTTACTCTGATTTTTTTGTCCATTCATATATGTAAATCCATAAAAAAGCAAACCTAATGTGCATCTAGGTTGTCTCATCCATTTAGCTTTGGGTGTCCTTTGGGGACTTCAGGTCTTTTGCTTGTGTCCAGATGCATGAGCCTACTGAAGTGAAATGTATGGTAAATTTAATAAATAATACAGTAGGGGCAGCTATCATCTTCTGAGTTTTCCCATCATGCTGTCAGTGTCACCCAAAGAAATATTAGTGTTCCACAAATATGCAGCAGTGGAATATGGTGTGCCAAATCCAAACCACAGAGCTTCAACTAAGCAAGCCATCGAATAACTGCCATTGCCATTAGTGTGGGGGTTATTTTTTTCTATTTTTTTCCATCTCTCAAAATTCTGTATGTATTATTTGGTGTTTTGGGTGCATATTTGTTATTCCAATTCACAGCTGGCTAGAATTACCCCCAAAGTCCACTTTCTTAAAATCTTTTGCTCGTATTTACCTGATTGTCCTCCTCTGTTCACTGAGATCACTATTGGAATGTGTGTTGTTATAAGTTTGGGAGTCATTTTTTTCTTCGGTGGGTAAGAATGAGGTCTGTAGATGCAGGCCATGAGGTGGGGCAAAGTCATTCATTGTCACTGTGAATTTAATTATCTAATATGCTTTCAGTTCTGCTTTGCCTGCATTGCATTAGTTTTAAATACTATTGTTCGACTTGAGTATCTAATACAGAAGCACCCTTTTTGATCAGGTTATTATCCCTTTTAAGAGTGGGAGCCCTTTGTTGCTAGTAGTGTATTCCTAACATTATATTACTTTGTTGCTACTAGTGTATTCCTAACATTTTTGTTCAGCAGGGAAGAGTGGATTAAAAATTTAGGTAAAACAGAGCAACTTGAAATAGAAATAACATTGTTGTCAGGAAAATTGATGCATAAATACAATTTCTGATGTCTATGACCGTCTTCAATGAAAAGGCAATTCTACTTGATAATGGAGGTAGTAGATATAAAAAGTCTAAATCCTATAAATTACAGGAGTCATAATATAACATATTTATATTTGTTGCTAGCAGACAAGAATACTTTTAAACATGCTTTTATTTTATATGTTAGAAAGCAGCCTGGGGTTAGTTCTCTCAGATGCCCCTCTCTCTTACTCATCCTTAAATTAAGGTACATTTACTTATGTCTCCCATTCAAGGAATCTCCCATGAGATCTAACCACAAGTATTGGTTACTTTAATACATTTTTACTTGGTTTATGTAGTAGCTACACTATTGCTTTTCAAATGAAGCTTACTTTATATTTAGATTATCAAAGTCTATGTGGACAAAATCTAAAAACTTAGCCAGTATTTATTGGGACTCCCTGTCTTTCTGTACTCCACAATAGGTCTGTTAGGCATACAAGGAGGAAGTAGTACAGCAGGCCTTAGAGAGTTGATATGTACTCAAAATTAAAGTAGTATTCTGTGAATGTATTCATAAGATTTTGCACTTAAGTTCATGTTCAGCAACAATTTTAAGAGAGGTAAACCAATAGCAAGGCACCTAACCTCTGGTGCCTGATTTTTTGGAAACAAAGCTTTTAGTCAGTTGGGGCCATGGTAATATAGATAAATTTATCAAGATCAAATTAGTATCATTAGGGCCGGCCAAGTGGGGTGGTGGTTGAGTGCTGGCTTGGGATGCCAGTGGCCCCGGTTTGGGTCCCACATATGAGGGCAAGTGACACAGCCCTCGGGGGGAAAAAAAAAATTAGTATAATTATTACAAAAGCAAGTTTTACTTTTTTGATATAATTAAAATTCTCTGAAGGAGTTAATAAAATGCATAGGGTGCTTGTAATTAAGACAGAGACTGTAATTAAATTAGATTTTAAGTGGCTTTTGTTGAGTCACTCTTCATAGGCTACCAAAAATATCTGATAACTCTAGAGTGAAATTCCCTGATAAATTATAAAAGTGATTAAGGAATAGAAAATGCAGGATATTTATAAATTACCAAATCTGAGCAGCTGTGAAAGCTAATACCAAGTCTCATAAAATTTCATGTGTACCAGGGTTACACTTGTCACATTTACTCAACAAGACTGAGTGGACAGAAGTGGTCATAGGAAAATGGCAACCATGGTGGATATATAGTACATATTTTAGGAAAGAAGGGAAATTTTATATGCTTCATGAAATAATTATTGAGTGATGATCATGTTTCAGGTACAGTATAAGACAATGACACAAAAACTAAGAACAAATGGTTTTTGACATCAACTCAGAGCCTATACAGGTAACTTCAATGATAAGTCCTAAGACAGAAGGATATAAAGAAAGCTACTAACCCTCAGAGGAATAGGATGTGACCCTGCCTGAAGGAAGGTTGTCAGAGAATGCTTCCTGGAAGAAAAGACACATGAGGTTATTTTTGAAATATGAGTAGAAGGCAGTCAAGTGAAGCAGTAGAAGAGAGGGTTTTTAGAGTGAGCACAGATGGAGAGGAGTGAAATGGCAGGGCATGCAGTTTTTCAGTGTTGCACCTCAGGTGTCATGGAGAAAGACCAAACATGTGGTCAAGGGTCAGCTTATGCTTCATTAAGGGTCAGTCAAGATGTTTTATTCTAAATAAAAAGACTTGGATTTTATCTTGTAGACAATAAGTCTCGACTGAAGCTTTTTAGCAAATGAACTCCATGGTCAGAGTTTCTTATTTGAACGATCACTTTGCCAATAGAGCAGGACAGAAGGAGGAAAAATCGGTTGAAGAGGCTATTACAGTGGTTGGGGTGATAAATAAGAGCCTGACATAGAGACAGTAGAGATGGATGGCATAGATTTAAGAAATATTTAAAAATTAGCATCATTAGATATTGATTTGGATGTGGGAAATGAGAGTAAAAAGAAGTCAGCCGTTCTTAACTGAGTAATATAATAAGAGCCTTCTGCCTACTCCTTAGCCTTCTCCTAGCAGGTCAACTGTGCCTCTAACCTACACTCCAGACATTCTGAAATGCATGCAGTTCCACAAATACAGCTCGTTATTTTTTCCCACTGTGCTTTTGTTCATGCTACTGTCATCACTTGGAGTTTTCCAATCCTACCCTATGGAGAACACCTGTCCATCATTCAACATTCATCTCAAATGAAAAGTCCCTTAAAACATATAACGCTTCTAGAGGATAAAATACTGCATTAAAGCCACTAATTATAGGGCATATAAATGCTTTGTTGAGGTATCTGTGAGTCAAAGCTTGAAAAAGATAAAATAAGAAGATATGGAAAAGGACTTCTGCTTTATCAAAAACAATGGTTCTACTTTCAACTGACTGCAGCCTCCATACCACAGCCAATTAGAGGAAGGAGCTCTGTGGAGGCTGGTGCGTCCTCTACCCCATGAGATGGTTTGATGGCTGTGTTCATTCTTTCTAGTACTACCTCTGCTGACCCAATTCCTAATAAATTAGAGAAGATTAATTTTAGGATCTTTTGTGCTTGTGTATCTTCCAATACTCATTTCTCTCTGTTGGTTTTAATTTTAATAAAAGCATCATCATGTAAAGAAAAATATGTAAAAATAAGCCAAACTTCTTCCTCTTTAAGGAAAAATCAAATGAAAGTATGAAACTCCTGCCAGTGCCCTGGGTATTCCTGAAGCTGTGAACTCCAAGGCTCTAGATGCAATGCCATCCATAACAAGTGAGCTTTTTCCAGGGCTGCGGCTTCCTTTGTAGATCAAGCACCCAGCTGATACACTGGGGATTCTTTTAGATGTGGCTGGGGTTCCTCTCTGGTTTTAAATTCTGTTAAAAATCCTAGCCAAGGGTGATAAACTGATTCCAATTTAGCTTCTTCTTTAAACAGAATCTAAGCCCAGAAATGAAGCCAGTCACACCTTTGAAGTATTGTTGAACATAGCAACTGAGTCAGGGGTTGAAGAAGCTGAGGGAGGGAAGAAGAGGAAGGGAGGGAGGGAGGGAGGGAGAGAGAGAGAGAGAGAGAGAGAGAGAGAGAGAGAGAGAGAGAGAGAGAGAGCGCACTGAGAATGGAGCTGAGTTTAAAAAGAACCACAGGATTGGGGTTGCATTTGCTCAGCCTCTGGGTTGTTCAGGTAAGAAAAAATGTCATTAAAAATATGGAGGGACACACAAAACGCTTTAAAAACGTGTACCTTGGGATTTTTCATAGCCAGGCTAAGCACTTTAGATTCAGTTTAGGTTCTACACTGAAAATGGAAAGGTCCGGAAAGTGTCTGTGCCTATGACTTATATAAGGCATTGGTTTTTTTAAAAGGATGTTATTACTATGTACTCAGGTTACTGCTGGTCTATCTTTTGAAGTAACTTCTAGCAACTAGATCTATCTGAGTGATTTTATGGTGTTGTCTAAAAGCTTCTATCTAAAACATTCGCTGCAAACACTTTCAACAATATAGAAATTTTATATTGGAAATTGAGACATGGCATTTGCATGATTGCTTTTAAAATGGGTATATCTCTAGGAGGGATAATACTAATCCTTTAATACTTTAGAATGACTTTACCATAGATTAGAAAGCAATGACTTGACAAAGGTTTGCAAGGACTAGGTAAGGGGTGGGGCAGGTAAGTTTTGATTTGTGAGGTGAAGGAAAAGAGATTGATGAGCTAAAGGATGATAGGGGTTTCATATGTGGAGCAGGAGAAATTGGGAGTGCCACAGGGGAGTCCATGATGTGTGAATTCCTGTGAATATATGTGTGGTCAGGAATACCAGAAAGAATGGAAAAAGGAAACAACAACACAAACAAATTACTTCTGACTCATTATGCGAAATTCTTTGTGTTACATGCCTGGGGACATGCCTTTATTCTGTAACCCTTTAGGCCCTGTTTTCCCAATCCCTAAAACCAGAACATTACACTACTGGATTAGATGATGTTTAAAGCACCTTTTGAGTTAAAAATCTAGTTAATATATATTTGTATAATAATAATATATTCATCTAATAACTTATTATGTAAGTTAATATACAACAAAATAAAAATATATTATAGCTTTAATTTAAAAGATACTTTAAACATCATCTAGTCCAATGTATTATATATCAGGGGAGCCAAAAAAATGTATACACATGACTTGTCTTCATCTTTTGTTATTGGTATATATTGAGTATTACAATTTTAACACAGTTGTCCTTTCTTAAAATGCGTATACATTTTTTAGCACCCTCTGTATATAATATATCTATTAAATATATCCCTATTTCATATATATGAAATATACATATTTCATATGTCTCTTTAATAAGCTTTAAACACAAGTCCACAGACAGAAAGAATATTGAATTGAGAATCAGGAGTACTTTGCTCCATTTTCAGCTCTAATAATAACTTGCTGCATAATAACAGAGAAGTCATTGACCAGCTATCACCCTTGATATTCTCACCAGAAAAAGAAAGAATTAGACTCAAGGATCCTTAAACTCCCTTTCATCTATCATGAGTATTTATCATGGGTCTATAATTTGTGTAAATTTTGTGTTAAACTTTCCACAAGTCAACTGCAAGAGGGGCAGTTGTATTTCCCTATGTCCTCCAGATTCAAAAGTAGTTCAATGTGGTGTTAGGCTACTTAGGCCCCTGGATTCATCTGATCCTCCAATTATACCCCTATAGTCCTTCCCACAGACATATGGGAAATCAGTTTCCTTCCTTTCTCTTTTCACAAGGTCAATCCCCACTCCATTTCTCTCAGACTCTAGAGGACTATGATGCCCCCCAGAGCACTTTGTATTCTTTCTCTCACACCAAAGTATCTACAGGCTAAGTTCACAGACATATGTTTCTTTTATAGTCATGTTCCCTGAAACATAATTCCTAATACACATTATTTAGATGATATCTAGAAATCCTCTTTCTGCCCTCTTTTGTTTTTCTGAGGGAGAAATTTTTTTTTAATTTTATTTTATTTTTAATTAGTTTCAGGTGTACAGCACAGTGCAATAGTTATACATTTTACCCCTCAAAGTGACAACCCCCCACCCCCAATTCACCACCCCACTCCCCCCCATATCATATATATCTATTACTCTTCCTCTGACTCTCTTCCACAGTATAATCCACATCCCATGATTATCTATATATATTCAATTACAGTAGGTATACCACCTCCGCTTTAGTAATACAGTGCAGTGATCAAACCTCTACTCCATCCATGAAATGGTCTCCCTAACAAGACCTATGATCATCTGACATTCCACAGAATATTTACATTATTAATTATATTCCCCAAACTGTTTTTCCTATCCCAGTGGCAATATTGTAGTTGCCTATTTTTGCTGTCTAATCCCTTCCCCTTCTCCCTCATCCCCATTCCTCTCCCAATTAGCAACCCTGATTTTTCGTCTATATCTATGAGACAGTTTCTGTTTACTTTGCTCATTCATACAGTTTTTCAGATTCCACATATGAGTGAGATCATATGGTATTTGTCCTTCTCTGACTGACTTATTTCACTCAACATTATAGTCTCTAGGTCCATCCATATCATTGCAAATGGCACGATTTCATTCTTCCTTATAGCGGAGTAATACCCCATTGTATAAATATACCACAGTTTCTTAATCCAGTCATCTACTGATGGGCATTTTGGTTGTTTCCAAGTCTTAGCTATTGTAAATTGTGCTGCTATGAACATAGGGGTGCATAACTTTTTTTGAATAAGTGTCTTGGCTTTTTCAGGATAAATACCTAGGAGTGGAATTGCTGGGTCAAACGGTAGCTCTATTTCCAGTTCTTTGAGATATCTCCATACTGACTTCCATAGTGGCTGCACCAATCCGCAGTCCCACCAAAAAGAAATCGTTAAACTTGTGTTGTTGCTTTTTTTGTTTTTTTTTTTTTTTTGGTTTTTAGCTGAGCCATCCTGCCACCTGTTGGCAGCTCAACGGCAACTCAGCTCGGGCTCGCCTCGAACCGCTGTTGCTCAGAGCTCAGCTTGCACTCTTGAGCGGGCTCTTAACCAACTGAGCCATTCGGCCAGGAAGAAATTCATCTGTTTGTTTTTTTGTGTGTGTTTTTTTTTTTTTGAGGGCAGTGTCACTGGCCCAAATATGTGGGACCCGAACCGGGGCCTCTGGCTTCCCAAACCAGCACTTAACCACTACGCCACTCGGCCGGCCCTCTGAGGGAGAAATTTTTAAAAATTTCTCCTTTTTCGATACCAGACTAGCCAGTAAAGAACACCTTCTCCGAAATGAGTGGCACTTTTTCCTGATGATATAGTTAGTAGATACAGTATATATAAAATACTTGACTACTCCAATGACTATTATCTCAAGTGGATAATTTCTTTATCAAGGGAATTTCAAAGAGGTGACTCCCATCTCAGTTTATCTCCTATGCTAGAAAGATTTCCACTTTCAACAGGGAGATAATGATTTTAGTACATAAAAGAATACCATCATTTATTATTGTATTGTTTTTTAGAACCTTGAACTCAAAACCTTTCTGCCTTTAGGAGTACATTAGTTTTTTATGCTGTATAACCAAAGACCACAAACATCATGGCTTAAAACAGCACAAATATATTATCTCATACTTTGTGTAGATCACAAGTCTAGGTGAGCTTTGCTTGGTTCTCTCTGCACAGCCTCATCAGGCTGCAATGTAGTTGTTGGCTTGGGTTGTAGGCTGCAGTTTCATCAGAGGCTCAACTGGAAAAAGACATACTTCTAACCTCACTTCATCTGTCAGGTTTCATTCCTTTATGGTTGCAGGACTAATGGTCCTTTTTCCCCCTGTTTTGCTCAGTGTTGACTGGACTGCTTTCTGATCCTACAGGCTACCTGCAGTTCCTTGTCACATGACCCTTTTTATAGGTGCTACAACATGGCAAGTGATTTCTTCAAGCCCAGAAACAGAGAGAAATCTCTGACATAAGGGAACTTCCAGTACCATTTTTGAGAGTTTTCAACTAATTAAGTTATGTCCACCCAAGAAAATCCCTCTTTTGAATTAATTCAAAATTAACTGACTTAGGAGCTAAACAACCTCTGCCAAATTCCTTTACCTATGCCATAGTCTGTTGCTTAGAAGCAACCCATAGTTCCCATACACATTCAAGGGAGCAGGATTGGACAAAGGTGTGGAAACCAGGAGTTGGGAAGCTGGGACTCACTAGAGGCACCTTAGGGTTTATCTGCCATAAGAAGTATTTCCTTTTCATTTGTCTGTCAGATGAGTGTTTATTATTAAACAATTAACAGACAGCTGTATTGTTTTTTAGGGGAAAATAGTTGTAATTGTCATACTAGATCAAAGCTTGTCTGTGAGCCTTGGTAGGAAATTGCAGGTGATCTCTACTTCCTTTAGAAGTAACTGAAATCCATAACTGAAGTAACTGGTGTCCTTTAAATAGCATACCTTTTTATCCATATTATGAATGTTTCATTTTGTATAACATCTTTACCTTTCAAAGTCTGTTCAGGTGATCACCATTAACAGGTTTTCTATATGTTAATGGCAAGAGAAACAATAATATTCCATCATGATTTAAAGATTTAAATATAGATCAGTGTGTATATAAGTGCAATTGTCTGTGTGTATGATTAGGCCAGTTGCCAGTGTTCCAGGCACAGGGTTAAATACTTTGTGTATTGGTACATCAAATCCACAGAATAACCATTTTAGCTCAGTAAAGCTATAACAAATTTTAAAGTTGGGGAAAGTCATGCATAGATGAGTTAAGCAGTGTACCTATGGTCATACTGAGTCAAGATCTGGGTAGAATCTGGATTCAAGTTCAGCACTATCTGATTCTAGCTAGCACCTGCATTCTTCATTATTACACTATAGTAACTTGTGAGGTGTATATTATTTTCTCCATTTTATGAAGTAGAAAATTGAGCTACTTGTTCAAGGTTAAAGTGCCTTTTCCACTTGCTTGTGGACTAACTTTAAGTCAAGAACTCTGTCTTGGTCACTTTTACACCTTCATCCTACCTAGCACATAATAGTCAACATGCAGAATGACTGAAGTTGGTCAAGGTCAAGACTTTAATCCATCTCTGCTGCCTTTGAGATATTTGTATTTCCCCTTCCAATCAGCATCTTCCCAGACCTAGCCCTTAATGTAATAAAAAGTCACCTTGAACAATCTGTAATTTATCCAGTGGCTCAGGATTCAAATATTTTTAATACTCGTGCTTTGCAAGCTTGTTAAAGGAATTAATGAGTTTTGGGGAGAGATTTTTTTCTGGGTGAATAAATTATTTTGTGAGCACTTTTGTAAGCACATTAACTCCTTGAGCCTGTGTGAATAGTACTTCAGCTGAGCAAATGGTGCCCTAGTGGCCTCTATTTTAATGAATTTCCCAAAGATGGTTGACTTACCTCATCTGGCAAGATCATTGGGTGGAATGATTTGATCTACTTGGAGGGAGAATTGATAAAAATGCAAAGGGATTGAAATGTAAGAAAAACATTCTGAACTAAAGGAAGTGACCTTTCATGAAGTTCAAGTTCTTCTCTGAGACAATTCAGCTATTAATCTAAGATTGTTCTACACGTGACTAAGAATAAAGCACTGAACTATTGCTTAGGGCATGTAATGTGATTACCTTGAATGTGAGATAAAAAATGGTCATTTTTGTTAAGTTTTTTGTTTTTTATTTTTAAGTATTCTGTTAGAACTAGGATAGTGATTCATTCTCTCTTTTTTTTTTTTGAGGGCAGTGTCACTGGATCTAATATGTGGGACCGAACCAGGGCCGCTGGCTTCCCAAGCCAGCACTTAACCACCGCGCCACTCGGCCGGCCCTGATAGTGATTCATTCTCAAGCAGACTCAATTTACTAGTACTCAAAAGCAATATCCTAACATCAGATTTACAATGATAGACTTCTCTTTATTAGCTTTCACATTCCAATAGGCAGAAATAATAAGCTGTTTTTGTCAAACTTTCAGCAAATCAAAAGCATCCTCTTTCTTTTCAAGGTCATGAAAGCAGTGGCTACTTGTTTTGATAGAATTATAGCACACATCCCAGCCGCTGTCCACATTTCCTGCCCCAACCCTAACTCTAGCTTTCCCTCCAATTACAGTAAAATTAAAACTACTTCAAGCTACTTTGTGCATCTTTACTGAAAATTATGTTTATTGTGAAACCCTACCAAAGTTAGTCAATGTTCTTGTTCTTACTACAGCATGTAAATTCCTTCAGATTATTATTTAGCTGCAAATATGCCCACTTTTACCTCCTCCTTAGAACATTTTTCATTAGTTACTTAAATGGAATAGTGCCTTATCAGTGCTGGTGAGTAAGCACTATGTGAGAGTGAGGTGAGTCAGCATAATCATGTGTACTTTTATTGATGAGTAAACCAAGGTAGAGAAGCAGTGACTTTCCCAATGTCAATCTTGCCAGCAGGACAACTTGAAAACACTGAGCCCATGGATCACCATCCAGTTGCTTAATGTACTGAGCCAAACGGCCTCTCTTTAATGTCTAAAATGAGTTATTTCCATACATCTCTCAGTACAACAGTACAACTACTGTTAAAACCTCCTGGGTTTTCATCGGACTGATTTTAACATGATTGTGATGCCAGATATACTGGTGTAGCCTTCTTATTAGATGAAACATTTCATATTAACTATCAAAACTTACAGTCTACACCAATTTTCTAACTCTTAAGCCATAAATTTCCCAGGATACACACCAGAGGCTCCCACATGGTGTGAGGGGAGGAAGAGGAAGAAAAAGAGGAGATGAGAAAAAGGAATAAAAGATCTTATGCCGTTTCAATGAGAGAAGCTCTTAAAGAGTTAGATATGAGTTTCTCATCAGATTTCTTTTGATGAAAAGCTCCTATGCTGAGAAAATATTTGAAAATTATGTATGCATACTGAGGTGTCATATCTTTTACATTTTATACAGACATCTTAAAACTTGTACATTATTTGCATATGTCTAGAGACCATAGGGATCAAAGTAGAACCCAATCTGTAGATTCTAATGAAAATGGAAGATGTTGTAAGGGAGGGTTTCTTATGAAAATATACAACCCTCTTTTTAAATTTTTGCTAACAGATATATAGATAGCCTATACAAATTTTAAATTTGAGCAGCCAGTAAAAATAATCCCCCCAAGCCCTCTGCATGTTAGTACCCAACTGACTGTGGTTAGGGAAATCAATGTTATTAAAAGGAAACAGCAGTTATAACTATAAATTAATAACAGCATGCTGAAATCTGAGCCTTACAGAGAGAAGATTGTAGTCATTCATTTAATCAATTCGTCAATACTTAAAGGAATGTTTATTGAGTCTTATTGTGAAACATGTTGCTATTCTATGTTCTACAGACAGAGTGTGAGCAAATAAGCAACTCCTGAGTTTAGGTTGTGTGGGCAGAGATAGCAGAACTTTGGGGAAGACAAACATTAAACAGATAATCCTTATAATAACTATATGTATCATTAATATTAGCTTCATAATCAAGGAACATGTATCAAGCAATCTTTAAGGAGCTTATAACATAACACAAATCTGGTAAATATATGGCACACTGTTGCAACAACACCAGCATCTCAGAGACAAAGTTAACCTAGGTTGTAGCCTGGATTTGTACCTTGTATCTACCATAACCCCACCTTCACTTGCAATTCCATTCCTTATATTTTTCCCACAGCCTAAGCCACTACTTTCATTCCTTACATGCAGCATATGGTCAATGAACTTTTGTCAGATACATACTCATAAATGCATTAGTTGATATGAAAAACATTTTGAAGTGTATGTCCAGTTCCCTCCTGATAAACTAATCCTTTGCAAATGGTTAATTAATTAGATAATGTATTGCCTTTTCCATATAAGCTATCAGGAAGCTTACACTGGCATTTTGGTTCAAATGCTGCATTTTGCCTAATAAGATTTTCTTTCAAGCTTTTTATTTTTTTCTCATTCCATTTACTTGTTGGCTTTTTTCCTTTTGTCCTATATTATATGATTTTGGCCTACTCTTTCTGCATTTTTTTAAGTAAGCTGAATTAATTTTTGAAAGCAGACATGCTGTAATCAATAATATATTTTAAATTCAGAGTAGGAAATTAAAACATTCAATTAGTATATAGTGTTTAATCCCCAAGCATATTTTATTTTTCTTTGTCAGAAAATAAGTTGTAAATTTTAGTTTTGCCATCAGGGAAGGGGAGCAAAAGCTACTAGTAATTTACATATTCATAAGCTTTCTTTTTCTAAATATAAAAGAAAAATATTACTGTGGACTGCAATTTAAAAAGGAAGAAAATTAATATCATTCCTATTATTTTTGGTGTATTTATACCTGGTTATTGAAAGAAAGATGTATATTTTGAACTTATATTGTTAATAACAGTTTGAATCCAGAGTACTTTTCACTGAAATATATCACAAATCATCTTAAAAGTCTGTAAAACATTTTTAAACATACTTTTTAGTGGCTGTACTTCATCCTAGCTTATTGAACACTCTCTTACCATCATCAATTTAAGGTTTTTTTTTAATTGTATATTCCTAGGATGGAAAGTTATGTACAATGATCCACCTGAATTTTGTCTGAATCTTGTATTTCCTTTGGACTTCTCCTGTAATGATATGGCCAACATAAAGGTTCATTTTAAAGGCAGTACTCCAAATGAAATATCTTTTTACATGTTTCTCATTATTCTATCACTTTTTATCCTAGAAACTGATTCCCATTTGTCAAAGCCTAAAGTATACCAACCTCAGATATGTCCAAACTAATGAAGAAAAATATGGTGCTACCATTATCCTTTTTTGGAATTCTATGCTCTCATTAGGAAACACCTAGATTGTACCAGCATTAGTAATATAGCACATTGATAAATCATATTTAGCATAAGGTTAACATTTCTCAACACATACATTGGCCTTTTTCTTTTGGGTTACACAGTGTGAGCTACATTTATTGTCTCTTCCTCTTAGAGAACTGAAGAATTTAAGGCTTTTTAAATGTTCAATTTTGTTTTGCAGCATCATTTCTGTACTTATTCACACCCTTATTCAAGAATGTCCTAGAGTGTTACCAACGCATTCACTCATTTATTTATTCATTTATTTAGTCATTTAACAAATATTGATTTACCTCCTAACTTGTACTGGGAACTTTTCTAGGTACTGGGAATACAGCTGTGAAAGAAAACAGTTTATTGTATCAAAGTGCTTGGAGGTGTTGTATAAAAAGTAACTCAAACAAGCAATTCTAAAAATTAATTATAGAACATAACAAAAAATACGCTTTGTAGGATAAGAAAAAAATAATATAGAATAGAATAATAGAAATAACAATAAAATTGATGATCAAACATTATATCTCTTTGTGAGTAAAAAAAGCAGCAACAGTTCATTTATGAAGCACAAGGATTGTCTAGGGTCTATATGGTCTAGTAGAAACCACCCATTTCATGAAAACAATAGTCAGTAATACAATAATAATATATTCACTAATGCCTCACTCAGACTGTTTGGTAAATAGACAATATAATGTTGAAAATACCCCTAATTAGAATAAGGAAATATAATGTGAAACCTTTTTTACAGTGCTTTATAGAATATAACTGCTGCTCTAATTTCCATGATGGAGTACCTGTTTTGAATGCCTCACTTCACTCTACAAATAGAATTTAATTTTACTTTTTCCGGATTTTATTAGTTTGATGGTTTAATTTAGAAAGTTAGGCCAGGAAGTATTCTGAAGAAAATCTGCGGTAGACACAGGGAGGTGCCACCTAGATCTCATTTTAATAAATAACTTGCTGCCCTTACGAATTTGCTGACTACAAGGAGGACAGGCAAAAGAGAGTGTTCAGCTTTCCACCCCTTCCGGGTCTGCCTCAGCTGCAAAGACCACTGCGCCCAGAATAAGGCCCCTCCCACAGCGGCATGCCTCCAATGACTGAGTGAGAGGAGGGTATTTCATCCAGGAGGGAGCCACTCTAAAGCTCTTGTAGGGCTGGCCCAGGCTTTATTAAGCCTGCATTACCGTGTGACTTCTTCCTCTCACCAACGCTGCTTCTAAAAGGTCTAGAATCGCATCGCAAAGCAAACCCATTACAAAGACATCAAAGAGAACATTGCAAGGGACCAAATACAGCTTCCCGAATTTTACAAACGCTTACAGAGTGGGATGAAATCATTCCTATCTAATTCCATAAAATAGCACATGTAAGACCCTTCCCTGAGTCCTGAACATGGGAAGGCTATTTTAATCACTCAGTAAATAATTTCTGGGTTACAGGCCCTGCCTGCAGGAAGTACTGAGGATGCAAAGATAAATGTCAGGCCCAGCAAGGAAGAAATACATGGGCAGCAGTAAGA
This sequence comes from Aselliscus stoliczkanus, assembly GCA_033961575.1. Classification (NCBI taxonomy): domain Eukaryota; kingdom Metazoa; phylum Chordata; class Mammalia; order Chiroptera; family Hipposideridae; genus Aselliscus; species Aselliscus stoliczkanus. The sequence goes on from CM066728.1 coordinate 182,372,856, forward strand.
CTGAAGGGCTTGTGGGTGCCCAGTATGTGTTAGTTGAAAGTGAATAGCAAAAAAAATTTAAAAGAAAACAAAAATAACTGAATGGAAGGGAAATGTGAAGAAGAATTTCATGTCCTTTAAGGTTTCCAGTTTCTGTGCTTAAGAATACAGCTTGAGAGAACTGCCCAGCAGAAGTCAAAAAGGATAATAAGAACAATACATGGTGCCATCTCTGCAGATTACTAAGCACAGATTTCACAATTTCTTCCATTTGTGCAGTTCTTTTTCCCATGAGACTTGTTCTCCTCAAACAGAAGCACATTACAAACTAATCATTTAAATAAGTCACTCTGGAGTCTTGCTGACACAGGAGAGGATTTGTGTACGTTTTCAAACTGTTCTTTTTTATTTCTGATAGGGACAAGATAATGGCCCAGCATTGTGTCTTAACAAAGAAGCCTAAATCCATTCACCAGCACAAAAAAAAAATGTGAATGCCAGACCCAGAGGAGACATGAGTGTTTGGGGGAATCTGTAGACAGGCAGAGATTTAGAATATATGGCCCACTACCCAGGATCAGCTATATAAAGTCCAGGGCAAATTCAAATTCCCCTTGTTCCAAAATGGTTAGGATTTCAAGACAACAGCAGGAGGACATTACAGCAAGTGTGGGGTCTTTCTGAGTATGGGCCCTGGGCAAGTACACAGGTCACCAGCCTGTGCAGCTGGCATTGCCACTATCCTTCCCACTCAGTGGTAGACAAAGTGTGTTTTGTCTGCAGGCTGTCACTGGCACAGAATAAGGACTCAACCAATGATTTCTAAGTGAATAAATAAATATGCTGACCTATAATTTATAATTTACCTGCCATACTCAACCTGCTAGGGAAAGCTCTTTAGCTGATATCTCTTTAGCTGGTATCATCAGCCTAATAATGCCTGAATCTTCCATGGTGCTTTAGACAATGCCAGTGGTCCTCGAGTTCTCCCAATTCCAGTCTGTTCTGATCTTTAAAGTATTATATATATATAATATATATATATATACAAACACTTTTTTTCTGAGTATGGAAAAGGGGAGGATAAATAAAATCAGAACATATAATAATTATATAACATTTAATATATAATATATTAATATATAATATTTAATATATAATATTTAACCCAAAATATTTTGGTCAGCTTACGAAAATATACTCACTACAATAAAATAGAAACATTAACAACCTTAGAATTAAGACCGTCTAGATGGAAACAAAACAAGAGAAAAAGGTGATATATAGGCACACAGTCCATAAGAGCCTATATGGTACATAAACTAATATACATATTTGGCTCTGAAAGTCACAAAAGCAAAATAACATATGATTAGCTAAAAAAAATTCTCATTGTTTATAGGAACAAAATTGTAATAAATATATTGAATAAGCAGGACTTGTAGGCTCAGTTATAACCTACAGCCTATAAGCAACACGTTGTTTTATTTTTCTGTGGGGCAATTTCTTTGTCTTCCCCTGAATGAAATTTTGAACAAGTCTCATTAATTTTGAATCACTGCCCAGTAATAAAAGATCCCCAGACAGTAGTTTAAATGTCTAATCTAACAATTTAAATGCCTAAAGGAATCAATAAGTCAAACCTTCTCAAATTTATAGCTACTCCCCTCACTAGCTTGCACAAACCATAGGCCAGCACCATGAGGTGCGAAAGAGGGCATAGTTGGCTTCCGCTCCCTTTCTTCAGTGTGTGTGTGTGTGTGTGTTTGTGTGTGTGTGTGTGTGTGTGTGTTTATCTTTATCGTGCTAATATTGGTCATTGATTCTTCCAGACAGTATTACGCACAGACCCAGGAACGAGGATTCTTACTCTGGGTCCTATCCTTTTGAGAGCTCATGTAGTCTGTCTATGTACTCCTCTTGTCCTTCCACTTAGAACAGAATATCCGGACCAAAGAGAACTACCTTTTCAGAACAAGCATCCTCTAGCCTCACTATGCTTCAAGTATCCAGGACGCTGGCATTCTTTGCCCAAATGATGTCAAGCCTAATCCCATGGTCCGAGCAGTATACTTCCATGGAGTTCATCTTTCCCCAAGGGAGGGCTGCTCTGCAGCTATGAACTCTTTGGATTGGTTGGTGGCCAAAGACCAGCTGTCTGTGGCAGTGTGGATGAAACTGGGACTCTTGGTCTAGGGAGTTTGTATGTGCATCTGTGAGACATCTTATGGTGCTGAAAGGAGCTGGGTAGGAAGAGAAGGGAGACAGGCTGCCGGATTGCCCAATAGTTCAGAAGGCCAATGGTGGGCTCTATGTGCTGCTCATTTTTTGCAATGCATTAAAATGATGTCAAGAATTCTAAATTCAACTCTGTCTCTCAGATATTTAGGAAGGTATATTTGTCAGGTAAGAGAACAACATATTTTACTTAAGACTTTGTTACTTTAATTCATAGCTAACTTTTTAGACATATGATGTTATTTGTGTCCCTCAAATTTAGAGGTGAGCATGGTTCCAAGATCAACTGAGGTAGGGATGCTGGGGAAATGGAGAAAAGGACAAGTAATTTCTTACTTAACTAAAATGTACTTCTGTGTCAAGCTCTCTTGAGTCTCACAGGTGTTTTAACGTGAGGCATTTTTCTTGTGAGACATTCCTTGGATTCTCACACTTGTACCACTGGGGAAAGGACAGGTTTGGTCAGTATATTTATTCTTCCATTCAATAAATACCCAGGTCACCTTGCTCCTCACCCTCTAGGCAGTCTTCTTGGTCAGCCTTGAAGACAGCCTCTTACCAGCTCTCTATTTTATGTGGTCTACATCTGGTCCACCGGAAATTTTCGTACATTTCTCTATTTTTCCACTGTGAGAATGAAATAGCCTTCTGGTCTCTTATCCTTGAGACTTCCTGGGCTTTGTAGGACACCAATTGACTTTTGACTCCACATTTCAGGGGAAACATAATAATTTCTCCATCAGATCCTTTTAAAGTTTTCCTCTTTAAACAGAGCTGAAGCAAGAAACCCACTATGGATGGGGTCTCACAAAACCAGCTCTCTCTCCAAAGAATTATAATTCAATATCCCACTTCCCAACCTCTTTATATCCTTGCTGTGATGAGGTGGTTAAGAGTCACAGGACAGTTTTTCTACAGACTTAGTCTGTAAGTCATTTATAGTGGTCTTTTACTTCAATTTAGTATATGACATATGTTGCTTTGGGGCTTCACTTGAAACTGAGAATAAAATAGTTGCACTTGAACATTCTTTTACAAATACATATGATTTATTTTTCAGGAAAAGTAAAGCTTTTTTTTCTGATACATAGATCTAAAAATATAACTAAGGTCTTTATATAAGGGATCTTATTTATAATAAATAATAATAACAATGATACTATAACAACTAACATTGAACCAAGTACTTATTGCAAAAATGGAAGTCAGAGAAATTCTGAGAGTGCCAAATATGTAACCTGGAGTATACAATGGAGTGTTATTTTATCAGGAATTGTTTTGGAGAGTTTGGAGAATCCTGAAAATTCTTTGCAAATTTGTATGTAAATGTGTATGTGTATTTTTCTGAGGAAAAGGTTCTTATTGCTAGTCTCATAAAGTCAGTCACACCAAAATAGCTGAAAACATTGACTAAGAGGGTGACAAGATCAGCATTGCTTATACAAATTATGGAACCACACCGTAATTCTCACTAGATGAAATGGTCGTCAATAAAAATGGTTGTGAGATCAATAAATGTCAGGATTGGCTGGTGCTAAATTTCTGCCTCTTTTTCTAAGGTGAGTTTGTTGTACTTGAGATTCGCTTGTGAAAGTTAATGCTTTGAATGCTTGCATGCTATGCAGAACCACTAGTTCAGGATATCTCTCTCTCTACTCTCTCTCACTCTCTCTTTCTCTCCATATATATATATATATATATATATATATATATATATATATATATGATGTGTGTGTGCATGTAGATAGATAGATACATAGATAGATACATAGATATCTGTATCTCTATCTATCTATATACAGAGGGTGTCAAAAAATGTATACACATTTTAAGGAAGGAAAAAACTGTATTAAAATTACACTGATGGCAACTACTTTGACACCTCTTTTAATTGCAGAAGTGAAATGTGGCTTGTATTCATCTTTTGTTATCAGTATATATTGAGTATTACAATTTTAATACAGTTTTTTCCTTTCTTAAAATGTGTATTTTTTTTTGGCACCCTCTGTATCGATTGATCGATCGATCGATAGATAGACAGATGGATCTTAAAGTTTTATAATTGATTTTGAAAAATAAAGAGGATTGAGATCCACTCCATTAAAATACCAATTCTCAGTTGGGTAGGGTAGGTAAAAGGAAGACAACAATTCTCAAAACACCCAGAGAACTTGATCAAATTATGCATATCAATTCTACACACACACACACACACACACACACACACACACACACACACACACCCCGCCATTAAAAAAATGAAAATAGCACTTCAAAGGAAAATGGTTAGGGACAATAATAATAATAATTCAAATCAGAGGTTGTAGGGAAATAAGTCAACAATGAAAATGAGGAAGAAAGGGTACGAATTCAAGATTTTTATCCATAGTGTTATTAACCATAGAGATTAATATTTCATGATCCATAACATTATATGACCCTATTATATGACCCTAATACCAGAGCTAATAGATTGTAACTACGTAGAATATTTGAAAATATACATTTACCTTGAAACTTCCTACATCTGTGAATTTAAAGGGAAAAGATATTTTGAATGGCATTAAAAAATTTGTGAAATCCTGAGCTTTTTTACTTTGAAATGTCTACTTAATGACATATTTACCATGTGAATTTTGTTATTTTATTCATCACACCATATTTCAATATTTCTGGTCAGTTTACATACTTAATTTTTTTTTCATACATTCAGATACTCCCATGAAAACATCAGATGGTTTTCCTAACAATTATCAGTGTTTCTATTTAGAGATGATAATAGGAGTAGTATGATTACCTTTATTATGTTTAAAGTCTAAAATGGTAGTTAGAATAATATTTGAAACCCCTCCTCTCTTAATTTCATTAACATTTTCATTTATCCCTCCCACCTTATGTCAAACTGAAGTCTTTCTCTTGCAATAACATTGATTCTATCAGCCATTGGAAGCCTAGTAATGGTCTTCAAAGTGTACAAAACTCCCCTTGAAAAAGTTGCTTCAGAATTTTGCTCCATATGTCATGGAAATCTATGTGATATTTTCCAATCAAGAAGTTCCTAACTTCATATAAAAATCTGGTTCATACAGACATCATCAACATGTACATGGAGGCATGGTGTTTGCTTTCTTGTTGTTTTATCACACTGGTCATTGGAAGAGAATTGTGTCAAGTTTCCTTAGGAGAGCCATTCAATTGCCATCAGAAATAGTGGACTAACCAGATGAAAATACATTTTGATAAAAGGAAAATTCTAGCAGTTCATTAGATAGGCATTAAGTATATATGAATGTGTCATAATAATATAAACTCTCACATTCTACCAGCATTTTTTTGTTTTAAAGATTTTTATTGAAATATAGCTAATATACAATACTATGTTAGTTTCAGGGGTACATCATAGTTATTCAACAGTACCCACCTAGCACTATACAGAGTTATTACCACATTATTGATTATATTCCCAGTGCTAAAGAAGTGATCACCATGAGAGTCAGCCATGCTCATTCCCTGAGGACATAATTTTGTCCTAGCTGGGGGAGAAGGATAAATCACGTGATCTAAGATACTGTTCTTTCCTCTGATTCCTATAAACTCATGCATATGTGACAGCTGCAGAGATACATAATGTGGTCCCTGGGTTGTTCTGCTTTCCCAGTGGGAACTGGTTGGCTTCACACAGAGAGCCAACCACTAACTTTTTCAAATGAGAACACTGAAATCTTAGCATGGAGGTGGACTGAACCAAGAAATCTTGGTCCTCTCTAGTTAAGTATTTCATGCCTGATTTGTTGTAGTTCATTCTATGGAAAAAGGAATTAAAAAAAAAAAAAAAAACTTCATTTCTATGTCAAACTTCTCTTATTTCTTGCAAAAGCATTTCAGGTACTTGCTCGTTGGCTTGTGATATTTGAAATGTGAATTTTGAATTCATGGCTTATCAATAAAAACACATTGACTTTCACAGAGGTTTTCTGGTGAATTCCGGTACAGGAGTAGAAACATTTACTTACATTGTGCTTACAGCTGATAAACTGCAGTTGCTAACAGTTTGTTAATTAAATCTTAGTTAAGCTTTGTCCTTCCTGCTTAGAAATGGGAACTGTTAACATTTGAGGCTGCAATTTGCATGCATCAGTCAACACAAATGCTGAACAAAGTGCTTGTTTAGGTAATAAGATAAGGAGGTGCCCTCTCCACATTTCAGCTCTAACTGCCTCAGAGGCAACGTTTCCCAAGATTCCCAGCTGCTGCTTGTTCAGGCAGCTCTGTGGTTTGCGCTGCATATTAATTTCTGTTCGACACGGGAATTCAATTTGTACTGTACATTTCATTTCTTCACAGATTTAGATTTATTTCATGTTCTCTGCTTTTAATTAACTCTCTGGCACAGCTGCTGGACAGGATAGAAAAACTCATTGCTCTCCCTGTGTTATGAGTACACCACCAATCATTTGCCACTTAGATGGTGGTACAGGAGCTATCAGTTTCTATGGCAACCAGAGCCTTGGTGATTGATTCCTTGCCAGTATGGCATCACCACAGGGAGTGCAGCTTGTGATTTTTCTATGCTCACAACATCCATCTAATTAAAACAGGATTATGGAATCATCCCAGTATATGTTCGACAACTACACTGCAATCCATTTATGTAAATGTCAACACTATTAAATACAGTGATCAGAGTGTTTATGAAGAAATAGTTATTTTAGTCTTTGGTTTGTGCACCTCAAAAACCAGTGCCCAACCACCTGATTTTGGCTATTACCTTCTCTTAAATGGTAGCCTTCATTCCGACACTGTCATTTTGTATTTGAAAATCATATGAAGCAAATACACATGACTACATTTTGATTGATGCGATGCTAGCTAACTTCTAGAATACTGTACTAAGCCTGACTTGGAAATTGGTTAATTAATTTGGTGTGTATGAATTATTTATTCATCGAAAGCTCTTAATTTACGTGATTGATTTTTCCTTCAGCGGCTTCCCTTGCGAGTAGAATATTCTTCCGCTCTCATGATTTCTTTTTCACAGCGCATTCCTCAAGTCCTTTAACAGTTACCTGGGATTGGGGAGACTTACCTATCAGGTGAGATGAAAGATGTAGTATTCAGTTGTGCAAGGAGGCTCCAGATGAAAAAGGCAGCTCAGGGATTTCATGAAAGGCTAAATGGGAAGGCAAGCCCTTTAGAGAATTGTGAGATGTATATGCAAAGTAAAAAAGAAGGACAGAGGGTGACAGATCTAGCAATGTTGTTTTATATATATCAGAGTGTTTGCTGGATAAAGCTGACAAAATACTCTGTTAGCGTGAAAAATGGCAGTCTGCGCTTCCTAATAGCTATGTCATGTCCCTGTGCGTTTCATTTTCCGATGTTTTTGTATGTTATAGAAGCCAGCATTGTGACATATGTAAGTATATGCTATATAGTGTGTGTACTTGCCGTCAAAACTCTATTCATTTTACACATTTTTCCCATTGTCTTCACATATGTTATATGAAGAAATTGTGCATTCAGATGACACTGTCAGAGATACTTTTGGTTAAATTTTAATTATTAGTGCTACATTTGCCAAAAGTTCCATGACATTTCAAAATTCTCATGAATTGACAGCAAAATTACTCCCAAAGTAGAAAATTCATAAATGACAAAAAAATATATAAAACATTTTGACAAGAAAAAGAAAAAGGATTCTAATATCAGCACAGCCATCCACAGAACGTGATGATTTGTTGAGATCAAATTGATGGAAGTAGGAGTGCTTCACTGAAGGTAACTTTAAAAATATATATATCACCTGGTTGTGACATTGCCAAGATTGTACAACTGTATAATGGGTCTGATTGCAATATTTTCTTAGTCTTGGACACATAGTTTATATTACATATGTTGTATCTATACTAGACAATAGCATATTCACCACTAATTAGAATACATATTATTCATTGCTAATTCATTAGTATGAAGTAGATTGGCACCCATGTTAACTGTAATGGTAACAGCATCATTCACCCTATTATAATGTTTACTATACTTTTGGGTGTCATGCTACTACCAATGTTTCCTTTGAGTCCAAAGAAAACTTTTATTAATACATAAATCAAAAACATATTTTGTGGGGTTTCTTTTTGAAGGGAAAAATTATGTATTACAAATTCAAAATGTTTTAGAATAATTATGAGGTTTATTTTTTTCATGTAATATAGCACATAAATTAACCCCATTTTTAGCTAACTATTTTTTCTTGCTTAACTCCAAAAATAATATAATATGCTCTGCCTTACAAAAGAGTATATCAGAAACTTGTATTGCTTAATATGTATATAAATACTGACTATCCTCACCGATGTTGATTAATAAAAGTATAATTATACAAACTAGAACTACTAAAATTTTAGGCATATATCTGTCTGTTTTTTTAAGTACTCCTAGCCTCAAAAATTATGTGTTATTACAGTTTTAAATTAATCAATATCTGCATAGGTAGATGTTGTTCGTAGATAGAACTTGATGATGTTCGAATAGTTACAAAGTTTGTCTAAAGTAGAGCTGGACATGTTCCATGAAATTAAAGAGAGATTCTACAAAGAAGTAATGAAAACATATTTCAGGGCCTAGAATACCCTTGAAAAATGCTTACTTTCTTCCTGAAAAATATCACAAGTATTATTTATATACACATTGTTTTATATGTTTTTGTGGATCATCTCACCTTTGATCACATCCCATAATTTCCAAAGCTAAAATGATTTACTACTTACTTCTTCCCATAATTTCCAAAAATGAAATAATGTACTATTTTTTTAAGGAAAATTTTTTTCTGAGGGTTTATTTTTTTAGGCTCCATATAGCAAAACTGGAGTAGGTGAAATATTGAGTCAAGGACTTGGTTTTCCTGCCTTCCAGATGGCTGGAGACATTTTTGACAGGGCAGTTATCATGTTAATATGACAGCATTTTTTTCAGTGTGTTTTAGTTTGCTGGAACTCAGGGAGTCATTATCCAACTATCCACATGCAAGAACAGGTGGCCAATCCAAGATCTATACCTGTTAGTGCACAGACTTTATTCAAGCTTTGATGGTGTAGAAAAAAATAATAGACATACTCTTTTCCCTTTTCTTTCCAAATGCAAAATTGAGGAAAAGGAACAAAACATTGTTTGTTGTTTAAATGAATATTTTCAACACAAACTTCACTCAAGATACAGTTCAGTTGAATTGGACCAAAGGAAATGTTTCCAAATTAAACTTATTCATTTGTTCTGTGGCTTCTTTTCCTTACTTCTATATGTGTCAGCATTAAGCTGGATGGACATGGAAATACGAGCCTGAGAACAGCCAGTGTTACCTCTGAGGAATCTGGAAAGGATAGAAAGAGACATGTAGATATTTAAAGTTTAGTTAATGAGTTAAGTAAACAGTAAATACATGGATGGATAAACAATAAAAAATTAAAGCACAGAGACACAAATATGAAAGAGAGAGAGAGACAGAGAGAGAGAGAGAGAGAGAGAGAGAGAGAGAGAGAGAGAGAAATATAAGTTTATGATGTAAAATGTATTTTTAGAATGACACTTCTAAAAATGTTAGACTGCCTCTGATACAGAGAAATGGAAAGGATGGATTCATAGTCTGGGTATAGCAGCCATAAATTGCCCAAACACAACTTAACAATTACTACTTACTGACTTCTTATTGTGTTAGGCACTGTGTAAAACAGTTTTATAAAATTATTGCATTTAATTATTACAATATCTTTCTGAGATACATAATCTTTCTCTGTTTTGCAGATAAGAAAACTGAGATTTAAGGAAGTAAAATAATATATGTATGGTCACATGGATAGCCCATGGCAAAGCAAGAATTCAGACTCAGAAGATCTAAATGCAAAATGTTGTTATTATTTATTGCATACATATGAAAGTCTAGCATCTGGCATAAAATATGACCTGGAAGCATTATAAGAGGTTTTGGAGGAGGCTAAGAGCAATCAACATGGTTCCAGAACTCTGTGCCACCTGAGAAAATTGAAACATTTCTAGAATATTCCCTCAACTTTCTAGCTTATGCTGTACCTTGAAGACAGCTCATTCTTTTTAGTGTTGTCCCTGACTCCAGGGTCACAGAAGGGTGTTGCTAGACCTTTGAGTAGAACGCTATCTTCTAGATAAAACAGTCAAGGTCCAGAGATGAAGATAGCAACTCATTAGGAAACAATAAATAGTGTCATAGGCATCCAGTAAATTCTCTTTCTAAGCACCTCAATTTGATCTAGTTCATTTCTTACCATGTGGCTTTGTAGACTTCAGCTAACAGTTACTTAAATTTACATACTAAATATATTTGGGGATGGTCAGGAATCGTATAATTATTTTAATTAGATATAGATATATTACTTTGGAATTTTCTAATGCTAAGAAAAGGGAAGATTTATATATGTGCATAGTATATATACATTTTTAATAGCATAGTAACTCACGTACTGTCTGGGAATACCCTGGTTTTTGGAGAGCTAGTTAAACTTGACATGAATTCACATTACAAAATCTTGTAAATTCTGTGAATTCTAGGAAGTCCCTTCTAATTTTCTCTCTCTTGGTGCTTTTGTAGCAGTATGCATTTGCTGCCTCTAAGCTACCCCAAATCTGGATGTAAATTCCAGCCCTATCATCAATTCCCTCAAAGAAATCCATTTGATAATTTTACTGAAGGTTTTTATGCCCCTGGGCAAAATGACTTTGAATATGATTGTATCATATAGCTTATATTGGATTGTCGGAAAATTCATGATGCATTTTTGAACCAAAAAACATAGAAAAAATACGTCATGACTTTTCCGACAACCCAGTAGTTTCCAACCTCAGTAATTCAACCGCCATTTCCCCTATTTTCCTCCGTGAATTGCTGTAGAAACAAGGAAATTCTTTCATACCCCAGGAAAACAACTGGAGTCCCACTTTCTCCCACACATGTAGACTGGTATCTCTCTACAACACTTGTAGAAACTCTATTTCTTTCCTAAAAGAAATTTGAGTGAATAGAATGATTTTCATCTTATTTTCAGGTTATTTTCTCTCACTTATATCTTTATATATATTTTCCTCTATCTTACTAAAAGCATATCAGTGCAACCTGTAGAATTTCAGCTGGAATATAAATGTATGAGACTGTTGTTGTTTATATTATTTTTTATTTTTGTTAGCCTAAATGAATAATTGAAAATTTGAATTTATAGGTCTAAAGCAGACCATGTTATAAAAAGACTTCTAACCAGTGGGATTTTTCCCTTCTTATTTTTAGGCCACTGACTTCCTTGAGAAACAGTTTAGGGAGAAAAATGATACTGTGCCAAAAGCTTGATTTTTCTTTATAAGAAAAATATAGGTTTCTTGTGCTTATGTTCATGCTCATTATCAGTGTTGCTGTGTAAATAAATACTAGTGAAGAGTGAAGGGATCCCTTCCTGGGTCAGAATTAGATCTCTCTCAAAGTTTTAAATATATCCTAACACTCAAAAACAGTGTTGGTTCCCTTTTTAATAGCTTCAACTAGCCGGCTCCAGTCCACAAGGCTGGGGTCCCCTGGTCCCGGACTGTTTTCTCTCCTATTTTGTGTGTCTCTCTCTCTTTCTTAACCTTTTGCTGTCCCTTCCCACACCCACCTAGCCCAATCATGCGGGACCTGACAGTGGCGCCCAACGTGAGCCTGGAGAAGGAAGAAAGGACTATCAGTAAAAAAAAAGAGAATTACAGTCAACGAAGGGGCTCGAGACGGTGTCCGGACAACTACCTGGTTTGGAGGTAGGTAGGATAAGTCTCGGGAAGTTTAACCAGAATAAGGGGTGAAAAAACTAACTTTTCGTGTATATGAGTGTGACTAAGTGAGTGATTGATTCTAGTTCCATGGCTTCGGTTACGGAACTTGTGTGGGGTCTAATCTGTGATTTCATGGTCAAATCGTAAGGCAAAATGGTGACTGGACACTGTCTGTTCCATGGGATGGAGTCCACCAGGCTTGGGATTTATACGATTGCACCTTAGCCAAGACTGACCTTAAAGTTCCGAGAGGAACACGGCCAGACGAGCATCAGAGTGAAGACGCGTGAATGAGATTTTCTTCTTTATCTTTTTAAAATTAAAAAAAAAAAGCTTCAACTAGCCAAATTCTAATATAAAAACAAATCTAGCAAATGAGGTGGATTTAGTAAATAATATGGTTTTCATGAAATATCATTTGATCACGTGTAATCAGCAAAAGAAAAAACTGGTTTTAATTCTGTATTCCCAGTTACAATTATTTTTGGCAATTTCTTTTGCTTATTATGCTAATTTAGGGTTATTATTTTTAATTATCAAGTAATGTATTCCCCTTGTAAAACATTCCAATGAGATTTAAATCACTGAGAAAAGTTGAACTGTCTCTCATCCTCTCACTTTGTCAGTGTTTTCCCCACAGGTAACAGCTGTTAAAAGTTTCAAGTAGATTTTCCTAGTTAATTTTTCTGTATATGCATAAATAAAAAGTATGGGCCAATATATAATTCACATTTTGGAGTTTACTATTTAATAATATGCTCTAGATATTGTTTTATATACCATAATTTTTAGTTTATATACCATAGTTTTTCCTCCATATTGAAGTATGTATAATGTTTCAGTCATTATCCATGTACCTACTGCAAAGAATGTCATCATATATATATATACCTTTGTGTACCTATGCAAACATTTCTTTGTAATAGACACCTAGGAGCAAGTTTGCTGCATCAAAAGTAACACACATTTTGGGCCGGCCAAGTGGCGTGGTGATTAAGGGCTGGCTTCGGAAGCCAGCGGCCCCAGTTCGGTCCCACATATGAGGGCCAGTGACACTACCCTCAAAACAAAAAATCAAAAAACAAAAAACAAACAAACAAACAAAAAAAGTAACACACATTTTAAAACTTGATTGATAACTCTGAATTGTGTTTAAAAAGTGAAGGATGAGATTTATCAATTTAGGATCTAATTTACAATTTAAAGATTTTTCTTTGCATCAGACTTCAATATGGCTAGACATGCTATCACATGATCTGAATTTGTCTCCATTTAAGTTTGTGTTATTTTGTTTATCATTGACTTTTTCACACAGATTTTTTAAATTTTACATTAAAAGGTTATTTATTTTGATCATTAAGTTTTGGGCCCTGTGTTCCTTAGTTTTGCTTATTTTTGAACGTTATGAAATTAATATACTATGTAGTCTTCTGAGCCTAACTTCATTTTTTTAATATTATGTTAACACTAATACAATACTAATATTCCTTCATTCACACCTGTAGCAGTTCAATGTGGAAATGAATATATTGCAAATTATTTATTTTTAATAGCTGACATTCAGTTTTTTTCCCAAGGTTTTCCTGATGGACAAGGCTCCTATTAACATTCTTGGACACATCCCCAAGAATTATTAATTATTAATGTGAAAATGTATTTTGAAGGTTTATACTTAAGTAAAGAATTGCTGAGTGTAGGGTATGCATGTGAAAAAGTTCAAATTTTCAAGATAACAGCAAATTATTTTCTAATGTGATTGTACCATCATGAAGATAAAATTTTAATATAGTTGTACATGTTCTTTTATGGTTAATACATTTATTTTATCGAAGTTAAGGGCTCCTTCTCTAGCTATGGCATATTGCATTTTCCAAAGATGAGCACAACGAGAAGCCCCATCCCACATTTCTGTAATGTGATCTTATCCTTCTCCTATCAAGAAGTGGAATGTAATTCCCCTGCCCTTTAATCTGAGCTGGCCTTAGTGACTTTCTGGGCAGAATGACATCCTGGCACTTCTGTGGGTAGGACACAGAATGAGTCTTTTGGAAATTCCCACTGGGATACTTATTTCCAGATCCCAGTGACCAGCCTCTGAGAAGCCCAGCTCACAAGAAGAGGCCATCTATAGACACTCTAGGAGATATGTAGCTTCCACTGAGCTCTTTACCAAAGTCAGAATTGACTGCTGTTCAGGTCAGTGAGCCATCTTGGGTGTCCAGCTAAGTCAAGTCTTCAGAAAACTCCACCCCATCCAAATATGGGCCCATCCAATATATCCACGAGACACCTGAACTCAGAATTACTCAGCCAAGAAAGATAGTAATAAATTACTATTTTAAACCATTAAGTTCTAGAGTCATTTGTTATATAGCAATAGATAACTGGACTGTTACCCTAAGTACAAAAATTTTTGCTTTATATTCCTCTAAAGTTGACTTTTAAAATAATCTTAATATCCAAATTCTTAATCCAATGACAGTTGATTTTAGTGTATGGTGAAGTTACAGGCCTGATTTTATACCCTTCATAAGACTATAAAACGTGTCTTTTTAATTTTTAAATAGTGGTTGTTTCTAGAATCTCTTGACTTGATTTGGGTTTGTAGATACATTGACTTTTATGTTTGTGTAAAAAAAAAAATTAACCCATGGAAAACTCCAAAAATGTAATTTATTGTACATAAAGCTTCTAATATTAGTCATTATTAGTTAAATAAATAAATTATTAAAGAGGCAGGGAATAATGGTTCAATACGACCTCTTCAAGGTCAAGTAAATTAAATTCAAATCTCATGTTCACAAATTCACTGGATCTTTTCATCTCCTGAAAAGAAACAACTAAACTCATATTTCAGCATGTTTGTGATAATGAAATAAAATAATCATATTAAATTACTTAACATTAGAGACACATAAATTAAATTCTCAGTAAATGGCATCTCTTTTGGCCCCCAAAAGGTAGAAAAAAAAATAAGTAATTTGTGAGAAAATGTGTTGTATTGGACTTGAATTTGTATATCCTTTTACCTGATGCTTTTTTGAAATAGAATCCTCATTTTCATGAAAGATTTAGAGATAAAAATATCTATCTTACTTTATGAGACTAAATGTACTTCTAAAACCTTTTTTAGATACCATATGTGATGTTTTTAATTCCATTTCCCCAATTTTTAAATTATGAAACTAAACATGTTCTTCTGAGAAAATGTTCATAAAGAATAGCAATAACTTAAAAATATTACAATATGTATTTTGGAAAACTATGCCCTTCTGTACCCACAATAGTAAATGTTAAGGCTTTGCTTTTTTGGCAGTAGTTTCACTTACATATGCTTAATCTGTTCATATATGTAAATATATTAAAAATAATATTTTCCTCAAGATCCCATATTCTGTTATAAAGATCTCCAGTGTGTATAATCAAGTGTTTGCTGGGGTATGATTCTTTAACTTGTGAACTAAGATAAATTTAACGTACTATACTTTTTATAAATACACATAATTTTTTTAGAACCACTTTAGTTTATAGAAAAATTGGTGAGAAAGTACAATGAATTCACAATTCCCCATGGCCCCTCCTCCCTGCCCACATACACAGTTTCCCCATTGTTAACATCTCGCCTTAGTGTGGTATATTTGTTACAAATGATGAGCCAATATTGACACATTATTATTAACTAACATCCATAGCTTATATTTGGATTAATTCTCTGTTGCACACTCTGTGGGTTTTCACAAACGTTTAATGACATGCATTTACCATTAGTATTATACAGAATAATTTCACTGCCCTAAAAAATCCCCTATGCTCCACCTATTCATCCCTTGATTCACCCAAACCACAAGCAAACACTGATCTTTTCACTGTCTCCATCGTGTTGCCTTTCTCAGAATGTCATATAGTTGGAATCATACTGTATGTAACCTTTTAAGCATAGTTTCTTTCAATTAGCAATATACATTTAAGGATCCTGCATGTTTCCTATATCTTAATAGCTCATTTCTTTTTATTAGTGAATAATATTCCATTGTATGGATGTACCATAGTTTGTCTATCCATTCACCTGTGGAAAGATGTTGATTGCTTCCAAGTTTTCACAGTTCTGAATAAAACTGCTATAAATACTCATGTGCAGCTCTTGTGTGAACATAGATTTTCAACTTATTGGAGTAAATACTGAGAAGCATAATTCCTGGATCATATGATAAGAGTATATTTAGCTTTGTAAGAAACAACTAAACTGTCATCCAAAAGTTGCTGTTGCTCTAAATTTTCACCAGCATTTGGTGTTGTCAGTGTTTGGATTTTAGCCATCCTAATAGGTATATAGTGGTATATTATTGTTGTTTTAATTTGCAATTCCCTAATGACATATTATATTGAGCATCTTTTCACATGTTTATTTGCCATCTGAATATCTTTTTCATGAGGCATCTGTTCATATTTTTTACCCATTTATTAATTGGGTTGTTTGTTTTCCTATTGCTGAGTTTTAAGAATTTTTTTCTATATTTTGGATACCAGACCTTTTTCAGATATGTTTTTGGCAAACATTTCTCCCAGTCTGTGAGTTGTGCTTTTATTCACTTAATAGTGTCTTTCACAGAGCAAAAGTTTTCAATTTTTATGAAGTCCAATTTACCAATTTTATTTCATTCATGAATTGTACTTTTGGTGTTTTATCTAAAAACCCAACAACAAACTCAAAGTTACCCATATTTTCTTCTGTTATCTTCTAAGAGTTTTATAGTTTTGCTTTGCAAATTTATTTCTATGAGCCATTTGAGGTAACTTTTGTTAAATGTGTATAATTTATGTCTAGATTCTTTGTGTGTGTTTGCGTTTGCATGCACATATGCACATATATATATGGAGGCGCAGCACCATTGGTTGGTTCAGCACCATTTGTTGAAAAGACTGTCCTTTCATTATCAAATTATCTTTGCTCCTTTGTTAATAATGATCAGTTGACTATACCAGTATGACTATATTCAGGTGCTAGTATTTCTGAGCTGTCTATTCTGTTCCACTGATCTATTTATTCTTTCACCAATGGCATATTCTCTTGATTACTATAACTGTATTAATAAGTCTTGAATTTGGATAATGTCAATTTTCAGACTTTATTC
The DNA here is from genome assembly GCA_033961575.1 of Aselliscus stoliczkanus. NCBI lineage: Eukaryota > Metazoa > Chordata > Mammalia > Chiroptera > Hipposideridae > Aselliscus > Aselliscus stoliczkanus. Next base: position 182,390,027 of record CM066728.1, read on the forward strand.
TTGCCTTTCAATATTGCTTTGGCTGTTCTGAGTTTTATGCCTTTATATGTGAACTTCAGAAACAGTTTGCCAATATTGACGAAATCTCCTAGCAACACATTTCTCAGAATGCATCCCCATTGTTAAGCAGCACATAACTGTATTTATCTGTGGATAACTTTTGGTAGATTGTGTCTTTCAACGAGTTGGTCTATTTCATCTAGGTTATCAAATTTGTGGGCATAGTGTTCTTCATAGTATTCCTTTATCACTCTTTTAATATCCACAGAATCAGTCATAATGACTACTCATTTTTTTTTCTCATCTTGGTAATTTTTGTCTTCTCTTGTTCTTAGCATGGTTTACAACTTTTTATTTCAATTCAATAAAAATTTTTTTTTAATATTGTTAAAGAACTAGCCTTGGTTGTGTTCATTTTCTTTATTGATTTATTATCCTCCATTTCATTACTTTATATTCTAAAGTTTATTATTTCTTTTCATCTGCTTACTTTGGATTTAATTTGTTCTTGTTCTAGTTTCCTAAATTGAAAGCTTAGATTATTGATCTTTTTTAAAGATGGGAATATTAAGTATTTTAAATGGATGATAGTGGATATCAAATCACTATAGTGTTTACTTTCCATTACATACATTTTAAAGTGATCAAACCATTTTATTTTAAAATGCAGAAATTTTAGGGCCAGCCGAATGGCTCAGTTGGTTAAGAGTTGGCTTAGAGCACATGTTCTGAGCAACAGGGCCGCCTGTTTGATTCCCACATGGGCCAGTGAACACTGCACCCTAGCTGAGCTGCCACTGAGCAGCCAGCAGGTGGCAGGATGGTTCAGCTGGTGTAACAACAAGACTGCCTCTTCAATGGTGGGCATAGACTGAACTTGGCACCTTGAGCTGAGCTGCCGCCCAGATGGCTCAGTGGATAGGGCATGCGCTCTTAACAACAAGGCTGCTGGTTCGACTTCCACATGGGATGGTGGCTATGCCCACCCGCAACTAAGATTGAACACAGCACCTTGAGCTTAGAGGCCAGGAGCTCCAGAAGGGAAGCCAGATGACGACTGGCACCCTCCACAACGAAGATTGAAAAACAACAACTTGGCGGGTCCCCTCCCTCAATTCCCCAACACTGTTCCCCTCCTCCAATTCCCCAATAAAATCTTAAAAACCAAAAAAACAAAATAACTTCAAAAAATTTCAATTATGCCAGAAGTTGTATCTTTTGTAGCTATTTGAACTTATAAAGGAGACAATTTTAGATGTCAGCTTAAAAATCTGCGAGGGTGCAAGGGGGACCATAGTTTTTCAAAGTATTTTATGGTATAGGTTAGCAAAAAGATTAGAACACAATGGTTGCTTTACACAATTCAGAGTTACTGGATTGAAGGTACTAAAGAGTGCAAACCCATCATTGCCATGGTATCTTATTAAGAAAAAAATCCAAAATTATATATCAAATTAACATCTAGTTTTGTATAGCCTTCAATATATACATTGCATGTGCTCTTCCAAGACAAGATGAAACCCTCTATTCACATTTCCCCCAACATTTTATTTTTTATTTTTAAAGATTTTTATTAAAATATAGCTACCATACGATATTATATTACTTACAGGGGTACACCATAATTATTCAATATGTACATACCTAAAAAAGTGATCACCATGATAAGTCCAGCAACCATCTCACACTATACCATGCTATCACAATATTATTGATCATATTCCCTATGCTGTACATCATATCCCCATGATTTATTTGTTTTATACCTGGAAATTTGGATCTCTCATTCCCCTTCACCTATCCCTCCCTTTTTAAATTTTTAAATTACAGTTGACATTCAGTATTATTTTACATTAATTTCAGATGTACAGGATTATGGTTAGACATTTATATAATTTAAGAAGTGATACCCCTGATTAGTCTATGACCCATTAGCACTATACATAGCTGTTACCATATTATTGACTATATTCCCTATGCTTTACATCTCCATGACTACTGTATTTTCCCACATATAATGCATACCCATAGTTTTGGCCCAAACTTTCAGGAGAAAAAAAATGTTTCATTTTAATTTTTTAATTCAAATTTTTATTTGTTTACATTTAGGTACTTGTTTTTTGTATTATAAATGAATTTTAGCTTTTATATTTTAACATATTGTGGGACAACAAATTTTATGTAACAAGTAACTACAAAACATAAGAACAAATACAAGATACAAGAAATTTTATGTACCAGTAACAAATTTACGATATTTATGCATCATAGAAGGTCAAGAACTATTCATTGTTGCAAGTCCATCTTAAATTCAACAAAACCAATTATCATATTCCAGGATGTTATTTTGCATATGCATTCATTATTGATTTATAGAGTTACACTTTTAACTCTTAAACATAAATAAAGGAATTAAAAAGTTTGTACAGATACAGAATTAGTACTACCCATGTATGATGAGCATCCTTATTTTTTCCTCACAAATTTGGGCAAAAAAGTTGCCCATTATATATAGCGAAATATCGTATTGTGTAACTACAAATTTGTAGTTTTTAATTCCTTCATCTTTTTCACCCTGTCTCCCAACACTGTTCCATCTATCATCCCAACAAATTTAGTACCCATCTTACATCATACATAATTATTACAATATTATTGACTATATTCCTTATGCTATACCTTACATCCCCATAACTACTTTGTAGCAACCAATGTGTACTTCTTAATCTCTTCCCATTTCCTTACCAACACCCCCAACCCCTCCCATCTGGCAATCAGAATGGTCTCTGTATGTATGAGTTTATTTCTGTTTTATTTGCTTGTTTTGTTCTTTAGATTCTACATATCAGTGAAATCACATTGCATCTGTCTTCCTCTGTCTGACATACCCCACTCAGCACAATACCCTCCAGGTCCTTCCATACCACCCCAGAAGGTGAGAACCCATTCCCTTCCCTGGCCAAGCAATATACATATATACACACACACATGTATCTCCCTTACTCCTAATCCATTCTTCTTTCAAGGGTTAACCAAGTTGCCTCCACACTTTGGCCATTGTAAACAATGCTGCAATAAACATAAGGTTGCACATGTCCCTTTCAAGTAGCATTTTGAGTTTCTTTGGATAAATACCCAGAAGTGGGACTATTGGGTCCTTCTTTGACTCTTGTTATAGACTTTGTTTTAAAATCTATTTTGTCTGGTACAAGTATTGCTACATCAATTTTTTGTTTTTGTTTCCATTTTCATGAAATATCTTTTTCTCATCACTCTACTTTCAGTCTCTGTGTGTTTTCAATCTGAAGTGAGTCTCTTGTAGGCATCATATGTAAGGATCTTGTCTTTGTATCCAGTCAGCCACCCTATGTCTTTTGATTAGAGCATTTAATCCATTTAAATTTAAAGTACCTGTTAACAGATAGGTAGCTTTTGCAATTTTACTATTCATAATTTTGATCTTTGTTTTTCTTATCTAAAAGAAGTCCCTTTAACAATCCTTGTAATACTGGTTTGGTGGTGATGAACTCCTTTAGCTTTTTCTTGCCTGGGAAGCTCTTTATCTGTCCTTCAATTCTAAATGATAGCTTTGCTAGATAGAGTAATCTTGGTTGTAGTTCCTTGCTATTCATCACTTTGAATATTTTGTGCCTATCCCTTCTGGCCTGAAAAGTTTCTGTTGAGAAATCAGCTGATAGTCTATGGGGACTCCCTTGTAGGTAACCAAGTGCTTTTCTTTTTGCCATTTTTAATATTCTGTCTTTGTCTTTAACCTTTGGCATTTTAATTATGATGTATCTTGGTGTAGGTTTCATTTTGTTCATCTTGTTTGGGACTCTTTTGTATGTTTATTTATTGTATGTTTATTTCCTTCACCAGGTTAAGTTTTCCATCATTATTTCTTCAAATAGGTTTTCCTTGCTCTGCCTCTTCTCCTTCTAGTAATCCTATGATGTGAATGTTGATGCACTTGATGTTGTCCCAGAGACCTCTTAAATTATCCTCATCGTTTTGGATTCTTTTTTCTTTTTGCTCTTGTCATTGGGTGTTTTCTGCTGCCTTATCTTCTAAATAGCTGCTTCATCTAAACTACTGTTGATTCCCTCTAATATAATCTTCATTTCAGTTATCGTATGCTTTATTTTATTTTATTTTATTTTTTTAAAGATTTTTTTTTTTAATTGGGGAATTGGCGGAGGGGAACAGCGTTGGGGAATCAGGGAAGGGGAACAGACAAGTTGCTGTCTTTTTGTTCTTCAGTTTTAGTTGCGGAGGATGTTGCTTCACTGTTGGTATCGTCATTGCGCTCTTCCCGGATGAGGCAGATCGGTCGCTGGCCTCTGGATGTCGCTCACCGCTGCTATTGGCAGCTCACGCTTGGCTGCCAGTCACTCACGCTGGCTGCGGGCCACTCACTGTAGCCTATGGCAGCCCACTGCAGCAGGGGCTGCAGCTCACACCATCACCGGGGCTCGCACAGCCCAGCTCCAGGTGGAGCTGTTGTTAGCTGTAGAGGGCAGTGTCACTGGCCCTCATGTGGGATCCGAACCGGGGCCGCTGGCATCCCAAAACCAGCGCTTAACCAATGCGCCACTCGGCCGGCCCCGTATGCTTTATTTTTGACTGGTTCACTTTTATGTGTTCTATCTCCATTTTTAACTTTCCTATCTCTTTGTTGAAGTTCTTACTGAGATCACTCATCATCCTTATTAACAATGTATTGAACTTCATATCTGGTAGATTGCTTGGTTCCATTTTGCTTATTTCTTTTTCTAGAGCTTTGTTCTATTCTTTTATTTGGGAAATATTTTGGCTGCCTGTTAGTTTCTCTTTATTAGGTAGGGCTTCTATGCCTCCCAGTTTTAGTACAGTGGCCTTATGTAGTAGGTGTCTGGTAGGGCCCAGGGGCACACTCTCCCTAGTCACCAGAGCCAGGTGCTCCAGTTATGTCCTTTGTGTGTGTTGTGTGTGTCCTCCTATTGTAGATGACCTTGGTTGCTGTTTGCATGTCAGTGGGAGGGATTGACCCTCAGGTTGAATGTTTGTGAGGGTCTACAAACAATCTACAGTGAAGGTGCTCCTGTGCAGGTGGTGTCCCTACAGAGCAGGATTCACTTTAGCAGGACTCTGGTACCTACCCAGTCTGCCCTTTGGGTGTGTCTTCCTTAGAGGTGGCTGGGTGATGTTCCACCTTGGTCCAAAGCTCACTACCAAGTGCTCCAGCCCCAAGACCTCATGAGAGGGGACCTGCTGCAGGCCAAGTTCATCTGCAGCCTGTGCCCTGACTGGGTCTGCCTAGCATGAGCCACAAAGCAATCTGCAGATGGCTGCCTCCTGCACTGGGGTTAGAGGTGCCTCAAGAGGCCATGCTTCTTACTGAGGTCAGCTGCCACTAATGCCAGGCTTAGGACTGATGAGCAAGTTGTACAGAACATGTTGAATCCAGATGCTGCTTGTTTGGGTTTTGTGAACCTTTGAGAGATTTTAGAAAAGCCTGCAACGTATGTCAAGATTGGATATTTGTATGGAAAAGCCACTGGAAGAAGCTTGGGTGTGTCAGAAAGTTGGCTGAGGCATGGCCTTGGGAATCATCTGGGGCAGGGCAAAGGAACAGTGTTAGCCAGTTTGATGGGGACTCAGATATAGTGTCTGCCTGCCTCTGCATGTAAAGAAGGGGAGGGCTAAACAAAGAAACAATAGCTTCTACCAGTTCCTCTTTCCTGGAGAAAGCTGTCCCATTCAGCCCTGGCCCTGAAACCAGACAATTTAGTTCCTCCCTGTATGTCTCTAGGGACTTTCAAGCTTCTGCCCCCACTCTGGAGCTCAGAGTGAGTGACTCTGCCAGTAAGTCCATGCACAGGTCTTCTAAGAGGAGTACCTGAGACTATAGCTGCCCTTGTCTCACTTAGCCACAATCTCTGCTGATTTTCACAGCCAGAAATTGTGGGAACTTTTCTTCCCAGCACTGGAACCCTGGGGTGGGGGTGGGAACCCTCGCTCCTTTTAGGGGGAGCTCCATAGCCAAGATATCTTGGTTTTTAACGGTCACATGAGGGTGTGGGACCAGCCCATTTTGTGTCTCTGCCCCTCCTTTCTTTCACAAGGTAGCTTCTTCTGTATGTCCTTAGTTGTAGGACTTCAGTTCAGCTAGACTTCAGGTGATTGCTGTCCTGTAGTTTAGTTGTAATTTTGATGTGGTCATGAGAGAAGGTAAAACTGTTTTCCTACTTTGCCATCTTGATCAGAAGTCAGATTATTGATATTAAATGTTTTTTTCTAATATATATATTCAATGATACAAATTTCCCTCTAAGCACTGCTATTTCTGCATTCCATAAATTTCGATAAGTTGTGTTTTTATTTACTTAAAATATTTAAAAATTGCTCTTGAGGTTTCTTCTTTGTCCTTTGTGTTATTTAAAAATGTTTAACCCCCAATTGTTTTGTTGGTTTTAGCAGTTTTTCTGGTATTGAATTTTAATTAAATCCATTATGAGCTGAAAGCATACTTTGTATGATTTTTAGTCTATTAAATGTGTTTAGTTGTTTTGTATGGCCTAAAATGTGGTCTATCTCAGAAAATTCCACAAGTGAACTTGAGAAGAATATGTAATTTGCTAGTTTTAGATAAAGTATTGTATAAATGTCAATTACATCCAGTAGATTAATGGCGCTGTTCAGTTCACCTATGTTATCAGTGATTTTCTGCCTGATAGAGGGGGCTGTTGAAATCTGCAACCACAGTAGTGAGTTTATCTATTTCTCCTTGCAATTCTATCCATTTTTACATTGCATATTTCAACAAAATTTTGTTTGGGTGTATATACTTTAAAAATTGTTATGTCTTTTTTGAAAAATTAACCCTTTTATCCTTATGTAACACTCTTCTTTTTCTCCAATCATTTTCCTTTCTCTGAATTCTGCTTTTCCTGAAATTAATATAGCTGCTTGAGACTTCTTTTGATTAATGTTAGCATGGTCTATCTTTTCCTATCTCTTTATTATCTGTGTCCGTTTCTTTACTATCTGAGTCTTTATTTTTAAAATGGGATTTGTACAGACAACATGTAGTTGGTTATTGTTTTGTTTTCTGGTTTTTTAATTCACAGTGACAACCTCTGTCTATTAATTGGAATATTTGGGATGTTGACTTTTTAAAATTTATTACTTATCCTTAGTTACAAAAGTACAAAACCATGCAATAGTTATCCTTTTCACCCTTTACAAAGTGACTCCCCCCCTCCTGTGCCACCCTATCCCCAATATCATACATATCTATTACAATTCCATTGACCCCATCCCCACACTATACTCCACATCCCATGACTACATATGTGTTAAATTATAGTTAACATCCAATATTATTCAGCGTCAGCTTCAGATGTACAGTGCAGTGGTCAGGCCTCTACACCAACTATGAAGTGATCTCCCTAATAAGACATGAGTCCCTCTGGTCCCCTAAAAAATATTTACAACATAATTGATTATATTCCCTAAACTCTCTCTTCTATCCCTGCAGTAATATTGTAGTTACCAGTTTATGTTGCCTCGTCCCTTCCCCTTCTCCCTCATGCCCAACCACGTCCCATTTAGCAATCATCAGTTTTTCCTCTGTGTCTCTAAGACTATTTCTGTTTACATTTCTCATTTATTCAGTTCTTTAGATTCCACATATAAGTGAGGTCATATGGTATTTGTCTTTCTCTGACTGACTTATTTCACTTAGCATAATCATCTCTAGGTCCATCCATATCGTTGCAAATGGTACGATTTCATTCTTCTTTATAGCAGAGTAATACTCCATTGTGTAAATGTACCACAGTTTTTTAATCCAGTCATCTATTGATGGGCATTTTGATTGTTTCCAAGTCTTGGCTATTGTAAATAGTGCTGCAATGAACATAGGGGTGCATATATTTTTTTCAAATTAGTGTCTTGGATTTTTCAGAATAAATAACTAGGAGTGGAATTGCTGGGTCATAAGGTAGTTCCATTTCCAGCTTTTTGAGCTACCTCCATACTGACTTCCATAGTGGCTGCACTAATCTGCAATCCCACCAACAGTGCACCAGGGTTCCCTTTTCCCCACAGCCTCACCAGCACTTGTTGTTTGTTGATTTATTGATGATAGCCAGTCTGACTGGAGTGAGGTGGTATCTCATGGTGGTTTTTATTTGCATTTCCCTAAGTATCAGTGAGGTTCAACATTTTTTCATATGCTTGTTAGCCATCTGTATGTCCTCTTTAGAGAAATATCTCTTAAGATGTTGGCATTTAAAATAATTATTGGGTTAATATCTGCCATATTTGTTGCTGTATTCTAATTATTGTCCGTGTTTTTTCTTTGTTTCTTTTATTTGTTTGTGTGTTTTCTGCTCTTTTCTGCCTCCTCTTTTTTAGTTGTGCACTTTTAAAGTGTTGTTAATATGGTATATCATTTTGATTGATTTTTTGATAGTTAACCATATTTACACCCCTGGAAGTAATCATATTTGCATCCCTGGAGTAATCCCACTTGATCACGTATGATACTTTTAATGTGTTGTAGACTTTGGTTTCCTAATATTTTTCTATGAATTTATGCATCTGTATTTATCAGGGCTATAAGTATTCATTTACTATGATTCAATCTTCTCTCCTCTTTTAGCATATCTGCTGTATTTTTTTAATTTTTTAATGATTTTTTAATATATGCTAACGTTTGTAACATATATTAACAACTAGTGCAAATTTGCTTTCAAATGGCATTATACTTCATGTGTAGTACAAGTATCATATAACAGAGTATTCCCAGTTTCTTCCTTTCTTATAGTATTACTGTCATTCATTTAACTTATTCATAAACTATAATCATTAACTATATTATTATTACTATTTATAATAATAATTATTATTATTATTTGGAATAAACAGTTATTTGCTAGATAAACTAAGAATGAGAAAAATAAAAGATTATATTTTACCTTCATGTATTTTCTTCTAATGTTCTGTCTTTCTTTATGCAGATTAGAGTTTCTGACCAAAATAATTTTTCTTCTTTCTAAAGAACTTCTTTAACAATTCTTGCAAAGTAGGTTTACTGACAACAAATTCCCACAATATTTGTTTGTTTGAGAAAGTCTTTATTTTTCTTTTACTTTTGAAGGGTAATTTTACTGGATACAGAATTCTAGATTGGTAGCTACTTTTTTCTTTCAACATTAAACATTTCACTCCACTCTCTTCTTCTTTGCACTGAAGAGAAGTCCAATATGATTCTGACTCTTCTCTTTTATATACATATCTTTTCCCCCTCTGGTTTTTCTCAATTTTTTTATTAGTCTTTGACATTCTGCAGGTTGAATATGGTATGCTTAACTATAGATTTAGGCTGGGTATTTATCCTACTTGGTGTTTAATGAGCTTTTTGGGTTTTCTGTTTGGTGTTTGTCATTGATTGTGCAAAATGTTTGCCACTGCAACTTTATTCCTTTCTGTCTATATTCTATTTCTGGTATTCCTATTAACATATGTTATACTTTTAGTTGTTGCCCCATAGTTCTTGGATATTTTGTTCTATTTTTGACTCATTTTTTTTTCTCTTTGCATTTCAGTCATTTAAGTGTATATTGATATGTCTTCAAGTTCACTGATTATTTCTTGATCTTGTCAGTGTAATGATGAGCCCATCAAATTTCTGTTACAGTGTTTTTGATTTCTACCAATTCCTCTAGATTCTTCCTTAGAGTTTCCATCTCTCCACTAACTTTCACTATATGTTCTTTTTGTGTTGTCTACTTCTTCTATTAGATCGCTTTGTATATTAATCACAGTTGTTTTAAATTCCCAGCTTGATAATTCCAAAATTTTCATCTTACCCAAATCTGGTTTTGATGATTAGTTGTCTCTTCAGGCTGTATTTTTTTTAATCTTTCATATGCCTTATAGATTTTTTTTTAAAACGAGATGTGATGTATTGGCTGAAAGGAACTGAGATAGATAGGAATTTAGTGTGAGGTTTTATGTTTATCAGGCTAGGAGTTACATAGTGTCCACTGTTTGCTGTAGCTGTGATATCAGAGACTAAAATATCCTCTAGTGTCCTTGTTTTCTATGCCCTGTTTTCTTTGGATTTTCCTAGAAACTTCTTAAATGTTGTCTGAGATGTTCAGTTTTTTCAGTTGTATTCTCCTTATATTATAGACCACCTATATATAGGTGTTGGTAAGGTGTATGTGTCAGAAGGGTGGGTAAAGGGAATGTTCTAGTTGTATGATGAGGTCTCAATCTCTTATTGATCCTGTGTCCTTCAAAGTTTTGTATTATTTTTATTTCCCGCTTAAGGAGAGACAAGAGGGCCAGAGGGGGGCCAGCCGAGTGGCATGTTGGTTAAGAGCTTGGTTGGGACAGCAGCTCTGAGCAGCAAGGCCCTGGTTCGGATCCCACATATGAGGACCAGTGACACTGCCCTCTACAGCTAAGATGGTGAACAACAGCTCCACCTGGAGCTGGGCTGCCATGAGTTGCCAGGGTCAGGATAGGCTGTAGTGGGGCTGCAGTGGGCTGCCATAATCTACAGTGAGTGGCCAGCAGCCAGCGCTCCTGAGCTGCCAAGAGCTGCCGTGAGCAGCCATCGAGAGGCCGGCAACCTATCTGCATCACCTGGGAAGAGCGCAATGATAATACCAACATAAGCCAGTAAAGCAACGTCCTCCACAACTAGACTGAAGAACAAAAAGACTCCCCTTCCTCAATTCCCCAATGTTGTTCCCCTCCCCCAATTCCCCAATAACATCTTTAAAAAAGAGGGCAAGAGGGGCAGCTGGAGTTGGGTATTTCCCTATAAACCACATGGAAACTAGAGGGTGCTAGAATTGTGTATTTCCCTTCACTCAGGTAGGTTAGGCTCTGGCAAGACCCCAAACAGTTAGGTTTTAGAAAAATAGTGTTCCTTGTGGCCAGGCCTTGTTGAGAAGAACATATTGTTCTAGGTGTATTTCAGAATAGCTATTTTTATCCTCCATCTACTGGAATTATAAGGTATTTTTCATTGGTCTTCACTGTAAAAACCTGGTACAGGTCCTAAAAATGAATTTCAGAAAAGTGTGGGGCTCCCTACTACTGGATTGCCTCTGGAATATTAATTCTCAAGCTTGTGCACACTGAGCCTCTACAAATTCGTTGATTGCAGGTTACATTTTCTTTAACCTATACTAGCTCCAGCAGTGGTTTCTGCATCTGGACTTCTACTCTGGTAAGCTGTGATTTTTTGTATCTGCCTATCTGTCTCTCCAGTTTGGAGAGTAGCCGTTTGTCATGTGATCTCTATTCTGTAAAGGATCTAAGAAGAGTTGTTGATGTTGAGTTTACTTAACTTTTCTCTTGTTGAGAATATGGAGGTGAGGCCTTCAATCTCCTTACAACCTGGGCCAGAAACCAGCACACTTCTATGCTTTTAAAAAACTTTTACTGTTTAGATGTAGATTCACATGCAGTTGTAATGAATAATGAAGACATACCCTGTGTGCTGTTTCCCTGGTGCTTTCAATAATAACATCTTGCAACACTATAGTACAAGTTCACTACCTGGATATTGGCATTGATACAAGCCACTCATCTTGTACAGATTTCTTCAGTTTCACTTGGACTGATTTGTGTTTGTATGTGTGTGTGTATGTTTAGTTCTATGCACTTTCATCAAAAGTGTAGGTTAGTGTATCCGCCATCTCAGTCAGGAGAAAGACCATTATTTCCAACACGAGTCCCTCTTATTGCCCTCTAATAACCACATCCATTTTCCTCCTACTGTATTCCATTTTAATCCCTGGAAACCACTAATTAGTTTCCATTTCCTACCCGTTACACTATTTTGATACATTGAATTTGTATTTCATATGTAAGTCCAACAATATTGGAATTCTGGTAAGCAAATTCTCCTTCTATGCAATGATTTTATAAACAGAAAAATGAAGTTTTATTATATATTTTTTTTCTTCTGCGTAATATGTGAAAAGGAGGAGCATGTACTTCAAATTGAAATGCAATCTCACTACACAAAACTTCTGAGATACAATTCCTGAGATGAAAGTCAGCTGATTCCATTTGCTGTCATGGAGTCCCTACCCCTGTTAGTGAATATAGAATTCTAATGGCCAGGAAAGATGGTAGCTAATGTCAAAATGGCCTCTCCCTAGGTGGTTAACAGCAGAATGCCCCTATTATATGTCTGCTTCAAACAGGAGGCCACTTTCTGTCTTTAAAAATGAATCAAGATGAGAGTGCTTTGGGATAAGTGGCTCTGTAGCTGAACCACTTAGAGAACACTAGGTTAGAAGTGGGATACAGTGGGAGGAGACAAGGCACTGGTGTTTTCTTTACTGGAATTCCAGTGCATTAGTATACATATAATTTAATATTACTACGTAAAATTACCACTTTCTAATGTCACATAAGATTGTATTGTTTTTCCTCTGATTTCCCTTATAGTTATTTATTTATATTTCCTTATATATTATTAAAAATATTTTAATAGATTACCTTAATTGGAGTAACTAAACTAGTTTTATGCAGCATTTTGCCAAAAAGAAACAAAAACTAAACAAAAAAAAAAAAACTAGTTATCTCATGCATGGATTTAGCGCTGAATTGATCTTTGTATTGATTATCTATCTCACTTTTAAATTATGCAAACTCCAATTAAAATATAAAAATAAATATGAAAGCAAGGAAGATTCGGATCTTTCAAAATATGCAGATCAGATGAATGCACTTTATTTAGGGCATCTCTGCTTTTCGCATCTGTATTTTGAACGTATCCGGTGATACGTTCCAAGAATAGGCATAGACGTTACAGAGAAAAATCTGCTTTTAAAATGTACTCAGTAACTATTCACTAATCCTTTCCTCAGAGAGCTTAGTCTGCTAAATATGATACAACATATTCTCTTGCATGCATTGATTGAATGCCAGAACAAGACTCCAAAGATATTATAATCTAAATACCCAAGGATCCTGAAAAAGGAGATGATTCAATCAATATTGTAACACAAAGGTTTAGCAAAAGGAAAAGTATTTGACATTTTAAAGTCAATGTGGAGGATTTAAGCTTGTATGATTATTTTGATTCCAAAAATATTATATTTACATCAATTTATGTATTATCTTTCTATAATGTATATACTAGAGAGCGAGAGAGAATTTCCCACACACTAAAATTAGATCAAACCTAATAATAAGCATAGGACAGTGTCACGGGTAGCTTTCTTGTTCATAGGATATTTTATCCTGAGAAAAATGTCATTTCAAAACATAGGAATATGGCAAACGATTGCAGCATGAATACTTGCTGTCCTTGATCTTTATTCACTTAGAAAAAATTGTCAATAGCAAAGTTATATGTGTATATTTGCTTTGTGGAAAAGACTGAGTAACTGGTGAGAGTACTTTCCTTATCTGATACTTCTCATCTCAATTGCAATTTTTGGGAAATTTCTTTTTTAGGGACTCAGGTGAATCTACATGAGCCAACTCACATAGGCATTTAAAATGAAAAATGAAGTCTGTGTTAAAGGTAAGTATGTGATGAGTTTCAAAGCCCTTGCCCTTATGTGGGTGATAGAAATAATTACTTCAAGGCATATCATTGCATTGGGCACATTTGGCACACGGGAGTCAGCCAGGTGTTAGACGTGATAGGAAATGTGCCGCCTGATTAGACAGACTGGAATCCAAGTGCAACAACATTTTCTTTTAAATGAGATGAGGGGCAGGAATTTAAAGATGTCATTTAATTTTTCATCTGTGGCCAATGCATGCCAGTGTTTCAAGATGATTTTGTTAATCACATGGGACTATTCACTGCATGTGATAATGAAAGGATAGAAAAATGTTTTTCTCAAAAAAGGTAAACACTGTCCAATTTAGTTCCATTGCAATCAGTTCAGTTGAAGATTTTTTTTTTTCATTCTCTTGGTTTAGTTATTCTTATAGTTATAAGAGCATAAGCATATTTTGCTCTGCTTTGTTTCTATCTGTGGCAAAATCTTCTTTGTAGGGCATACTAAGATTTTCATTTCACTGAGTCTTTTTTTTTATTGTGATCATTCAGCCCTACTCTGAACCCTAAGGAAGCTCTGGAATCTTCATTATTCCCAGAGATGCCCTGGAGCTCAGAGTTCTGAGCCAAGAAGGTGGAAACCTTTTTCCAGAATATAGATCATGCATGTAAGATTGTTTAATTTACATTCTTATTCAAGCTTTCAATCATTTACTGATATTTGACTCCTGACACATATTAAGAGTTCATTAATAATAATAATAGGTAGCATTTCCTGAGAATGTACCATAGACCAAGCGCTGTGCCAAGCATTTTATATGTGTTATCACATTATTCAAAAATCATAATAAAGTTTTTAAATTAATATTATTATTATCATCAATATTTTACAGGATGGAAGTCTTGCCTAGAGATGTTTTCAAAAGCTATTTTAGGTCATGTAACATATAAGCAGAAGAACTATGACTTTTTCTAAAATCGAAGTCTATAGTCTCAATTACTCTGATGGATGCATCGGTTTATTTCTTATTTTCTGTAGAGTGGTTCTCAAGGCCGTTCATCAAGTAAAAATTGTTTTCATAATAATATTGACATTCCTTGTCTATTAGACTCTTACATTCACACAAAAAGTTCATTGCTATGGTTGCAGATTCTATATTACAATTAACCTTTAAGAAACTACCAATAATTAAGTTTTTGTTTTTGTTGTTTTTTCTTAAGATTTTATTGGGGAATTGGGGGATGGGAACAGCGTTGGGGGAATCAGGGAAGGGGAACAGACAAGTTGCTGTCTTTTTGCTCTTCAGTCTAGTTGTGGAGGATGTTGCTTCACTGGCCCATGTTAGTATCGTCATTGAGCTCTTCCCGGATGAGGCAGATGGGTCACCAGCCTCTGGATGGTCGCTCACCGCGGCTATTGGCAGCTCACGCTGGCTGCCAGCTGTTCACTCTGGCTGCCGGCCACTCACTCACTGTAGCCTATGGCAGCCCACTGCAGCAGGGGCTGCAGCCTGCACTGTCGCCGGGGCTCGCAGCCCAGCTCCAGGTGGAGCTGTTGTTAGCTGTAGAGGGCAGTGTCACTGGCCCTCATATGTGGGATCCGAACCGGGGCAGCTGGCATCCCAAACGAGCTCTTAACCAATGTGCCACTCGGCCGGCCCCCAATAATTAAGTTTTAATGCAGTATTAAACAGGAACATTCCAATTATCTAAAAAAGCTATTAGAATACTCCTCCTTTTTCCTACTACATATCTGTGAGAAGCCAGATCTTCTTAATATACCTCAGCCAAAACAATGTATCACAACAGAGTGAAAATAGAAACAGACAGTAACAATTCAGCTGTACTCTAGTAAGCCAGACATTTTAGACATCTGAATAAAAACCTCACTCTTCTCTTCATGTTTTTGTTTGTTTGGGAGTATATAGTTAAATTTCATTAAAAAATTATTCACATTAACATGTAATGAAATTATTGTTATTAAATAAATAACTATGTTAACTATACCTAGGTTTAATTTTGAATACTGTATTGATAGATATAAGTATTGATAGATATACCCAGCATAAACCAGCAATGCTCTCAATAACTTTGAAGATTTGAAAGGGTTCTGATAACAAAAATTTTAGTACCACATCCCTAGCATATTCCCCAGAAAAAAAATCACTTCTACCCTAGTTCCTACATATGATTCAGCAAGTAAATATATTATTTTGTTCTTCCTTTTATTCATATAATCAAACTCTAGTCTTCTAACAGAGATAATGTGATCATACTGGTAACATAGTAACTTCTAGGTACAGTGAATTTTCTTCAGCCACCTAAGAATTTTAAATTATATCTCATAGGAAATTAAGAAAATTTAATGCTTTATAGGTTAGGGAACAACATTATTAGGATTAAGTGTTAAGAGTTTTCTTCAAAGTGTGTAGGATGAACTGTCATGGAGACCAATTAGAACATTATTAGATTAGTAGAGGTCAGAAACCACAAGAATGGAAACAAGAAGTTGAACCCATAAACAGTGACTGGCAGAAGATTGAAGTGCTGTAACTAGTTTCAGGTGAAGAAACATTGCAGTGTTATGAAGACATACTTAGAAGGGAGTATCAAATTGATATGTAGGACAGGGAGAAGGAGAAGATACAGAGAGACTACAATGACACATATTGCTGTATGTCTCAAATTTTTATTATTAGTAATTATCATGAAAACCAGGATGATAAAAATTGAAGACGTTTTGCAAATAAAAATGAGAAATAGTTTTATTTTGTACATATGGAACTTAATACAATATTTTATAAAATTAATATTAAAAAAAGATTATCATTACTATTTTTAAAATAGGATGGCTTTCTCAAATGCAATTCATCCTCCACTAGAACAGAAGTATCTCTTTTATTCACTGTTGTATCCCTAGGCCCTAGAAGAGCACTTGGTATATAGTAGATGCTTGATAAATATTTAATGAATGAATGGTTCTATTAGAGCACTTAAACAGAATGTGTTTAATCAAAAAAGAAACTCAGAGATCTGGTAATCAAAATTGGCCCTTCTTTAACAGGTTAGATCCTGAAATCCCAGGCAGAACACTCACTATCTGAAAACTCATGATTAACAGAACTCAGAACCCAAGACAGCTGACTGACTCCCTGACCAAGGGTGAGAAAGTCCTCATCTCTAATGATCGCAGTTTTAGTAGAGACGTGAACAGGAGCCCTTCCCAAACAAAGCAATTTAAATTTCAGCTATAGCATATATGGTCAATTTGTTTCACTTTATATATTTTATATATATTCCTCACCATCATAAAAGAAAAAAAAAGGTAAATCAATATTGAAATCTGTTAATGATATGCATGTTGAAATGTTTAGGGTACAGTGTGGTAGGGAAGAAAAATTCTCCTCCACCCTTTTTGGGTCTCTAGCTGAGCCTACAAATTATACTTACATATGACAGATTAACAGGAGAAAAGCATATAACTTTTATTGAATTCTTCCATGTGCATGGGAGCTTTCACAAGATAACAAAACCCCAAGAAGTGATCAGAGCAGGAAACTTTTATACCTTTTAGAAAAAGAAACAATAAATATTTGAAAACTCATCAGATATGGGGTTTAGGCCATGAGTAGTAAATGGTGGAGGATTAACAAGGTTTGTTTATACAATCTTCTTGGCCCTAAATTCTCCCCATCCACTGTTAATAAGGATGTCTCTCTTCCTTCTGGTACAAGGAAGGTACCTCCCACATGGGAGACTTATCTCCTGCTTTCAGGGAAGAAGGGCAACCTTCCTTCTTCTGCTGTTTTCTTAAACTCCTTTACCAATATATGCAATATGCCAAGGTGTTATAGCTGGGGGTAATATGTCCTAAACCCCACAAGTGTATCGATGACTGCATATTACTTTGACATCGTCATCAAAACTCCAGTACAAATTGACAGAAGTCTATCTAGAGCGATGACTAAATGGAGAGCTATATAATAAAATAAATGTAAAAACTAATTGTAGAACCTAAATAGTGGGCACATGACTGTTCATTGAACAATCTTTCACTTTCATTTGTTCCTGAATAGTTAATGCGAATCCCATGGTGGCAATAAAACATATTTTTTTCTGTCTTTCCTGGAAGAATGTGTTACAGTGCTGTTTTCTTGAAATCCTGCAGATCTTTTTGTAAACTGAACATACATTGGTCTAGTCCTGTTTTCCAGTCATGTTTTAAATACTTTGTGCAGTAAATGGTCAGATGTCAACGGTCTGGCTCAAAGTCTGGGACCTGCTAGGACTGTTTCCCAATCCTTGCAAAGAGTCAGTAGGCAGCGCTTATTCTGCAAGGGGGAGTCAGCAGGCTATGGTGATGTTTTCATGATATTTGTTGGGCACTCTAAAAGACTTCATAATAGCCTTGCTTATTTTTCAATGAAAATGCATCATCTCATGTTATTTTGACATCCATTACAAATACACAATTATCCTATTTTCCACAGGGTTAAATTCCATTCAGGTAGATGATGATGTTTTCCCAATTTAAATTTGCAAATGAGTTAGCATAGTGAGATTTATTATGCAGGACCCTTGGTATTTAGGGGTTCACATTCAAATCAGTGTGTAGGAAGACCATGAGCTGGTGCAAAGATTAACTCTGACATAATAACTGTTTTTAGATCTGCTGGGTAACAGTTTTCATTTCATTTATGAGTCTCTTATTTTAAATGGACGTTTATGCTGGGAAATGTGTGAAATTATTTGACTGTGACCAGCCTTATATATAAATGCAATGTGAAGACTGACACATTTCATAAACTATTTGTATTTTAAATATATTGGAAATGGTACAATTAAAATATCTGAGCTTAAAGAATGAAAGGGAATGATACAGATCCAGTTGAGAAATAATGTTTGAGTGCACACATTTAAAAAGTTATAAAAGGAAAAGAAGCAATATGAACTATTTATTTCAGTGCCTGAAAATATGCAGGAAGCAAAAATAAGAACTGCTAAGGCTGGCATATGAAAAGGACTTCATGAAATGTTAACTTAACACATTGAAATCATATTATAATTAGTTCGGCTGAGCCATAAGCATTCCTGAAAACACCTAGAAGTTAATACGGTTCCTCTCTCTCCCTGTCTTGCTCTCTCACTCTTGCTCTTGTCTTTGTATCATCAAGTATAAAGGTCTTAATTGAAGACCATGTTCCTAGACAGTGAGCGTCTTGTCAAATTGCCAAATATCACATCCTCAAATGAGTTCTTTTCAAGTATTTTAGCTGAATAAACTCTAGACATTTAAGAGTCTAAGGTCTAGTTTGTACATGACTGCCTGCTATTTACCCTGATCTCCTTCATTTACCTGGCCAGAAACAGGTAAAGGAATATATATATATATATATATATATATATATATATATATATATATATCCAAGAGGTCTTAACAGGTTCAACTTACTGATTCTCAGGCAGCTTGGAAAAGGAATAATATTATAATTACTAGCAAGGAAAAATCTAACAAGGCACACACAATTTTTGTGACTCAAAATTTGACTCACATTTAGCATAATTCGTTTCCTTTTAGTGAAAGTGTCAGTACCATCCTTTTCAAAATATTCCTTCTTCAGAATTCCCCTCTGCTTTCAGAATGACATACAATAGCAATAATAGCAATAATTATAGTAATAACAATACCACGTATTTAGTGATTCAGGATAGAGTGATTGACACTGAGGACAATTATTGCTAGCATACAGTAAAGAAAAACTGGTTTGTTGGTAGGTAGAAGTATAAGACACTTGGCAACTAGTGAAATGATGAAATCTGTTACCAAACACATAGCTCATTAAAATCAGGGAGTCTTGTCATGCTGAGGGTGGCAGCAGAATACTGCAAACTTTTCATTTTCATGCATATATCATTTATCTCACTAATGAGCACACAGTAGGCACTTAATGCAGTTCATTTTATCAATGGTGGCTACAAAATAAATTTCCAGGAAAAGAGAAGTTGAGAAATCCTTGAGGAGTGAGAAAATGTTTAAATTGGGGGGAAAGAAGAAAAAGCTGTGACTCAGAAGGGAAACCCAGAATCAAGAAATATATCGAAAAAAAAGCCAAGTTAAAGCAGCAGATCAAAAAGTCTGTTAGACAAATAAGAACCAGAAATGAAAATATACCAGGAAAGAAAGTGACGGGCAAGGTCCACATTCCACACAGTCTGGAATTTACCATCGGCAGATGCTGAAAAGAGTAAGAGAAGGAATGTGAGACGCTAGCACTAAGAAGAACCATGATAAATGGCCCAAGAATAATTCTAGTCTAGTATTTAGATGAACACTTTAAGGAGTACACAGTGACAAAGCCCGAGCTGAGAGTGGGGATGGGTGTTAATAATAGTAGATGACAATGATAACAATACTGCCACTACCACTAATGATAAATAACAGCCATTCCACAGGAGCCTAAAGATCTAAAAATTGACAATAGGGTTACAGAATTTACTATTATAATTACTTTAAATGCAAAGGTTACCTAATACATTTAGTTGAGTGGATAATTATTATTGCACTAAATAAATTTTGTGAATTATAGGTTTTAGTAATTATTAATTCAGTTAAATTTATGATTTTGTCTTCTTGCCTGTTAGTAGTCCAATATCTATAATTACCCTAAATTTGATCAACTATCCCTGAAATATTTAATCCTAACCATTACTATCATGTTTATCTTACAAACTCCTTAGATCTTTTTTGTCACCCCAATAGATTTTAATAAAAAAAAAAACTACTTAGATCTTAATCCAGGATTTAGAATTCTTTAATTAGTAACCATTCCCACCAGCAAAGAAGAAATGTCACCCAAAATATGAGCTCCCATTCCCCTGAGTTAAGGAAATTGGAACAGAGAGAGAGGAAAGGAAAGCAATCGTAACAGAAAAATGATAAAATGTGATGAATGGGACTAACCTCTCTATATGTCCATCCCTCCTAACAGGGCCATAGAAAGTAACAAAAGCAAGTTTACATTAGAGAGAACAGATTTCATTGGATGGCAAGTAGTCCCTCTCCCCCAATACCTTCATTAAAAGAAAAAAGAAGACCCAGACTCATTTACCTGTGGTGTAAATCTTTTCAAAGATCACAAAACTTTTGATTTCATAAAGAAACAGAAGAGACTTATACTACAATATGTGTCTTTCATCTTCTCTCTCCATCTTGCCTCTTACCAGAATCCCCTCACCCTAGCTCATCATATCATCCTAAATGTCACTTTATCTTTTTGAACAACAAAAGAAGATATAGGTAGCATGCTCTTTTCTTCAGGCTTACCCTTCCTAAGAAAAATATGAATAGTAAAAATATTTTAGCAAATCAAACCATGTAGTAATAAAAGTGTAACTATTTGTTTTTCCTCAAGCATGTTTGCTGTATCAAATGAGCATGAATTTAAAAAGTTCCTAATTACCATGAGCAGATAGGAAATCCAGAAAAATTATGAAAAACATTCGTTGTCATCACACATAAAAGTTTGCTCTAAATTCTAGACATTTGAAATACTTTTTAACCAACTTTGTTCCCATAAATAATTAAAGAGCTTAATCGACATTCTTTGTTTTTTCCTGTTTCTCTTTTGCTTTGTATTATTTTCACAATAATAATCACTCTCATCAAAATTTGAAAAATTGTTGCCTATGATTGTTTTTTATTGTGTTTAAAAATGTACCCCCCGTTTCTGCTCTTGATATGCAGGATACAGACACACACATACACACACGTGCGCGCGCGCGCACGTGTGTGTTATATATATAATTTGTAGAAATGTCTATTCAAGTCCTTTGCCCATTTTTACATTGGATTATTTTGTTTTTGTTTTTATTGAGTTGTAGGAGTTCTTTATATATTCTGAATACTAACCCTTATTAGATACATTGTTTGAAAATATATTCTAATCTGTAGATTGCCTTTTCACTCTGTTGATTGTTTCCTTTGTGGTGTAGAAATTTTTAAATATGATGTAGTCCATTTATTTATTGTTGCTTTCGTTGCCTATGCTATTGGTATGATCTCAAAAACAAAACAAACAACAACAAAAAAAATCATTGCATAATCAAATCACATGAAGCATTTCCTCTATGTTTTCTTCTAAAACTTCATAGTTTCAGGTTCTATGTTTCTGTCTTTAATCCAGTTTGAGTTAATTTTTGTAGATGATTTAATGTAAGGGTTCAACTTAATTATTTTGCAAATAGATATCCAATTTTCCTAGCATCATTTGTTGAAGAGACATTTTTCTCCATTGTGTAGCCATCACATCTTTGTTGAAGAATAAATTTTACAACCTTGGGAGTTTTTCCCAGTCTTAGAACATATAATTCTGCTGTAAACATCTGCCAGTGAAGCAATACTTAAATATGAAGTTTGAATGGTTACTTCCATGGCTGGGAAAAAGCAGGGTCAGCTGGAATTAGATTACCTCAATTTAATTGAATATGCAATGTTAGTTGGTGTTGTAAATTTTTGAAGCAGAGAAAATTATAGTAAACCAATTGCTTAATATCATATAAAATATATGCATATTACCCCTATAATATAAGCAATATATGATTTTCAGTGTATCATTTGTTTTTATTAATTTAGTTACTCTGTTTATACATAATTTAGGGACTTGTAGAACTGAAGAGTTTCAATTTTGCAATCAAGCAAATAGGGGTTTCACCTGATTTGTGCCATAATAACTGTACATCCATTATTAAAGTCTTCCACGTTTATTAATAGGATGCATCCTACAATGCTGTTTATACTTAGAATCTTATATAAAACACGGAACAACCAATGAAGATCTAAAGTCAATTTTGGTAAAAAGAAACAAAAAACACATTTTTCATGAAGTGAAAAGCAGACACCATACCTACAATGTTTATGCATACCAGAGCCTCATCCATTTTAAATTTGTAATAAAAAATATATGCACCGCTTTTAATTCAGAAAGATCATAAAGTTAACTTGCCAACAGTGAATGCCTGATTTCCTCATAGCCTCCACTATGCCATAATAAAGAACAGTGAAGAAAATGATACTATCCTAAATATTGAGTTCAGTTCCTCCTTGGATTGGTCATGGACTCCAGTAGTTTAAGTTTTGCTATGAGGGAGGATACAAACATTTTCAAGGCTTCATGTGCATATGTTATGAATATCAGCTAATATTCTCAGCAGGAGCAAACAAATGGCAAATTCGTGACTTATCCTTCTGCTTATGTGTTGATACAAAGAGCTAAATGCTAGTTTGTCATCCTTTATGCCTTGATCACAGGTGTTAGCATATGAAAGTGGTGAATAATCGTGACTCCCTGATGTGAAATGCAACTTGGGAAGCTCAAACCTACTTGTGAAATTCAAGAACTGTTTCCTAGATTAGTGATCACTAATGGCCTACACATGCACAACAAAAAATATGTCTGCGGTTAGAGATATAAACAGAAAATTTAATAATGCGCCTGCCATTTTCTTTATTGAATACTTTAGCTGGTCTTGTGGACTCAATTATATTTTGAATGGTTAACCTTTTAGGATATAACCAAACAGACCAGAGATATCTATAGCTCCATGAAATTTAAAGCTTAGCAATCTGATGCATATTTAATTTAATGATTTCATTTTGAATTCATTCGGTATTGCTTTAGTTCTTGTACAATTTGTTTAATGATATTTTGCATCTGTTTTTCAAACCTAACCAGAATCAGCAGTCAGAGAATTTTGAAATGTAATTAAATTTTGGAGCTATTTCCTCTGTGATCATAAATGTTCTACCCCTATTGAAAGACAGAGTTTACTGCGTTGCAAAATAATTACCTTAAGAAGGCTTCATAAAGGAGCAATTTTTTTCTGGCAAGAATTTAGTCCCTCTTCTGATTAATACAATAATTAGAAACAATGTTTCAGGGGCAATATTCTGTGGCATAAGAGTGAATCTTGTTAGGTGGAATCATGATATAATTCTAGTTAAAGGAATAGTTTATGTTTAGATTTTTAGTTTTCTTGTTACATTCACTATATTCTGCCTGAAAAGTATTCGGATAAGAGAAGAAATTTTAACATGGGAACTTCAGGCTGTGCTAACTCTAATCTTTTACTGTTTTTGCAGTACATGCTTACAATACCCAATGTAAAGTCTCTAGATTCTTGCTCTGTAAAGTGATATCCATGAACCAGCAGCATCTATACATCCTAGAAACTCATTAAAACACAAAAATCTCAGGTTTGACCCCAGACATACTGAATCAGAATCTGCATTTAAACATGATCCCATTTTATTAAATGACAGACACCAAGTAGATATATATCAGTGTCCCTGATTCCTTCTTCCAAAGAGAAATTTTCAGTACAAACTTTAAACCACTAGAGTGAGAATAAGATAATCACAAAAAAAGGAGGAGGAAGACACAAGAAAGAATGTGGTGGTCATTGCCTTCTGACATTTAGAAGTCTTGATCTAAAATTTTTGGCTTGATCCTGTAAATATCTAGTGGTCTGCGGCATGGTCCAAGGTTCTTGGGAAAGCTGTCTCCTTCATAATGTTGTTTCTGGAGAATCTTGAGAGTCTCAATTTTAGATCTCCCATCATTATAGAAGTCAAACAGGCTGGTGCATGGTGTTTTTCAACTGAGAATCATGAATTCAAAGTTTTAATTCTCTGATGTTTTTACTTTAAGAAGGCTTTACATCCCCACATTCTGAACCCTCTTAACCCTCTTCTTTCATATACCACTGAAAGAATGGAACTTAAGTAAGAATTAAATAGCACTACTGCAAAACTATTTTATAATAATAATTGAAGAAAATAGTTCATTATTTTTATGAATTTCCTGTTTGAGTTCTGCATTGGAAGTGGAATTATATTGTATATCTAGTATAAATATGAGTTCATTTTGTAAAGTATTTGGAGGTTCTGAGTATGTATGACAATAATATAATGAGCGTGCCTAGATAAGAACAGCAAAAAAAAAAACAAAAGAAAACAAAAAACCCAAGGTTGGTATAGAGAGCCAAGATTATAGCATTACTTTTTATTTTATTACAAAATTGATTGTTATATAAATACGATGTATTAAATAACACCTCATTACATCTTTGCAAATGTTTTCCCTGGTACAAAAACTATACTTTCTAGTTCACAAATATTAATATATTTGCTTCTTTTACTTCTATTCATGCTTTTTTGAATTGTTCATAAGTAAGGTTTTTAAAACTTGAGAACAATAAATATGTTCTTGATTTTGATTTTATAGTAATTACAGTAAATCATTGAGGCTATGCTTCCTTTTTATGGTAAATAGTAAAGCAGCAACTGCTTTATTTGAGCAGGTCCCAAATAAAACTATTATTGTGACTTTAAGTTCTCAAAACATTCAATTAAAGATCTAAACTCTGCTAAAAAGAAAGAATATTTTTAAAAACCCAGAATTCATTCAAGCTATAAAGAGATTGATGAAAAACTTAGCTACAACCTTCGTGATATGTACAGTGAAGTGAAGACATTTGTTTATTAGAATTAGAGAATATAATGATTTAAGGGCTTGAATGGAAGCATTAAGTTCCCTCAGAAGCAAATGGATATGTATTAAAATATCTTCAGAGAAACACAGGAATACAAAATGCAACCAAACAGGGAAAAATAGAGATTTTAGTGGTGCTTCAAGATTCCATTTATTCAAATCAAAGAATAATGTAACCATATTGAGCAGAAACTGTGAAAATCAACTCTTTATAAACAATATGGAATTGTAGTCCTCTGATGTCATAGCAACGAAATAAAATGGCTTATTGTGTCCATCTGTGATGTAAACAGTCACCCTGATATGCACATTATGAGGTCTGACAATTAAGTTTGTGAACTCATCCTAGAAAAAGTGGTACACACCTCACTACTGAATATCATTATGGTCACCTTTGAAGTATTCCCTTCAGAAGCTATGCACCAATGCCAGTGCCTAGTCCACCCTTCAAAGCAATTTTGGAACTCTTTTTCTGGAATGCCATCAGAACTGTTGTCATATTACTCTTGATGTCCTGAATATCATCAAAACAGAAGAAAATATAGGTACTAAACTTATGGAGCCTGGGTTTAAAGAGGATTTTATGAATCTGACCTCAAAGGAAAGGGAAATGAAAGCAAAAATAAATAATAAATGGGACTATATCAAACTAAAAAGTTTCTGTACAGCAAAAGCAACCATTGACAAAATAAAGAGGCAACTAACTGACTGGGTAAAGATATTTGCAAACAATGCCTCAGATAAGAGGCTAATATCCAAAATATATAAGGAACTTATACAACTCAACAAAAAAACAACAACGAACAATCCAATTAAAAAATGGGCAGAGGACCTGAATAGACATTTTTTCAAAGAGGACATACACATGGCCAATAGACATATGAAAAGATGCTCAACATCACTAATCATTAGAGAAATGCAAATAAAAACCACAATGACATATTACCTCACACCAGTTAGAATGGCTATCATCAACCAGACAAATAATAACAAGTGTTGGAGAGGCTGTGGAGAAAAAGGAACCCTCATATACTGTTGGTGGGAATGCAGATTGGTGTAGCCACTATGGAAGGCAGTGTGTGGTCTCCTCAAAAAATTAAGAATAGAATTACCATATGACCCAGCAATCCCTCTCCTGGGTATATATCCCCCAAATCTGAAAACGTTTATCCATAAAAATGTATGTGCTCCATTGTTCATTGCAGCTTTATTTACAGTGGACAAGACATGGAAATAGCCAGTGTCCTTTGATAGATGACTGGATAAAGATGTGGTATATATACACAATGGAATACTATTCTGCCATCAGAAAAGATGAAATAGTGCCATTTGTGACAACATGGATGGATCTTGATTATCATGCTGAATGAAATAAGTCATACAGAAAAAGTAGAGAACCATATAACTTCACTGATATGTGATATATAAAACTGAAAACAACAAAGGAACAAGACAAACAAACAAAGAAAAAAAACCTCATAGGCACAGACAATAGTTCAGTGGTTAACAGAGGATAAGGGGGAAGGGAGTACTAGATGAGGGTAAATGGGGTCAAATATATAGTGATAGAAGGAGAACTGACTCTGGATGGTGAACACACAATGTGATATACAGATGATGTATTACAGAATTTTACATTGAAACTTATATAACTTTATTAACCACTGTCATCCCAATAAACTTTAATTTAACAAAAAGTTCTCCTTTCAATATTTCCTTTATCTTCAGATAAAGAAAGAAGTCATTGGTGGCCAGATCAGGTAAGTAGGGAGGGTGTTCCAATACAGTTATCTGTTTGCTGGCTAAAAATTTCCTCACAGACAATGCTGGGTGAGCTGGTGCATTTTCGTGATGCAAGAGCTATGAATTGTTGGTGAAAAGTTCAGGTCATCTAACTTTTTCAAGCAGCCTTTTCAGCACTTCCAAATAGCAAACTTGGTTAACTGTCCAGTTGGTACAAATTCATAATAAATAATCCCTCTGATATCAAAAAAGATTAGCAACATTGTTGCAACAAGTTCATGAACTTAATTGTCTGACCTCGTATGATTGAACTGGAAATAAGTAAAATGTCCACCAGGTGGAAAATGTTTGATTATATTGTACAACTTTCTTATGAAGTAGAATTTTGCAGGTATACAAGAAAAAAATGCCTTAGCTCCAATCTCTTGATTTGCAGAAATATTCATTTTAATTTTCAGCGACAAAAGCAAATTCAATAGTGATGTGATTAACATGATGCTTTTTTGCAAAAAAAAGACAATGGAGATGAATATATAGTAGTCTAAATTTGTATGAGAAAGGACACCAGAGATTTTCACATTATAATAATGTTTTTCTGCAGCATGGGGTGAGAGTTCCTGCAAAATGTTTTGTTTCCCCCATGTTTAATACATCACAGCAAATACATATTACTTCTGTAATTTTTTTTATAGGAAATGTAAAAATTGTCCTTAAAGTTATGGTAGTAAAATTTAACTTGAATATAATCAAGTTTTTAGATAAAACTACAATTTGTAAAACTACAAAGGATAGAGCAAGTAACTTAAAAATATAATACTGCTAATCCAAACCAAAAGAAGAAATAAATGAGTAGGTAGATATAAAAGGTTTATATATTTGGAGAATCAATACTTTTTAAAATGACAAGCTCTGCAAACTTACCTATAGACTGATTGCAGGTATGTGTGCATGTATGTGTATATGTATATAAATTTACAAGCTGATTCTAAAATGAATATGATAGCTAAGAAATCTTGGCTAGGTAATACAATTTTTTAAAAGAAGAATGAAATTGAAGGACTCACATTATCAGATTAAATACTTATCATACTTAAGTGTGTCTTTCTGGACCAATGTTCAGCAGAGAGAGTCCGGGATCATATATTCAGTCATATGTGTTATGACAAAGGTGCTACTGCAATTTAGTGGGTAAACATCATCTTTTCAATATATGATTCGTTGGATATTTATTTGGAAAAAATCACCTCATACAGTATACAAAAAATTATTTGCAGTGAATCATAGACACAATTTTAAAATGTAAAACAACAAAGCATCTAAAAGAAAGCATAAGAGGGCCAGCCGAGTGGCGCGGTGGTTAAGCGCTGGCTTGGGAAGCCAGTGGCCCTGGTTCGGGCCCCACATGTGAGGGCCAGTGACACTGCCCTCAAAAAAAAAAAAAAAAAAAAAAAAAAAAAGAACAAGAAAGCATAAGAGAAGGTTTTCATGACCATTAGCGAATAAAAGGTTCTTAAACGGGACAAATTTAAAAAAACACATTAAATTTATTGAAAAGTGGATAGGCAAATCAGAGATGATAAAAAGATACTTGTAATATTTATGTATGATATACTGCTATTCAGAATACATAAAGATATTCTGTAAATCAACGAGGAAAGGATGTATAATATAATGAAAATGCTTGGATTTCTATTTTCTACCAAGACAGAATAGCAAGGAAAGATTTACTTTGTCTTAAACAATATCTGAAACAACTAGAATATGAAGTACTTGAGTATATAAAGCAACTAAACAATTAAAATAGACGCAAAAAGTATTTCCAGTTATCTGATAATTAAGCAATGCAGTACTGTGATCCCTAAGAAAAACGAAAGAAACAAACTAAGCTTTATGAGTACACCAGTTTAATGCCTAGAATGGCAGTCTCACTGAATTGATGAGTCAGAGATTGTATGTAGGTCAGGAAATACAAGACAGGGCCACCCCACTACTTTTCTGTTTTTTTAAAGACATGCAGGGATGGAAGGGGAGTCATTCCACCTTAGGGCTCAGGAGCTGAAGCATTACATAGATCAAGATGCTATCTTTAGCCTGTCAGAGTTCTGGACCCTGTGACCATTAGTTAGGTCCCAGCTACTGTCTTCTGCTGATTATGGGAGGAAAGGCTAGATCTCTGAAGGGTATGTATTCAGAGGGAGGGACATGATTTCTAGAGCTAGGATTTAGAAGTAAATTTAATCAAAGACATAAGGAACTTCAGTTTCAAAAGCATGTAAATAATCGACAAAAATTTCAAGGCAGTGTTTATCAAGTAAAGGCATGGAAAATGATCAGGCAAGATCACACAAGGAAATTTATCAATAATAGTAATGCTGGGGCCGGCCGAGTGGCGCATTGGTTAAGCGCTGGTTTTGGGATGCCAGCGGCCCCGGTTCGGATCCCACATGAGGGCCAGTGACACTGCCCTCTACAGCTAACAACAGCTCCACCTGGAGCTGGGCTGTGCGAGCCCCTGTGATGGTGTGGGCTGCAGCCCCTGCTGCAGTGGGCTGCCATAGGCTACAGTGAGTGGCCCGCAGCCAGCGTGAGCGGCTGGCAGCCAAGCGTGAGCTGCCAATAGCCGCGATGAGCGACATCCAGAGGCCAGCGACCGATCTGCCTCATCCGGGAAGAGCGCAATGATGATACCAACAGTGAAGCACCATCCTCCGCAACTAAAACTGAAGAACAAGAAGACGGCAACTTGTCTGTTCCCCTTCCCCGATTCCCCAACACTGTTCCCCTCTGCCAATTCCCCAATAAAATCTTAAAAAAAAAAAAAAATAATAATAATAATAATAGTAATGCTGTAATGTGGTATTCATATTATACTGCGGTAAAAAGAAACTCCAAAGTACAGTAGTTTAAGTAAGACATAAATAATCTCATTTTTCATTTCCTCCTCCTCCTTCTAAGAGGCTAAAAAAAAAACAAACAAATAACAACAACAACAAAAAAAACTTTTTCTCCCGCCCTTTAAGTTCTTCTAGCTAGGATAATAATCAAATTAACAGAGACATATTGACAGGAGAAAATGTACAAAGTTTACTATACAAGTGCACATTCATGGGTGAGTGCCATATAAACATGAGAACCAAAACATGTTGGGCAGTTGAGGTTTATACCCATTATGGACAAAGGTGTAGTAGCGTAGCAGCGCTACTCAGGGGTCTGAGATTTTAAAGGAAATAGGCAATTTACCTACATAGCACGCAAATTCTTCCAAGACAGTCTAGAAACAATGAGACACAGGGAGTGATTAGTTAACAGGTTTCTGAAGGCTTTTTATCTACCGTACTAAGGTGACTATGTTAAGAGTTCCTTCCTGGAGCAGGCCTTTCCATTTGAATCTCTTAGGCAGGAAAGGGGGAAGGGTCAAAGGTTCTCTCTGAGTCTTTTGTTTATTAATAACCAGCTTAAAATCAATATCCTAAAAGGCAGTTTTAGGGTGGTAATACTTTGGTCCCTTTTGTTCTCTTCCTCCTCCTCCTCCCTAAGATGATGATGATGATGATGATGATGATGATGATGATGATGATGATTTAGTAGTAGTAGTATTTTCTCCACCTCCCGCTTCTCTCCAGTGTAAATGACCAAGTTTTGTGCTAATATGGGAGCTGGACAGCATCAATGAACAAGACCTCTTTCATTTGCATGTTTGAAGATAGCATAAAACTACATTATTCTACTGCCCATAGGAATGGGAAAAAAGAAAAGAAAGAAATAAATTAATATTCTTTTATTTTTAAAATCAAAGTTTGGAGGGTTCACAGATCACTTCTACTTGTTACCACTTTGTGGAGAACCTAATCTTATAGCTACATCAAGCTTTGATATAGATTTGAAACTCTAGACTTGAACTATCCATTGTGTGTGGAGATAGGATTTCTATTACCATAGAATAAGGCAAAACAGATATGGAGGAGAGAAGAAACAGTCTCTGGAAAGGATAATGTTTTCAATCTTTGGCTAATTGTTGGGTTTATGGTTATTTGTTTACCACCAACCTTTATAAATTACACATTTTCTTGCATATTAATTATTATATCAGATTTCAAAATAGAAAACCATAACCAACTTTATGTAGACTAAGGTCTATGACTCTAATGGGGTAAAATTAGAAATCAGTAACAGAAACATGTCTTTAAAAGATACTAAGTTCTAGAATCAACAATAACTATTCTATTAGATCAAAAATGAACTACAGAGAAAATCATAAAGGAAATTACAAAACATGTAACCTTAAATGAACCTTCAATACTATGGCAATTTTGTAGAACATATTTCAATATTTACTTAGGGATTATTTTATTAGCATTTATCAGGAAATAAGAAATATTGTGGAAAGTGGTTTAAATATTCAAATCAAGAAATTAGAGGGCTGGCCTAGTGGCACGGTGGTTGGACGCTGGCTTGGGAGGCCAGCGGCCCCGGTTCGGGCCCCACATGTGAGGGACAGTGACACTATCCTCAAAAAAAAAAAAAAAAAAGAAATTAGGAAGTAAAAAAATGGACAAAGTTAAAGGCACAAGGAAGAAATCAATAATACATATAATGGCAAAGTCAATGTAATAAGAAACAAAAATAGCAAAAATATCAAGAAAATTTTTAAAAATTAAAACTTGTTCTCTTAAAATATATTAAAATAGTTAAGTTTTTGGTGAGCTTGATGCTAAAAGAGAATATTTGCATTAACAAACTATAAAGAAAAAAGATTTCTGTAACTCCAAATTAAAAAACAATTAAAAACATCAAGGGCATTGTCAGCTAATAAATTTAAAAATCAAAGCAATACTATGTTAAGGTTTGCAAGAAAAAAAGTTGCTTTCACCTCCTTGTAATAAAAATCATGAAGGTAATTTTCTGTAGTTTTCTATTTTATTTTGCCTGAGGAATTTTATTTCAAATTTTTGAACCACACTTTTACATTAAGTGTTTAATGTTATTTTATAACTTTTATAATATTCTAAAAAATAATTATGAAAATGTGTGTTCTTTAGATAGATCAAAACCAAACTAAATTTAGTTATAGGGGAGACCTATAGATACTGAACACCAAACAATATTAGACACTGACAGCTTTAGACCATTAGCTATCAATGATCACTTTGAGTCTTTAAAAGTTTTATCAGAACTCTCTGATATTCTGAGATACTCATTTTCTGTTTGTTGTATTTACTGAGTCTTTATCCAGTTGATTGATTTCCCTGTGTAAACTATAATGCTGTTATCTTTATTTTTCTCTTAAGACAAGTGGATGTTGCCTTGAAAATGAAAGAGCACTTCCTTTGATTACCTTGACTCTCAATGAGTCAGTGACCCTTAATTCACTTATAGTTTCCTTTTTACTCTTCCAATTCCTTCTACATATTGCTGATTCCACTTGATTCCTCACAGGTGGCTTTTGTGGACCAATGACATAAGCTTTTGTGTTGATTCCTGAGAAAGAGAAGGAAGATTTCTAGCCCCGATTCACACAGGTCCTGCAGCTCTTCGGAGCTGCGAATTTTATGTCAGGGATTCCCTTTCAGGTCTCCTGCTTTCTAGGGATCCAGGGCAAAACTTCAGCTCCCAGGTACAAGGGCACATATATAAATCCAAAACCCCTGGGGGGCACTGGAATTACCAGCTTTTACTTTCTGAATTGGTTTTGATCTTGCTCTTTGATTCTAGAACTTGAAATTTCACTTTATTTTGAGGAAGTTATTTCTTTTGAAAATTATTTTGTTTTATCAAGAATTTATATATTTGTATCAGTTGTTTTGCCTTGCCATATCTGCTCAAGTTACCTTAGGGACAAAACTCAACCTGAAGCGTTTTTCAGTTGTAGGTTTCACCACACATATCCACTCCTTGAAAACATAGATGATTCACTTCCAGTTCAAAAAGAAAGATTAGGCCAATGGGTTACTCCCTTCACCCCAACATAAATCACATTAAAAGAAAAGAAAATTGCTGAGAATATAACTTAAATGTTCTTATAAAAAAACGATAAATTTTCTTTTTTTTTCTTTTTGAGGGCAGTGTCACTGGCCCTCATATGTGGGACCCAAACCGGGGCCGCTGGCTTCCCAAGCCAGCGCTTAACCACCGTGCCACTGGGCCGGCCCAAATTTTCTTTTTTAAAGACTTTTTTTTTTTAAATTGGGGAATCGGGGAATGGGAACAGACAAGTTGCTGTGCTTTGGTTCTTCAGTCTAGTTGTGGAGGACATTGCTTCACTGGCCCATGCTGGTATTATAATCATTGTGCTTTTCCCGGCTGAGGCAGATGGGTCACCGGCCATCAGACGGCCACTCATAGCGGCTCATGGCAGCTCACGCCACTGGCCACTCACGCTGGCTGCCAGCCACTCACGGTAGCTTATGACAGGCAGTCCACTGCAGCCCTATTGCAGCCTATGCTGTTGCCAGCAACTCACAGCAGCCCAGCTCCAAGTCAAGCTGTTCACCATCTTAGCTGTAGAGGGCAGTGTCACTGGCCCAAGTGAGATCCGAACTGGCAGCCCTGCTGCTCAGAGCTGGCATCCCAAGCGAATTCTTAATCAACGAGCCACTCAGCCAGTCTGAAAGATAATTTTTTAAAAATATACTGTTTAAAAGGCATAATCCTCAAAATGAAAGGGTACACCAAATCCCAAGAAGGATAAAGAACAAACAAAAAATCACTCTTAGAAATACCATAGCAAAAAGTTAGAACCCTGAAGTAAAAGCGAAAAATTATAAAAGCTCCCGAATGAAAAGCAACAAGCTATTTAAATAACAGAAATCATATTGACCTCAACTTTCCTATTCATTATATTGACTGCAAGAAGACATTGTCTTCAAAATGTTCTGAAAACAAATCTTTTGGGCTGGCCGAGTGGCGTGGTGGTTAAGCGCTGGCTTGGGAAGTCAGCAGCCCCGGTTCGGTCCCACATATGAGGGCCAGTGACACTGCCCTCAAAAAAAATAAAAAAATAAAAACAAATCTTCTTTCAGAACTGCAAAAACAACAGACATTTGAATATATTACTAAAGGATGCATTTTTGCAAGAAAAATATATCCAATAGGAAATGGGATACAAGAAACAATCAAGAGGAAAGACTGACCTATTATTACATCTGAAGGTAATTGTAAAAATAAATAGAAGGCTGAATCTAAAATCTCAAATCATTAAAAAAAATGACAAAAACATGGTGAGCTTAATGTTTTTACTGAAATAAAAAATATCTGTGTATCGGTTAGAATTAGGTTCCACTACATACAGCATAAGTAATTTCAAAAAAGTAGAACTTTTTTTCCATATGAAAACTAATGTTGAAGTAGGTGATCCAGTGCTTATATGGTGACTCAAACTATTATTTATGTAACATTTTATATTAAATATTTGTTTAATATTTAAACATATTTCTCTATCAACATGGAAAACTAATCAGCAACTATAACATTTCCTTCCAAATATAAATACTTTTTGCAAGCTGTCACTTTCTCCTTTTCCTTCCAATATCCCATATTTTGTTGAAATCTTCTGGAGTTTAATTTCTGGTTTTTATTATATTTTCAACATGCCTCTACTTTTAAAGACGTAACTTTTATTGATTGTCTTAAGGTTTACAGTCACACTCCCAATTATTATGTATGTTCAACATCAAATTTTCCTAGATTCTTTGCTCAGCCCTGTTTTTCATATTTTATGTGTTCAATAGTTCTTGACCTCATTTTTTTTTCATTTTGTTAGAGTAAATCATTAGTTATTTCTAAAAAACTTTCTGATCATCCTGCAAGTTGGAAAACATCATTAACTTACACTCAAAAGTGAATGATATTTTTGAAGTATATAAAATTCTACATTTGTAATTTTCTTTTGGAATTTAAAAACATTTCTCCATTTATTTTTTCAAACATTCCGAGTACAGAACACAAATCTAAAGACAGACTAATTCTAATCCTTTTGACAATAATCACCTTCTGTTTGCCTGCTTTCTTCATAGGAAGCTATTATGAAGCTTAAATTTCAACTTTGGAATTCTTAAACCCCTGCACTGGGGTGTGTAGGTCTCTCACTAACACCACCAACACCCAACACAAAACTTGAGGTTTTATTCAGCTCAGGAAAATTATTTGTTATGCATTTCCTCTTCTCCATTTCCATGATTCAACTTTTCCTACAACTCATGTTAGACAGATTATCTAACTTCTAGTACTGTCATAATGTTCTCATCTCTTTATCTTTTCACAGTATATTATGAGATAATCACAGTATATAATGAGATAATTATGAGATAATTATGAGATAACCATGCACTAAATCAAAGATTCAATCTTCATCTGTGTAATATTTAGCCTGTTCAAGTTTTTGTTTATTATTTTTGGCTTTAAAATTTTTACCCATCAGGTCTTTAATTATTAATACTCAAATTGTTTCATTTTTGTATAACAGTAACATTTTATTTTGTGGCTATGATAACCTCTCAATAATCTCAATGGATTTGAATTAAACACATTTATGTTTTATGTCTTTTATATATACTCTTATTCTATATATTAATTTTTCTCTTTTCATGATTAGTTCTCTCGCCCTTTCATGATGTTGATTTCCTCAAATACTTGGTGATTCTTTATTGTGGTGCCATGTTTAAAAGTAAAGGTTTATACTGATCAATATTGGTCGTTTGAGCATATTTCCCTAACCTCACATGAAGTTCCCTGATTCAATGCCAGTGAGAGCTATTAATACATCTATTTTATTACAGGTATCCTGGTCTCCATTCTTGTGCTTGCAAAGTTGGGTGGGGGCAGGAACATAATATGTGGCCAAAGGAATAGTCTTCGTGATGTCAGATTAGCTGGTTTGGGGAATAAAGCAGCTCTCATTTTTTTGTGATGGAAGTTAGGTTAAATCTAGATCTAACAATTCTCTGCTTCCACACATCCTCAGAAAGTGATTAGGTAAGGATTTCCACTCTTTCATTTGATAAGGCAAAATGGATGTTTTATTATTTAGATACAATGAGGATTAATTAATTTAGATGCATAGCTCTTTAATTCTTGATAATTATATGGCCCTGTTTCCTCTCTCCTTCCTTGTTACCATTAATCCTGAGGACAGCCTGTTTTTCTTCTGAAAAGACTCACTATTTTATTATTTTATTGTATTTTATTATTTTATTTTATTCCTATTTTCATTTCTATCATGCTGGAGAAATCTCAATGCCATAGGATTCTAATTAAGTCTAATTAACCACCAAAGGGTCCACAAATTTCTCATGGGGTCTGGTCAGCTGATGACATCCTTCATGGCTTTTCCACATGAATTTGCTGTCTTATTTTGTTTGTTCTACATAGGATTTTAGAATAAAGAAAAGATAAAAGAGTTTACAGTTAACAGTTCAAATCAGAAACCCCTAATACTTTATCGTTGCCCCTTTTGTGCTTTATTAAGAGAACCAATATAGGGATTGGTGGAAGCCTGTGAAAAAGTAAGGCCCTAATGTTCTGTAATTTGCTGTGTGACCACAAGCAAGTTTAAACTCTACCAAACTCAGTTTCCTTTCATTTAAAATGAGGATGTTACTACCTATTTTAGAGGTAGAATTTATGAGAGAAGTATATAAGATAAATGTACAAATTAATGTAGTCTCTGATAAAACAGAATATGAGAGTACTGGTTTCATGTATTTGCTTTTTATCAATTTTAATCTTTGCAATTCTGACATATTTTAATGTTTATGTAGCAAGAAATTGGCTGTTATTAAATTTATTTTGCAAAATGGCAAACATAAACTTAGGATTATTTTATAAGACTATTATTCATTAATATGTGAATAAAATATTCACTTTTCACTTGTATCTAATTGATTTCAGTATTTTGGACACAAGTTTTTAAGTTGTGCATCAAAATCTACAAAATGTTTTATTTACAGTTTCTTTCCTTTTATACAAAGTCCTTAACTCCTTTTTCAGAAAATGAATTATATGATGTAAATAATGTTACCACTTTATTTTATCTACTAATTCATTTTCTCAATTATTGATTGAAATTATAGTTCAGACTTAGTCATGTTACATTATACCCTGCCTGTCTACCTCTACACACCTCTCCATAAAGACAGATCATAACTTCAATATTATGCTTACTGTATATATCCCCAGTTGACACGAAAGGATGGTGGGCTAGTCAGTGACGGGTAAGATTCCACGAAAGGGACAACCCAAGTCAGACATGGTCGTGTGGGTGACAGTGGGTGCTCGTGGGTGCCAGTGGGTACCTGTGGGTGCAAGTGAGTGCCATGGGAGAAATCAGGGAGAGGAGAAAAGGGGCATAAACCCCTTGCTTCAGGTTCTGGCAGGCTGCCTATGAAAAGACCTATTGATGTGATAATACCTGTCCTCCCTGCATTCTTATCAGTAAGTCTTGGCAGAGGAAGCTTCTGTCTCTTAGAGGTGCATGACAATAACCTCGTGGAGCCTCTGGTAATGGCAGTTTGCAGGCTTGGGAAATTAGGCCTGGAAGTTAATTCTTGGGTGTGAGACTCACAGACCACTGGAAGCTACATTGACCCGGGTTTATGTGTAAGATAATAAAAGGAACGGTGAGGCCCAATTCGGGGCTCCAGTCCACAAGGCTGGGGTCCCCTGGCCCCGATCTGTTTTCTCTCCTATTTTGTGTCTCTCTTTTCCTTAACCTTTTGCCGTCCCTTCTCCACTCCCATCTGCTCTGTCGTGCAGGAACACGACATAGTCACTTATTTGAAATGCTGTCTTTAGTATTTACTACATTTTAATATACCAAGCATTTGGAAAGTACATTCTTTCCTATTGCAGTTATCTATATGCCTATGCTTGCATAAGTGATCTATTTCTTAAATTATTATAGTTACATAAAATAATTAATCCCTACACAAAAAAATACTTTTTCAGAATTTTGTTTTTTGCCATTTTTACTTCTTTGTAGTATGTACCTTACTTATTTTATTATCTCTAAATTGTTTTCAGTTGATCCTCTTGAGTTTTCTAAGCAATTATGTTATCTGTGTCTAGATAATATTGTATTTTTTTCCTACAGTATACAAAAATCTTTTTTTAAGTTATTTCTTCCATAATAGTCATAAAATGGGTTTAATGTTCTCTAGATCCTGGGTTCAGTGGAGAAATCTATATCAATTCCTTATCAAGTACTAAGTTGGATCCTTTTAAGGATATTCTTTATTTTGTTTAAGATCTTTTTTATTTTTGGTTCTGTACAATTTATGTCATCCATTTTGTTTGTTTGTTTGTTTTTTTATCAGGAGGTTTATTTAGTCTCCTAAATATTGGCATTCTTCTCTTCTAAAAGGTAGATTATGAATTATATTATTATCTTTCTTAATAAAAATTATTTTTAAAAAGTTTAATAAAATTTCTTTGGTCATGCTTCACTATAATTTTGATTTATTGCTGGTTTTATTTTTTTTACATTAGAATATGTTTATAAGATAAAAATGAGAATGATAATTTTTTTAAATTTGCAAATGTGAACAATTTGCCTAGATTTAATTTCACAAATTTTACTAATTTGAGGAAAATGTTCAGATATGATCATCTGGAATGATAAGTATGTCATAGATATTATGGGTTTTTTTAAGTTTAGAGGATTACCTCCTAAAATTCTTGAATTTTATAACTACTGTTTAAATAATATTTATTAGGTATTACCATAGAAAATTTCGAAGAGTTTTTGTAGGCTAGCTAGAGATGTTTATTTTTCCTTGGTGTCTATCTTAACTCTTTAAAATTATATTCTTGATTTTTTTTAGCTTATATATCCTGAATATTTATGTTTCTATATCTATATCTATCTATCTACATAAGTTTTTTCCCAAAATTATAACCTTATCAACTAATGAACAAGAATGCTCAAGAGAGCGAGCTGAGCTCTGAGCAACAGCAGTTCGATACCCAGCCCGAGCTGAGCTGCCGCTGAGCTGCCAACAGTATGGTTCAACTAAAACAAAACAAAACAAAAAAACTAATGAACAATAAAACATGCATTCATATCTCTTTATGAGTCTTGATAAGGAATATGTTCTATTAATTATAAAAGCACTAATTAACATTTATTCTCCCTTGTCAGTCAAGGACATAGCTCTTATATCCTTGTATTTTCTATTGAAAAGATCCATGTATTTTCATTTGTTGCATTTATCTTAATTTATCTACCTACTATTAAATTATTTGTATTCCCCATTTCTGTTTTTCAAAGAATTTAATTAAAATGCCTTAATGTCTTAGTACTCATAAAGTAAGTTTTTCTTAGTAATCATCATGTGGGTAACTATTGAATTACTGACAATTCTCTAATCTGGAACATTTTGGAATGTTTAGCATAGTTTTTCTTAACAGCAAAGAATTAAAATTAATAAAACTGTTGAATTTTCTACCAATAACAAAGGATCAATCTTTTTTTTTTTTTTTTTTTTGAGGGCAGTGTTACTGCCCCTCATATGTGGGACCCGAAACGGGACCAAGCCAGCCCTTAACCACCACACCACTCCGCCTGCCCAAAGGATCAATCTTAATATGCATTACAGGGCTCACTATGTTTCTACCTCACTAATGGCATCATGTATTTTTTTCATTGTATTTTATTGCTAGAGCTTTATATTCTTATGTAACATTTATAATTTTTGCATTATAGACAAAATAATTTTGAATAGCTAAAATTAGGCTTTTTCAGTATATTATTTTGTTAAACTAAGCTACATATTGATTTCAAAAGACTATAGAGACAATGTAGATAACTTTTTAATTACTAGAATAGAGGCTTTGGGAAAACCATTTCTCAATTATAGTTCAAGTTCGTGCTTTTGGAAGTTTTAATTCTTTTCTTTTCACTTATTAGTTTTTCAAAGTCAACTTTTGCCTTTTGCATCAAATGTTCTACCCCATTTAAAAATAAATGACCCACTATAAGAAAAAAAATTTTTTGCTAGTTTTATAAGAAAAATCAATATAATATATAACTTTTTCCTGGCTTGGTAACTACTCCAAGTAAGGTAAATGGCCATAGACTCCAAATGATGGATGCCACAGATATTGTTAAGTGTAGGCTTTAAATTCAGATATTTCATTACATAAGTTATTTTATTTTTCATAAAAAGTTTATACTTAAACTTGTACCTCTTTTAATAGTTGTCTTATGCAGCACTATGCAAAAGTTGAGAGGCTTTTTAAAATACTGAATTTAGACTGAAATAATTATCAGCACCATGCACAAGTGGGTCAAGCTTGGGAGAGAAAAATTGCACTGCCAGCTTTGAATAAAACCCAAGAGGCAAGGCAAAAAGCATATGATGTGAATCAGCCTTGTTTGATTATTTTCAATGAAGTTCCTCAGCTATTGTGACCTAAATTTCCATTTAGGTTGCTTGTTTTCCTTGGTTCATTGTTTTAAATATGCTGAGTTTTTAAAGATAAGTCTTAGACAAATATCAAAATATTTATGAGGGTCTGTCTTACCTGTAGCTCCCTTGATCCCTTCTTTATAGAGGGCAAATGTATTAGCTAAACTGCATGTCTTGAATAACCAAAAATACTATGATGCCCCAGTGGTTAAAATTACTTATTTTTATAACATAAGTCTAGAATGACACTTGTAAAGCCATACTGGACTAGTTAGACACATCTCCTTGGATTGTAGAACTTGTTCCCCAAGAAATTACAGCCAGCTGTTGGTGGGAAGTAGAGATTCAAGGTAAAGGTTACCATAGGTTACATCCTAACCAACAATATGTCTTTTATTTCTCTCTTGTTTTTCTTTGCCCTTTCCTTTTTTTCTCAGACAATCCAATTGAGGACTCTGGAAACTTAGCTAAAAGCTTAGCCCTAAAGGGGAGGAGAAATAAAAATATATGTGTTTTTTTATACCTATTTTAAACATTGAGTTTATCATAGAATATTCCAATAAAAAATATTTCAAGGCCATATGATTTTATTAGTGAATTCTATCAAAATTCTAAGAAATAGTTCTAATTTCACACACACACAAAAAAAACGCTTACGAAAATGTAAAAGGAGGAAGTATTTCTGACGTATGACACTAAAATCTGGCAAAGATATTGCAAGATAAGAAAATTAGAGACCAACATCCCTCATGTACTTGTATACAAAAATTGTAAATACTATATTAACAAATGGAACCCAGAAACACATAAAAATATAAGACATAATGACAAAGTGGATTTACCCTAGGAATGCAAGGTCGGCTTAACCTTTAAAAAAAATCAACATCGATGTATAAAAGTGATGTAATAAAGTTCAGAAATTGGCATGATCGTTTT
Source organism: Aselliscus stoliczkanus (assembly GCA_033961575.1). Classification (NCBI taxonomy): domain Eukaryota; kingdom Metazoa; phylum Chordata; class Mammalia; order Chiroptera; family Hipposideridae; genus Aselliscus; species Aselliscus stoliczkanus. The sequence continues at coordinate 182,431,192 of CM066728.1, forward strand.
TCAAGTACAGAAGGTAACTTCCTCTTCAGAAAACATAGAGTCAACATCTTATTTAATGGTGAAATATTGAACTTTTATCCTTTACAGGAACAAGGCAAGGCTATCCACACTCATCATTTCTAATTGGCAGTCATATTGGAGGTATGTGTAAGCCATACCAGTGTAATAAGCAGCAAGAAAATAAAATACAATGTAAAATATTGAGAAGGAAGAAGTAAAAATTGCCTTCATTCTCATATAGCAGCATTGTATATATATTAGAAAATCCAAAAAAAGCCTTTTAAAAATCTACTAGGACTAATAAGTCAATTCAGCAATGTGTTAGGACGCCTACATGACCTCTGTGTTTTACAAATGGATTCAATCCACTGCCAAGCCAATGCCACTTACGGTGGCATATATATAATTATTTGCCTCCTTTTGTGAAAATATAAAACTTAACAAGGGCTGAAATATTTTGTCTGTTTGATTCACTGATATATCACCAGTGCCAAGAAGATTACCTGGTAAGTGATAAACACACTCAATATAACACTTGTTGAATTTAAATTATTCGTGTTTATGATTTTTTAAAAAACCCATGATAATGAAAAGGAATCATTTTTATCTTGAAAAAAAGAATTTAATAGGTGAATTAATTATAACAAGTCCAATTATCTGGCTTTTCTTTTGCTAGGAATCAGTTTTATGGGACTAAAAATTTAGCTATAGCTGTTATGTTGAATCAGGCCTAGTTATACCTCTCTTGAACGTTTCTCTTGACTGTGACTAGATACTTAGATTGTTTCACAACAGCTGGACATTCGTTATAGAGAGAAAAACCACAAAACATAACATAGTCATAGTTTTGTCTTAGAATAAACCATCTTTTATTTTTTTTTGCCTATACAGTTTAAATTAGTTTTACCCAATTTTCTGATTGATTTCTTTCTGCAGTTCAACGAGACTCGAGTAACTGAGTTAAAAGCCTTTTAAAAGAATTAACACTCAAATGATTCTTTCACTTCCTGACCTTTCATGAATATATTAAATAGTTTAAATATGAGGTCTTGGTCATTTTTGAGAAGCTATTTAAAGAAAATATATGTATACAGCTATGTAGAAGCAAATACATTTCTTTCACTTTGAGGTAAAATTCTCTCTACTGGTTTGCTGTAATGATCTAGTAACCTAAGTCTTGTTTGTTAATTTTAAAGATTGCTCATTAATGAATTCTTTATTTTGGTATTCACAGTGAAGAGTCTCAGTGACTACACAGTAGTTACAAAATCTGTATTGAGAATATCAACTTCATTGTGAAAGCATATTTTTTGAAGCATATAGACCATTGAGAATGACTGATTTTTCCAGATGTATATGTTGCTTGAGATTGGAAAGACAGTGATAAAGAAAGCTATTTGACTCTTGTCAGAGTGATGAATTTGGACAATAAAGAAAAAAATATAAAAAATGACATGGAAAATATTTGGAAAGTTTCAGCAATATAGTTACAAATGCTTATAGGTTAACTTCACAGCACTTACAATTTTACATTCATGTACACAGAAAAAAAACCATATTTCTATGCCAGGCAAATTTTTCATGTTAAAAATAGTTCACGTATATTATACAAAATAAATTTCTTTTCAACAGACTTCACACTTCCAAAGCCCCTTTTAGTCCCCTTTACATTAAAACGTGTACATATTAAATGACTCATATTTGAAGGGCACATACCTAAAATGATGGATCCATGATTTACTGGTAGATTTATGAAGCTAACTGAAACAATATACTTTGCCAATGCAATGCTTTAGAATTATTTGTCTCATCATCTTTTTTTTTTTTTTTTTTTTTTGAGGGCAGTGTCACTGACCCTCATATGTGGGACCGAACCGGGGCCGCTGGCTTCTGAAGCCAGCGCTTAACCACCGCGCCACTCGGCCGGGCCCCTCATTATCTTTTATCAGACATATAAAATAGTGTTCTCTAGTGAATTTCCAAAAGTGGTTTGCTAGACTCAAAATTTTAAATTGATTTCACTCAGACATACTGATAGATTCCCAGACACCAAGTACAAAAAGCTACAGTTTGTTTTTAAAACCAACACAAAACAATTTTCACTACAGAAATTTCTCAATAAACCTTTGAGGGGAAAAAAATACCTTACTTAATCAAGTATTTGCAAATACAAGGAAAAGAAGTTTTAACAACTCTGCATACCTACACACATATGTGCAAAAACTACCCATATGTCTGTAAATCTGATAGCTCCCTTTCATGTTGGTGTCCTGGATCATTATCTAATCTTTCAGGTCTTACTGTCTATTTTGTCATCCATTTCCTCGGGAGTGAAAATCTGACATTACTTGTGACTCATAATATTATTTATATTTATATGGTAGTTTTTCCTCTACCTCCTGAGGACTATGTATATTCCTTTCAATTATATTGTACAACTTATTCAAAGAATGTAAGTTTTAAGTCTATTTCTTTCTAATTGAGAATAAGTCTATCCTAGGCAGATTTCTGACAAAAGTAGTGTATACTGGGTTTTCACTAAGTCTCTACCTTTTACTGAAATGTCAGAATCTGCCAGTCGGATCATAAGTCATGGAGCGCTATGATGTAGTTCTATATTATCATTTCAGGGACCCCGCAGTTTTGATGGGGTGAGATGCAGTGAGCTAGGAGAATAAGCTCTCCTAGAAGATACGTGATCTCTCTAACATTAATGAACTGTGTTTGTTGAAACTGCCGATTCAGTGAACAGCATTCCATACTTAGTTTTCAACGTGGTCTGGAATCTGTGCTGGGCCCTACCGTGTCTGAGACTGTCATTCTCCCTACTGTGATAGTCTCTTCAACCAGACAATGCCTGCTCCATCAAGAGAGGACTGTGCTTCACTGGGAAAAAAATTAAGATGTGGCCATTCAGCGTGGAAAAGCTGAATTTAAAAGAAAGCTCTGCAACCTAAGGGCTTTGGTTTTGATGGAATTATTCTTGGCTTTCAATCCCAGGTACAGATACCATCAAGTGTTGTTAACCCCACACTGAAAATGACAGGGGGATGGGCAGGGAAGAGAAGGAATGTCCAAATGAAAAAAATCCTCACTTAACTCAATCAGAACTCCAGTCCTTGATCCTCCAAATTATAGGATAATTGGTAAATTTTGCCAATGCTTTTTACCTATAATCCATAAATTTTATTTGTTCATCTCAGTGTTATATTCATTTAGTAAGTGATTTAGTAAATCGACAATTATTAATTAAATGATTAATATGCATTAGGAAATGTTCTAGGCAATGGAGACACAGTAGTGAACAAAACAGACCAAATTGCTGCCCTTGAGTACTTGCTTTCTAATAGGAATTTTGACTTGTTTTCTCAGTAAGGAGAGGATAAATCAATCCTAAATTATGTCCTTTAATCTAGCCCCAACTGTCCTAAATCTAATAGTAAATACTTAATATTTATGCTCATTATGATTTTATATTTTTATAGAGCTAATGTAAGATTTTCTTTGTGCTTGATGCTTTGATCATTTAAATAGTTTTTTGGAAGACTTCATTGGTAAGAATGGATTTCAGTTTTCCCAAAAAGTGAGAACAACTATCATTTGAACTGAATCACTTCAGTAGGTTATGTAGAGTCATAATTTCTGTGCCTAACTGGGTCAAAAAATAAGACTACTTTACTCATCATAAAGATATTCCAATTCTGTTTCTTTCATTTTCCTAACTCTTTCCTTTTTCCCCACTGAAGGTTAATTTCTGTCTCAGATCGGGATTCTTGCTATAAGAAAATGAGAAAAGGAAATATTGAGGCTTAATGCTTTGAGTATACAGATATATATAATGTGTGATATTTCCTACAAAAAAAATTAATCATCAGCATATACATTTTATTGACAAATATACCTATTGCATGGATATGCTCACTTATTACATCAAATATATGTCAACATTGCTACATAAAAACAGTGCCAATATAACATATGAGTGATTCACTTTCAAAAATATCACTGATAATTATTGGCCAACTAAATTTAACCATCAGAAATAGAAATTATCCTGAAGAATATAGAAATTGGTGCCATAGGGAGAAAAAGAAAACAAACACTCATACTGCCAAAGTCTCCTTTAAAGATCCAAACCAGTGACAATATTGATATCTGGAAAGTAAAACTGACTTATATTGAATCTTTTATAAAAAGGTCAAGATCTTTTTGTCTTCTAGATAGACTATAGATAGAACCATTCCCAATATTAGAATGTGATTCATCTGAATAAAATATTACAGTTTGCCCATTTTTTTTCATTGTTTTTAATGAGCCAGAATTTGGCAAAATAAAGAGGAGGCATGCTATTAGCTTGTCAAGAATACGGAGGTAAAACCCTCCCAGTGTGGGATATATAACACCAGTAAGGTACCAGCATAGCCAAACTTCACAAACATGGCTAGCAGAACAAAAAGAAATGGCAAATGGAAAACCAATCAGTGTGGTGACCTAAATAATTTCTTAGTAACTGAGGCTGATAAAGCAGCATATGTATAAATATAAACTTTGAAGTTGGGATGGGAGATAAAATAGGGCAGTCCCATGTTTTATCTATTGGGGATTTATCTTTAAATGTGAAGGTATTTTAAAGGTAAATTAACATATATTATTGGGATAACAGAACATTTAGATAAAGTTCATTTAAAATGCTTTGATGGTCATCAGCTCATTTGTGAACTCTGTGAGGTAAAGCAGGGAAGTTTTATTATTCTGGAAGTATTATTCATGGAAGTAATTGACTCAGCAAGAATTGGAGCAGAGATCTAACTGGCAAAAACTAAAGTGTATAACAATAAATTCCTGATAAAATTACTAAAAATTTAGGAATTTTCTGTTAGTTTTAGGGACACAGGAACTCTCACACATTTATTTTTGACCCACATTCCCACTTCTTGAATTTACCCTGAAGATATACTTCCAATGATACGGAAACATATATACGCACAAGGTTATTCTTTACAGCATTATTTATAATTGCAAAATGTTGAAAATAAAATGAATAGCGATGGGTTGAATTAACAATACTACACATAACAAAGTACAATACAGCTGTATAAAAATATAAGATATCTGTCTATGAATTGATATTGAGGAGTTTTATATATATATATTCTTAAGGAGAAAATGCAAAGGGCAAAAATAAAATTTATAGCTTTACATTTTCCGTAAGAAAGAAATAAGAAAAATACATATATATATGTCATATAGAAAATATGTGTATGTATTCATTAAATATAAATGCATAACTATATAAACATACATATGTGTATATTACCATATGGTAATATACCAATATACCATATATATATATATATATATATATATATATTTACTTATTTGTGTACGAAGAAATGAACAGAAAGTATAAACAGAAAAAAATAGAAAGGATAGACCAGAAATGAATGACACTGGCTTTCTATAGGAAGTAAATTGAAAATGATGGCAAGATTAAACAGGTTGAAAATGGTGATGAGATTAATATGGGAGAGAATGAATACCAGAAAGTGACATTTAATATAAATATGTAAGACACAATGATCTGAGATGCATTTTAGAGAATTTTTTTTTTTTTTTTTTTTTGAGGGCAGTGTCACTGGCCCTCATATGTGGGACCCGAACCGGGGCAGCTGGCTTCCCAAGCCAGCGCTTAACCACCATGCCACTTGGCCAGCCCCTGAGTTGCATTTTAAAACAGTCATTCTAGCTGCTTATTAGCAGCTTAGAAGAGGAATTCCTTTAAGGTTTAAAGCTAGAGACTAAAAGGAATTTTTTGGATTATCTGTGATTTTGATATTATCCTTGATAATCAAGAACTCTGAGTCATCTCAGGATACAAATGAACAAACAAAACCCTAAGGTACAAGTCAGATTATGTAAAGCTGACTTTACATATTTATTTTACATTTTCCAGGAGATTTATCATATGTTCTTATACTCACCGTTATAAATTGGTTATATTGTGCCTTAATTTTTAAATTTTATTTCTAAAACTATAATGTTTTCTAAAATATAATATGTAAACTGATTAAAAAAAGAGATTTTCATTAAAACACTCTTCTCCTCATCCAATCTCCATATTCATGGTAACATGTGAAGGTAGTATGAGATATAGTCCAAAAGAAGAACAAAAAAAGATTTCTTCTAAGTGTCTTTTCTATTCTATGTAAAAGAGACAAAATTCTTAAGAGGAGAATAATGTTATTCAAGAAGATTTTCTAAATAAAGATTGTTAGGCCAATGGTAAAAATTATAGGAATCATTTTGAACCAGTTTTACTCCCTTTGGAATTTAAAAATCAAGCCGTTAAAATTAACAGTTGCAGTGTTAACCATGAATTCCTGTTAAAATGATACAGTTAATCACTAGGAACAGCATATTAAAACTGTTAATTTGTAGGTTTGAAACTTCCTTTTAATTAGAGCTGTAGGAAAAGTTTCTTGTTCAAAGCAAATCTGAGATCTCATGGCTCCTCTGTCATGCTTGTAAAATTTCACAAACAAAAGTCCTTTCAAAGGGAATGAAGGGAATTTCCAGTGCTTGATTTTGGAGGGATAACCTGTTTCTTTTCTTTGGACTCTAAAAAGTACCCTGTAACTGAATAGCAATGCTTTGGATTTCTGGGAAGTGACAAAAGCCAGTAGGCTGGGTAAGCATTCTGTAGAGTAGCGGTTGTATCTAGATGACATAAATATTGAAAGAGAAAGCAAGAAGAAGACATTTCTGGATACAAGATCTAAAAAGCTACCATTATAGAAGAAGCTTTTAGGAATAAGGGAGTTGTTGAGAACGTCTTCGAGGTCAACAGGTTTTGTTTCCTGAGGCCAGCTTCTGTAAGCAGTGACCTCGCTGATTCTAGTATTACCTGGGAGAGGTTTTGTAAAATGCAGGTTCCTTAGCCATTGCAGAGACTCAGATTCAGCCAGTTGGAGGTTAGCCAGGAATCTGCATTTCATTGCGTACGGTAAGAGCTGTTTCTGCAGGCACATCAGAGACTTTGAGATGTGCTTCCTTTAATTCATATCCTGGGGAATGTTCTTAGCCTCTGGTTTTGGTGAGCTCTCCGTACAAATGAGAACCAGCAGAAATCAGAGGGCACGGTAGAAACTACATTCATAAACAAATGACAATCACCACCATTGCCAAATTTATAAGTACCAAGAGAAGAAAATAACAATAAGCAAAAGAAATGAAACAATTTCTAAGATAGATACATTTATATCAACTAATTAAATAAAATGGGCAGCAACTAATTAAATAAAATGGACAGTGAAATGGGCAACGAAGAAAAAAACAAAACAAAAAAACCCAGCAACCAGGAAGTTACATCAAACTACCTCGTGCTGTTGAGTCCAAATGTGAATTGTATTTACATTAAATAATTAAATAATTCTAATTGTATGTATATTAAATAGTAACAAAGGTTTATATATCTGTGTATGTGTATTGAGCATTTATCATTCATTCTGTGCCTAGCCAAATGAAAATATACTTTTAGGTTCTCAGTTCTGGCAAAATATGTAGAAGGTAGCAGACACTCTATAAATGCTTCTTGCATGTGATCAACTTCTATTACTATTCCATGATTTTAATTTCTTTCCTCATGTTGCAACCCAGCTAAACTACCCAACTACGGGCATCTGCCATAACAGCAAGGACAGCAGGAAGGCAGATAAAGATGCCAGCCCTGAGTTAATCAGGCTTAATTGTTCACATTTACCAGTTATGTGCAATTACTTCACTCCTCCAAGTCTCAATATCCTTAGTTAAAAAATCAGATAACAAAAATAACTACCTTTGAGGGTGTTTCATAGGTTAAATTAATATTATTGGAGTCACATAAATGCTTAATAAATATAAATTATTCACTGAAACAAGCCACATGCACTTATGAAATTTATATTTAATGAAGAAAAACTTAATGTTTTAATTGTATATATGTTAGAATATTAATTATGTTGATGATTGTCAGGTCAGAAAACTAGAAATCCAAGCTATGCCAATACATTGTAATATAAAATAAAGAGGAAGAAAGCATTCATTCTTGTTGATGTTAGGAAACGATCATTTAGAAGTAAATGCTACAAAGAACTTAGTAGAACTGCAATATGTATTTATTAACATACACAACACTTTCATACATGTATGTATGCATACACACACACACACACACACACACACACACACACACACACACTACAACACAGGTCCAGTAATACTCTTTTATATATATATGAAGAGAAATAACTACAATTGTTAACAGCTTTATTTGAATGTAATTACATACAATAATCTGTACATATTTAAAATTCACAATTTGGCAAGTTTTAGCCTGTGTATATATGTATAAAATATAGTAATCAAAAGAACATACACATTTTCCCCCCAAATTTCCTTACACCCTTTTGTAGTTTCTCTCTCCCTTATTCATTTTATGTCTGAGACTCTGTAGTGATGTCTCTTCTTCCATTCCTGATTTTTTAAATTTGTGATTTTTATTTCTTCCAGATTAATCTGACTAGAGATTTGTCAATTTTATTGATCTTTCCTATCAATTAACTTTTGATGTCATTGCTTTTCTTCCTATTGAATTATGTTTTCTATTTCCTTTATTTTTTTGTATTTAAATATCTTATTAGTTTTTAAGGTGAATTTAAATCAGTTGTTTTTACCTCATTCTTTTAGATTAAGCTTTAAATGCTAAACATTTTCTTCTAAACATTTCTTTAGCTACATTTCAAAAATGTTGGAATATTTTGTTTTGGGGAGATCAGATTTAGCCTTCATTTAGAGCTAATTCATCCCCACTTCTTTGTGTAGTCACTACTTAATTCCCTGTGTAGTCAGTGAGGATTTTCCACTCTGGCTTGGGAGGAACATAAATAATTGCCAGCTCTGTGTTCACTCTGGGAATAGTTTTCATACAGCAATCATATTAATTTTTCTTTCCTTATAAGATATTCTTATCCAACAGAATTGATTTTTACCCTGTGTGTGCACAAACTTGTTATTTAGACAAAGATTCAAGAGGACCCCTGTGCAGATTTCTGGACCTCTTTCTCTGCTTAACCTATACTTGGTGAATAAATAAAAGCAAAAAATAAAATTAATGTCTCACTCTAGACTTTTGGTTGCTTATTATCATAGCATTAAAGCTTAAGGAGAAAAATATTTTGAATTAATTTGCCTCAGGGGAAAACAACATGGTACTTATTTCTAGATCAAAAATATCTTTTCCACTTTACCATAGCATACAGATTGAACTTAACAAAAGAACAGCAATAAGAGAAAGGATCATTGTTATTCTAAAATAGTTAAAAATTGCCCCATTATGTTAAATATTATGAACACTGATGATCAGCATAGTACCAGGTGGTGAAATACAGTATCAAATTATTATAAAAACCTTGAATATAGTTCAAACTTGTTGTCATTATCTTAAGAAGTTTAGACATACATTATTTTTAACAAGTACTCAAACCTCAAAAATATATGAGGTCTGACAATCGATTTCTCAAACTCATACTAGAAAAAGTGCTACATACCTCATTGCTAAGTATCACTAGAGTCACCTTCAAAGTACTCCCCTTGGGAAGCTATGCACTGACACCAGCACCTAGTCCACCCTTCAAAGCAATTTTGGAACTCTTTTTCTGGAGTGGTAATCAGGCCTGTCCTTGTATTACCCTTGATGTCCTGAATGTCATTAAAATGTCTTCCTTTCAATATTTCCTTTATCTTCAGGTAAAGAAAGAACTCATTGGGGGCCAGATTAGGTAAGTAGGGAGGGTGTTCCAATCCAAGTATTTGTTTACTGGCTAAAAACTCCCTCACAAACAGTGCCATGTGAGCTGGTGCATTGTTGTGATGCAAGAGCCATGAATTGTTGGTGAAAAGTTCAGGTTGTTTAACTTTTTCATATAGCTATTTCAGCACCTCCAAAAAGTAAACTTCATTAACCATTTTTCCAGTTGGTACAAATTTATAATGAATAATCCCTTCAATATCAAGAAAGGTTAGAAACACCATTGAAATAAAGTTCACGAACTTAATTGTCATACCTCCTATGTTATCTAAAAATGATACTTTTCCAAACTAGGAATAATATGCCTCCTATCTCTAAGGTTGAGAAAAGAAAATAGATTTTGTTTGTTTGTTTGTTTTTGAGGGCAGTGTCACTGGCCCTCTTATATGGGACCTGAACCGGGGCCGCTGGCTTCCCAAGCCAGCGCTTAACCACTGTGCAAATCGGCCGGCCCCGATATTTTTTTTTATTAATGTTTTAAGGAATTTTTTTAGATATGGAATAATTTGCATATGCACATAAACTGTAAGGTTAAAATATCCTTTAAAACATGTTGCTCTGAATATCTCTCAGTTACCTGAAAAATACATCTTTTAAACTTAAATTCTTCAATTCTGCTAATAAATAATAAAGTGTTTTGCTTTATAATACATATTTGGGAGCCAGCCGATTGGCACGGTGGTTAAGCACTGGCTTGGGAAGCCAGCGGCCCCGGTTCGGGTCCCACATATGAGGGCCAGTGACACTGCCCTCAAAAAAAAAAAAAAAAAAGGAATATAATACATATTTGGTTGTTCCCATTCATCCATCCCTGAGAATATGCATGCAACAAAATACACATAGCTCAAACTATTCTGTTGATAATTTGATATTTAATTTAATAAAATACTACGGTTATATTGATTTTGATCATGATGACTATTGTAATCAGGAAAATGCACAAGCTTTCATTGGAATGCCATATGACAATTGCTGGGCAAATCTTGTGTACTCTTTAGCCACTGCAGTTATCAAGTATGGGTCATAGTGAAAATCCCATTAAGAATTTCCCCAGATGAGAACAAGCATGTCATAGACAAGTAAATAAACCATTAGCATTCTCCTTCAGACGTGTCTGGTACTGCTGATATCAAATCCGTAGGTTTTCATTCTCATATATATTTGAACTCACCCTTAATCCCCAAAATGCTTCTCTTTCTCCAGTCTTCACTGGACTCTCTCATCTAGTTAAATGCCATAAAACATGAGCTCAGTGTGACTCTAAATAGATGTATAAATCCCTGCCCAGAGTGTCACTCTGTGATACTTACCCATGGTCTCAATGTCTTAGGAGTGAAGGGATTTTCCAGTCCTTTCATAGCAAAAAATTGAAATAATATATAACAGAAAGTTTTAATTGACCTTAAAATCCATGACTAACTAGCTTTAATACATTTTCCTTTCTTTTATATCCTAAGCCCTCTATTCTACCAAAGCTAAGCAATTTATAACCATATAAGAGAAACCACATGATTCAAATCTTGGTGCACACAGTATTTGTATAATATTTGGCAACTATATCAATTATCATATGTATTTTGCTATGTATAATGTGCACTTTTTTTGCCCAAATTTGTGAGGGAAATATAAGAATGTACATTATACATGGGTAGTACTAACTCCATAGCTATATAAACGTTTTTAATTATTTTATTTATGCTTATGAGTTAAAACTGTAACTATAGAAATCAATAACAATATCCATATGCAAAATAATACCCTGGAATTTGATAATTGGTTTTGTTGAACTTATGATGAATTCGCAATGACAAAGAGTTCATGGTCTTCTATGATGTGTAAATATCGTAAATTTGTTGCTGGTACATAAAATTTCTTGTATCTTGAATCTGTTCTTGTGTTTTGTAGTTATTTGTGACATAAAATTTCTTGCACCATAATATGTTAAAAAGTAAATGCTAAAATTCCTTAATTCCTTTATGATACAAAAAACAATAGCTAAATGTAAACAAATAAATGTTTGAATTAAAAAATTAAAACAGGGACCAGCCGAGTGGCGCGCTGGTTAAGAACTGGCTTGGGAGGCCAGCTCTGAGCAGCAGGGTCCTGGTTTGGATCCCACATGTGAGGGCCAGTGACAATGCCCTCTATAGCTAAGATGGTGAACAACAGCTCCACCTGCAGCTGGGCTGCTGTGAGTCACCAGGTGATGGCATAGCTGCAGCCCCTGCTACAATGGGCTGCCATAGGCTACAGCGAGTGGCCGGCAGCCAGTGTGAGCAGCCGACAGCCAGTGAGAGCTGCCAAATGCCGCTGTGAGTGACCTTCCAGAGGCTGGTGACCAATCTGCCTCATGCAGGAAGAGCACAATGATGATACCAACCTTGGCCAGTGAAGCAATGACCTCCATAACTAAACTAAAGAACAAAAAAGGACAACAACTTGTCTGTTCCCCTCCCCCAATTCCCCAATAAAATCTTTAAAAAAAAGATTTTTTTCCTCAAAAGTTTGGGCCAAAAAACGTGGATGCACATTATGCACAGCAAAATATGGTAAATTTTGAATTAGTCATTGATAATATTAGTGAAACTCCAAGTTACATTAATATTATGAATGAGAATTAAAAGTAAGCCATAAGTAGCTGGGATAAAATAGGAGCTTAATAGATGAGTATATTATTAAAATAAGTTTTAAGTAAACTAAATGGCTTTGGAGTTAGTCAAGTCCAAGCAGAATGAACATTATATTATAGACAGTTTTCCTGGAGAAGTTAAGATCTCTAATACTAAGAAGTTTTGGCATTGGGTGGAGAGTATCATAGATACCTTCCTGTGAGAAAATAGTTTTCAGACATTCCATTTCTGTCTGAGCTTTAGTCTTTAGAGCTCCAGGGTTATTTTTTACTGTTATCCTTTCTTTAAAAATAATCTCTCTCTTTTTCTTACAGGACTTTTCCCTATGGATTTATGGAATTATATTTATCCCTAGAGCTTTGGGTCTTCATCAATTTTGTTTTTCTTTGTTTTTGTCTTTTCATGGATGGATTGACAAGATTCTCCAAGTTGCAGAGCCCTCTTATCCTGAGAAAGCTCATCCATCATGTCCCATCTTTCTTAGATGAAATAATCCTCATGCCAGAGTATAATCCTGATTCCTTCTTACCACAAATACTTCAAGTGGATGGGACAATACTTTTAGTGTGCAATAGAAACACAGTGATTTTAAGATTGTTAGGGCTTTGGTGCATTCTCCTCACCATTTCTCACAACTGCTCTATTCCTAGACTCTTTGCTTTCTAAGAGACAATTTCTGTTTGTGTGTTATTCCCCAAATAAACATAGCTGTCACAACTTCAAGATAATTTTTCTTTTATTGCAATTAAAAGAAACAGAATTTTTTCTTGGAACTAAATAATTACTTTTATATTTTTGTTATCAATAGCTTAGAGAATGTTTCCTACACTATACCTCATTCTCAGAGAATAAAATGTTAATCATTTAAGTGAGCCATGTGATTTTTTTTTTTTTTTTAGTTTTGAGCATATTTAAGGGGTGAAAAACACCTAATAGAATTTCATAGAGAATTTTTATTCACTGTAATTTGCCACATGAGACTGATGAATAATTTATGTTATTAGAACTAAGAGGGAAAATGTTATTTTAAGAGCTCTCACTGCCAGAATTTTTCTCAGGGAGAAAATTTGTCTGTTTTTGGACATACTTTAATGTGCTTATTTGGTGTGAAATTGAGGCTATCTGAGATGAGACCCCAAAAAAGCTGAAAAATATATATATTTCTGCTAATAAATATTATGAACATAATTTTGGGTGAGTGGTTGTGGTTTAGCAAGCTTGGGCGATAGAAGAGGGACTAAAAGTATGCTGGTTAGCCAGCTTTCTACATGCACTAATGAATTGTGTAAAGCTTCTGAGGAAAGGGATTACAAAGAAATTTTTAAGAATGTGGATTAATGATATTAGTAATGTTAATATGCTACATGTGTAGCAGTATGATGTCATTTTCTTTTTTATGTAAAAACATCAGTAGATAGTTACCTCATGACAAGTCTTGTGTCACTGCTGTTATGGAAGGGGAAAAAATGGGATCTAATAGAATGAGGAAATATGGGAAAATAGAATAGGCACAGGTTCAAAGGAATCACAGAGCCTGAGTGCAGGAAACTGGAGCCCAGGGGTACCCTGGAGAGACAGAAACTCTCTGCCATTTTAAAAGTAAATAAATAAATCTTCAGATAGTGAAAGAAACACTGAATTTTTTTACTTAAGAAGTTTCAGTCAAATTTAATCAAAATTTCCAGAGATAGAATGCCTTGATTAAAATATAATAAGCAACTAAGAATACCTTAGTCTGATAGTGTGACTAATAGTTTTAATATATAATTTGTCCTCACTATATTTATTAAAGTCTCCCACTAATTTATTTTTAAACCATATGATTAAAAGTAGCTTTTGTATGTGTTATTAGAGCACTTGAGGACACTTTAATAATATGGAACTTAAAGAAGAAATTCACATCCTAGGAGTTAAATGAACATAAAACTGTTGCATTTATGGATTTAGTTGTCTTTAATATTAAGCAGTAAATGTAGGTGACTTTGTTAAAAATAGTGGCATCTGAACTCTGTACCCATAAAGACCATCCTTCATTTTTATAGATACAGTTATTAACAAGGACCGTCACTGTTTTTCAACCACGTGTCAAACACCATACCTCTACATCTCAGATGTCCCCTAAGATTCACATTTTCAGTTTTTAATCTCAACACCTCTAAACTTGAAATCATGTCTACCCTTGGTTCCCCAAGCTTGCACCACTGTTCAGTTTTCTAATTATGCTAACACCACCTACTCATTTACTAAAATTTAAGACATGGCCTCACCCTCTCTATTCCTCTTGCCATCTCTCTGTTATCTCCATGTCAGGTGGTTATCAAATCCTTAAGTATCTTTTTTTCCACTCCTCTGTCATGATCTCAGTTCTCATTTCCTAGCTTTATCTCATTTTCAGGCTATTTCAGTATCCCTCTAATTCATCCTTTTCATGATCATGCTAACAGAAAAATCTGATTATGTTACTCTCCTCAAATATACATTTTAAAAGCTTGCCTTTTACTATAATATTGAGAAAACCTCTATAAGATTATACGAGATCTGACAATTAAGTTCGCAAACTTGTTGCAATGATATTGCTAGCCTTTTTTAATATCAGAGGGATTATTCATTATGAATTTGTACCAAATGGACAAACAATTAACCAAGTTTACTATTTGGAAGTGCTGAAAGGCTGTGTGAAAAAGTTAAATGATCAGAACATTCAGATAACAACTCATGGCTCTTGCACCATGACAACGCACCAGCTCACATGGCACTGTCTGTGAGGGAACTTTTAGTGAGTAAACAAATAACTGTATTTGAACACCCTCCCTACTCACCTGATCTGGCTCCCAATGACTTCTTTCTTTACCCAAAGATAAAGGAAATATTGAAAGCAAGACATTTTGATGACATTCAGGACATCAAGGGTAATACAATGACAGCTCTGATGGGCATTCCAAAAAAAGAATTCCAAAATTGTTTTGAAAGGTGGGCTAGGCACTGGAGTCAGTGCACAGCTTCCCAAGGGGAATACTTCAAAGGTGACCATGGTGATAGCCAGCATGAAGTATGGAGCAATTTCTCTAGGATGAGTTCGCTAACTTAATTGTCAGACCTCGTAACTGTGATAATGTTTACCAGCCTATAGTTCTAACCTCATCATGTAATAGTTCTCTAAACATCATTTATACTTCAAACATACCGATAAGAAATTTTTTTTTATTCTAAGCACAACATATTTCTCTTTTTTCCATGTAATATCCTGATATTCTTTTCTCTCTCTCCTATGTGAATTACTACTTTAACACTGAGTTAAAATGTCACTACCCTTCTAAGGCAAGTTATACATTTCACTAGCAAATAAAAATAGCTGCTACTGATTAATATATTAACTTAGAACCCATTAGCATCTACAAATCTCCCAAATGACAAGTTGACTTTCTTTGATTTTAGTTATGTTTCCCAACAATTTACAGCATATTGAAAAGTGAGATGACAGGGCAGTAAATTCTATAGTATGTCGCAGCATAGCACCGTATTGCAACAAGGGGCCTGAACACTTATGTCAGATAGTTAGTGCCCATTAATGTCTGCAAAAAAAAAAAAAAAAAAAAAAGAGTTGTTGATACAGCCATTTGAGAGGAAAGTTAATGACTTTGCCCTGGAAATGCATGTTTAAGAGAAGGAACTGTAAACAGTTTTGCAGGATCAACTGAGCCCTGTAGGCTACTGATATGCTTGAAGAAGATGGAGGGCATGTAGTCGGTTGCACAGGGGAGTATTTACTTTTGGCTAAAGACTTACCTTCAAAAGACTTCAGAGACAGCAGAAAACATTCTACATGAAGAAGAGTCAAGCAATAAACAGAAATCTTGATGTGCCTCACAAAAACTGAGAGGCTAGAGGAGAATCAATTCTCTATCAGGAAAGTGAAAAAAGCCAGCTGGCTGAAACATTGCTGCAGAGAGGCCAGAAACACAATTGGACACCCACGAAAACAGAGACCTAGCCAACTCAAGGAAGATCATGCGCTTTTGCCAGAAACAAATGAGATATTTTTGCCAAGAGCTATTAAAAAAAAAATAGAAAAAGAATTTTTTTTTTCCTCGATAGTTGAGATATATAGAGAGAATAGTTTCTCTGAGTTTTATGGGAAGCCAAGTTTTGAACAGATGGAGTGGGTGAGGGAGATCATAGTCCTGCAAAAGATTAGAGCAAGAAGAAGCTTTATACCTACGTTAGTGCAACCCCATCATTTTGCAGATGAGAAATCTGAGGCCCGAAGAGGGGAAGACCTTGCTCTAACTCACACTCGTGTTGAGTGTTGACAATGGTGAGGATTGGTACCCAAGCCACCTAACACCTAAATAACGCAATGCATTTCTGGAACAACTTCCTTCATGACCATAGGAGTGGAACTCCTTTGGTATGACTATTATTATTTTTGTGTCTCTTAAGATCATCTATCTTATTGAGGTGTACAAAATTGGAAAGATCAGTCACAAAACTGTGTGTGGGATAAAATTGTCCTTTTTCATGGCCTGTACTAATGGATCTAGCTGTCTGAGGTGAAGTTTATGGTTAGCATTTATCCTATGAGCAGGGAGATGAGAAAGTGGAAAGTCAGTGTTATGGCACATTTTCTTTTTTCTTTCTTATATCTTATGTCAATAAAGAAAAATCCTATGCCTCAAAACATTATATAACTGCAAGTTAGATGATTCATGTATTATTGTTTATTCCTTCTTTGCTCCAGTAAGCCTTTAGAAAAGTCCTTTTCCTTTTTTAATGTACCAATTTGTTCTCAGTGTTATAAATAAGGAAAAAAGAGTTTTGTACATAATTGGGCATAGGCTTAAAGGGACACTGCATTACTACTGTCTTAAACAGCATCAGAATAAAAAGGAGATGATTAAAATACAAATCTCTATATTCGGGAAGGATTAATGCATTATTCCATTGCTAATTAGATACATTAGGAGTTTAAGTCTCTGTCCTTTGTGTTAACAGATATACCATTTTTACAAATGACTCTAAGGAATGTATGGAAGACAAGTTTATTAATATAAATCTGACATCAATCATGGAGGACTAAAGATTACAATGGCTATAGAGTTAATATTGAAGATGATTTTGTCAGGATGAAACAAAGGGCCACACGTTTAATGAGATAAAATTGAAAAGGAATGGGTATAAAATATTGCATTTAGGTACTTTTAAAAACTCATCAAACAAGTAAAGTTTCAAAGAAACTGTAGGTTATTTATGAAAGCTTTCAAAGTTTAGAAGCATATTTTATTTTTTAAACCAATCTTTTAAGTGTTAGTTTCCACTGTAATTGCATTATGTTTAAAATTGTGTTTTGTGGGTGATCATTTCTTTGAAATTATGGTCAGTTTTTAAAAAAAATATGCTGAGTTTGAATATTTTTTCTTTTTTGTTTGATTTATAAGTATCTGGTGAAATTGCAATACTTCCAATTTTTACTTTATAAATTTCTAGACTATGTTGTTATATACTTAAAATTTCATAATTTTATGTCTTCTAGATATATCTTCTTTTGATTATCATTTCATATACCTATTTATCTAAGTTAATACTTTTGTCTTAATTTTAATTTTATGTAGTAGTGTATTGGTTTAATGCATTCTTCTGAACAGCTTTTGTTGAATATATCTTTTGCCCATTTTTTTATTTGGGACATTTCAATGCAGTTTTATTTGTGATGTATCTTTTTGAAAGCAAACAATAAGTAGGTGAGTTTTTTCTATCAACCAAGTCATTGTGCTTTAATAGGCATGTATAATTCATTTATATTTATTGTGATAATACAGTTTAACTTTTTCCACCTTTGTTTTCTGCATTTTGTTTACCCTTCTCCTTCCTTCTCCTCTGCTACTATTAAATTAATATTTTCTACAACCTATATCTTTTTTTTATGCATTAACTAGTTTGAAAGTTAGAATATATAATATTTGTAAGATATATATATATATATATATATATATACATATATATATATACATACATATATATATATATATATATATATATATAATTTTAGTACAAATCCTTGGCATATTTATCGAACAAAGTCAATTGTTTTTCAA
Organism: Aselliscus stoliczkanus; assembly: GCA_033961575.1. Taxonomy (NCBI): domain Eukaryota; kingdom Metazoa; phylum Chordata; class Mammalia; order Chiroptera; family Hipposideridae; genus Aselliscus; species Aselliscus stoliczkanus. Next base: position 182,449,758 of record CM066728.1, read on the forward strand.
TGTCTTTGTCTTCCTCCCAATATGGTAGTAAGTCTTGCCATGCTTTATTTACCCATTACAACTAATACCCCAATCAATACATCTTAATATTTTAGAGTTTTTATTTTGCTTTTTTAGCTGAGAAAAGTAGTTATTATTTTCACAGCCAAACAAATTTGACTGTAAAGAAAATTTATAGTTAATCAAATTTATACACATCACTTGTCAACCTCTGTCCTTGCTGTTCTTTCTTATATTCTGTGAGTGCTCTCTGAGTTCATTTATCTTCTTAATCAAGTGCAGTCTCCAAGAGTTATTTGAGTGACTTAGGATGCTAAATTCTTTCTGTTAAACTATCTTGAAAAATAATGATTTAGCTGTCACTCTCAAATAACAATTAAGCTGGGTATAAAAACATAAGATAAATAGCTTTACCTTTAAATGGCTGTGTATATTAAGGAGAGTCTCTTAATTTTTCAGGGCTCAATTTCCTTATTTGTAAAATGTAAATAATAACAGTAGCTATACCATCAGATATACTGATTATTTAAAACACAGAGTAAATCTAATTGAACAACTAATTATCATTATTATTTGAAGCAATTCCACCACTTTCTTCTGAAAAATATTGTTGCTAATGATACCCATTTTTTCACATATATCTGTTTTTGTTTTTTCCCATCAAGTATATTTTAACACTTTTTTGTCTTTATTTTCTGTAATTTTAGCACAGTGTTTCTTGGTATGGACTTACTTTTTCCTCTTAAAAAGACACAGCTCAGTAACTCAAATGAACTTTTACACTGGAAATTCATGTCTCCCTTTAAGTCTAGAAAAATCTCAGCAATTATTTCTTCAAATATATACTGTCATTATTTTTGCCATTTATTATTTCCAAATATTGCATTAGACAAATTCTGGTGTTTCTCGTTGCATCCTTTATAGCTCTCAAAAGGTTTTGTGTATTTTTAAAAAATTTTTTCATGCTTAAAAAAAAAAAATCTCTTTATGGTTTGTTTTTAGAAATTCTTAGCAGTACATTTCAGTTCACTTATTTCCTTGTTACTGTGTTTACTCTAAATGTTAATTCTTTTTTAATTTTTATGTAAATATATTTTCAAATATTTTAAATCAATGTATACCTTATTGACCTTTTCTAGTTTAATTTCTGTCTTGTTTAAAATTTTTGCATTTTTAGTAGAAGTCATGTCTTCATTTTATTTCACTTGTCATAATAAAACACTTACTTTGTACTTTCATGAAATTAATTTTCACTGTGCTGCAATAAATTCTTGTTCTGCTTGTCATTTTGGCATTATATTTCTTCATGTATTTTAGCTTCATTTTTTTCAAAACAACATAAGTGGAGGTTATTTGCTTTTATTTTTATTTATAATGTTTCTCTCTATCTTTCTCTCTCTTTCTCTCTCCCCCTCTCTCCCTCTATGCTTATTCCACATGGCCAGGTGATTCTGCAATTGTTTCTACTGCCCCTCCAGGCCCTTTTTCTATATCAGATATTATCATTCCAGTTCAGGTTTGCTATTGCCTTGTGGTGTTACAGGAAAGGGTGCAGATCCAAGCACAGAGCCATCAGGCGTTTTCAGATTCTGATGGGAAAGAGCTCTCTATATTTCCTTCTGCCTCTCTAGCTGATTGTGTGTGTGTGTGTGTGTGTGTGTGTGTGTGTGTTTGTGTGTGTGTTTAGTTCATTGTAAAAAATTAGACACAGATTTTGTTTTTCCTCACCTCTTATAATTATTGAGGGTGGCAGGAGAAGTCCAAACACAGTTCATAATTTCAAAACTTTAGCCTGACTTTAGCCCTTTGTTTTACACAGAATGGTTTCAGTCATGTTTAGCCCATTTTAACCAAACTCTAGATATTTTTCCCTGATTCTAGTTGTATAATCATTTCTTCCTTGACAGCTGCTTAACATTTCCAGTTCTTTCTGTTTCTTGATCATAGGCATGAATTTTTTTTTTACTGTACCTGAGACATTTTGGTTTATTTAGTTGTTTAAAGAATTTTATCTATGAGGGTGACCAGTTAGCTCAGTTGGTTAGCGTGTGGTGCTGATAACACCAAGGTTGCTGGCTCGATCCCCGCATGTGCCACTGTGAGCTATGGCCTCCTTAAAAGAGTCAACTATGTCATTGTAGCATGAGAGCAGTATGTAACAAACGACCTTGGCTGTTCCCCAATAAAATTTTTTTAAGAAAGCATATTTTCATTAAAAACAAAATTATCTAGCATTGCTGTAAAGCAAAGTAGGTTTCAAGGTATATACTCTACTCACTGAGTCACCTTCTCCAAAAGTTAAAATACAAGGGAATAATACAACTAATAATATCGATGATTAGAGTCATAGATATCCTGGTAGGCACAGGGACACAGTCTAGTGGTAAATTGTGACTTCTGTTATTTCACTAGAAGGTTACTGTTTCCAAATACATACACACACACACACACACACACACACACACACACACACACACGGTGCCAAAAAAAATGTGTACGAATTTTAAGAAAGGAAATACTCAATATATACCAAAAACAAAAGATGAATACAAGTTGTGTGTATACATTTTTTGGCACCTCTTCCCTAAAGATAATTGCTTATTTCAGCATAATAGTCAGCAACAGTAATATTTATTGAAAACTTATTATGTGCCAGGCAGTGTTCTAAATGTTTAAAGTGAATTAATACTTTTAATCCTCCCTACTATATTATGCATATGATAGAGTTGATATTTGAGCTTGTGTGAGCTGGGACCTGTTTCTTGACTAATATTCTTTGCTGCCTTTCAGTGATTGTGGTAGACTAGTGGACACATTATAAGGCCATCCATAGTAGTTCACAAATTTGCATAATCCTCTTGAGTGAGAACAAGACCTGTATCTTGCTTCTAACCAATAGAATATGGCAAAGGTGATGGAATGTCACTTCCATGGTCATGTTGCCTTATATAAGACACTGTCTTAGCATATTGGAGTGATAGAACCTTTATGTATTATTTTAAGCCACTCTTTGTTGTAATTTCTTATGAGGCAATAGAAAACTAATACAGCAATGTAGATATGAGATTCTGTATAAGCTATGAAGACATTTTTCTTTTCTAGATCTGCATTTGCCCTGTTTTTCCAATGACCATATAGACTAATTTATTGCCTTTATTTTTTATTCTTATTGTTACACTAGTATTATCATAAAATGTTAATAATAAGGCTTTAACCAGTATTTTAACAGAGGTTAAAAATGCCAAGTCTCTATTCTTTTCTACATAGCAATAAGTTAGTCAGTGGAAAAATTCTTCTTAGGAAGGGGTTAAAAAGAAAGCAAAATAGAAATAAACACACTTTATGATACTAAAGCTTTTCAAGTTTATTTTAAAGTCACTTCAGGAAAAAAAAAATTTACATTGAAAATAAGGTCTATGACAGTGCTAGATTACACAATTGTGCCCCAAACCCTTGCACAAATAAATACAAAGAACTAAAACCCATATTATACACAAAAAGGGTCATCTGCCAGCATCAGCAAAATTGATGACTTGTATAAGGCATTTCTCAGTGAGAGTAGATGAGGGGGTGGGAGCATGTCACCTCTTTAATTAATGATATTGCAGCAGTGAACATATTCAAATATCTTGGCTCTGAAGTTAGTGCCAATTATTGAGCATAATCATAACACCCAATATATTGCCTCAATTCAGAAATGTATATGCAACACACAACTCTGAACATTTAACAGCTTTAAAGACTCCTCATAAACTACAACTGGTCACCTCCTTTTTGATCCTCCCAGACATATATAAAATAGTGCTGGGGTTAGGTGTATGCATGCATGCATATATTATCACCATTTTCCCCAAAGCATTGTATTTGTATAAACTTGTGTTACACCATTTCCATTAAAATTGTATCTTACCTTTAGCCCAAAGGTAGCAAGCTAAAAACAAACCCCTTATATAATATATGGATAAGTCCATACAAATAACGTGTAATGTTTAATTAAAATAAATTGTTATCAACAGACATCATCTGTCAACAACCATGTATCAGGAGCTTTATCTGTTAAAAATTAACTGTAAGATTGACTTGACTTTTAAAGGCAGTATGTGAGTTTCTCATTAGCCTTATTATAATTTCAAAATCATAAATATGTAAATGATGAGTTTCACACGGGAGATTTAATTCTGCACTCTTATTTCTGATTAGCTGGAAATACACTCTGGCTCTGTCAGATAATTGGTAACACTGCACACCAATAAGGCATTTCCCTACGCTTCATCAGAAGCAGTTGAAATTAAAGAAGGCAGGGCTGTTATGTTTTTGACAGTTTTGTAACACCAACTTGTTAAAGTTTTAACTCAGTCATTAATATAATCCATGAATTATTAATGTAATTTTTATGTCAAGGTTCTTTTTCAAAGTTGAGATCTAAGACTAATGTAAAAATACCCTGGAAAAGAGAATGCTTTCATTTTTTCCTCATATTTTAAAAAATTGAGTAATAAACAATAAATACCAAAGTAATTTGAGTACAAGGGGGAAAACACATATAGAGCACTTCCTATGAACCATCTACTCCCTATCTCATAGTGCCAAAATATTTATAAAACTCTAAATATTTGGCACTAAGTGAACTTTTACTACTGTAATACATGATATTTTATACTGAATATATACAACTTAGATTCTTTGCTAATGGTAATTGCACATGATGAAAACCCTATATCAATTTTTCTCAAGTTGCTTAATCATTCTAGAAATGAAGGCATTTCAGTTTCTGGAGAAATCTAAGCAGTTTTCATTCATAAGGTATCCACTTTTTCCTAATAAGGTGATGTTCTACCCATAACAAGATAATGTTACTCCTATGGGTGAGAAATAACTCCTTTTGTACTCTGTCTTCCACACTAGTACATAACAAAGGTATGTACTCAATGTTGGTTTACTGAATAGAAAATAAGCTGACTCTTAAAGGAAAGTAATGTTTCAAAGTTTGCTAGTTGTGATCTCTACTGGAAATTTATAAGATTTTGTTAATGTGTAATAATTGGCCATATTTAAACCTATTACACAAATTAGGTAAAAGGACTGCAACATTTAGAAGACTGTCTTATTTCTGTTTCAAAAATTAATATCAATATGTATATTTGTGAAGATTTGTGCTATATATGATTATAAGAACTTTCAAAGTATTTGAGTTTTCTTCAGAGTTTTTCTATGGTATGAATCCTTTATTATCATCTTTACTTTATACTGAAGAAAATTAAGGAATATATTGAATAAGTAAGAATTTCAGTAGGTAAAGTAGAAAGGCCTTTCAAATGCCTCCTTCCAGAAGGCAACATTTGTATTACTATTTTTGGCTTTTTATTTGCAGTGAACATACAATACATTAGTTTCAAATGTAGAACATAGTGATTGAACATTTATATAACTTGTGAAGAGCTCACCCCAATAAGTCTAGTATCCATCTGACACCATATATATTTATTAAATAGTATTGACTGTATTCCCTATGCTTACTTTACATTCCCATGACTAATTTGGTGACTGCAAATTTGTATTTCATAATCCCTTCTCCTTTTTCACTGAGCCCACCAAACCTCATCTGGTGACCATCAAATTTTTCTCTGTGTATATAAGTTAGTTTCTGTTTTGTTTGTTCATCCATTTTAGATTCTACATATAAGTGAGATCACATGGTATTTGTCTTTCTCTGTTTGACGTATTTCACTTAGCATAAAACCACCTAGTTCCATCTATGTTGTTGCAAATGCTAACATTTCATATATGTATGAACTTCCACTTGTCCCAGGCTTGGAAATCTTTGGTGGGCACCACAATGTGAGCTAAGACCAGCCATCATCTGTGCCAGGCTTGTTACTGCTTAGGTAAAGCTACATTCTAAACTAAGACAGGCTGCTGCTTACGCCAAGCTTGGGGCCACCTGATGGGAGTTAAAATTCATGTTGAGGCTGGGCACTGCTTATGGTAGGCTTAGGTTAGCAAGTGGTACAGGACATGCTGAGGGCAGCAGCTGCATGTTTGGGGATTGTTGACCTTTGAGAAATTTTAGGAAAATCCAAAGCATGAGCTATATAGCAGGCCACTTGTGCTGAGCAGCCACTGGAAGGGACTTGGGAAGCCATGCAAGTTGGGTGGGGTGGGATCTCAAAGAATCACCAGGGCAGGCTGAACAGGGTTATCCAGGTTAAAAGAGAGCACGGATTTCAGGCCCTTCTGCACTGGACTAGCTAGTTTGGAGGACTGCTTACCAAAGGATCAGTGGTGCCTATCATTCCTTCTGTTCATCTTGAGAGCTACCCCAACCCCTTTCCCTCTAAACCTCATCCTGACCAACACATTCCACATCTCTGTCCCTCCACCCAGTCTCGACATGGTTTCTTCTTTATATCTTTAGTTATAGAACTTCTGTTCAGCTAGACTTCAGGTAATTCTCAATAATGGGCGTTCTATAATTTAGTTGTAATTTTGGTGTCATTTGGGAGGAAGCAAGTACAGTTTTTACCTATTCTACCATATTGAACAGAAGTCCTGTTTACTGTTGGTGTTGCATTCATTCAACTTCATTGTTCCTTGCTGCTTTTCTTGATTATCACCACTTTTTTCAGAGCTGATCACTGCAGAGCATCTTTTCAGAGTAGGTTCAATTTCATATATTGAGTCCAAAACAAAGAGTATCCCAATGCCAATTAAACTACTAATATTTTAAATTAATAAATGCTTTCCTACGGTGGGTATTTTTTTCAATAAAACTCATATATTTTTTAATAGAAGAATATGTTTAGAGTTGAATGAAGTACATCTGTGGTATAAGTAAAATATCACACAGCCATTTTCACAAGCCTTCATTATGTTCTCTTCAAATCTAATTCATTCACACTTGATGTTTCAGCATAAATAAATTTTCCCTAAAAAGATAAACGAGCTATTAAATGGAAAACAAGATTTGTTGCAAAATTTAATTTCAATTATCAGAACACACAATTGAATGGAGTGCATTGTCCTTAATCAATCTTATACTCATGTGAATCCACACATTTGTTGATTCTACAGTAACTTATGAAACAGAACAAAAACAGCAGAAAATGTGCTGAATAGTACAAACTTGAGAGATGGCTAAATGTGTAGAATGCTATATCCAAAACATCAAATCAATCAAAGGAAATTATGTAGAAGGCAAGATATCCAACCCGAGTGGTAAAATTTCCACTGAGATAGGAGTGTGGTTCTTAAATATGAAGCAGCAGTGTGATGACTACAAAAATATGATACTAAATATTCTTGGTAATTAGAAATGAATGCTTACTGACGATCTGAGAACTGAGCTCAGGTGCATTTTACACATGAACCAGCCATATAACAGAGTAAAATGAGAAATGAGCTGTCAATTCCCACCTCAATTATCAGCCATCATGAGCAGAACAATAAGGCAGTATAACACCACAATTAACCGCATGGACTGTGGGCCTAAGCAGGCCTAAGTTCAAATTCTGGCTTCACCATTACCTGGACGCAATATCTTTGAGCCTTCATTTCCTTACTAATAAGTCAAGGAAATAAGATTTATTTTACATGTTTTAATAGCATATGTATATGCCTAAATAATAAACATTTTAAAAATTCTCTTTGGTGCCCTCTTTCATTTTCAAAAGACTCTGAGTGTGGGAAACAAAATATATAGTCACTCTACCTAAAGTTTATATTGAAGAATGTCACTTAGACACGGGATAATATTTGACTTTCTAATAAGAAATCCCATAATTAAATAGACATGTCCAAATAATCACAGACAGTACAGGATCACCACAGGCCTTCTAATTAAATGGCCTTAACCTAACAAATGTACAACAAAGAGAAGCAGAACAGAATGCTTCCAGGCTCCTTTTAGAAATGGGTCAGAAAGTCTGTGTGATGCATGCCTGACACTTTTCCCTAATCTGCCAATTTGGTAACTCACTTACCATTTATAGGTAGAAGTTAGGGCCAAGGCAAGTGCCCAACAATATTATACTATTGGATATTAATCAATGTACAAACACAAGGTCATGGAAAGCAGTGACTTTCGCCTGAAAGAAATGAATCCAGCTTTCTGTCTTGGAGAGGTCACTCAGTGAAAGCCTGAAGGGCCTAAAAGTTAGCCCCCATTGCCTTTGCCAAGGGGACTTAAGATTTTTGTTATAATATAAAATTAAAGAAATGGAAAATTTAGAAATATATAAATAAAAAAACAAAAATCCCCATAATCCAATGACTATGATATACACATATACATCCTTCTGGTCTTTTTTCAATATAGATATAGTTAGATAAATGGAAAAAAAGGATAAATAGTAAGTATATGGCCTTCCTTTACCTCAAGACACTTGAGAATTTGTCCTTTGATTGAATCTTCCTTTTAATAATTCTAGAAACTTATTAGAGTGTAATAGTATCCTTGAAAAATGAGAATCTGACCAAGGTAGCAGGTACAGGATCAAGCACCTGAAGCTTGTTGCCCAGATTGTTTATTGAGTAATGATATTTATGAGATGTGGTTACTGGAGAATGGAAGTTTTCATGTACCCCTCAAGAGACTATATAACTATAGGTATAAAAGCTGAAGGCATCACAGATCTGTTAGCATCCCTGAACTGAGGAGGTCCATACCCAACTAGTGTAGAATTTTGTGTCCGTGAAGATCCCAAGTTCAAAATGGATGGGACATTGAGAAGTCATACCTAGGAATATTTGGATCTCAACTCCAATATGGAGATGTCCCTTGTTTTGGTTTTCTATTTCTGTGGAACAAAATTCAGTGGTTTAAATCAGCACCATTTATTTGCAATCATGGCAGGAGGGCGGCACATCTCTGTTCCATGGGGTATCAGGTGGGATGGCTCAACTTGGGCTAGAGGATTAATATTCACAAGTTCCCAGGAAGCTCAGTTGGGGTTGTCATCTTTGTATCTTGATTCATTACATGAACCTTTCCATGTAGCTTCATAGTGATTGGATCCTGAGTAAGAGGAATCATAAACTGCCAGGCTTTCGTGGTGCTTGGACTCAAAAGTTGCAGAATATCAGTGAGCAGTTCAAGGTCCATCCCAGAGTCAAGGGAAAGGGACATAGCGCCACCTATCTATTGGAGAAGTGATATATACATAGAGGGAGGGAAAGCATATTGGGGGGTGGGGGAGAATATCAGGTCTCTGTATAAACAGGGTTTATTGTGTTACGTTTTACATCCTTTCTTAATGCAGTATAAACTTGTTGAGGGAACCAAACCTTGCCTTATGAGTTTGGTTGCCAATCCAAAACCAAGACCATTGCTGCTGGCTGAATAAAGTGAGCGTTGCCATAGATATATTTATTTTTAATACATCGATGTCATCATGTGTATGCTGATATGTATCACTCACTTAATATTAGATTTTGGGAAACCTATGTCATCAAATATATTCAAAAACATGATACTTACATACTGGATAGTATTTCTTTAAATGAAGTATTCAAATTTCTTGACCATTGTCATTGTTGGATATTTTTTTTGCTTTTACTTTTTTAAATAAATAATTATTTATTGATGATGTTGCTACATAAATATGGGTACATTCCTGGGTTATAATCTTAGGCTAAACTTCCAGAAGTAGAATTACTAGGCCAAATTTGTTTATGGTTTGTGAGTTTGACAAAATGTCTTCCAGAATGTTTTCCATATTACTGCCTTTTCTAACCAACTTTTTTATTTTATTTTTATTTTTATTTTTTTGAGGACAGTGTCACTGGCCCTCAAATGTAGGACCCAAACCGGGGTCTCTGGCTTCCCAAGCCAGCGCTTAACCACCGCACCACTCGGCCGGCCCTCCAACCAACTTTAGATTTGTAATTTAAATATTCTTGTCAGTACTTACAAATATCATCTCATTTGGTTTGATTTGTGTTTTTCCTGCTACTTTGAATATTATATTGATAGCACATTTATTCTTTCTAACCATCTTCCATCTTTTTAAAAAAATGATGAGGCTGCCATTTTTTTCCATTCTACTTTAGAAGATAACTTTCTCAATTTTAAAAGTCAGTGATATGTACAATACAAGACAGGTTTTCAATGTAACCATCTTGCATATCATGGTCCCCTCCTGGCCTGTCCTTCCCTTTTCTTACCTCATGGACAAACAACTACACCTCCTGTAAAACTCAGCTCAACCATCATTTACCTGGGCTGTCTTCTGTGACTTCCCTGAGTAGGACAGTGAACTTTTTTTTTTCTGTGCCCATTGTGTTTCATGCATACTATTATAGATTTTTCATAACACAATTATCCCTGTCTATTACCAAACCCAGATTTTTTTTTTATTAAAATTCAAAAAAGTGTGTATGCTTAGTTTATGACAAGTAGTATGGAAAATACTTAGGATGCAAAAGTTAAGAATATATTGTCACTTGTTTATGGACAAAATAGACACCACATCTTTTTCTTATGTCTTTCTTATAGTGCTCTCCTTGAATACAGTAATTGTGAAATGTTCAATATTGAATAAATGAATCACCAGGAAAAAAATAATCTAGTCTCCAGCCATTTACAGAGAGATGTCTGAGAGAAAGTCCTTTTCTAAAAGGAATAATAAAGAAATATAGTCAAGACTTCACTGGCGTGGCTCAGCCTATGGAGTTTTTAAATGTTTTTTTAATGAGTATTTTATCTCCTTAAGCTTAATTATTCGGCATCACAAATAAGCAAAATGAAGATTTGTTTTCAGCTTCCATTATTTTCATTTAAAAATCACAAAGCATCAGGGGACCTTTCTTTCTATCTTGCTGGTTAGATGCTTCTATCCCCTGCTGCTATTAGTCCTAAGGATAAAAATGTGAAGTTTCTATAAATGACTTTGTCAATTTTATTTAGAAATCTGAAGTTTCAAACTGACACCAAGTCAGGCAACTCCAAATGTTATTGAACTTCACCCTCATATGTATACCTTCAGGGGAATTTTCTTGCACAAAGAAGAAAATGTAGCAGCAGAGAATTGTTTTCTAAAGCACAAAATGATTTCCCTTGCTACCGGTGTCACCTATGTAATGACAACAATTTCAAAAAAAGATATTTGAGTTTTCCATTTTGTTTTTGTTAAATCAGTCCTCAGAAGAGATAAATAGTTTTTCAATATGTTAGATAAATTTATATTTCTTTATTGTTATTTTTGTTGGGTTGTACTACTTAATTTCTGCACAGCCTACCACAATACACTAAGCACCTGGGGATAATTAAAGTACTAAGGATGAATATATAGAATATGATAGAAAGAGATGAAGTAACATTTTCATCTGGATTATATAAATAAACTCTTTTGTCCTCTATTGTAAGCAAGAATAATATGGTCAAAACTTAAAAAACAATAATTTATCGAATAAGTGGTATGGAAGGGAAACAATGAAGTAGCAACAAAGAAAGACTACAGGGCTTTAAAAGTCAAATTGAAATCATAATGGGAATATAGATATGAGGAAGTTATAGGGTTTCTGAAATAGTGGCATATCTTTGAGTTAAAATTGGAGATTCAAAAGAAGTAGTCAAAACAAATGTAATGATCGGAGAAACTACAAACTGACTTCTGAAAAATTTTAGCGTGTTCATGTCCACTGACAACATTCTCTATTTGAATCTGCTGAGATTCTAGATTTGTGTCGAGAGAAAGACATAAATAATCTCATAATATCTTATAAAAATATGCCATCACTCCCTTCAGCTCATGTTGTTCTACCTCAATCTTTGAGTTTGTTGTAGCCCTACTCTCACTTGAATTGGAATGGACGTACTAGATCCTTCCCAACCATTTTGGAACTACACATTCAGATTCTCTGGCTTCGGACTTGACCTTGTCTCTCAGGTCTATAACTGGACTTAGGCAATGTTCCTGAGACACCAACTTCATGTGTCCCAGTTTGGATAATTGTGTCTTTGTCTTCTTTCCTCTACCTTAGTCCCTATTTTTATCACCTGAGAAATTCCCTACATAGTTCATGATAGTCTCTAACCAGAGATCCCTGGATCCCTGGATCCCAGCCAAATACTTGAACTCTGGCACTCACTGAGAGAATAATCTTTGCCTATGTTATTGTTGCCATGTTACAGTGGCTTGTTTTGTCCACCATTGGCCAACATTGAAGGACATTATAAGAAGCAGCCAGCTCCATGAAATCCATTTCATGTGCACGGTAAGGCTGCTTTGGAGGCTGTTTCTTCACACCTTGCACAGTGGGTTCTTGATTTGGATCCATAGACTTTCTCTTTGAACCTGGAAATAGGAATCGTTATACTTTATCTGAAACTCATTACATTTTATTAATTGGCTTGTTTATTTTTATTTTTATTACTTGGACACATGAATTATGTAACTGACTGTTTTCCACCTTTTGACAGCTGTTAGAAAAATTCAACATCCAATTCTGTCAATTACGCAGAACCAGGCAGCCAATATTTGTTTGCAATAATCTCATCCTGACTGTCTCTCTACCAAGTTCTCCCCAAAGTTCAGAAAGTCTCATCTAATTATATTTAGTTTGCTTTTGTCTTGCTGAATTGAGTGTATTTTTTATAAGCTGCTTATAGTTTTGGAGAGTATAAAAGAGGGGTAAATGGATAAATACTACAGAAACTGTTCCCTGTTTCACCTGCAATCATGGAATGCCAGTTCCATGCCAGTTCCTTCAGGGAGGAGGCTCCCCACTTCACACTGTCCCAACATTCTGCTCTGATGCTGGTTTTCAGAATCTGCATGTGGGTCTGCATCCTCAACATCTGCCCTAGGGTAGCAGGGAGAGTGGTTCTAGGATCTATTTCTTTTCAGTGTGCTCGATGTTGCTGAAGATGACTTGTAAAAATCAAAGTAGGATCCTCTAATCTTTCATCCCAGGGTCGTCGAGTATAATCAGCTTCAATAGCATTCTTCTCACTTTCTACAATTTTATTTTTGACGTTCTTCAATGAAGGAAATTCTACTGCCTCCTTCAGTAATCCATTTCAATATCCAAGGTCTTCCAGGTTTAGGATATCCTATTTGTATCTAACCAGTTATTGTTTTCCATTAAGCATATTGTTAAGGCTCAAGGGTGGAAAAGAACCTCTATTTGTTCTCTCCTCACTATCTCAGGTCTTCACCATAATCCCAGGTTTAAACGTTTCAAGGATATTCAACTAATGTATTCTTTAAGTTTTAAATATGTCACCAAACATTCATTAGGCATTGCATATGGGGGAAGTACATATAGGGTTAGTTAGTATTATTATCACTGGCTGTCAATTATCTTGCATCTACTTATACATATGGATTTATGTAATCCTCTAAAAATCCTTATGAGATAGAAGCTATTATTATCCCTTTAGCACCAATATGGAAACAGAGACACAGAGATATGTAGGAATCTTTTTATGGTCACAACTACCATCAAGGGCTCAGCCACAATCCAAACTTGAGACAAGGGCTACCAGAACCTAAGTATACTCTACTACTTCTAAACCCCCAGATTTATTCTAGTGGCCAAATGTCCCCATCTTTGTAGAAAACTCTTTTGTCTGGTTTATTTATCATCTTCTAAAGGAATCAAAAATTTCCTGAAACAACCATATCTAATATAATACTGAAAATTTTTATATGAAATTTGAGTATTTTGATTTAATGAGTACTATTAGAACCATACAATTTTCTATTATTTTCAATGCACCAGGGATAGTACTTTAGTTTCAGATTTGTGTGAACTTGTCTAGACTTGGCTCTTTGTAATTGTGATCTTCTTTCTATGGACAGAGGGGAAAATATAAAGAATTTCCACTTTCTGTATATCTGGATTTAAGAATCACCACCCAATACATGAACAATATTCATAATTCATAAGTTAAGACTCTAACTCCATTTTACATAAAACTTGTCAGAGCTATCCTTACAACTATCAGCTATCATTATATCAATTATATTGATACAATATCATCATATCAACTATCATATCACAACCCTCATTTTCAATAAAGAATGTTTCCAGCACTAAAAAATCATGGATCTAAGCCCTTGTAATACATTGCCTTATTTATTGCTCCCAAGAACCCTATAATCAAAATAAAATTATTAGCCCAATTTTGCAGATGAGAAAAATCAAGGCCCAGAAAAGTTAAGTAACTGGCCTAAGCCGACTCCTTTAGTTTTGAGGCAAGATCAGAATGTCTTTTGCCATGTGTGTCTAATAGCAGAGAAGCAGATTTTTTTTAGAGAGGTCCCATAACCCAGATCCTGTAATCCAAGTGTAATTACTTACAAACATGCAATATGTGTCAGATACTCACAGATGATCGCCCTTGTGCATCAAAGTATATTAAAATTCTTCGCAATCTCTCACCGAACCAATTTTGCAAACCAATCAAAATGAAGAATCGTTAAGTATGACCCCTTGGCCACCAGGGGGCGCAAGGTCCAGAGCTATCCTAAATCGTGTCCTGAACTCAGCAGGCCTTTTCTTATTTGTAGTGTTAACCTAGTGGCCTGTGGACAGGGAAAACCTCTCAAGAAAAACATAGAGTAAATGTAAGGGACTTTTGTAAATCAAAGGTTAACACCCCTTTGAACTATACCTGGTGGTCAATGCATGTCTTTGAGTTATGAAACTTGATCGAGGACTGACAGAATGTGATAAAAAGATTAAAAATAGAAAAAAAGTTTTAAAAATAAAAAAAAAGAAATCAAAGAAATGGAACCTGTACTTCATCTACACTATTTTAAGCATTATAAAAATTTGAAAGTGTCTGGCAGGACAGTTAGCCACAAGGGTTTTTTAAGGTATTGATTTCTGGGAGACAATTTCTCTTGATAGACAGCCTGCATTTTAATGATGACCACTTCTAAAAGTGATCTTGCCTGTCTTCACATCAAATCATGCAAATTGCCTAGAGTCTGGTATATATGCCCAGTAGGCAGAAGGTGGATTCAACTTTGTGTATCTTTCTTTCTGGAAGCAAGAACTGTTTGTATATCTAAAATGTATGTGAAAGCTTATTTCCTTGGAGGTACAATGCAACCATTGTCCTATACCTAGGTCAGTTTTATTTGAATCTTTCCATTGTCATGCAGATTGTCAGCATGGTCAACAATTATGAAGAGTCCCTGATTGTAAAATAAAATAATAAAGAGAAAAATCAGTAGGAGAGTGCCTGGGGTGAATTTATAATGCATTTGAAGTGTGAAGCTGTCCATTTAACCCTTAACAATATTCATTTTCTTCACAGTGTGCAAACCTTGTCAGTAGTTTGAAAAGCTATGAATTTAAATAACCTTAAGCAGCCTCAGAAATGAATAATTTGATAGGTATATCTGGCAGATGGTTGAAATGTCTATGTACTTTTTTTTTCTTTTTCACTGAGAATATGTTGTAGGGTTTATGCCAAATTTAGGCTGTAAGGAAGGCAAAAATCAAACAATAAATGCTCCATATTTGCAAACTACCAACAGTAAGGTAGCATTTAAGGACAATAGTTGCCAGTCCTACCTCCCTTGATTCTTTAGAGGAATGACCTGAAAAGCTAGAGTTTGTTTGTCCTTGTTTGTTTTTTTAAGATTTTTTTTTTTTGGTTTGTCAAATGAATATTTAATTTAAGATAAAAATCAATGACTTGCTGGTGCCTCTCCAGCTTGTCTTTATTGTTTTGTAAAGCTTAATGCTCATTTCAATATTAATGCAGTACTGACGACTCAACTAACATCCTTTGATTGACATCTCATTGAAGAGACTCTAGTGAGAAGCAGAACATATCTTTTTTCCTTTTGGCTATTGTTGATGTGTACAGACACACTCCTTATCTTGTGCAAATATCTGATAAAAGTTTGCTGAAAATAATATTGTAGACCCTGGTCAACACGTATCAGGATCCATTTATTAAAAATCAGAGTCTTGGGCCAGCCAAGTGGCGCGGTGGTTAAGAGCTGGCTTGGGAAGCCAGCAGCCTCGGTTCGGGTCCCACATATGAGGGCCAGTGACACTGCCCTCAAAAAAAAAAAAAAAAAAAAAAAAAATCAGAGTCCTTACCAGAAGTATGGTCTGGTTATAGAATAAATATCCCAATAGCACCTGGTACTGTAAAAGAGGATCCTGATACAATCGTACCTAGGATTGGTCTGATTCACATTTACCACTAAGTATGCCATGATCCAACAAAGGAATATATTCCCAAGGCTCCAAAAATAACCCCCAAACAAAAACAGCAACATGGTAGCATTCTTTGGAAAGTGTCAACTTTGGAGAAGACAGTTTTAATTAAGAATCAAAATTATACTAAACATAGTGATATAATTAATTATGTTTAATTTATTAACCCAAAGTTATATGGCCTTCAATGTGTATGTGCAAATCAGAAATGTTTAAAGGAGCTTCTAGTTACAAAACTCCAAATTTTAATATGATGATTACAATTTCTTAAATACTTCAGAACATTGAGATAATAATAACAATAATAGCCAAAATATAAAATATTTTTAAATGTCAGAACAACTTATATACGTGAATCTATTTAAACCTCATATCCTAACAATGATATAGGTCCATAAATGAGGTCAGTCATCCAATTAATGATCGGAATTAGAGTACAGATTTTCTACTTCTTAATTCAATGTCCTTTACTACACAAAGCTGCAATGTATTTGTAAAAATTCTTGTAAAATATTTTCAGCTTTATAACTAAAAATGAAATAAAAACCACCTGTATCAATATACCTTAAAATTTTATATGAAAGATAAAGAGGTTGATTTTTCAAATCTTTATGTTTACATTTATTGTCTTAGTTATCAGTATGTCTTTGGCTTGAGTCTGATATCTCAAAAATCTCTTTCAATTGGAATCAAATTCTTCTTTATAATTTCTATTCACTGGGTAAGACAGCCATAGTTCCCTGCCCTGGTAAAGCTTCTGTTCTGTCAGGAAATGCATGAAGGAAATAATACAGAAACAATTATTCAATAATTGTTACATCAAGTACTATGAAATAAAGTTACAGGGTATTGTCAGAAAGCCTTAAGAGTAGTTCCTGAGGATATTAAAGGGAGGGATCAGAAACTGTTTTTTAGGAAGGTAAGAAATGAGCTGAGATTTTAAGAAATAATTAGCTTTGTTAAAAAAAAAAAAGTTGAGAGTCGGTTTGGGCCAAGAGAATACCATATGCAAACTCATGAGAATATTTGAAGGGCCAAGCATGTTTGAGGAACCTAAACAGGGCCAGTGAGTTAGAACTCATATAATAAAGGGGAAAGAATCAGTTCAGTCTTTACAGTTGACAGATATTATATCGATCCTTGTAAGGACAGGTTAAAGATTTCGTTGCTTGTGCAAAGGTAGGCATTTTGCAAGGACAGCTTGGTCCTAATTTACTAGCCCCATCTTTCACTCCTTTGTTTCTTGAACGTTTCTTCTGGCCAAACTGATCTACCTGTTACCCGTGTTGGGGTTCTTGGGTTCCCCAAGATAGATATCGAGGGGGAAATCCCAGAAAAATGTTCCAGAAAAATTTTATTAAGGTTATGCTTCAGCACAAGGGGAGTAGCACAGAAGAGAGGAAGGTCCTCTGAACTATTGAGGGGCCAGCTCTGCTCGGCTGCTTTTATAAGCTGGGGACAAAGTGGGCTTGCCCGAAAAGGCTGGGTTTTTTTAAGTGGTCAGCTTTTTGAAAAAGGCGGCCTTTCTTTATTGGCTATGTTGGCTGGCAACGATGTTTGTACCTGCGTTGTGGGGGGCAAGATGGCAGACTGCTCATTGTCATCACCCCGTCACCCCAGGAATGTCGTATAGCCCTCAAACCTTGATCAACTGTGCATGCAGAACAGTGGTTTTGACATCTGTATGGAAGTAAAAGGTTAAAAGGGAGATAATAATCAGCTACTTCTGCATTTTTATGTAGGGAATGATGGGGTAGTGGCATTCTTGTGGTCAGCTTATCTGATTTTCTCTTGGTCATCCAGCATTCCTTCTGCCCAGGCCCAAGTCCCTATGCTGGCTCATATTCATTAACTCTTAAATATATCATTGAAGATCCTATCTTGTTCCCATTACCTCCATCATTTTCCTTGCCTAAAATTATTCACATTTCTTGTCCAATACCCTCTATTTGGAAATATAACCATGCCTATTACTCTGCAAGGTTGCAAGTACTTAGCACACCTTTATTTTCACATGCTATGGATATACCACTGACAGGGTGGAAAAAAACTTTTTCCCTCTGTTTTCTTATGTTCAGCACCTGGGTCCTGCAAATTGAACTGACAAAAGACAGGTTAAATGAGAAAAAGTGGTTATATCCCATGCATATGGAGCCTCACGAAAAGAAATTAAAAACCCAAAAGAGGTGATCAGACCCAGAGGCTTATATACCATTTTAACAAAGAACAAAAAATATGGAGAAGTGAGAAGAGAAAGGAAAAGCGTTTTGAGCTTCAAGGGGGCAGGTAAATTATGCAAAGGCAAATAAAGGGAGAAAACAAGAGTTATTTAGTAAAGTTTGTTCAGGCCCATTTCAGTGCTGACTTCCCATTTCATGGCAATGAAACTCCTCTCTGGGAAATGAGATTTACGGCATTCCTGATTTCTCAGTTTTCACTCTCAGTCAGATAAAGGAAGCTCTGAGAAGGCTTCTTTCTGCATCTGTTGATTCTCAATGGCCTTTAATTTAAAATAATTCATATGGGGAAGTAGTATTGTTGAGGGTGGCATATTATGATTCCCTTCACCACTTTTAATAACTATGATGGCACATCCATGTTGCACTTTTCCCTGGAGAGTGAATCTTTGAAAACAGGGAAAATTCTCCAGTTCTTATCAAAAGAGATACTGGGAAAGACTCAGAAGAATAAATGAACCAGAAAATGGTCAAGTTGCATGCCTGAGTCACAGACCTGTCCTTCTATCCAAAATTCTTAACATTAAGGACATGTATTTAAAATTAATAAATACCTACTCTTGAGAAACAGAGAATACTATATGTGGCCTAAAATATTAGAAATTCCTAAAAGAAAAATTTGAGAAAGCACCTATAGCCTATATATGTACCTACGGTACATACATGAGTAGTTCTGGAGAGGAGGGGACTTTCCTATAAATATTCTAAACCCAGAAGTAATAGATAAAAGGTATAATCAGAATCCCTGGGGAAATGTCCAGGTTGATAATTCTAGAAATAAAGCTTAGAAAAGCTGAGAAGTTTGGACTCCGAAGGAATGGGCAGCAGAAGCATTTATTGTTAAGTATAGCCAATGATACCCAAGAAGCAAGGCAGTGCACGAGGGGATGGTTTACTCCTTATGGAGGCTTTCTGAAAGAATTAGTAATGGATGTATTTGAGCAAAATAAAGATTAATTTCATGTAAACTCCCCAGGGTCAGCTATATCACATTAACAACTGCCTTCTTATCAATTACAAGTTACTCAATAAAGTAATTCAAATAGTGGGTTTCAGGAGTTTGGTCAGTATGTTGCATTTATCTTGGATTCAATATACTTCTATAAGATCTTTGACACAGCATTTACAAGTAGAATACCATCAAGGGCAAAACCTTCATGTGTTCCTAATGATAGAGTAAAGGTCACAGACCACCTTTAAATTTCTTCTTTCAGATCTTGATTATCGGATCATTACAATTGGCATTGATCTAGTTGGTAATATAGCAATAGAACACTGAACACAATTGCAGAATACATGTCATTTTCAAGTACATATAAAACATTTCCAGATACTTCCAATATGCTAAGTCAAAACTCCCAGTGAAAAATTCCAATGAATTGAAGTCATGCAGAAAATGTTCATTGACCAAAATACATCAATGTGGATAGATAAGTAGGAGAGACTCATATGTCAGAAATTGGAAATAACATACCTAAATAATTTAAGGTATGATTGGTATTTAAAATGAAAATTGGAAAACATCTTTAACTAAATGATAAGTAAGGCACATATCAATCTATGTTTAGTAGGAAATTATAGTCTTAAATTCATATAAAAAGACAAAAGGCAGAAGAAAAAAGTATTAAACTTAAGAAATTAGAAATGAAATTAAATACAAAAAATTAGAAAGAAGGAAACAATAAAAATAAACACACTGATAAAGCATAAATACATAAGAAAAGAATGAACAAATACAAATGTTGGCTATTTGAAAAAATCTAATAAAACAGATGTCCTAGGAATATTGATGAACAAAAATGAAAAGGGACAAGTCATGATATTGATAATTTAGAAAGAACATTGCTAATAATATAGTTATTAAAACTAGTATAATATGATATTATAAATAATATAATGGCAATAATTTTTAAATGTAAATATTTGTAAGATAATGCCTAGGAATTAAAATGAACAAAACTGACACTAGGAGATATAGTGATTCTCTATAGTCTTACCAATACTAAATTTTTAAAATTTAATTAAAAATATTTACACTAAAAAAACACAGATGGCTGCTGTAAAGATTTTTGCAGGATTTGAAGTTCCCAGTCTGATAATATTAAATTGTCTGTTATATCTGAGTCTAATTCTGATGCTTGATAAAACATTTGATAAAATTCAATTTTATTTTATAAGGATCAAAGAATGCATACAAAATTAAGAATAGAAAAGAACTGGGCCTGCCGAGTGGCTCAGTTGGTTAAGAGCTCGATCAAGAATGTGAGCTGAGCTCTGAGCAACAGCAGTTCAATGCCCAGCCCAAGCTGAGCTGCCACTGAGATGCCAATAGGTGGCAGGATAGCTCAGCTAAAAAAAAGAAAAAAAGAAAAAAAAAGAAAAAGAATAGAAAAGAACTTTCTTATCTACAAAAAATATTTATAATACATTTTACAAAATCTACTCCAAAAACAGACCTCTAGGTTGGAAAACATAGATGTCCTGATCTGCTTGCTCTCTTGGTGTAGTTTACATCCAAAAATATAAACTGAAATTTTAACATTATTTATTAATTATTTAATGTGATATTCTTCCAAGAATAGACCTAGTAAATAACAGTTGTATAACTAAACCATATTAAATACCCTTATTCAAAACAGAAACAGTTTTACCTTTGAATAAATTGAATCACTACTCTGACTAATTAAATCTATTCTTCTCCAGTGCTTTATACAACAATGGAGAGAAGAGAGATGGAGTGGGAAGAGGAAAAAGACAGAAAAAATATAGAGTGAGGGAAACAGAACAAGAGAGAGAAATGAACAAAGTGGAGAAAACGAAGGGAGAGAGGGAGAGAGAGAAAGGGTAGGGGTAGAGAGAGGCCAGAGTCATTTAGACAAAAAAGATGTCATTTTATATGTAATTTTATTTCAAAATAGTGTTCAGATAGAGTTATGATACAATTATCTTAGATAGGAAGGTCTTCTCTACCTCATTTTACAACTGAAGAACCGAAGTTCTGCTGTGATGACTATGATTGAAAGTCATTCTGCTGGTTGAAACTATAAGGTCAGAAGTGACAGAATGTTTACAGTATTTGCTTGTGTGTCTTACAGATGGGTTGAGTTTATGTTAATATATATCCTGCATCAAAAGAACAAGAAAGACTATGAATATAGCTTTGACATTCCCCTTTCTCCCAACAAAACTAGGAGAAAACAATGAAATACACAAATATACTTACACACACACACACACACACACACACACACACACACACACACACTAGGCAAACTTGTATCTTAAAATCTTGGAGCAAAACGCTAAGAGCAAAAGGAAAAAAATGGATTAGGATATATAGTTATAGCAGGTTCACTTGTCTTTCCATATTTCTACTAGTTACCATTTAGAGCCAAATATTGGAGCACTTGCATATCTAAATTACATCTCCCAACACCAATGCAAATTATTCCTTTACATTAGTTTAATTCTTTACAACAGTATGCATTATATTGAGACCTTGTAAAGCATAGTGTTACATGGGCAACTTTGATCTCCAAAAAAATTCCAGGATCAAAGTTTTTCCTGATTTGGACATAAATCTCAGCTAAAATAGTGATAATAGTCTAGTCAAGAAGCAACCTGGTACAAATGCCTTTGAATTGGTGTTACTATACGTGGCTGGAGCATTACTGAGTTAATTAATCATTTCTTTGAACTTCCATATTCTGCTGTCACTAGGTTAAGAGTAAATGCCAGTCACTGTTACTCTATTTGACATTCATTTTCAGTACTAATGTTTTGTAAATAGAAAGAGAAAAGAGAAAAATTGTGGCTCTGAGAAACACAATGCAGAGAAAATTCATGATATAAAGAAATTCGTAGACACAATTTAACATCTTTACTATTCTTAATTGGAAAATTCTCATCCTAAATAAAGTACTGATTGAATTTGTGGTTATTTTGTTGTTGTTGAAGTTAATTTGAGTGTCAACGGCTGTAATTAATGTACTTATTAATGTGAAGTTTGGCAGCCAGAGCTTGAATCACAGCTCCTCCAATTACCAGCTACTTGAATTTGAGCCAATTACATGACCTCTCTAAGCCACAGTTGCTCCATTTGCAAAATGGGGATGTTAATAGTGCCCCTTCATATAAGATGGTCATAAGTATAAATAAGATAACAATTGTAAAGTATTTTTATGGGGACTGTGCAACATTTCATACTCACAATTAATTATTGTGTCACAGAGATTTCAAATGTATTCATCAATAGAAGGAATTTTAAAGCTTGTTCTGAGGAATTTCAGGGATTCCAGAGAGGCAGCTAAGGAGATAAATAGAATGGCCTGAGATTCTCCATCCCCTGCTTTAAATAGAACAGTTCTACTCTTAATTTCTTTTATGCTTTTCTTTATGGAGAGTTTAAAAAATATTCAAGAGTCATGAGAACATGATAATAAACCCCCAGGTACCTATCACTCAGCTTTGTATAATTTTTTTTTATTTTTATTTTTTTATTATTTTTTTTTTAAAGATTTTATTGGGGAATTGGCAGAGGGGAACAGCATTGGGGAATCGGAGAAGGGGAACAGACAAGTTGCTGTCTTTTTGTTCTTCAGGTTAGTTGCGGAGGATGTTGCTTCACTGTTGGTATCGTCATTGCGCGCTTCCCGGATGAGGCAGATCGGTCGCTGGCCTCTGGATGTTGCTCACCGCGGCTATTGGCAGCCCACGCTTGGCTGCCAGCCGCTCACGCTGGCTGCGGGCCACTCACTGTAGCCTATGGCAGCCCACACCATCACCGGGGCTTGCACAGCCCAGCTCCAGGTGGAGCTGTTGTTAGCTGTAGAGGGCAGTGTCACTGGCCCTCATGTGGGATCCGAACCGGGGCCGCTGGCATCCCAAAACCAGCGCTTAACCAATGCGCCACTCGGCCGGCCCTCAGCTTTGTATAATTAACATTTCAATATATTTTATATAGTGTTTTTCTTGTCAAGATTTGCCTTGCAAAATATTTCTGATTCTAAAAAATTAAATTTGAAAACCACTGACTTGCAAGCTTAATACATTCTGGGTGAGATGGGGGATTTCATTCTTAGTCATCAATTTGAGTTAAGGCACCAAAAAGAACGCCATGTATAAAAAACATTTTCATTCTGAGTCAGTCAGGTACTCAATTTTGTCATCTCTGCCTACACTCAGTCTCTCTAGGTGAACCAATCCAGCCCCAACAGCACTGGCTTTAAACTCCATTGCTAAGCCATGACCCCAGATGTTATCTCTAGCACTGACCTCTGGGAGTGCATAAACTTGGACATCTAATAACATTTTAAAATAAAATGCAGCAATCAAGACTCTTCGTTTTCTCACCCACGACCATCTCAACCTTTTCTATCTCAGTAAATGACACTGCCTTTCACCTAGTTACTCAAACCAAAACTGTAGTGACGCCTCTCTCTCTCTCTCTCTCTCTCTCTCTCTCTCTCTCTCTCTCTCTCTCTCTCTCCCCTATTCACATCAGAATCTTGGTGCTGAAAAAGTAAAACATCTGAATTCTATTCATGCCTAACCATATATACTGCTATGACCCTAACTGGTCCCCACGCCTGTTTTCTTGCCCTTTATAATCCATTCTCAGTGCAGCAACCTAAGTGATCTTTGCAAACCATGAATCAGATCGTTTCATTCCCCTGCTTAAATCTTCCAGAGGAGTTATATGATTCTCTGAATGCATTCCACACTCATCCCACAGCTCTGTGTTATCTAGCCCTCCTCCTCCTCCTCTGTTACTCTTCCCCAATTTATTCACTGCTCTCCAAACACAGGCCTGTTTGCTATTCTTCTTAGAACTGCAGTAGGCTGGTTCTGTCTTAGGCTTTGGTGCTTGCTGATCCCCCTGCCTGGAGAACTTTTCTGTCACATTTTAAATGGCTGTCCTCTTCACAGCCTCTACATATCCTTTAGGTCTCTGCTTAAGTATTGGGTTGTCGGAAAAGCCATGACATATTTCTTCTCAATAGTAGCTCCTCAGAGAATCCTTTCCTGGTCATCAGATCTGAAGTAATTGACCTCCTCTCCCTCTCATTACATAGGAAAACCATATGTGGCAGGGAGCCCTAGACAAAGGTTTTCCCAGACCACATGGCCACCTAGACTTCTGCATTCAACACTTCCTAATTCCTACCTCACCCGGGAGCCAGTCAGGAACTAACACTGTGCCACATGCCCTAACAAGGAATCCTAGTTGCTAACCCGGCAACCTCAGGGTATATAGCTCCAAGTCATGTCTGGATGGGGGTCAGCCTCTGGACATGAATCCGCTGAGCCGGTGCCGGCATCAATAAAAGCTGCTTCCCGCTCCAAGCCTTGGTGTCCGGTCTCTCTGAGTATCCCGCAATGCATACAGACTGCACTGTCTTTCCAGCACGGATCACTACAGAAGGGTTCTTTCTATTCACTGGTTTTCTTTTCTGTCTTTTCTTCTGCTAGAAAGTAATCTCACTGAGAGCAGGGACTTTGACTTTCCTGTTAAATAATTTTTTTTTTCTCCAGCATGTAGCTATTACAAGACATAATAAATACTGGTGATAATAATAGTTAAATAAATAACAATATTGGGCCAGCCGAGTCGCCCGGTGGTTAAGCGCTGGCTTGGGAAGCCAGCGGCCCCGGTTCAGGTCCCACATATGAGGGCCAGTGACATTGCCCTCAAAAAAAAAAAAAAATAAATAAATAACAATATTATTAAATAGTAGAGTATGGACTACCGTCCCTGTAGATCAAAGGCTTTACACTAATCGTAGCTCCTCCCACTTTAAATGAGCTTTAGTTACTCATTTTATTTCTCTGAGTCATTCCCCTGTCTTTTAAATTGAAATAATTACTAAGATACATTATTGTTGGGAAGATTGTGATATGGACCCAGCAAGTGCTCCCTTCCTCCCCAATTGGACAACTTTTAAGTCTCCTCTTCCCTAGTTTCTTAGCACTTGGCTTTGATTACTCTCTAATGAGTTTCTGAAACCTAGACTAAAGATTGCCCCTAAACACAGGATATCTGTCACCCACTCCAGCTTTAGATAACTACTTAAAAGCCTGTGACTTCCTAACATTCCCCAAGCCATTCCAGACCTAACTCTTGGATAATCCCATCCCGAAGACTAAATAGGTTTTAACATTCCCCCAGACCAGTATACTTGTTGATTGTAAACATTAAAGGCTAATGTTCTTTCCAAACCTGTAGCCACCTCAATAATTTTGACCTCTGCGCATTAAGAAATTTATTTATTTATTTATTTATTTTTAAGATTTTATTGGGGAATTGGGGAAGGGGAACTGACAAGTTGCTGTCCTTTAGTTCTTCAGTCTAGTTGTGGAGGACATTATTTCACTGGCCCATGTTGGTACCGTCATTGCGCTCTTCCCGGTGAGGCAGATTGGTCGCCAGCCTCTGGACGACTGCTCACGGTGGCTCTTGACAGCTCACACTGGCTGCCGGCCACTCACTGTAGCTTATGGCAGCCCACTGCAGCAGGGGCTGCAGCTATGCCGTCCCGGGGACTCACAGCAGCCCAGTTCCAGGTGGAGCTGTTGTTCACCATCTTAGCTGTAGAGGGCAGTGTCACTGGCCCTCATATGTGGGATCCGAACCAGTGCCCTGCTGCTCAGAGCTGGTGTCCCAAGCCAGCTCTTAACCAACGCGCCATTCAGGATACAGAGACCCTTGAGGATACAGAGGGCACCACAGCAAGATTGCCAGTCTCAACTAAAGAAGCCAACATGGTCTTCCAGGCATGGATCTGGAGACCCCTTCCTCTCATGTGAGATCAGATAGAGTAAGAATTACGTGAATCCCCCAAGTAGGCAGGGACAGCTTCCTGCCCAGCAGGAAGTAGATATAGAAGAGAAGACCTCCCATCCCTCAACTCCTCACAGAGATTTTTATAAGGATATTGTCTCTCAAGGGGAAACAAGACAGGCAGTTAGAGGCAGGCATTGAGTCTCTGCATTCCTACACATCCCACAGAATACACCACCCAAAAGACCTCCCCTCTGCACCCAAAACTTCCCCTTCATTGTGCTTATCCACCATGAGAGGGAAACAAATAAGTACAAAATACTAGACTGGATTAAACCAGTCACCCACACCTGCACAGTAAAGGCCATGATGGCCTTCATTTCACCTGAGCCTCATTATACCATCATTGTTATATCATACATATGCCTGGAAATTTATTAATATTATTATAACAGACTGAATTCTAGGAAGGAACATGCACAGTCTAAAGAAATGAGCTAATAGCCTGTTGTCAATTTCAGGTATCAATCAAGTGGTCCCACGCCCAGAGAGGAACAGCCCATTGTAGAGAAAGAAGGGATAAAAACTCCAAGTCCTGGTCAGTCAGTGCCTTTTGAGCTTCTTTTGCTCGGCCCGCTTCAAACTCTTTGGAGTGTACTTTCTTTTCTAATAATTGCCCTTCAGCCATTCTCTACTTCTCTGGCCTGCTTCTGCTTCTTTGAAATGTATATTTACTTCTAATAAACTGCTTTTCTGCAACCTT
Organism: Aselliscus stoliczkanus; assembly: GCA_033961575.1. Taxonomy (NCBI): domain Eukaryota; kingdom Metazoa; phylum Chordata; class Mammalia; order Chiroptera; family Hipposideridae; genus Aselliscus; species Aselliscus stoliczkanus. The sequence goes on from CM066728.1 coordinate 182,476,723, forward strand.
ACCTCTCTGGCCCGTGTCTCCATTCTTTGGCTTCACCAGACTAGGATACCTGCGTAAGAAATATCCTACATCAAGGCGTGAAATGATGTAAAGCTTATTCTCCATTTGTCTCCACTCCCATCCAGTCCCTATCTTTCCCCATCTTGCTGTTCATATGGCTGGCATCCATGTGTCACCTAAATTCATTTTCCCTTAAGCTTCTCTTTGAGACCCAACAATGGGAGAAACGTTTTCTTCTTGTTGGGCCCTCAGCCTCTTGCTGTTAGACTGTGGTTTCTTCACCAGCTGATTATGGTAAAGCTTCTGCCTGGCAGCTCTTCTCTTCCACACCCCAGATCTTATCAGGCACTGGCAGGGCCATTCCTTCCTCTTGCCCTTTCAGAGGCAATAATGCCTTCCTGCTGTTGTTAGTGTCTGGATGCCTTTCTTTAATTAACATTAACTAAGCCCTTTTAGGTGAACGTTTGTTTCCTGCCAAGATCATGATTGACATAAATATCGTATGTGGGCAGTTCTACACTGCCTAACACATACTTTCAAAAATATTTATTGAGTAACTATTGCACACTAGGAACTAAGCAGGCAATCAACACTACTTTGTGGCTGACATATATACATAAGAGTCATGCAAATGCTTTAATTAAATAAGATAGCAAGCCTTTAGGCAAAATTAAAATTCAAAATAAAGCACCACAACATTAAAATATGGGTTAAGAAAATACAGCAATTTGTGTTGCTCTTGCTATTAGTGTTTCTGTTGATTTTATGCACATACCCTGGAAATAGAAAACAGATACATACGTATACTTACAGACATTAATAGGTTTTTTAATGCTTGATCCTTACAGCAGCAGTTTATCAAACTGCAGGTATGAGTTTACATACATGCACTTATATATTCACTCATGACCACTGGCATGATCTACAAATGCAGTACTGAATCAAACGAGGCAAACACAATAAGTGCTTATTTAATTTTCATTTTATCAAGCAGAGCTCCCTGGTAATCAGGTACCTGTAGGTCTAGACTGCAGTGGTGCAGGCAGGCACTGAGACATTGATTTTTAAGGGATCAGAGTTCTTGGGTTCATAGGCCAGCTTTACATCTTACTAACTCTTTGACCTTGGACATGCTACTTAAACTCTCAAATCTCGATTTTTCTCACCTGTCAAAACGAGGTGTACATTAATAACTGTGCATGCCTCATAAGGCTGTTGAAGAATAAGCTGAAATAATAAATGTCAAATGCTCATTGAAAGAGCACCATGAATGTTCATAAAATAGTTGCTACTAATGTGATTATTAGTAGTGCTGATCCTGAGGCTAGGTAAGATACTGAAAGAGGTTCAGATATTAAAAGTTGTAGAGTCTCCAAATTCACAGTTGCATATGGCACGATAACTTTATTGTCATTTTGTTTTCCTTTTTGACTACACAAACACACACACAGACACATACACACCCCTATAAAATATATAAATATATGAGGTTATATATAGGGACTTGATTAACCAGGTATAGTTTGTGCTACCTCTGCACTAATCCAGCATGATTAACTAAACTCTACAGCCCTCATTCAAGCTTGTGAATAATCTAAAGTAGAAAACAACAATAATGCTGAAGTGGGAACGAAGCTATCTGAGTAAACTAGCCTCTTTATGAAATCATCAGGAAACATGAAATCTCTTTTCTATGAACTCAGGTCTTCATCCCACATCTATAAAGCAAAGGACATGAACCTGGTACAGTACTTTTCAAAGAGTTATACATGAAACATTTGTTTAGGAGTGACTGAGGATCTTGCTTCTTGACACACAGATTGCTGGCCTCTACACCCACACCTACTGAGCCTGAGATAGACACTGATGGAAAAAGAAGAGGCAACAGAACTACTTTATTTTAAAATGAGGATCTCAGGTGATTCTCATCCATACTTAAGTGCTGAAAACTGCTGGGATAGAAATGGTATATTCCAACTTCAGTCCTCGATGAAATATGTCAGACCATTACCATGATATTTGAGATATATTCCTGAAATGGATTAATGTGAAAAAAAGACATGCAGACCTTTCTCTCTATGTTCAAATTATTGCCATTTACCTTATCTTTTCACTGGAGTTTTTGCATCACCACCATTTGACAGCCACAAAAATAGTATAGCCTTAATGGACTGTGAAGCCGTGAGCCAATCACAAAGGCAACACAAAATTCAATCCCAAACACCTGCAGCTCATTACAAATTTAGCAGCACAAATGCCAGAGGCTATAATGGGTCTCAGATAGTCTGTGCAACTCTGCCAATACTCACCTATAATTTGGACTTGACATTTACAAAAAAGACAACATTTACAAAAAGAAAAGGGCAAAGAGTTTTACCAAATAGTCCCACTCTTTCAACTCCCCCCTCCCTACAAAGGCTCTGCAGGAAATAAAAATAAAAAAATCAATTCTAAATACAGGTGCTATTTGTATTCCTTCTGGAGTGCTTATGAAACCAAATTAATTGATGAAGAATTAAACCAATATTCATTAAGGGATTTGGAGGTATTATGTTTTTTCCCAGAAAGTAACATTCTCTGTAAAATGTCCTTAGCATAAAAAAATGGGGGGAGGGAGGAGAGAAAAAGAAGGGAGGGTAGAAATAAAATAAAATAAAAATGCCAGTTTTATTTTTAGACTTTCTTCCTATTTTGGTTTAAGAGTTAGGTGTATTCAGTAAATGCAGACTTGAAGTCTTACAAATGAAAATTGTCATAGTTGCAAATATGGATCATTATGGTTGTCCTTTGTGTGGAATAGAAAGAAAACTGAACTCAGTCATCTGGAGAGTAATTCTGCCTCTGGATTCATTGCTAGTTGGGTGACCTTGGAAATACCATTTAACAACCTGGGATTCCGTTTCTTCCATTTCAGCTTTTGAGAACTGCAGACTCTGGCTTGATCTTCCCCTCGGTGGCCTCAGGTCCAGAATAAGGACTCCTCATAAGCTGTGATCTATAGACTGTTGATATTTTACACCAAACTTTCATCGGCTTTCATTCTCATCCCTATGTATTACAACATAAGCCTGAGAAACAGACACTGTCAATAGGAACAGACCTTTCAACAGACACATTAAAAGGTCTGTTCCTAATGCACATATGGTCCTAAGGAGAGATTTTACTTTGTTCCCTTTTCTGGGGTGTTTTAAAATCTTAACATGATTTTTTTGCCCAGTCTCTCAGAACACTTTGGAAATTGCTCCCCTTCAGTGCCATTTGATGTAAATTGAAGAAAGTAAACTCATTTCAGTATTTGAAATACACATAGGAGAGTAGTCTGTTAATAAGAAAATCACACATCCTTACATGAAAGAGAGACAGAGAAAGAGAGAGAAAGATGGAAATGTTCTTATAAGGCCACTGTCTTATCAGATTATGGTCTCATCCTTGTGACCTAATTTAATATTAATTACCTCCTAAAAACCTTGCATATCTCCAGCTACATCGAGGGTTGGGGCTTCAACATATGAATTCAGGGGCTAACGTAGGAGCACAATTCATTCCATAGGACTGTTATAATGTAATAAGGAAGGAAAATATCCATAACATATGTTAGAGTAAACCAACAGCTGACTGTAATATTGTGATTTATAATAAGAAATGTATATTTGGTCTTTGTCCACTGTTCCTGGCACCCGAGCTCCTAAAAGCCTTGCCATTTCCTAAGATTCTTTTATTAGGTTAATGACTTTTGGAAAGCCCCTAGGTAACCTAAGGATGGGGTTTGGTTGCCTGAGGACCACCCATGTGATTGGAGGGGCCTAACTTTCAGTCCCACCCCTGACCTCTAGGAGGGGAGAGGGGCTAGAGATTGAGTTAAATTGCCAATTGCCAATAATTTAATCAATCGTTCCTATGTGATAAAGACTCCATAAAAATCAAAACAAAGGGACTGGTTTCAGAGTGCTTCTGGGTTGGTGAACATATGGAGATCCTGGGAGAATGGCACACCCAGAGACAGCATGGAAGCTCCATGTCCTTTCTCCTTCCTTGCTTTATGCATCTCTTCCAGCTGAATGTTCCTGAGTTATAATCTTTCATAACAAACTAGTTATCTAGTAAGTAGAATGTTTCTCTGATAACAGCTCTAGCATATTAATTAAACCCAAGGAGGGCGTCATTGGAACCTCCAATCTATAGCTGGTTGGCTCTGCATGAATGATAACCTGGGCTTGTGACCTGGCATCCAAAGTGTGTGTCTGGAGAGGAAGGTAGTCTTCATGGGACTGAGTCCTTAACTTATAGAATCTGATGCTATTTTCTAGCATATAAGGTCAGAATTGAGTTGACTTGTAGGGTACTCAGCTGGTGTTAGAGAATTGTTTGGTTGTGTGGAAAGCCCCTTCCCCACAGATTAGAATTGGGGACTAGAATCGTTATTTAAAAATACTATATCTCAATGTTTTACATATATTTATATGTTCCTAGAAAAATAACTAAAAGGATATGCTCAATGTATTTATGATTGTTGCTTCCGGGTGGTTGGACTATGAGTGATATATAATTAACTTTAGTTTTTATACCCAATTTCTTGTAATTAAGATAAAATATGATTAACAAATGTTGCCTGAGTGAATTGACATACCCTGGAAAATAATCTACTGACTTTGTAGTGATTCACAACCCTCTAACTCAGATCACTATAAGTGAAACTATTTCTCTGTTCCACTGAACTCTCAACCTCAGAATGCTTTTGTGAGTTCTCCTGGCGTGTAAATTATGAGATTATTCCTAAACTTGTCAGGTTCTGATGATGTACTGCCTACTATAATAAAATAGAAGCAATTCATAAACTATTCCTTTACCTGAACCAGTTTCTAGCTCTGTGGCTTTGCAGCTCCCATTGTTCTTTTCCTCCCAGAATGTGTAGTATAAGGGATACTTTATGGAACCAAACAGATAGTTGAGAGCTACTTTGACTCGCTAATTCTTGACATTGTTACTCTGGCTTTAAGGTGGCATTAGAAGGATGAAAAACAGATGATTGAAGATAGTGATCTGTGCTCATGTTGGTGCTTTGCAAATGCGCCAAAGGTGTGGCCCATGATACTGAGCCAGTGTATCTTTGGAACTCCCTGGCAGGGCCTGGGGCAAATAGAAACCCTAGATTGGTACAGACCTGTTACAAAAAAAAACCTCATCAAGGAAAACTGAAAGCAACAAAGGAACAAGACGAACAAATAAAAAACCAAAAGCTCATATAGACACAGACAATAGTTTAGTGGTTACCAGAGAGTAAGGGGGTGAGGGTGGTAGATGAGCGTAAATGGGAACAAATGTATGGTGATGAAAGAGAACTGACTCTGGGTGCTGAGCACACAATGTGATAAATAGGAGATATATTAGAGAATTGTACACTTGAAACCTATGTAATTTTACTCACCATTGTCACCCCAATACATTTTAATTAAAAATAATAATTTTTTTTTAAAGGAATTCTTGGCAAACTGAAGGATGTATCACCCTGAAGTCCTCACAAGCATCAGGCATAGTAAGCGAGGTTCAGCACTTGCTGCGCCTTGGGGGCACATACAGCTTGATTTGACTTCAGCAGCTCAGCGCAGAAGGTGAGCCATTTTCCATCAAGGCAGTCAGGACTTTGCTAAAGGAAGTTGTGTTCCAATCTAAGGAGCCCTATGCTCAACTGGAGGTGTGGGCAGCTAGGTTCAGGTGTGGGGGCACAGAAGGAGGCAGGGAATGGCTCTTGGCATGTACCGTGGCAAGCACCAATCTTCACATATAAAATATGCATTTCATTTTGCAGCTGATGAATGTTTTCAGTGGCCTCCAAACTTGCTTCATGAGTGACATCTGGAACAATGCATTCCATTTTTAATATTCAGTATCTGTGTTTCCCATGACACTAAAAAGATTGGGAAGCAAAGAGTTAACCAAATAGCATTGTGTCATCATCTAAATTCAACCCAATTATGAGAATTTAAGACATAGGAAGGCGATTTAAGATGTTTGGTAGTAAAGTAAAAATCATTAAATATGCAGAGAGTGTTGCTGCCCACTTAGCTGCCTCTTTGACTAATGGTCTAATCTGCAGATGGCTTAAAATTCAATTCATTTAGTACTTCCTTGCAGCTAAGCAAAGCCTAGCACACATGCTTTTCTTCAATGCTCTGCTTACTTATGTCTTCAGTTCAAATTGCTCTGGCTGGCAGTTTACACCATCATAGGGCTAAGAAAACTTGAGGAGCATTTATTTCACATCTACTAATTAGGTATGTGTATTTGACCTTACAGTCTCTTCAGAGGAACCTGAAGGCAAGTATTGCATTTTTTGACATAATACCCTCTGAGTGAGAGCTAGTATGGGAGGCAAAAGTGAAGCCCTAGATAGGACATTCAGGAGGTACAAATATCCTTTTCAACTTATGTAATCTAATGAAGGCATCTCGTTTTCTTGATCCTAAAATTAGAGTTAATATTTGCCCCCACTAAAGGATCTTCTGGTCAGAGGGAGGAGATGTCTAAATGACACCATCAGGTTCATTTGAAACATGATGTGCTTTTGAAGGTGCTAATATTGGAGGAGCCCACACTGGCAAATCCTTAAATGGGCTGGTTGACTTTCTCTCAGGAATATAAGCACTCTTCAGCACATTCAGTTATATTATCAATTTGTGTTCTTCTTCAAAAAAATCCAAACACCATTTATATTTAGTCTATTAGTTTTGTTTATAATATACTTCTGCTTTTCTTTTTAGATTCAATTACCTTGGAAAGCTATCAGGGTCACAGATAAAATGCTGTATTGCTATTGGAGATTTCTTTCTTTATAAATGATGGACTTATCTTACTGCCTTTTCTTGGGGTTAAATAAAAAGAATAACAAAAATATCTAGAAATCTCAAAGTCTTTCTCAGTTCTATTCACTTTCCTTCTCTCTCCTCCCCCTACTGCATCCTATAAAAACAATCTGATAAAAACAAGGAAGCTAACATCAATGATCCTAAGGCATTATTTCTATTATCCACAGAATTGAAAGTACAGCATTGAATTCGGAACCAATATTCAAGAGTTAACAAAACAGGATTAAAATCTCAGCCTCACTGTGCAAACTTTGATGCAATATTTAACCTCAATTTTTTTGTTTCTAAAATAATATAACAAACCTCAAGAGTACTGTTTGAGGATAAAATGACAAGCCAAGTACCAGGCATATAGTGATCATACAATAAATCTTACATTACTGTTATCTATAGAAGTTCACTGTGACACAGTAATTATTCCCAGTTTACTATGGAAAATAAAGACTCAAAGTATTAAATAGAGTGTCAGAGTTCATATGGTTGGAAAATCACAATCAAAATCACTTTAACTCCAAAGTATGTTTTTCATTCATGTTCAATTATAGATATATCAGGGGTTTTTATTACTGTTATTTTTAAGCTCCAATAGCTAAATCATCAAACTCAAAAAGGGATTAAAAACAAACAAATTTTTAAAAATTGCTGGTAATTCTTAGTTCTTGGTAGAACATACATTAATAGTTAATAAATCCATAAATGAAAACATATACCATGCCCATGGATAGGAAGAATTAATATAATTAAAATGTCCACACCACCTAAAGCAATTCATAGATTTAGTGAAATCCCTTTCAAGATACAAATGGCTTTTTTCACAGAACTAGCACAAAATCCTAAAATTTACATGGAATCACAAAAGACCCCGAATAACTATGACAATCTTGAGAAAGAAGAACAAAGCTGGAGATATCAAGCTACATGATATTAAACTATAATACAAGATCATAATAATCAAAACAGCATAGTACTGGCATAAAAACAGATACAAATCAATGGAACAGAATAGATAGCCCAGAAATAAATCCAGACCTATTTGATCATTTATTCTATAATAAAGGAAGCAAGAATATATAATAAATGGTGCTGGGAAAACTAGACAGGTACATGCAAAAAATGAAACTGGATGACCTTCTTACTCCATATACAAGAATAAACTCAAAATGGATTAACGGGGCTGGCCGGGTGGTGCGGTGGTTAGGCACTGGCTTGGGAAGCCAGTGGCCCTGGTTCGGGTCCCACATATGAGGGCCAGTGACACTGCCCTCAAAAAAAAAAAAAAAATGGGTTAAGGACTTGAATGTAAGACCTGAAACCATAAAACTCCTTGAAGAAAAAGGCAGTAAACTCTCAGACATTACCCTTAATATTTTTACTGATATATCGCCTTGAGCAACAAAAGAAAAAATAAACGAATGGGACTACATCAAACAAAAAAGTTTCTTCCAAGCAAAGGAAACCATCAACAAAATGAAAAGATGTCCTATTGAATGGGGGAGATATTCTCCATGATACGTTTGATAAGATCAGAATTAATATAAAAAAACCTCATACAATTCGACACCAGATAAACAAACAATCCAATTAACAAATGGGCAGAGGACCTGAATAGACATTTCTCCAAAGAGGACATACAGATGGCCAATAGAAATATGATTATCACCAGAGAAATGCAAATGAAAAACAATAAGATATCACCTCCCACCTGTCAGGATGGCCATCGTCAATAAATCAACAAACAACAAGTGTTGTTAAGGATGTGTAGAAAAGGGGACCCTCATGCACTGTTGGTGGGATTACAATTTGGTGAAGCCACTATGGAAAACAGTATGGAGGTTCCTCAAAAAATTAAAAATAGAACTACCTTATGACCCAGCAATTCCAATCCTGGGTATTTACCCAAAGAGACCCAAAACACTAATTAGAAAAGATATATGCACCCCTATGTTCACTGCAGACCTATTTACGATAGTTAAGCTTTTGAAAAACAAATACCATATGATCTCACTTATATGTAGAACCTAAAGAAAAAAATTAATGAACAAACAAAACAGAAACAGACCCATAGATACAGAGAACAAACTGATGGTTACTAGATGGGAGGGGGTTGGGAGACTGGGTGAGAAAGGTCAAGAGATTAAGAAACACAAATTGGTAGTTACAAAAGAGTCATGATGATGTGAAGTACAGTATGGGGAATATAGTTAATATTGTAAAAATTATATATAATATCAGATGGGTAGTAAACTTATCAGGGGGAATCACTTCATAAATTATATAAATGCCTAACCACTGCATTGTACACCTGAAACTAATATATAATAATACTGAATTTCAACTATAATAAAAAACATATAGTCATGGGGATATATAGTACAGCATAGGGAATACAGTCAATAATATTCTAATAACTATGTACAGTGTCAAATGGGTTGTAGACTTATTGAGGTTATTACTTTGTGAGGTATATAAATGTGTAGCCACTGTGTTGTTTTGTACACCTGAAACTAATTTAAAAAAGAAGATCTGAAAACAAAAAGTAAAAACAAACTTGTAGAAAGAGATAATAGAATGGTGGTTACCAGGGGCTGGGGACAGGAGAATGGGGAGGTATCTGAAAAGGGCACACACTTGCTATTAAAAGATGACTAAGTTCTGGAGATCTAATGCATAGCATAGTGATTATAGGCAACAATACTGTATTTTAAACCTCAAAGTTGCTAAAAGTCTAGATCTTAAATCTTCTCACCACAAAATAGAGATGATAATTATATAATGTGATAGAATTGTTCGCTAATGTTATTGTGGTACTCAATAGCAACATACATGTGTATTTAACCAACACATTGTACACTTTAAGCTTACATGATGTTTTATGTCAATTCCATCTCAATTTTAAAAATGAATAATTTTTAAATAAAATAAATTAATTTCAAGTGAAAAAAAATAGTTAATGAAATCCAACTAGAATGGCCAGCTTCAAACTTTTCATCTTCAAATGCATCAAGTTGACTGACATGCAACAACAGGAAATATCCAGAATGTTTTTTTTTTTTTTTTTTTTTTTGCTAACTGAATTTGTTTGTTTGTTTGTCTCTTTCTCCTCTAAGGTCTGCATTAACATTTTCTTTCTTTTATGGAAAAAAATATTCAAATGCAATGAGGAAGCAAAACACTTATTCTACTCTAGTAGGCCTGTGAAACATATGGCCTGTGGAGAAATTTAATACAGCCCACCATGGAATTTGAAAATTGCTTCTTCAATCCCCTGCTGTATCCAAATCTGAATGTGGGAAGAACAGTCTCAAAAGCAAGAGCTTCTGAGTGTTTTTTCGAAGAGATGAGGCCACAGAGGTGTGCAACAGTGGGGGTTTGTGAATTCAATTTACTCAAATTCAGAAAAGTGGAAGAGAAATGACTATAGTGCCACTCTTTCTTACAGAACTCTGGGTTCAAATAGAAAGAAAAGAATTCAAAGCATCTAACTCATTTAAGCGAGCACAGAGCCAGATTGGACCCAGGAGCAGAAGGGGAATTTCTGGAAATTCAGAGAGCTCCCATTAATAAACAAATTCCTTGATGAGCCGAAACTAACACTGTCACCTTGTCAATAATGATGGTGCTTCGTACAAACTACCTGAACACACACACACACACACACACACACACACACACACACACACACACTTTAAGAACTGCTGATATATGACATTCTAGATTCTTTAGAAAAAAATAATATATAAACTTGTTTGCACCCTTTTTTAACAGCTTCTTGGATATCCTTCAAGTACACAAGATTAAAATACTTAATGATACCTCTTTGCAAAAATAAAAGGCTCTTCCTTTCAAAGAGTTGTATGTCCTATAATAGTCTCATTAATTTGTTCCCTCTTAATGCCTACTACAATTTATTTTATTTAGTGGATTTTCATTATCCATTGGGCTAGAGCATATTCAAACTTGAACATCACAATTATATAAAGTAAATCCAGTGGCCAAGAAATGTAATTCTTCGTAACGTGTAAAAGCATCTCCAGGAAACACAGTTTGGTAGAGATATTTTCAAGGATTAAAATAATTTCCTTTTTTTTTTTTTCTGGCAAGTCATCATCATTATATACCATAACCCTGCAACACATACAAAAGATGGCATAGAAGCCTCCTCTAACTGTATGTCATTGCCAAATTTGGAGTTAGAGAATCTGTTGCTTATGCTCTTCATCCCACTATCCATTCAGTCAGATTTCACAAATAATTTTGAATATTTGTATATGTAGAGCCTGTGCGATAGGCAAAGATGAAAAGACTAAGTCCCTGAAGTTTAGCTTAATGGATTAGTCATCTCTTACTTGTTGTCTGAACCTAGCCAAGTCATTTAAGCGCCCTGATTTCCAGTTCTAGCATTTACTGGATGGGGATACTATTACTTTATAGCCTTCTTGAGAGGATTAAGTTAGATTATTGATATGAGAGTGACTGACACATGCTGTTTAAGGCATTTTAGTTGGTGTTGATGTCACTGCAGATTCAATGTTAAAGAAAACCACATTTAATATGAAATTATTATCCTTATCTGTTAATCTTACCATGATCATGAAGAGCCTTCTTACTGAAAAAATATGCTTTAAGGGACATTACTGGATCAATGGACAAAATTGGAATACAGACAGTAGATTAGATGAACTTGTTGGATCAATGTTAAATTTACTGAGTTTGGGAACTGTACTGTCGGTATGTAAAAAGATATGCTTATTCTCAGGAAAGGTACACTGAAGTATTTAAGGTAAAGGGTCATAATGTAAACAATTTACTGTCAAATAGTTCAGGAAAAATTACACACACACCCACACACACACAAATATACAAATGGAGGAAGGGCATGTGGCAAGCAAGTGGGGCAATATATTAACAATAGTTGAGTCTGGGCAAAGGGCATATGGATTTTTCTGTAACTTTTCTGTGAGTATAAAATTAAAACTTACAAATAAAAATAATTATAGAATAGTAGTAAAGACAATGTAAATATGCTTCAGTTCAGCGGTGCTGTAACTGAGGGGCAGGGAAAGGCATCAGGGGTGCTTGGAATGGGAGGAAGAAGCTACAAAGAATCTGAATTCATCCTGGGGAAATAAGAGAAGCATAAGACTAAATTCTCCTTTATGGGTTGTTAAGTTAGAGACAGAAAGAAAATCAGATACAATTTTATTTTTAACGGGGAAAAAAAAACACCCCTTTAGATACTCATTCTCCAACCAGTGGTACAGTGAAATGTAATATGCTCAAAAATATTTATCTGAGTTCATGGCTGAGAAATCAACCTGTAGTGGACAGTGGGAGTTTGCTGTGCTGGTTCTCTAACCTGTTTTTGTGCAGACAGATAGGCTGGTGAAATGTCCTTATGAGGAAGAAAGACTGAAAAGGTTGGGGAACACTGCACAGCAGAGTCTGGTCTCAGAGAGTCACAGTGTGTACAGGCAGCTTACAGGCTCTAAGAATTTCAGAAGAAAAGACCTGAGGGATTTCCCAAATGCTCCATGAGGAGTCATTTTTCTGACGGCGTGGGTTGTGCTCTCTGATATAGACATTAAGATGGAGTTTGGGATGCCAGGGGAAGTGGGGAGGATGGGCACATATTGCTGAACAAAGTGGCTCTGCTTGGCCAGGATCTTTCTGCTACATCCTACCTCAGTCACAGGTTGAGTAAGAACAGGAAGGTAGGTCCCTAGCAGCTGAGGCCCAGCCTGAGGGAGCTGAGAGCTGGAGGCAGTCTGATGAACACAGGCTGTTCTCCACACTCCGCAAAGCTGAGTAACAGTGTTTCCTTGAAGAGGGTGAATATCCATGTGGATCACACGCTGCTTTCCATCCTGCATAATAAACTTTAGGAAAAGATACTCAACTTTTAACCAAATATTAACTCAAACCAAATATTAACTAAACTGCCTAAGAACAGTGAAGTGTATAACTATTGGTCTCAAATGTAACTTTTATTCTCTCTTGTCTGTCCTTGATGGTATGTTCCTGGTAATAGAAAGTAAGTTATTCGAGGAGTATATTTGCTTGGCATAGTATTTACACAGCATCATAGAAGTAATCATGATGATAATGATAGCCTCTTTTGCCTTCAATGCCTACTTTATTTAAAACCTTACATGTTTAGCATTATGAACCCTCCTTTCTTCTAAATACCTTACAGTTTTAAGTTGACCCATTATGGTCACAGTCAGTATAATTAAAAAAGTGCTAGAATTGGTGACAAAGAGATGTACTTGGATGTTACCCGTACTTACCACCTGTTAAAACATAAGTGAATTCAGCTCCTCTTTTCTTTCTCTATGAAAATTGGTTGAGTCAACATATGTGAAAATATTTTAGAAATTGCAATGCACTGTAGAATGCAGGAGATATACTTTGTTATTATTGTCATCATCCTTGTCAAACCAGGCAGTAGTATCATTACATAAATAATGCCATATAATCACACAGAAAGATACAGAAGAGTTCAGCCTCCATTTATTTATGCATTTGGTAAGTCAACAAAGACTTTTTTTTAGCATCTATGGTAGATGAGGCCTTGTTCCATGCATACTTTTTGGTACTCATACCAAATGATTGCAGCAAAAGAGGCACCCACAGTAAAAGGTTTAGTAAGATGTGTATGCAATTTGTCATTGGGAGAGCCGTAAATTCATGTACAGCTACCTATTTATAAACGCTGATTATTAGTATTACAAATTTGTGCCAGAGTACAGACAAGGGAAGGAGAATTCCCTGTTGTTAAATATTTACCATTTGGGTCCTAGGCCCTCATCCCTATCAGGGCACAAGCAGAGGCTCCTTTGGAAACTACTTGATAGACACTTCACCAAGTGTGCCTCCCCTCAGAGAAGCCGAAGATAAAAAACACATGGTATATTCTAGAATTGTGTTGTCAAGACAATAAAAGTGGACTGCAAGAGAGCCCAGCTTGATCTCAGTGAGAAAGTGTTTTGCCCAGTGTTGGTAGCATTATCAATAGAACGGAATAGGGAGCAGATGGCAGAGAAAAGAAGGAAGGCGAGTTACATTCTTTTTTTTTTTTTTTTTAAATTAAAGCTCTGTTAAAAACTTCCCTGGGCTCTTAAACATATGAATCATGTATTTCACTCTTCTAAAATGTCCTATCTATTCTGACACTGCTATATGACACAGAATAAATTAATAACATCTTTAGTATATCTCAAATCCCTCCTGTTCTTCTCTCTTGAAGAGCAAAGAGGTGGGCAGAAGAAAAGGAGAGAGGAACAGGAAGAGAGGGAGGGAGGGAGAAAGAGAAACTGAATTTGGTCTCTTTCATTTTATTGACTGTAAGGAGATTTTATAAATTATTAGAGAAAGATATTTAGACAGAATTTAAAGCAAGTGAATTATTGAATAAACAGATACCAAGTGGAAATGCATAATTTATTGCTAATATGCATAAGGATGCCAAGGTTTTTCCTGGTTTGCTAGACTAAAATATTTCCACACATAATCTTCTGTACTATCTGAGGGAAAAGTGCAGAAATAGTCACATTCAATCAATCAATTTTCAATTTAGCTTAGCAATTTATACAATATATATATTTTTCTTATGTGTTTTATGGGGTACAGAAGTAAATGAACTGACAGAAATTTAAAGATGAAAAATAAATAAACACCAAAAATTGTTTCCTGGGTCATCTCTTTTACCAAATTTCTTATAATGCTCACCTTGCCCAACTGAGCTAACTTTGGCCACATCTTCAAACTCAAGAGCCTAGAATGCTTCTCTCCACTCCTCAGACACTAAATATTTCCTTCAACTTATAATTCAAGGGCACTTTCCCCACCTCCCCAGCTGGTGAGTTGATTCACCTACTGCATTTAATACATGCACTTGATAAAAATGAATTATAAACTTTGGTAATTATTGGTTTAGATAAAAGTGTCAGCCAGTAACTGAGTTCCTTGAGCTCAGGAAAGATGTTTTATTCTGCTCAAGAAATGGATAAGATATTATTATTATTATTGAAATAGTAAGCACTGTGAGACAAGGAGTGAAGGAAATTATGAGGTTATGAATATGCGCAGAGAAATGTGCAGAATGGGGATTCTCTTTTTTTTTTTTTTGAGGGCGGTGTCACTGGCCCTCATATGTGGGACCCGAACCGGGGCCGCTGGCTTCCCAAGCCAGCACTTAACCACTGTGCCACTCAGCCGGCCCCAGAATGGGGATTCTTAAACTTTAGAAATCACCTCCTGTGCCTCGGTTTCCTCACCCCTAAAAAAAGGTATAATGATAAAGTTCACCTGATAAGAGTTTATGAGAATGAAATGAGTTAAAGCATAAGAAATTAACTCAAAAAGTGGTCCAGAACAAGTTGAAAAGTTAAAACTTGAAAGGGAACAGTACTAATACATGCTAATTTCTCAAGGAGTGTAATAATTGTGATGATAATGATGATGGTATTTACAAGTTCCTTGGTAAAGTAGTTTGGTGACAAATTATTTGAGAGGGTGGATGTCCAGAGATTTTAGTTATTTCTTCAGTTCTGCCATGAGCTAGCTATATAACTTGGGTAAGATATGATGCTTCCCGAGTCTTAGGATTCCCCATCTCTGAAATAAAAGGTTTGAAAAACATTTTCGCTAAGGTTTAGGCAAAAGTATATAGGCAGAGATTTCCTCTAATGAATGTAATCCTTTTATATGTGGCTTTAAAGTAGAATATTGATCATTAGGAGTTTCAAAATTAGTATTCTTTAAGGCAGGAGTACAATAAACAATAGAGCTGTTATTTAATATGCAGCCCTGTGCTGTCACGAATAAGAGATGAGAGGTCTTTCCTGTCAAAAATAATTATTCTACTTAATAAATTTTTGAACGAAACTACATTAGGTGTCCTCATCCAAGACACTCATAATAGAAAGTGAGAATGGATATTTTAGTCCATTCAGACTATGCCATCCTGGACATTTTAGTCAAGCAAACCACCTATAGCAAGGAAAATAAAGACAGTAGAGGAAGGCCCTGAAGATCCTAGAAAAGGAACTAATCTTGCAGACAATGCTTTTCACCCCAAGCATTTCTGGCTCAGAGAGTAAAGGTAAGAAAACTTAGGCATTTTTCATAATTGCTTTGTTCCTGAAGCTAGATGCTGAGCTCAGAGCATCCCAGTTGTGTCTGAACACTTGACTTCCTTAACAAGATGCAGACATCACAAAGCCCCCTCCTGTAGAATTAAATTGTCAGCTTGCCCAGACACTTTTTCCAGCCCTAGCAGGAATGCTTCTGGCTAAGAGAGCATGTGTCTTCTATAGAAGAAAGACCTGCATGACCACTGCACTCTGCATGCCGTCCTGTGGATATTTAGTGACTGGGAACGTCCTTTATCTAGGTTCTTGCCTGTGTTTGTTCTCTTCTGCTTCCGGCTGGCTTTTAACTCACTCTTACCCCAGTGTCTGGTATTTTGGACACCATGGCCTATGTCTGTCATCTTTGTTCAGCTCACTGCCCCTTCCTAAACTATCTGAAGTGCTTAAAGTTCTTTCTGACAAGACACCAAGCCTAGAGTAATAAATCTGGAATATTTACATGTTCTTTTACTCTAAGTTTTCAGCCCTTGTCACTAGGCTCTACCAACATGTTATAGTACTGGCACTATGGGGTTGAGGTCAAGTAAGTGTCTGGTTTGCTAATTACTGTAAAACTACAAGTAAAGTGGTTTCTCTCTCTCCTAAAGTTTCTTTATAGGTTATTGCTAAAATGCACAGACACGTTGCTGGAGTATATGGAAAAAAGGCAATGTAATCAATGATTTGTAAATCTAGATGTGTATACAGAAAGTGTCAAAAATGTACACACACACACACACACACACACACACACACACACACAAAAGGGCCGGCCAAGTGGCTCAGTTGGGTAAGAGCTTGCTCAAGAGTGCGAGCTGAGCTCTGAGCAACAGCAGTTCGATGCCCAGCCCGAGCTGAGCTGCTGTGGAGCTGCCAAGAGGTGACAGGATGGCTCAGCTAAAAAACAAAAACACAAATGTATATACATTTTTAAGAAAGGAAAACTTTATTAAAATTGTAATACTCAATATATACTGATAACAGAAAATGAATACAAGTCATGTATTCATCTGCAATTACAAGAGGTGCTCAAAGTGGTTACCATCGGTGTCCAGACACTTCTGATTATGGTAAAACTACTGCTTGAGTAACCTTTGATGTATTCTAGGTGCCACTTTATGATATAGCAAAAGAAAACATGATCCCTGACCTTTAGTGACCCATGACTTAAATGGGATAATGTGATTTACATGGAATTTGAGGAATTAAGATTATTTGCGTAGAATATTGAGGCTTTGAATTTGGCTATAGTTACCTCTACTGTTGGAATTCCAACCTTACTTGATAAAATCCTGCTATCCTGATCTTCCAAAAGGTAATTCATAAAACATGCAGTATATATTATAAAAACATGTTATTTCCTTGGATGAAATTAATTGGGTAGAATAAGTAGAACATGGTATGTTTTGTTTTGCTAGAATATCATATATTTTTGCCTTCAGTAACAAATGGAAGGGAGCTAACAACAAAGACTCACTAAGAATCCATTTTTCTATCAGACACTTTACATACATTATTACACTTAATCCTAATTTTATATGATGGGGGAAATGTGACTCAATATTATTGAACAAATTTATGAAATTAAAATAACTAGTAGATGGAGCAGAGTCATTTGAAAGCATATCTGACTTTAAAATTCATAGTCTTTAACTTTCATCCTAAGAGAAATATCTTTCTAGAACTAGACAATAAGGCATTCAAGTCCTAGATAATCCTAAAATTACCTACTTACACCAGGATCCTCACATGGGAATATTCTTGGTTTATATATTCTTGGTTTGTATATTTTTTTATTTTATGTAAATTTTTCACTGAATAGGTCTAAGAAGCAAGTCTATTTAGGCTGTTAATGTGTTTCTATTGACCAATCCCTAAACCATGATAGGCACTCAGTATATATTTATTGAATAGAATAAATAACTGACTGTAAAGATGGATAAATATTTTTTGAATCACTCATATGCCTTGGTTTTAAAAAATCTAATGGTTATCACAAAAATCTATCATTTGAATTATAGATCATTTTATGTTGATATATTTGTTCTATTTCTTTTCTTTAAGCCTATTTTGAAAAATAGATTAATTGAACAATGTCTGATCTTTTTATTCTGAATTTTATAATTTATCATATTTACCATAAAATATCATTTAGCTATACTCCCTGGGTATAATATCTGGTTTTAGGAATAATATAGTGGGAAAAGTTGCATAGAGCACTTACTTAAAGGTGTTGTTGAGTGGTAGGAGATCTCTATCATACTGTGGTTTTGATGTGACATCTATCTATCTATCTGTCTATCTATCTACCTATCTATATCTATATATAGATAGATAGATTTTTTTTTTTTTGAGGGCAGTGTCACTGGCCCTCATATGTGGGACCTGAACCGGGGCTGCTGGCTTCCCAAGCCAGCGCTTAACCACCGCACCACTCAGCCGGCCCAGACATCTATATTTTTTGATAGTACCAGGCTTAGTAGTTAAGTATAACATTTCTCCAACCATAATAATTGTTTATGGTACATTGACAGAGACTCTTAAAGCTCACATGAATTTTAGCTGTCATCTTCTTTCTCCTTACTAATTTCCAAGTTGGGATATAATTTTTCATTTCATTATCACTCTGTGTGTTTTTCTCTTTATATACTGTACTTTATTTCTTCCTTTTATTTTGCTTCCT
Organism: Aselliscus stoliczkanus; assembly: GCA_033961575.1. Lineage (NCBI taxonomy): Eukaryota > Metazoa > Chordata > Mammalia > Chiroptera > Hipposideridae > Aselliscus > Aselliscus stoliczkanus. The sequence continues at coordinate 182,495,400 of CM066728.1, forward strand.
TTGATAGTCTAACAGTTGGATATAAGAGAATGTCACATTTGTTTTATTCTCTTTTTTTTCCCTTTCACTAAGGCAAGAAAATTAGCACCTTGGAGAAGGCACACTGTATAGAACATATTAGCATCACAGAACTCTTAAAGATATCTCAGTGTATTATTATTATAAAACTTAAAGGAGCCATCCCCATTTTCCACTTGTTTTAGTTTTTACCTCAGCTCCCATTGTCACACAAAATAACATTAATAAAAATAGGATTCTTGAAAAGCAAACTGAACCTCTTTAACATTGTTATCAGCTCAAGGGAGAAGCAAGGATCATATTTCTGCCTGTGAGAAAAGATAAACTGAATTGGAACTGGTACAGACAATTAAACTACTATATATGTTTCCTTGGACATTCTGACAACCTTAATTTGTCCTTTGTTCTCAGAGAATGTCTATGATATTGAACACAGAAAACACAAGTCACTGATGTACTCCGGAATAAAATTTCAATCACTGATGAACTAAAATTGGTTTTGTGAGGATAATTTTATATTATTATTTAAGACTTGCCTTATAGAATGTTAGTTGCCAAATATTTTTTTGTTTATTTTTTACAGAAATTACCACCATTTTCTTCACCACTATACAATTAGCAGGCTCACGCGTATAAACTAAAGCACCACAAGTTACATACAGAATGTACTTTCAAAAGTTCACAATATGATAGCATACCACCTAGAAAAATATCATATTTTTTAAATATCCCAAAACAAATACATTTCTACAGTTTTAAAATATCTTTTCAAAGCACAATTGAATAATGTTTCTGGTATAAGTAATACTTTATAGTTTACTAAGTTTTGATGCAAAAACTATCATTATCAAATTTTAGAATTAACCATAAGAGTTTTGTTATACTTAAAATGTGGAGGGGGGCTTCCAAGTCTCTGTAGGACAAAAGTGGCTACCTATGTTTTTAATGCCTTCATAAATTCTACAAAAATGCCACAAAACTAAAAGAATAGAAAAATCAGCTAAGACCCATGCCTAACCAAGTCTAAGAGATGCCATTGCACATAATTACATGAGGGCCTGAAACCTACAGACTGGATCCAGAGCCCACACTAGCAGTGAGAACCAGGAAATTTTGCACAGGGGCTAGTGTGCAGTGGGGTCATGATGGTGGCTCATCAAAGATAACATCTTATAGGTATCACCTCTGGAAAGGCTGGACTCTCGTTAGTGGGAAATATTGAGATGATCTCGATGACTTGGTCGTTTAGACCATTGGCCACTAAAGGCTAAAAGCAAGGTGCTTGGCGACAGTCTTAGAAAAGCAGTATGTTGAGGGAAGACGGAGGCAACTTTGAAAAGGGATGCTTGTTTACAGGCTTGTTGGTGAAGAGAACAAATATGTGAGTAAAGATATAATTATGCTGAAAAATGATAGTATCAAAAATTAGAAAAAGTAGGTAAAAATATACCATTTATTTTTTTTAATTAATTTCATTGAGGCTCAGAAGAAGATGCTAAGTACCAAAGAGATCATCCAAAGCACTTATGACACCTCCATTGAATTACAAGTTATTGCCTTTGTGAAAAAAATTCAATACAAGCACAGATAAACACAATTGAACCCAGTTATCTGTGAAAGTCCATATAGAAATAGAAGAAAATAAATAGAAAAAGATATAGAAAAATATAGAAGAAAATAGAATAAAAAAATTTTGCAGATTAAAACACTAAAAATAGCTAGGAAACAGGGGAAAACTTACATTACATTCTAAGATAAATAATATTGTACAAGCAATTATAGACATGAAAGAACATCACAAATCCAGAATTTAAAAACTCAAAATAATAATTTAAAAACACTAAAGAATGTGAAATCAGAGCTGACCAAACCTAAGAAGGAAATTAAAGAATAAGACAAAATCATTTCAGAAAGAAAAAATAAGTTATAAGATCTTAGGGAGAATATATATGACCAAAAGTCCAAGGGGTACATGACTATTTGAGATAGGACAATTAAGTTCGCAAACTCATCCCAGAAAAAGTGCTACATACCTCATTGCTGCGTATCTTTATGGTCACTTTCGAAGCACTCCCATTGGGAATCTAAGCACCAATGTCACCACCTAGTCCACCCTTCAAAGCAATTTTGGATCTCTTTTTCTGGAATGGCCATCAGGGCTATCTTCGTATTACCTTTGGTGTCCTGAATGTCATCAAATGTCTTCCTTTCAATATTTCCTTTATCTTTGGGTAAAGAAAGAAGTCATTGGGAGCCAGATCAGGTGAGTTGGGAGGGTGTTCCAATACAGTTATTTGTTTACTGGCTGAAAACTCCCTCACAGACAATGCTGTGTGAGCTGGTGCATTGTCGTGATATGAGAGCCATGAATTGTTGGCGAAAAGTTCAGGTCATCTAACTTTTTCACGCAGTCTTTTCAGCACTTCCAAATAGTAAACTTGGTTAACTGTTTGTCCAGTTAGTACAAATTCATAATGAATAATCCCCCTGGTATCAAAAAAGTTTAGCAACATCATTGCAACAAGTTCTCAAACTTAATTGTCAGACAGACCTCGTAAGCAGTGTAAGTAATCAGAAAGAAAGTGATAGATATAAAAGACAAGTAACAAAGCTCTATTAATTATCTAAGTGGAGTCCCTGAAGAAGAAAAAAAAAAACAATTGAGATGTTTACTATAAGAAACTATAGCTCGGACCGGCCAAGTGGCGAGGTGGTTAAGAGCTGGCCCTGGTTCAGATCCCACATATGAGAGCCAATGACACTGCCCTCTACAGCTAAGATGGTGAACAACACCTCCCCTGGAGCTGGGCTGCTGTGAGTCCCTCTGCAACCCCTGCTGCACTGGGCTGCCACAGGCTACAGTGAGTGGCCGGCAGCCAGCGTGAGCAGCTGGCAGTTGGCGTGAGCTACCAAGAGCTACTGTGAGCGGCTGTCCAGAAGCCGGCAACCAATCTGCCTCACCCAAGAGGAGTGCACTGATGATACCAACATGGGCCAGTGAAGCAATGTCCTACACAACTAGACTGAAGAACAAAAGGACAGCAATTTGTCTGTTTCTCTTCCCTGGTTCCTAAATGCTGTTCCCCTCCGCCAATTCCACAGTAAAATCTTTAAAAAAGAAAAAAAGAAAAGAAAGAAACTATAGCTCAAGAAAATAAAAAGAAATAAGTTAAGGAAACATTACTGGAATAAAAGAAGACTTGAATCTATTATTGAAAGTTCCCATCAAGTATATGGGAAAAATTAATTCAGTACCATCAATTACTAGACACATTGAAGTAAATTATTATATGTTTAATGAAAGTACTCTTTGGGCCATAGTCAAATATGAAGTAATTACCAAGCAAAAAAAGCATTGGCATCTAACTTTTGAACAAAAACACACAATACAAGAAAGAAAGGAGCAATTTTTTTTTTTTTTTTTGAGGGCAGTGTCACTGGCCCTCATATGTGGGATCTGAACCAGGGCCGCTGGTGTCCCAAGCCAGCTCTTAACCACCGTGCCACTCGGCCGGCCCAGCAATATTTTTTAAGAAATTCAAAGAATCAGTGAAAAAAAAAATTCAGTCAAACTATCAAACTATATATCAAACCTATAAAAATACAGTTGCAACATGAAAAACTCCGGGAACTTTGGACTCATGAGCTCGTCCTGAGGAAAGTCCTAGCAGGGGAGTTTCACCCAACCATGATAGAATTGGAGAAACTATAGCAAAAGGACTGGTGATGAATAAGAGAATATTTAATAGTAAATCTGAGAATAAAATAAATGTGAAGATAAAACTGGAAGAGTACTATGTCAATGGAAATACCACAAATTTTTAAATGGAAAAAGAAAGCAAAAAGTAGAATAAGCTCATTAATTACCACATACAGGATAGTCAAAAGATATCATTTGAAACTGACACTGCTGACACTATCATTTAACTGCATAATAGTGCATCATGTAAAATTACCACTAACTCAGTGGCTTAAATCAATAATTATGTTCTCATGGATGGGCTAAACTCTGTTGGGCAATATTATTGATCTCAGCTTGTGTCATTCCCACATCTGGATGTTTACTAAGGAAGCCCAAAACTAGGTGGGGCTCAACTAGGGCAGTTTGGCTTTGCTCCACCTGTCTCACATCTGAATCCTGGGACTTTCTAGCTAGCCAGGCATGTTCTTCTCATGGCAAAGGTACAATAGAACCCAAGGAAACATACAAGTCCTCTTAACACTTAGGCTTCAAAAATATCACACTATTATTTTTATCTCATTCTATTGGTCAAATAAAGTCACATAATCAAACTCAAAGTCAAAATGAAGGAAAGAATGCAAGTATGCCCCAACATAACATTAAAATACTGTAAAATTATATGGCAAAGAACATGGGTACAGATCACAGCTAATAATAGTCTATCCCACAAACAAAGAGTAGGAGCCTAAGTTTAAAAAAAAAAAAAGACTATGTTCATTTCGTAAGGTTATCTATATCAAAACTAACACTAGAAGAAAGATGCAAAAGTTTAGAAATACCAAAAGAAATATAAAAACAAAATTTAAAAAACAAAGAAAACAGATCACATAGTGAAAGAAACATAGTAAATATAACAATGCATTTAGTAATTTTAATTTAGAATAATATGAGCCCAATCCAAATACATTTACATTAACAAATGTAAACAGGCTTAAATGACATATTAAAAATATTTTTAATTTGGCTCACCAGGCATATCTCAAAAAACTCCATGCTGAATATAAGCAGTAAACCTAAGGAAAAAAAGTACTAAAAGCAAAATTAAAGACATGAGCAAAGGAATATTGGGGAAATTCAAGCAAAGTAATACAGAGGTTGCAATGTTGCATTGTTTTATCTGACAATGTTAACAATCAGACATGAAGCTTAAACAAGAGAAAGAACAATACTTCATGACACAAAGTCTACAATTCACAATGAAGATAGAGTAATTACAAATATCTATGTACCAATCAACACAGTAGCAAACTTTACAAAGAAAACTGAAGATCATGCAAAAAGTATACAGAAACTTACTACTAATATTGGTTGTCGGAAAAGTCATGACGCATTTTTGCAACGAAAAACACAGAAAAAATATGTCATGACTTTTCCGACAACCCAGTAAGAGCCTTTAACACAGAGCTCCTTGCTTGAAACAGGTGAAGCAGAGCCTAGCCCCCACCCTAAAAAAAAATAGTAATGTGGATATAGAAGACCTGAACAATGTAATCTATAAGGTATAATTTCCAGATGTATATCCAATTTGGAGCTCTGGAATATACTCTAAAACTCCTCCTTTGGACTGTATTTTATGCTCATCTTCATTAACAATAAGACTAGATTTATTCTTTCAGACACCGTTATTCATTGGATTTCATTTCTTATATACAATACCATTATTTTCATCACCATCATGATTAACAAACTAGGATCAAGAATGTGGGAAGTGAAGTCTGCATTAGTAAGAGATGAAAGAGATTTAATTGCCCTTAACATAATTACAACTGAACTTTCTGCCTCTTGCTGCCTACTGTCTTTTTTTATGTATTGCAAGGATGGTTTTGTATATTCATTTCAAACCAAACATTTTCCCTTTGTTTGGGCTTCTGATTCCTTAATCACTTTGGTGTGCAGCTGGCATGTTCTTAATCTTTTATTTAGACTTTTCAATGATTTTAGAGAATGGCATGGGCAAAATTTCCCTCACAGACTCAGGCAGCACATTTTACTAACTTTTTTCTCATGAAAAAGTCAATCATTTCGCTCTGAGAGTTTTGTGTTTAAAACAGTAAAAAAAAAAATTTTTTTTTGCATGTTACAAAATCACTTTTAATTTTTAAATTATTCTGATTTGATAACTAGAGTTATGGAATACTAGTTAGCTCTCCTGTTCACATGTTTGAAACTGCCAGTTAGATTTTCCTAGTTTTAGAAGTACACATGTGCATCTGTATAGAGAGATGGTGGTGGCAATTCTTTGAAGATGATGGTAATATTTTTTTCCATGACTGTTTTATTTGTTATTATATTACCAATCTAACTGGTATAGGATTGGCAGGTTTTGCCACAATTTGGACAGATGTATCTCTTTTTGCAAGCTCGATTTAAATGCCCTACTTGCTATTTCAAGCTGCTCCATTTTCATGATTTCATTATAGAAATATACATCGTTCCTATACATTCCAAGTGTCCTACTCTTATTACCCTTGTTACTTTGTGCTTCCTCCTACAGTGATATAAACTATAGCATCTCATGTTAATCAATATTTTAAATTTCCAACTGCAACTCTAATGTCTGCTGTTGTTCAGCTGGAGAATAATTATCATCCCTAATGCACCACCTATGACAACTTAGAATATTCAACACAATAATAAGGTACTTAGAAAACTTTTTTAAATTGTGACTTGATTTGTGACAGAAAGATTTAACAATAAATTTGTTGTATTTTTAAATTAAAAAAACATATGAAGTTAATTGACATATACTGCTTACTAAGAAATATTAGTATCTTCCATGCTTAATTATAAAAGAGATAAGACCAAAAATGTTATATGCATACCTCTGACTGAGGGAGGGTGAAAAGAGGGTCTATAGGGTTAGAATAAAAAAAATCACAATTTTCACATTTACTTTTTATTATTATATTCTATTAAGTTGACTGTTTATGTCTTATATTACACACAGTATATTATATAAATTTATTATAATTTAATGTTCTTTCATACATACTCATGAGAGTTAGAGATCTACTGGATTAGATGAACTTCAGTCCCTCACATACTATTCCATGAATTTTGCTGTATTTCACAATTTCTAAAGGTAATTTTAATGCACTGCTGAAAAGGATACAGTGAAGGGCTTGGAAATTCAAAAAGTGAAAATTCATACTAGCCAGACAGATAGTTAGATAGAGAAGGAGAGAGAGAGAGAGAGAGAGAGAGAGAGAGAGAGAGAGAGAGAGAGAGAGAGAGAGAGAGAGATCACCATTTTCTCAGAAGACTTTCAGCTAAAATTTATTTAATGAATTCTTGGAACATTCATGGTCCATACCAGTAATTTGTGTGTTCTATGTATGTAAACTGGATTACAATGATCCTACCTTATTTTTCACTTTGTCCTAAAGAAATAAAATAATTGGATACAAATCATAGTATGCTATTATATTTGTGTAATACATATTAAGATAAATACATAGCTATTAATTATATAATTTGTAGTCAATGCTTTCTAAAATACCTTCCACATTCACTCCCTGTATATACATTCCATCCTGCACTTGGAGTAATTAACACTCAATGCCCATTTGGCTAAATAATCACAGAAGCAGGTGTGTACAATGAACATGAGATCTGTCTGAATATTTTCTCTTTGGTGCATATTAGCTTTAAGTTATTGAGCAAATAACTCACACATTCTGACCCTCAGATTTCACTGCAAAGTGGATATGTTAGTACTTACCCTGAAGCAGAGTCATGAGAATTTGACACTCTATAGGAGACTACCTCCATATTAGGCACATGGGAAGGCTCTCAGTAAATCAGAGTTAAGCGGCTGTAACTCTTAATGCCTTTGTGTTTGTGTTTCCATTTGGTCAGAGGAACTTCCAGTTCATACTGATGCCCTGAATCCAGTCTTAATAAGCTTGGATTAATAAGATGGTGTCCTATCTTCTCTCTGTGTTGAAAGCTCGGATTTATGACTATGACAAACCAGGAAATTAATTTCAGATCCAATTTTGCAATCTCCAGTATTCCTTTTTTTCAGGTATCTAAATGTTGATTTTCTACATCGATGTTCATACACCACATATGAGGAAATGATCTGGTATCTATCTCCAAAATTGTTGCTTTATCTCGGTGCTCACAGCTAATATTAGGAGTCCTCTCAGATTCATTTCCCAAGTTTCTGAGTTCCTTGAACTTCATCTAAGGTGGATACGCATATCAGCCCTTCTCATTCTCCTTTCAAAATGAAATTTCCTTTCAGCCTTCTTCTCTGCCCAAAGCAGGAAACAACTTTTCTGCTCCCCAGCAGTTCTCACTATGTTTTTATAATATTACGAGGCACTGTCTGCAATTTGGAATCATTGTGGCTTATTATAAGGCTCATACCATACTTCATTAGCAGGGCTGCTATGAAATTATAAAACATTTTTGTGAAAATTACAAGATATTTAGATTTGTTTCTCACTGAAATATGCAAAACCCTTCAGGGAAAATACAGGCAGATGGTGTTTGAGACGTTTATTGTTTTCTTATGCATTTGTAAACAAATACTATAAATTAAGAGTTTCAGAATGATTTTTAGGAAAATCTAGTTACACATTAATATACGAACTATCAAATTAAAGGAACTGTGATACCCATTTCCATCTTACCAGTATTTTTCTTTTCCGTCTTTAATGTTTTGAAAATGTTTCAGAATTGATCCAAAATTGATTGTTGAAAAGTTTCCAAAAAAAGCAAAGGCTGCAGCTTCTCTTTTTTTCCCCAGGTATTTTTGTAACTCATGTAAGCTCTATAATTAACATTACCAAAAATAATATTTCTCTTCCATCATATATAGAGCTTGCTTGCATCTACCCAGAAAAACCTTAGGTAGCACAAATCCACAGCCATCTAGAAATGAAGTGAATTAGTTACTATTGACCATTTAAATGTCTAAAACTGTAATTTATATTCTTTATGGATTCTCTCTGGGAAAAGGTTGTGATTTTATGAAGCTTTTAGGTGCTACCCTAAAGCCTTTATTGGAGCAAGTGATAGCATGTGAGTAACTGTGTGTGAAGGAAAATATCATTAGTTCCTAGCTGCTTGGACCATATATTACAAGTATCTGAGGCAAGAAGTTATTTATTATTTATGATAGAGTCCAAACAGGACTCTTATGCAAATCAATGAGGCATATTCTGAAAGTATCAATCAACTATATCTTTCCCCTTATTCTCATAGTAATCCTCGTTCACATTCTATTCTTTCGTTTTCCAATTTTGTTTACAGAAAGGAAGAGAAAAGGTCCAAATGAGGATTTTGATCACCAGATAATGTTTCTAAGGAGTGTGTAGTGGAAATAAAACACCCTTTACAATACTCTTTTGAAGATATGTTATTGATAAGCAATATTATTTTAGTGCAAGGCATTTTATTGTATTTTGGCATTCACATTAATTTTCTCTGGTTCAAGAAGATGAACACAAATACACGGAGACAACATTCCATTATAGTGAAAAAGGTTAAGCTAGTGAATCATGTTGTTTTTCTGACTTTTACAAACGGACATATCCATTGTCCCCAAAATTCTGATAAGGATTAAAGTTATAAATTGAATTACTTGTTCTTCTATTTATTTATTTATTTTAAGATTTTATTGGGGATCTTGGGGAAGGGAACAGCGTTGGGGAATCGGGGAAGGGGAACAGACAAGCTGCTGTCCTTTTGCTCCTCAGTCTAGTCATGGAGGACGTCACTTCACTGGCCCATGTTGGCACCATCACTGTGCTCTTCCTGGGTGAGGCAGTCACCCACTGGCCACTGGACGGCTGCTCATAGCAGCCCACAGCAGCTCACGAAAGCTCACGCCCGCTGCCAGCCAGCCCCACTGCAGCCTATGCCGTCGCTGGTGACTCACAGCAGCCCAGCTCCAGATAGAGCTGCCATCCACCAACCTAGCTGCAGAGGGCGCAGCATCACTGACCCTCAGGTTGGATCCGAACCAGGGCCCTGCTGCCTAGAGCTGGCGTCCCAAGCCAACTCCCAACCAACACACCACTCGGCCGGCCCGTTCTTTTATTTCCTAGCTCTGCTTTGCTGTATCCCCTCATATTCTCATTTTATATAGAGGTTAATAAATGACATATTTCAGGAACTGCTTGGAGTTTATGAAGAGGTGTATTGAAGGTGGAGATGCTCCCAATATCAAGAATAATATTTAGGTGTTTCTCTAAAATGTGTTGCTGAGAAGGAGGAGCTATGACTAGGTCCACTCCACATTTTTTACAGACTGTCCATATGAGTAGTTGTGTGAAAATCATTCATAGTAAGTATTAGGCATTTCATCGAGAAGAAGAAATAATCTCATCTATTGAGCAACTCTATCTAATGGGAGAGATAATTGCAATGTAGCTCTCTATGTCTTTATTCATAGTTTTAAGTACAAAAATTAAGTTAAATAAGATTGGTTTAAGAAGTACAATAAAGAAGGCCTTCTCCAGGATGACATTAATCCTTTCTCCATTGGTTTATACCTTGCTTTTGAATTTGAGTGGCTGAATTTCTTCAAAAACACTTTTTTGGATGACATTTTTTAACATATAGTAGAGCCTCCTAATTGACATGTCCCCCAGTCCACACTTCTTCACTTTGTTCTTAAGAAACCAATAAAATGTCTTAAAATATTCTGCAGAAATCACAACACATCATGCCAATGGATTGGGGAAGATGAAACATCTTTCTCCAGGCCCAGAAGACTGAGACTATAATCCAAATCCACTTTCCTCTGGTCTTCACAACAAACATAAAGGCACCTGGTGATATCACAATCATTTTTTACATGTTATATGCAGAACATAATTATAAAGGCATTACTATCTCTTATAGAATTCAGTTCCCCTCTTACCTCCCTCCCTTTTTTGCACCTCCCCTAAAAAGCAAATGCAGATGTTTAAAGCTTGATTACATAAGTAGAGTGAGAGAGGGGATTTCCAGACAGTATCCAGAAAGCACTGGAAATTAAATAGTGGTTTCTTCAGAAGTTATATTTGTTTAAGAAAGTCTGGGACCATTCATGATATAATTACTTACAATACCTTGAAACCCAAAAGTGGATCCTTTGGTGCCCAATACCCTAGAAAAAGTACCTGAATCTCAGGCTCTCTATGGAGTTTGCTATCTGGAGATTGTGGAACTTTGGCTCTTAGAGGCACTCTGGTACTTTGAGTTAGTGAATTTGTCACTAGATATTGATAGTTCTGCTTCAAAGACAAAATTACACTCTAGAAACACAAATGACGAATCATACCTCCAGCTTCAAAGAATTGACCTTGACTAAACTGTGCTGGAAGCAAACCTACCAAGCAACTGTGGCAAAACACAGCCCTTCCTGCTGTGTGGAATGATTCATAGTGGACCCAGGACCACCAGCCAGTGCATAAGATCACATCCAGGCATCTTGACATCCGGAGATTAAATATTAGCCTTTGGGCTCTCTAGTTGTACTAAAATAGGGCACAACTTCACATTTCTGAAATGAAATGGGTGGGGAGAGGGTGGAGCATTCTAGAATCATGAATATGAGTTGAGTGAAGAAACCTTAAAATAATCTTGGATATCTCCTTTATCTTATAGGTTGTAAAAAGTAGACCCCAAATCAATGAGTCATATGACCTAAGCTCCACCATTTAAGTCAGGACATAATTAGAATTATTCAATGAATATGTATTAAGTGCCTGCTCCATTCCAGGCATTATTCTAGGTCCTGGGGATGCAGTAGTAAACAAAACAACATCTTTCCCCAGTTAGGCTTGCTTTTGAGTTGGGGGAAGAAACAAATACCCACGTAAATATATAATATATGCGAGAGATTAGTGCCATGAAGAAAAATAAAGTGGACTTAGGGAATAGAGTGATAAGGAGGTAGGGAGAAGATGTTATTTCATATAGTGTCTTCACAGTGCACCTTGCTAACATTTAAGTAGAAACTGAAAGAAGTGAACAAGTAGGTCATGTACTTCCATCTTCTTTTCAGGGCTTTCCCTCCAAACCAGACTACCTTTTTGATTGCTTACAGCCATTAGAATTTTCAATGCTATGAAACTAATGCAGACTCTGTGTCATTGACAGTGTGGCCCTTGAAAAGGCCACCTTTCTTCAATCCAGGATGCTCCAGAAGCAGCCTTCCTGCAAAAGTTCATACTTCCCAAACACCTGAGCTCGTGGTCCTTACTACGAGCTTTCCCCATCACTGTTGTCTTTACCTTTTATGCCATGCTTTTCTACCTTGGATATTGAGAAACTATGCAATTCAGATTTTCCCTAAAGTTCTCCAAGCCATGCCCTCTTTTGCTCTCTTCTTCACAAATTCCCTGACTTCATGTGGCTCATCAGTGTGAATTATTTCAGAAGGTTCTGTGGTCCACTTGTCCTCTTTCTCTATTATACCCTGTATCAGCTGAAATTTGGGCTTTGTGAATAGACGTCCTGGGTTTGAAACCCTGACTATGACACTTTTTAGCCGAATGATTTTGTGGCACTTACTTAACCTCTTGTTCCTCTCTCCCCTTGTCTGTCAAATAGGCACAAAAAATAGTATTTACCTTCCAGAGTTGTGTAGACTAAATGAGTTAATTCATGTAAAGAATTTAGGACAATCTCTGGCATACAAGACATGCTGAATGTGTGTTAGCCATTATTATCAGTCCTTAAATGTCATCTTCTTATAAACTATAGATTTTTAAATTAAAACCACAAATTCTCTGAGGTTTACCTTCAGATTTCCAAATTTATGTTGAGGAGGTCTTGCTAGATCAAAACTTACTACTTCAAATTAGTATCTCTCAAACTTCACATTTATTCTCCTCCAAATCACTCCTTTCTTGTTTTCCCTAGAAAAAAAAATAGTCTAAGTCAGCATATGCCAAGTAAAACTCCCCCAAATGAGACTTTGTTTTTCTTCAGGATTGCCTCATTTTGTTTTTAAGAAACTTAAAAACTAATACCTAAATAAACTATTATTAATGTATTTTATATTAAAATGAATGTATTAAAACTGAATCTAGAAGCAGGACATGTAGCACAAATAAGGAAAGGTAGTACACTACTTTTATTTTTCATTTTTTCCCCCTTTTCCTTTGATGTATAGTTCTGTTTTGTTTCACTCAGTATGGTTGCTACAGTAAATGAACATCTTTGTTTTTGTAAATAAATATTCATAAATCTATATGTATATATCTATAAAATGAAGGAAGCATTTTAATTACCAGAATATTTCAAAAATTTCTAGTTAGAACAACATTCAGAGTGAGAAAATGGTACACTTCCTGGTAAAGGTGCTATGAAGTTGCTGGGATCCAAACCATCACCAAGCAGCCTGCATGACTCGTGGGTGGCTACAGAGATCCTGGAAATCACTCCTAGCCAGGAATCACATAAGGGATCAAAGGAAACAAAAAGAAGGACAAAAAAGAGCAACAAATTCTTCATGATTGCCCTGTGAAATATGAGTACCCATAATGTGTGCCTGTGAAGAACTGTGCATTGCAAGGTTCCTGGGCTGATCTCATTAAGAATAATTATAATAATATTCATATTATTTAGGGTTCTAAGAGAATAAATTGTTCATGGTATTTTGGGTTCTGAGTGAATAACATTCAAGTTATTCAGGGTTCCAAGAAATTTGTGATTTCTTCAAGAAACCCCATGAGAAAACTGAACCATATATATATATAATATTCCATTGTGTATGAATATATATATATATACCACATCTTCCTTATGGAATTAGAATATAACCCCTTAATGATTTTATTGTCTACTCCTATGACAGGAGATGAAACTATCCTAACAAGTGATACCAAGTCACCTATAAATAACATTTACCAAAATACTAGTCAAGAAATCAGTATTCAAACACATACGTGTAAATATAAACTATATGACATATAGTTTAGGGTATAGGTCTATGTAACGTAGAGAGTAAGAGTATAGGTCTCTTATAGTTCTGATTCTAATATGTTATGACCAGACGCAACCTTCAAAATCAGTGGCAGTGAATACAGGAAGTGAGGTATTTACCTGGTACTACAGGTAGGCTTCAAAATTATGCTGCTATTTATATCTTTATGGATTAATGTTTTCAGATTTTTGGGTATATACCCAGGAGAGGGACTGCTGGGTCATATGCTAATTCTATTTTTAACTTTTTGAGGAATCTCTACACTGCCTTCCATAGCAACTGCACCAATCTACATCCCCACCAACAGTGTATACGGGTTCCTTTTTCTCAACAGCCTCTCCAACACTTGTTATTATTTGTCTTGTTGATGATAGCCATTCTAATAAGTGTGATGTGATATCTCATATGGTGTTGATTTGCATTTCCCTAATAGCTAGTGAAGTTCAGCATTTTTTCTTATATCTGTTCGCTGATTTTATGCCTTCTTAGATAAGTTTCTGTTCATGTCCTTTGCCCAGTTTTTAATTGGATAGTCTGTCTTTTGTTGTTGAGTTGTATGAGTTCTTATGTATTTTGGATATTAGCTCCTATCGGAGATGCTATTTATCCGTATAGGTACCAGGGGTGCCAAAAAAATGTATACAGATGGACAGTTTGGTCAATGCTGCTCAAGCAGTAGTTTGCCATAATCAGAAATGTCTGGATACTGGTGGTATCCACTTTAAGTACCTCTTGTAATTGCAGAAGTCAATCGCGACTTGTATTCATCTTTTGTTATCAGGATACATTTAGTATTACAATTTTAGTACAGTTTCCCTTTCTTAAAATGTGTGTACAGTTTTTAGCACCTTCTGTATATGTGCTCTGATAATCACTGCAGCTTTGTTTATGGTGGCCAAGACATGGAAACACCCAAAATATTCTTTGATAGATGACTGGATAAAGAAGATGTGGTATATATACTTGCACACAATGGAATATTACTTGGCCATAATAAAAGATGCAATACTGCCAGTTGCAATAACGTGGATGGATCTTGAGATTATCATGCTAAGCAAAATAAGTCAGACAGAAAAAGCCTAGGACTTCTGGCAATATGGCGGAATATACAGATGCTGTGCCAACTGCCTCCCAGAATCACACCAAAATTACAAATAATTTATACAACATTCAACCATGGAAGTCCCCAGAACACTAGATGAACAGAACCTCTCAATGAAGAACTTAAAAGAGGAGGCCACATCGAGTCTGATAGGAGAGGTGGAGACAAGAGAGGGCGAACCCCGTAAGGGACACCTCAGCCATGGGAAGGCTTCTCCGGTTGGGGGAGAGACCTTCCGGCCCCAAACCGAGCTCACCAGCCCAGAGTTACTTTGCCAGGAAGAGGAGTTCCATGATAGCTGGCAGTAGAAATTAGTGAGGACTCTCTTTGCTCAGCTTAATGAGGCTGAGAGCAGCTAAAGAACCAGTGGAGCCAGCACACGGACTTACTCGCAGGTGAGCACTCACCCGATTCCTGTTGGAGGGAGTAACTAAGTGAGCCGGGCTCAGGAGCCTGCGGGATGGACTGAACTGAGTGTCTTTGGCATGGGAGCTGGAGGTTTTGGGACCATTGTTCCCCTGGTGTGGAGCTTGCATGCGAGTGGTACACAGAAGGGTGCTATTTTTGTCAGGGTTGGGCCCTCCTCCAGAGGGTCAGGTGCGGTACCACATTGGTCTGGTGGAATTGGTGCAGGAGTGCGTGTGTGTGCGTGCATGCATGCGGCCTTGGATCCCCACCCTCCACCTTGCTTGTGCTGTGTTGCCAGGGAAACTCTGGGCGGGTGCACTCTGGCTCCAACAGGCTGCTTGCTGAGACCCAGGAGTGCATGAGCTACCTTGGGTCCCTGCTTTCTGCACTGCGAGTGCAGAGTTGCCAGGCTGGTGATTGGTTGTCGGGCTGTTTGGCCTGATCTACGAGCTGCTGATTGGCCCAGGTTGAGACTGGGAGTTTTCCTGGGAGTGTTTGGCCGTGAGCTGTGCACCTGCATGATCCAGCTGGGGCTTTCCTGGTGATCTATCTAATACATCAAAGCAATCACAGAGCGACAGCCAGAATGAGGAAACAAAAAAACATGTCACAAGTAAAAGATCAGAAGAAACCTCTAAAAATGGAACTAAATGAAACAGAGGGATCCAACCTTTCAGAGACAGAGTTTAGAACACTATTTAACGAACTTTGTGAACATAAGGAAGGATAGAGAAATCATGAAAAACAACCAGTTGGAACTAAAGAATACAATAACTGAAATGAAGAACACACTCGAAGGAATCACCAGTAGAGTAGATGAAGCAGAGGAGCAGATCAGCGATTTGGAAGACAAAATAGCAGAAATCACCCAGTTGGAACAACAAAAAGACCAAAGAATAAAAACAATGAAAATAGTTTAAGAGCCCTGTGGGACAAGATGAAGCACAACCACCCGCACATCATAAGAATACCAGAAGGAGAAGAGAAGAAGCAAGGGGTCGAGAATGTATTTGAAAAAAATAATGACTGAAAACTTCCCTACCATGGTGAAGGAAATTGACACACAAGCCCAGAAGTGCAGAGAGTTCCAAGCAAGCTGAACCCAAACAGGTCCACACCAAGACACATCATAGTTAAAATGGCAAAGGTTAAAGACAGAGACAGAATCCTAAAAGCAGCAAGAGAAAGACAGCAGGTTGCATACAAAGGAAATCCTATTAGACTAACAGCTGACTTGTCTACAGAAACTCTGCAGACCAGAAGGGCATGGCAGGAAATATGCAAAGTGAGGCGAAATAAAGGCCTACAACCAAGATTGCTCTACCCAGCACGGCTATCACTTAAAATTGAAGGAGAGATAAAGAGCTTCTCAGAAAAGAATTAGCTTAAGGAATTCATTACCACCAAGCCAGCGTTGTAAGAAATGTTAAAATGTTTTTTAAACAGAGGAAAGGGGTAAACAAACTAACCTAGGATGACCAGGAATACAAATAACAAAATGGCAATACATATGCACCTATCAATAATCATTTTAAATGTGAATGGGCTAAATGCTTCAATCAAAAGACAGAGAGTGGCTGAGTAGATAAGAAAATAGAACCCACGTATATGCTGTTTACAGCTGGAATAAGATATTTCATGCAAATGGAAATGAGAAAAAAAGCTGGAGTAGCACTACTTATTTTGGACAAAATGTACTTTAAAATGAAGACTTCAATAAAAGACAAAGAAGGACTCTATAACCCTAATAAACATCTGTGCACTCAACGTAGGAGCTCCTAATTATATAAAACATATTTTGACAGGCATGAAGACAGAGATCAACAGTAACACTATCATAGTAGGGAACTTGAACACCCCATTGTCACCAATGGACAGATCTTCTAGACAGAAAATCAACACAGAAGGAGTGGTCTTAAAGGACACTTTATTTTTATTTTTTATTTTTATTTTTCTGAGGGCAGTGTCACTGGCCCTCATATGTGGGACCTGAACCGGGGCCACTGGCTTAAAGGAAACTTTAGACCAGCTGGATTTCATCGATATTTTTAGAGCATTTCACCCTGAAACAACAGAATATACATTCTTCTCAAGTGCACATGGGACATTTTCCAAGATAGACCACATGTTAGGCCACAAAACATGTCTCAGTAAATTTAAGAAGATTGAAATCATATCAAGCAGATATAAAGGAAAAACTGATGGTTTCTGGCTGGGAAGGGGTGGGGATGAGGGAGAGAGGAAGGTTTTGGACAGCGTAGGTGGGTGACTACAATATTGCCACAAGGATATGGGGGGCAGTTCTGGGAATGTAATTGATAATGTTGTGAATGCTTTGTGGGGTGTCAGATGGTCAAGTGTCTTGTTGGGGAGACCTCTTTGGGAATGGGGTAGAAGCTTGATCACTGAGCTGTACACTTGAAGCTGATGTTGTATAATATTGAATGTTAACTGTGATTTAATGTATACATATAGTCACGGGATGAGGAGTGGGGAGTGGGGTCAGGGGAGTTGTAGTAGGTATTATGATATGGGGGGAGGTGGGGTGGTGGATTTGGGGAGGGGTTGTTGGCATTTTGAGGGATAAAAAGTATAACTATTGCACTGTTGTAAAAAATAAATTAGAAAAATTTAAAAATTAAAAAAATAATAAATAAATAAATAAAACCAACAATCCAAAAAAGAAAAGCGTAGAACCATATGACTTCACCCATATGTGGGACATAAAACTGAAAGCAACAAAGGAACAAGACAAATAAATAAAGAAACAAAAACTCATCAACAGAGACCACAGTTTAGTGGTTACCAGAGGGTAAAGGTGGAGGAGGATGGTAAAAGACAGTAAAGGGGGTCAAATATATAGTGATGGAAGGAGAACTGACGCTGGGTGGTAAGCACACAAGTGATATTTATTTCTTTTTTCTTGAGGGCAGTGTTACCGATCCTCATATGTGGGACCGAACCGGGGCCGCTGGCTTCATAAGCCAGCGCTTAACCACCGCACCACTCGGCTGGCCCTCACAATGTGATATTTAGATGATGTATTATAGAATTGTATATTTGAAACCTATGTAATTTTGCTAACATTGTTACCCCAAAAAATTTAGTTTAAAAATAAATAAATACAAATAAATAAATACAAATTAAAAATAGAGGAGGGATAAAAATAATACCTCCCTAATAATCTGTAATATTCTGTAAATAACTTAGTAATCATGCAAAGTCCTGGGTACGTTGTTAATTAAATGATACCCATTATAATTACATCACTGAAAAAAAATTATGCTGCTATTGAAAGACAAGTGGATGAAGCAGGGGAAGTGTGCGTAGAGGTTCAGCAAAAAGACTAACATTAGCCTGATTCGCACCTCCTTTCTTCCATCCAACTTTTGCTTATATGTCAGCTCCCTATTCCGCTGAGACTGTCCATTAGAAATAATACTTCTACACTCATCATCCATAATGTGACTGCCACAGAGGAAATTCAGGCCAGTTGCAATGTATGGTATAAAGCTTTCTAAAATCCAAGTGTGGGTGTTTCAGCTTGGGCCTTATCTCATTTGAAATTGAAATATGTTTGCAATGCTTGAATGTGGGAAGATTAATTATCACCTCTGTTTCAAAATAAGCAGCAGTAGAAACCCATCACATGAAAATGTGGAAGTGACATTGTCGACAGCTAACAAGAGAGGTTTTTCAGCTGGAAAAGAGTGCAAACAGAAACAAATGAATTTATATTTCTACTCTGCAGCCAAACGAAAATGGTGTTTGATACTGGCTGAGCTTGCCTTGGAAAACCGGGGCTCCATTTTAGTTGGGACACTAAATGCAGCATGAGGAACCACAGAGTTCTGCCTCTCATTTATACCGCTTTCCCATTTTCAAGGTCAGCACAGGTTTCACTTTTTTTTCCCCAGTAAGAAAGGAAAAAACCTACAGTCTCAAAACACTGCCTAGCAATGTGGCCTTAGGCAAAGAAATTGATCTCTCTAAGCCTCAGTTTCATCTGTAAAATGGGCATAGTGAGTACATGCCTAACTCATATAGACACAACTCTATTATGTAGTAGCATAAACACTCAGCACAGCATGTGGCATGCGGTAAGAGCCCAATAATTGTTAGCCATTGCCATTGCAAAGTCACCTTATTCTACTCCGAGACAGCTACAACAAAAATTCTTCCTTCTTGTCTGATGGTAGCTCCGTCTCAAATAGTGAAGGCATTAAGATGTTCAGTTTATCCATTATTTTTAAAATTCAGAGATTATAACAAATCATTTTGATGCTTCATTCCAAAAAGATATTTTTTCCTTCTTTTTTCTTTTCTGTGTCTAGACTCCCATAGTTAATATCAGGTCTTTAAGAAGGATCTCTTGGCTCATTTAAGCACTGGCATTGTGAAGCCCAGGTCTCGTTATGGATCCCTTTTGTTAATAAGAAGGTTTGAAGCTAGTAAGCCTTCTGTCTGTATCATACATTAAGATAACAAGATGAAAATGGTATAAATTCAAATCATTTGGACCCCCAACCCGTCTCTATTTCTTTCTAAATTTCTGTTGCACAATGACATAAAGTATCACCTTTGGAGGTGAGCCTGCCCTGTGGTTAATGGTCCCAACACATGCTGAAATACCCCACCCTATAATTTAACATGAAGAACAGCTAGGGATTGTGTTGAAACTGTTATAACTCGCAGGAATCTACTAATTTTGTCCTGTTCACTTTCATTCTATAACTTTGCAAGAGTTTTTGCCAACATTGGCGGGGGTGGAAAGAGAAAAAAAAAAGAGAAAAGGAAGTTCTGTGAAATGGCACCTCAAGTCTATGCCATTGATAGTGTCTTTCTGATTCCCCAGGCAAGCTCTTTCTGAGGCACTCGAAACCCTCCAGAGACAATTTCTTTCATGAAAAGTCAAGCTTTTCCTTCTTTCAGGTTCTTACATCTTCGGCAACAGTAATCATTCTTGAAACTGGAAGTATTGTCTGCTATCTTGATGTTGCTGGTGTTGAAAGAGGCAAACAAAATCAGCCTGATTGTTTTAGGTTTGGATTAGTCTGGAGTATATAGAGAAACATTTTAAAAGACTTATTTTGACTATCAAAGTGAGTCAATATGACAGCAGTCATCAGGGGAAAAATGTGCACCATGCAAACACACAAACATCCCAGAGCAACCAGCTCCAGCTACTTTGCAGTAACAGGTTAGAGAGGAAATTGCTTTCCTGAACAGCAGGGAGAAAGAGGGCAGCTCTCCAAGTTAGGAAAAGGTACAAACATGAAGTGGCATCCAGGATGACATGGAGGTCAAGGAGTTTGGAAATAAACTCTTACAGCACATAATCTCATTGCGTTATTCTGTGGCTTGATACACATGCACCTGTGAAACTGGAATTATTTTAAATTATTCACAGATTGGCAGATAGTGGTCAATTATGCCCAAAGAAACTAACAAAGAGGAAGATAATTTGGGTCAGGAATTTGGGGGAAAACTAACATATAACAAAATAAAAGCAAAGGCAAAATTAACAACTATTATAACATTTACTCGCACAAAGCAGTTTTATTATTATTTTTATTTTTATTTTCGAGGGCAGTGTCACTGGCCCTCAACGTGGAACCCGAACCAGAGCCGCTGGCTTCCCAAGCCAGCACTTAACCACTGTGCCACTAGGCTGGCCCACACAAAGCAGTTTTAGAATTCCGTGCAGTCCCCTAAAACTCTAGGTTTGTGAATGTAAAGCTATTTAGACCATTCTGATTATAGTATGTGGTCCCTTTTTAGATTTGTTATTAAGATGAGAAAATTCCATGAACCTGGCATCGGAACTGCATGACTCCTCACCAAAATGCATGAAATTCAAGATGATTTTTGCTAATACTTCTAAATAATCAAATTTCTATTTAATCAGTTTGGAAGGTCATATAATTGCCATTTTCCAAGTGAAATTCAATCATCCAGTGTTAATCCCAATAAAATATTGCTGTCTACATAAACACAATTTGCATTTACCAGATCTTTTTGTTAAAATGTAGAACAGAAAAATATTTACTCTCTTTGGCACAAATAAGTATTATTTGGAAATAACCATCCTCAATATGTTCTCAAGAAGTAGACACACATTGGTGTATGATATGCTCCAAATTTACAGACATGGAAAGAAAGCAGTATAATTTTTTCCTATTACTTAGAAAAGATAGTTACACAAAATACTCTTTCAAATCATCTGGAGAGAATATATTAAATCATATTTTAAAATACTTCCAAAATATTCAGAAAGGTTCTTTCCTATATACAATACTTATGTCCAAATTTCTTGCCTCTTAGTAGATAGCTTCCTACATCAAACAGCAGATCAAATTCCAGATTTATTATAGAGATAAATACTAAAAAATATCATTAAAGTAATAGAGTGAAAGTAAGATAGACTTCACCTTGTTTGAGAAGCATTCTTATGATTTTTTAAGGCATGTACTCAAAAGCTCCTACCAAGGATGTAGCCTTCTCAGAGCAAAGCCTGGGCCTCATGCCCACTGAGGGTGAGAGTTAGTCCTGGACTGGCCTCCACCTGACCCTCTCCTCAGCAACAGGAGGACTAGTTCAAGCACACCTTCAATGAAATTTCTGGTCTAGATTTTTGAAAAAACAGGAAATTTGTACTGAGATATTTTGATAGAGTGGGCCTGACCTGTGTGTGGTTTGATTTATCTTCATTCTCTCCATGTCCAATCCATTCAGGCCTTAAGTTTAGAAAAGAAGCATCATTATTCATTCTTTCTATATCAAAAACATTTGGCTTCATAATGAATATGTATTCTTAGAATAACCTTCTTTATTACTTCAGTGAGAACCTGAACCCCAAGTTTAATTGTCTTCTCTCCCAAAATGTTCTTTAGTATAATTGACCCTTTTAGTGGTCAGGGACATTGCGGTTTGTGGAGACAGAAATTCAACTTGATTTGGGCCAATAAAAATGGCTCATGAACATGGGAGGGATGGGGTAGAGCTGAGACTAGGAGCAGCATGCTATTTCTTGCCCTTGCTTTTTTTCCACTAGCTGTCTTCCTCCTCCCCTACATGTCACCAACAGTTTCTAAGCTCACAGCCTTCCACTAACCCTCCAGAGAAGAAAGGCTCCACTCCCAGCACGTTTATTGGGGGTGGACAGATATGGGTTCTGATTGGCTTAGCTTGAGCATAGGCTCAACTCTGTGGTGAGTGAAATCCTTGAATCACACATAAAATGTTATGGAAAAAGAATTCCCCAGAAGGAGCTGGTTGGGGAGAAATCATGTGTAGAACATGCAGTTATCATAAGAAGGCTGGTGGAGTGGAGATAACAAAAACTATTGATCCTGGCTACCTCTTCCTGTGCCATGGACAGATTGTGGCTACTAGGGAGAACATTCATCAGATTAAACACATATATGTTGGTATTTCTTCAACACTTACCAAATGCACCCACATCATGGAAAAATATAAAACTACCCTCTGTGTGCTTACAATCTCTGTGCAAAAAAAGAACACAGTTTAGCAAACCCTCCCACAGGGTGAGTGCCTTCTGTACTGGATGGAGACAGTGCAGAAACCATCTTTAAGTTTTCAAGGAAAAATTGATGCAATCCAATGCAGTCCACAGGAGAAACAAATCTGCAAATTAGTATATGAATCCTGAAACCCACTGGGTGGAATGGGTGGCGATTTTCACCTTTTGTAATTACCGTAATATATCAAGTTGAATCTTAAAGCAGTCAAGGGGCTGGGACAAAGAGAGCTTCATATTACATTTCCTCACCTCCCAGCCCTAGCACTTCTGTCATGATACATCAAAGAGATATCATGAAAATGAAATAGGATACTGTATATGAAAAATGACAATCAAATATTATAACACAGAGACATTGGATGACATTTAGTTCCCTTTTATTTATTTATTTTCCCCAGAAAACAGCTAATAGAGAAAGCCTAAGAATGCTGTCCTTAGAAAGGCCTGCTTACAGTTGGTCCTTGGCTGGCATCTGGGAATTTGGAGATCATGAGGGTTTCCACCATTCCCTAACTTATAATAATGACTCACTGTGCCTAACTGTGCAAACTATACAGTTTATGCTGGGGAAAGAAAAACAAAAATGCTTTTCTTCTGGGAATCTCAAATTTTCATACATGCTAAGCAGAGGGTGCTTATCTGACCAGCTCTCAATAAAAGCCTTGGGCACTGAATCTCTAATGAACTTCCCTGATAGATAGCATGTCATAATTTAATACTGAAAGAATTACGCATGTCCTGTATGATTCCACAGGCAGAGGCCTCTTGGAAGAGGGCACCTGGTTTTTTCCAGGTTTCACCCCATGTACCTTTTCCCTTTGATGATTTGGCTTTCATTGTAATAAATCTTAACCTTAAGTACAACTATATCTTCAGCTCTGTGGGTCCTTCTAGCAAATCACCAAAGTGATACTGGAGGTACCTGACCCAGACTATAATTTTGTAGCCACTCCCCTCAAACTCAGTTCAACTTTCCAAAATCTATTATATACCAGCCTATGGCCTATTTCTTACAGATTCTCCACAGATCCCACATGCCCAGGGACTGTGAACCTAAGTATATGCCTAAAATAATACTGAATTTAGAATAGCAGTTATTCTTCCTATGATAATTTGCTAGTGGAGTTAGCTACGTAAAGAAAATACAACCATATATTCCTTATATAAAAATTTCAGGGCCGGCCGAGTGGCTCAGTGGTTAAGTGCTGGCTTGGGAAGCCAGCAGCCCCGGTTGGGTTCCACATATGAGGGCCCTCAAAAAAAAAAAAAAACAAAACAATTTCAGCCTATATCCCTAGTTAAGTCAACACAGCTGATTATTATACATATGCAATTGATGCCCAAGAGTTTATGTCATAAGCATAGTTACAACACTTTTAGTCTAGAGAAGTTTTGAGGAGATATGCCTGCCTGAACCATGACAAAAAATTACCATCAGAAACTAATAGACTGCCTAGTTTTTGAGCAATGCTTATTTCTAGTGAAATCTCCAAAATAAAATAACTATAAAGTGTACATCCAAATAACTGGATGAAGTAACTTCATCCAGTTGGTGAGTGGAATTATTTTTACTTTGGACCTCTGTTACCTATAGCTCATTATTTTCCCTCAGCTGATAACACTAATCCCCTTATTCTCATGTTAATATGATAAAAAAGTAACAATTTATTTACTACTGAAAGATTTTCTACCTAATCTGTCAGTAAAAAATGGTTTAGGGGGCCGGCTGAGTGGCGCATTGGTTAAGCGCTGGCTTGGGTCGCCAGCGGCCGAGGTTCAGGTCCCACATATGAGAGCCAGTGACACTGCCCTCAAAAAAAAATGGCTTAGGACAACAAGGAACAGGGTTTACCATGGGCAGATAATGTTCTTAGAAGATAGAAACACAGGTCTTTTCTTTTTTCAAAATGAACAAGCTTTACCAGTATAGAAAGTAAAAGGCCCACTAAACACTCATAAATACAAGTTAATATACTAATTTAGGTGGCTTCATGGAGTTTGGAGGCTTCAGAAGACTGCAGAGTTCAGAGCTGCACCCACAACACAACTCCTCGGCCTTCTCTGCCAAGGGTGTAAGATAGCATACATTACCCATGTCTCTAAGAGCCCGCTCTTCCTCCAAAACTTTCAAATTTTATTCAGATTTATTGAGATATAATTGACAAATAAAAAGTCTATATATTTATTTGTTAAAGAGTAAAGCACAGGAAACCAGCCACAACTGAAAGCAGGAATAATCATCACACTAAAAACAGAGAATTAGAGAAATTCTACCCGCTACTCTCAAGACCTGCCAATCCCACCCCATGTCCTCTTCCTAGTCCAGCTCCTACCAGCAGACAGGCTTATACCCTCCTTCCTTCCAAACTGGAGAGAGTGATTTTTCTCTCCGAAGAAACTGGCCAGCTTGAGAGAAAATATTGATGAGTTTGTGAATAGCCTAATAAAAAAGCCATGTTCCTACCTGATTATGTAATAATAGATTCCATCATTCATTTGTGCCACCCATCTATTTAGAGTTTTCAATCCATGTTGTGTGCTTTTTTGATCAAGAACCTGTTATGAATTCTATATTAATAAACAACCTTTTATTTGTGCTTTATTGCTAAAATTATTGATAAATTGATAAACAGCCAAACATCACTAGACATTTGACAATTCTCAAAAATGAAAGTTAATAGCCAAATACCTCCTACACCAAAAGAAACTCAGAGAAAATAGAGACAAGAAAATAGAAACAAAAGTGTAAAAACCTTTAATTCCCTCAGAAATAGAGAACAAGAACAACATGCTATATAAAAAAGAATCTTTCAGGGAAGTAAAAAAAAATATGGCTCTCAAATGTTTAAAATATGATAACAGAAACAACTATCATTTACAGAATGGTTGAAAAATGGAGTTGAAGGAGTCTCACAGAAAATGAACTCAAATTTCAGGGAGAAAAAAACTATGAAAAAAACTATGAAAAAGTCCTACCACCAACTGAACATATTCTAAAACAAAAATAATACAAAGAAAATATGTGAAAGAAAAGTATTAAAGAAATTACATAAGATTTTATTTCATAACTGAAAGATATGCATCTCCAAATTTAAAAGGCCTGTCAAATGCCAGCATAACGAAAGGAGAAAGATTACCAACAAGACACATCAATGTAAATTTTCATAACATCGTGGAGAAAGCAAAGATCCTAAAATTCCCAGCTTGGGGGAAACAACAGATAAAATAGATACAAAGCCTAGAACACTACATTCCAGTTATCAAAAGCAATACTAAGATCCAGGAAATAATGGGAAATAAGACTTCAAAATCATTTAGGAAAATTATTTTTAACATAGAATTCTGTATATAACCCAACACCAAATCAATTGTTGAATGAAAATGTTTTTCGTCATACAAAGGATCAAAAATTTACTTGTTTTACCCAGTCTGTGTTAACGACTGAAGTATATGCTCAATAAAGTAGAAGAGTAAATACAGAAAGAGAAAAAACTGGGATCCACAAAAACAGGGCAGTCAGTGGTAAAAAAGGCAAAAGAAATCCCTAAAATAATGATGAAGAGAAATCATAGAATGAATGCACAAGGCCTACCAATCCACCAATCCAGTTTGGAAGAGAAATATGCAAAGCTATGGAAGGGATATCTTGTATAAGAGTTTGGAATCTCAAGTTTAATATGTGTTTTGACTCCAATGAGAAGAGTTTGTCTACTCTGTCAAAGCATTTGAGGAATATTTTATGATATAGCCATAGAAAATTTTCACAAAAGGAAATAAGACCACTTAACTTATAGGAAAATAAATTTTTACAAGACACAAATGTATTCATAGTTTACTATATAGCTTAACATTGAATTATAATTATGCAGTCATAATAATGACTGATAACTATTGATTTAACCAAAATTTTAGATATAATTATTTTGAAAACTTTGGAGAAAAGAGGGTGTGTGTGTGCATGGGTGTGTGTGTGTGTGTGTGTGTGTGTGTGTGTGTGTGTAGAAAGAGAGAGTGTAGTGTCATAAGTGAATCAATCTTAATTTTCCATAATAAGGTATCAATAAATTATATCATGTCTACACTGGAAAATTAAAGTATAACAGTCTAATCGTATTACTTAGAGTTGAACAATTAAATACAAGAAATGATATCGAAAATTGAGGACTGGTATCAGAGTGATTGAAGATGAGAAGAGGAGGGAAAGAGGACAATAGAATTCCAGTTATTTATGATATATCTTGGCTATATATGTATATACACATATATATGCATTTACATGTACACATATGCATGTGTGTACATGTCCATATAAACATGTATATATAAATATATATGTGTATATATTATACATATTTTTGAAAGAAATAAAGATTTAATTTTAAAGGACCATAAGAAAATATAAACTAAATAAATTAAGTAATTACTTACTATAGGAAAAAAAATCATGAGCAAAAGCCCTAAGGAAAATAGAATCTAATAACACATTAAAGCATAAGTAAGTTGGAAAGAGAAAAAACTATAGAGAAGAATTTTTATGAAGAATATATTATTTTAAAAGGACCTCTGACTAATCTAATTTTAGTGTAACATTATTCATAACAAATTTGAATGCCTGGAGCAATATGGTATACAAAAGGAATACCCATTTTTCCTCCCATCTCTTAAAGCAAATAAAAGGATCTACGTGCCCAGCCTCCGCAACCCTTATAAAAATCCTCTTCCTACAATACATGTATAATGTATGCTCTGGAATGTTAAATCACTTGATGCTCACAGCTTCTACAGATCTAATACTCAAGACACTTTATTCCAAGGTCTTCGTCTTTGTCTCCGTATAACTGACATCAAATGACTCGCAATTAAGCCAGAAGTAGAAAACTAATACATTACTGCTTTTTCTATATGGTTCATTAAAAATTGGAAACCAAATAATTGGTTAGAAAAAAGGCAGCTTCCTCACTGGTGTTGGTCAAGCCACAATTGTGAATTTCTAAATAGACCGTGATAGCTTCTTACAGGCCTGTGGCCCCACCACAGGGGTAGCAACAAAAGAATGGATTAAGATCAGGCAGAAATACATATTTAAATACAAAATATATGACTTTGAATTAAAGGGTGATCATTTAGCTTAGAAACACTGTAGTTCGCGAGTGGAAAGGCAAGTTAAGAAGCCATATCTCTAATTAATTAGTGCAGGTAGTAAATAGACGTAAGAAAATATAGTTCAGTCCCCTGGGGTGAAGTTGGTGTTAATCAGAAGGACCTGTGAGCCGAGTACCTGCGCTGTACCATTAAACAGACTCCATTGCACTTTAGGGACCGATTTTTCACATCCAAGTCTAAGTGAACGGTGCCCTCTGGAGGGACAGAGACTACAGTTTGACTGTACATACGTAGGGATATTATTTATTAATTTCCACATTTCTGTAGTGGAAGCCTAAATGTATTTCTTCCTTTGAAGAGGAGGGCATTTTGTGAGCCTGGAAGAACAACTTCTTATTTGAAGTAGCGTGTCCAAATGCACCGAGGGAGTTTGAAGTCAAACACATCGTGATTGGAATTGCTAACTTCTTTGATCTCTTTGACACTATTGGGACCTTCTCTGGATTAAGGAGTCTTCCTCTATGGCTCTATTATTGTGGCTTCAGCCTTTTGAGATCTTTTGTTGCCCAGTGCAACTTACTTAAATTTGGAGGAACTTTTTTTCTATTGTCTCAAGATGTTGCCTTATTTTTCCACATTTAAAGCCTTATGTACCGTGGTTTAATGGCTACCTCCCTACTCCTCCACCCCCAACACACATACAAAATAGATTTCTGCAGTTCACAACTGACCTTGAAAATATTTAACATTTACATGTTTTTAATTAATTTTAGCATGCTAAATAATAGCCCACATATAACCTCCCCTAACACAGGCTTATGAATAGGTCACATGTATGGATCCTTTATGTGATGAAGCATGAGGGAGATAACTATGTAATTTAAATAACTTTATCACCTTGAGGACTCAGAACAACCTAAAAAGAATAAAGGAATAAATAAACTTACCGTCTAGTGGAATGTAAAATTATCTGTGTCTTTCTCAGGGGCCATGATTAGACTGTCCTCTCCCCAAACCCCAAATGACAGTCCATTGTGAGAACCTCTCCATGTACAGTCAGACAATGGGTATAATTGCCTAGATGGTTGGTTAAAAGAAGAAATGAATAATAGAGCAACCTATAGAATTTATCTAACTTTGTTTTCAGTCTCAAAAGCCCTATGGTCAATCCCTATGGTCAGGTTCAGTCTAATCTTCCAATTATGATATATGCCATTCTTCAGCTGGTGACCAAGGAAACCTGGGTACAGCTGTTTCAGGCTATTAGAGTGACACCTGCGTTCATTCAGCAAATATTTATGAGTGCGTTTTATGTCCAATCACTAACCTATGTTCTTGAGATACACCCATGAACAAACAGACAAAAATCTCTGCTAACACAGAGCTTGTAAACTAGTGTGCCTGTTGTAGAGACGATGAGGTTTTGACAAATAACAGGAAAAATTAATAGATATATTTAACAAGTAAATGATACAGTATTTTAGCATGCAATAACTGTTATAGAAAAATTGGAGCCGGGCAAAGGAGATTAGGAGTACTGAAGGCTACAGCTTGCAATATCAAATAGGGTGATCAGTATAAGCCTTGTTAAGATGATTTTTGAGCGAAGGCTTGAAAAAGATAAGGGAGTTTAACAGGCAAATATCTGTAGGAAGTGCATTTGAGGCACAGGGAACACCCACTGCAAAGAACTTAATGTGGGAGCATGTTGACATGTTGAGTAAAAGTAAGGAGGACATTATACTGGTGACATTTTGCCTTTAACGGTCTTTCTTCTTCCATAACCAGAGTGCCCTCTCTTAAATTTATTTTTACGGCCCAATCTCAGGCACTTGGACATACTTTTACCCTCTGGTTCTCTCTAAAAATAATCACCTCATTGATAATAATCTGAAATTTCACCATGTTATCCCCTTTTGGTTTTGAACCTCTGAGGAAAGGTGGACATAAACACCTCCACTGCAAAGATGAAGAATCTGATATTCAGAGATCTTAAGTCCTTAAATCAAATGGCCAAAGTCAAACACCAAATCGTTCACACCAGCCTAATAGTCTTCCTGTCTCTGCCAATGATGTCCTTGATTTTCTATTACTGAAGAGAATTTAGTCAAGTCTCTACTTTTGAAGGATGAAGAAAAGAATAGAAAATGATAGAAATCAGGGAAAGAAGGGAGGTGATCTGACATTAAAATAAATGTTTGAGTGAAAAGCAACACACATTGTGTCACTGTTTAGATATGGATATTATACTACTGCCACTAAAAAAAAACCTCCTGCACACCATTTCATACACACACACACACACACACACACACACACACACACACATTTACGCAACTCTCAAGTCCTTCTCCACACTTCTCTACCCTGCTTTCTGCCATGCAAGTGGCAAACAAAAGTTATCTAGTCCAATATACAAAATATAGATCTATGAAACCATCCTGACTAAAAATATCCATGCATTCTCTTGAATGCATATTGCATACTTATCATTTCATCCTTTTTAAGTTGTCCCGAATCTTCACAGTGATAAAGTTGCATAGTCTTACACAGTTGATCTTTCCCTCATGTTTCATCACATGAAGGATCCATACATGTGACCTACTCATAAGGCAGTGTTAGGGGAAAGGTAAGATGCAAATTGCAAAAATCACCCCAAATGAGTGTTTCATAAATGTGTGTGTATGTGTGAAGGAGAGGGTATATATATATGTTGGAGTTTCTTTTTTGTCCATACAAAGGGCAACTTGGTCTTCTTTCTTCCTGCCTTTGTTAACTTTTCTCATGTCTTCTTCCCTTTCCTCATGTCTTCAGGTCTTACTCCATACCAGCTCTGGCATGTGACAGTATTGATTTTACTTCCCTGACAGCATCTTTTTCAGTGGTCTCTTTTTAAAACTTGCCTTGAATTATCCTAATTTGAGTGTGCCATCTGTTTCCTGCTGGAACTGTTACTGATAAAAGCACCATCTTCCTTCTTTTAAGCCCATAAGTACTAAAGTATAAAGTAAAAGTAAAATGAAATATTGGTGCCAAATGGGAAGATAAGTACTTCCATGATCACATAATGAAGAGGGACACAAAAAATAATCTGTTCCGAAAGGCAGATCTATAGAACCTCAAGTTTGGAAGTAGGGAGTTCTATTCCCATAGGATCATGGAGGTTAAAAGTTCTTCCAATGAGAAAGGTAAAGAAAACTGGACCTAGGCTCCTCTTATGAAACATGTAGTTTGTGGCCTCCCTTCTCAACCTACTGAAGGAGGCAGAAAACTAACCACTGAGTTTTACCCTGAATTATGGCTGTCCACGTAAAGCTGAAAACCAAGGGGAAAAGGCAGTGGACATAAAATGACAGATAAAGACTTGCCACAAACTACTATCTTTCAGTGGCTGGAACTTCCCAAATTATCAATTCATCAAGATTTCAGAGTGACCATTGTATGACTGGATCTGGACTGAGACCCCTAGGAGGACAGGTAGAAGTATTTATAAAACTATTGAACATTGTGGAGCTTGAGAACAGAGGGAGGAAGGATAAGAAAGAAATAGAAGGTGGTTTCCTTTTTGAAGAGCAATTCAAAACACATGACTGAAAGTCATAGTGAAGCAGTCAATGAAATCAATCAGAAGATGGATTCTCCTTAGAAAAAATGAAAATAATAGTATAATCAAAAATGACTTCTTAGCGCTGGCCGAATGGTGCGGTGGTTAAGTGCTGGCTTGGGAAGCCAGAGGCTCCGGTTCGGATCCCACCTGTGAGGGCCAGTGACACTGCCCTCCAAACAAAAAAAAAAAAAGAAATGACTTCTTAAACGTACACATTAAATTGTTATGTTATAATAATAATATAAAGGGAGGCTGGATTAAAAATAGGGAAATCCTGCTAAGAGACACATAGAACAGATTCATAGGTTCAAAAGTAGTCCAGTAGGGGTTGCAGAAGAAGAAAATAGAAGAAATAATGAGGGGAAAAAAATCATTGAAGAGATATTAGCTAAGAATCTTTTTTAATGGAAGAGTGGCATGCATCCTTATATTCAAAGTGCATGTCAAAAGCTGAGCAGGGTAAATAGAAAAGTTCACATCTATTTCTTTTTTTTTTCTTTTTTCTTTTTTTTTTTAGCTGAGCCATCCTGCCATCTATTGGCAGGTAAGCGGCAGCTCATTTAGGGCTGGGAATCAAACCAGCAAGCTCAGAGCTCTCACTCTTGAGTAAGCTCTTAACCAACTGAGCCACTCAGCCAGTCCAGTTCACATCTATTTCTTAAATATGAAACTGATTCTAAAAATATTTAACGATCTGAATGCACAGGCACCGACACATTAGAGGGATGTTTGCTTTAGCCTTAGTGTTAAGGCAGGACTCAGGATGTCCCCTGACAAAGTTCCATGAAACTAGTTTTTGGTTCATAGGGTAACCTGGGCATTTCAGGGAATGGGCTGAATACAAGAGTTAGTAAGGGGCTTGGGCCAATAGCTATTTACCAAAGGGCATGGAAGGATTT
Source organism: Aselliscus stoliczkanus (assembly GCA_033961575.1). Lineage (NCBI taxonomy): Eukaryota > Metazoa > Chordata > Mammalia > Chiroptera > Hipposideridae > Aselliscus > Aselliscus stoliczkanus. Next base: position 182,527,753 of record CM066728.1, read on the forward strand.
CAATATTTTTACAACCAGTATGAGCCTCCTGGTATACAAGAATGTCATCTCCTGCTTACACTATTTGTGCAGACATGTTCCCTTCTCTCTGTTTATAACACAACTGCTGTTTTTCTGCTCCTTATCATGATTTACCTGGGCAATTGTAACATTCTACTAATTGTAATCCAGATCTCCAATCTCTTACTTCATAGCTCTGGTCTAGTTTGTGATAATTTAAATCCTGCCTGTTAGTGTTTTGCTTGTTATACTTTTGGTAATACCACCATTGCTGAGGCATTATAAAAATATTTAACACTTGCTTTATTGGTATTTTCTTCTCCTTTGATACTTTATTGTCTCTTTTAGGTATTATATGGTGTAAGCCTTACCATTTTAGGGAAATTTCAAATAATAAGTGTTTTTTTTTATATCTTTATTTTTAAATATAGCAGAGTTGTGCTTTGGGGCTGGGAGGGGGAGATAGTTTTGAAAGCAACACGGAGAGCAGCAAGGTTTCTGAACCAACTGCATAGCATTCAGAAAACACCTTTCAAAACACATTTTTATTAGCCTGATGATTTGGAGAAGGAAGCATCGCCGATCTTTCACTGTAAATAATGGATTTCTGCATTCTCACACATGAGAATAGATTTTAATCGATGACTGCACAGAAAGTAATAAAAGCTCAATATTTAAGATAATCCCATTCTGTCATTTTACTTTATAGGATTGTATTCTTACATGACAAACAGCCATATTTAGTGTTTTCCATCACTTCTAGGAGGATTTGAAGATGTTTTTGGCTCAAGAATAAATTAAAATTGCACATTATTAAATCAAATAGTAAAACCAAAAAATGATCTCCTAATACCTATATGCTAGGGATCATTTTGTATGCTTCAATGTGCACCTAGCTTCTATCATACACAGATATGAATTCCCTATTAATTTATACAATTTCAAACTCATTTGAAAGTGAAAATGACCTTGTAATGCACATCTCAATGTAATTCATGGGTCAGCTTGAGGGAGTGGGGCTGACAGGTGATTTTTTGTAAAATTTCTCAGCATTGTCTCCTAGTCTAGGTCTCTTTACAACAATTATATGACTTTAAAATATATATATATATATATATATATATATATATATATACTGTTAATTTATTTAATCCTGAAGTATATTCAGCTAATTTTTATTTTTTTAATGAAAGCATATATTGCCATAAAACAATTCATAATTTCCAAAGTAGTCCCATAATGATTCATAAATACAAATAATGCTAATATTTTTATGGTTAAAGGCTGGATGCATGATTTTTGACAGTTCTGAATGCAATTTTCGAAACAATGGAATAGGATATTAAAATTGTGACTATCCAAGAAAATCAAAGATGCATGCTTGATTGCCTGATATAAACCTACAGCATTTCCAATTTTTGTTTCTTAAATTTTTATTTTTTTTTAAAAGATTTTATTGGGGAATTGGTGGAGGGGAACAGCATTGGGGAATCGGGGAAGGAGAACAGACAAGTTGCTTTCTTTTTGTTCTTCAGTCTAGTTGCGGAGGATGTTGCTTCACTGGCCCACGTTGGTATCGTCATTGCGCTCTTCCTGGATGAGGCAGATCTGTCGCCGGCCTCTGGATGATCGCTCACCGCGGCTATTGGCAGCTCACGCTGGCTGCCAGCGGCTCACGCTGGCTGCTGGCCACTCACTGTCGCCTATGGCAGCCCACTGCAGCAGGGGCTGCAGCCAACACCATCTCTGGGGCTCACAGCCCAGCTCCAGGTGGAGCTGTTGTTAGCTGTAGAGGGCAGTGTCATTGGCCCTCATATGTGGGATCCAAACCAGGGCTGCTGGCATCCCAAAACCAGCTCTTAACCAATGCGCCACTCGGCCGGTCCTGTTTCTTAAATTTTTAGGTTAGTTAAGCAAAGCTACTTTTCACACTAAATGTCACTTCATTATATTTTATAGTTAACCAACATAATAATATTCATAATATATTAAATATTATTTACAAAATAGAATAACATACACATATATGGCAATACATAGTAATATTATATTCATTATTACTATGTCACCATAGAAATTATGTAATAATATTTGAATAATAATAGTTATATCTATATGATCTGTGATTTCAAAATGGGAAGTAATATTTCACTCTAAGGAAGGAAATTTTTTTTTTTATTATTATTAGTTACAGATGTACAAAACAATGCAATAGTTATCCTTTTCACCCCTTATAAAGTGACTCCCCCTCACTGCTCACACCCCCCCAAAATCATACATATCTATTACAATTCCATTGACTCCATCCCCACACTATATTCCACATCCCATGACTATATATGTGTTAAATTATAGTTAACATTTAATATTATTCAGTGGCAGCTTCAGATGTACAGTGCAGTGGTCAGGCCTCTACACCGTCCATGAAGTGGTTTCCCTAACAAGACATCTATCCCTGTGGTCCCCTAAAAAATATTTACAACATTATTGATTATATTCCCTAAACTCTCTCTTCTATCCCTGTGGTAATATTGTAGTTACCAGTTTATGTTGTTTCGTCCCTTCCCCTTCTCCCTTGTGCCCACCCCCATCCCATCTAGCAATTATCAGTTTTTCCTCTGTGTCTCTAAGACTATTTCTGTTTACATTTCTCATTTATTCAGTTCTTTAGGTTCCACATATAATTGAGATCATATGGTATTTATCTATCTCTGACTGACTTATTTCACTTAGCATAATGTTCTCTAGGTCCATCCATATCATTGCAAATGGTACGATTTCTTTCTTCTTTATAGCTGCGTAACACTCCATTGTGTAAATGTACCACAGTTTCTTAATCCAGTTGTCTACCGCTGGGCATTTCGATTGTTTCCAAGTCTTGGTTACTGTAAATAGTGCTGCAACGAACAGAGGGGTGCATACATTTTTTTGAATTGGTGTCTTGGGTTTTTCAGAATAAATACATAGGAGTGGAATTGCTGGTCAAAAGGTAGTTCCATTTCCAGTTCTTTGAGATACCTCCATACTGACTTCCATAGTGGCTGCACCAATCTGCAGTCCCACCAAGAGTGCAGCAGGGTTCCCTTTTCCCCACAGTCCCGCCAGCACTTGTTGTTTGTTGATTTATTGATGATAGCCATTCTGACTGGAGTGAAGTGTTTTTTATTTGCATTTCCCTAATGATCAGTGAGACTGAACATTTTTTCATGTGCTTGTTGGCCATTTGAATGTCCTCTTTAGAGAAATGTCTCTTCATATCCTCTGCCCATTTTTTAAATTGGGTTGTTTGCATTTTGGTGTTGAGTTGAGTGAGTGTTTTATAAATTTTGGATATTAACCCCGTATCAGATATATTGTTGACAATATCTTCTCCCATTCAGTAGGCTTCCTTTTTGTTTTATTGATGGTTTCCTTTGTTGTGAAAAAACTTTTAAGTTTGATATAAACCCATATGGTCATTTTTTCTTTTAGTTCCCTTGCCCATGGGGATGTGTCAGTAAAAATATTACTCAGGGTAATGTCTGCAAATTTACTTCCTATACTTTCTTCTATGAGTTTTATGGTTTCAGGACTTACATTTAAGTCTTTAATCCATTTTGAATTTGTTCTTGTATATGGCGTAAGGAAGTGGTCCAGGTTCATTTTTTTGCATGTGTCAGTCCAATTTTCCCAGTGCCATTTATTAAATAGACTATCTTTACTCCAGTGTAAATTCTTGCTTCCATTGTCATAGATTAAATGACCGTATATGCATGGATTTATTTCTGTGCTCTCTATTCTGTTCCACTGATCTGTGTGCCTGTTTTTATACCAGTAAGCATACTGTTTTGAGAAATGAAATTCTAATACTTAGATTTCAAGAGCTAGCTGCAAACCCTTAAAGATATTAAGGATACTAAATCACAATATGCTGTCGTATCGGTATAAGCTATTTTGAAATAAAGCTAAGAGACAACATTATCTAAAGAGAATATTTTTATTCTTATGTATTTTTAATAAGCACATATAACAATTGAGTTCTTATAAAAGTAGTTTTGAGATAATAAAGGTTTCAATATTCCCATTGGAATTGTATCCCAAGAGGAACAGGAATTATTTTGTGTTTTATTCACCTCTGCATCACCAGGAACTAGTAGACACTCAATAAATATCTGTTGTGTGGCACAGAATAGGTATGCAATGAATATTTATTTACTAAATAATCTTCAATGAAGACATGAATCTTAGAAAGACAGAATGCTGATCAGTATGTAAGACTTCATTTTAAAAATATGTATTAGTGGTTCTATCCTTGGTATATGCAGAAAAAATATGACAAACAAACTGAGAGCATGAATGGGCAATTTACAAATGAAATTAGACAATTCATAAATCCTAACATTCAATCTGGCTAATAAATAAGTGTTCATAAAAGCAACGCAAATACTTTATTTTTTCCTTATGAAATTGGAATTTTTAAAATGACAATAACCAATTTGGATGTGATCAAGGAAGACCAAATTGGTAACAATTCTAACAAACTAATAAAAAAAATCCTTTTTGAACATTTAAATAAATATGTACCAAAAAATATTGGTCATATTCCTAACCACACTTAGAGTCTCTAAAAATGACTCACCATTAAAAAGAATCAGGACTACTGAGGAGAAAAAAATTGCTGATTCCAACTTTAGGGTAGAAAATCCTGTTGTACCAGAAAACTAGTAAGCTTTTCAAAGGCTAGGGGGGTCGTGTCAAAAGGACCGAAAAGCCAACTCAAAGATTACCACTGGACAAAGATGGGACGATTTTAGGATTTAAAAAACTAACAAAAATATTAAGTCAGTTTTCACTTAACATTGCAGGCATTTTTCCAAGAAATACTACCTTTAACGAGAAAACAAATATCCTTGGCTGATTGTTAATTTCTATTTTGTCTGTTAAATTCTAACATAATTAGTCATTTATTGAAAATGAGTTGTATATTTTAACCCCGATTTTGTATGTCTATCTTTTTTCCCCTTTTCTACATATTTATAGTCTTTAACAGATTTTTAACTTACATTGCATAAAGTTATATTAACAATGTAGATTATTTTTTTAATTATATACTTTTCCAAATGAGAAAGAGAAAGGTGAACTTTTAAATTATTAATGGAGTATCACTGATTTAACAAAACACCCATTACTATTTCCCTGGTATAATACCAGCATCTATAGAGGTCCTGGTAAATGATTCTCTCTTCTCCGTACTCTTTTACATCCTCATACCACATAGCTTGCCAAAAATGTCCCAGGTAAATAAAGAGGACATAACATTGTTTTTAGAAAAAGTGGCATCCAATTGCTCAGAGTTTCCTACCATGTATAATGTTAAATATGACAGAAATGTATTTATTCCTGTTAATAATTTACTCAAATAATCCTAAAATTCTACGTGAAATTATGATATTTTATGTGATCAACTTACTCCCAAAGCAGGTAAACTAATAGAAATACATAGCTTAACCAAATAGATTAAACATGAATTTCAAATAAAATAAAATGCCAGATTAATTTTGCTCTCTCTCTCTCTCTCTCTGTCTCTCTCTCTCTGTCTCTCTCTCTCTCTCTCTCTCTTTCTCTCTCTCTCGGACTTTTCACTTAAATTATATTAGAGAACAAGAGCAACTCAAAAATGCATTACCCTTGGGCCGGCCCAGTGGTGCGGTGATTAAGAGCTGGCTTGGGATGCCAGCGGCCCTGGTTCGGGTCCCACATATGAGGGCCAGTGACACTGCCCTCAAAAAAAAAAAGAAAAGAAAAGAAAAGAAAAGAAAAAAATGCATTACCCTCAGTGCTTCTCAAACTTGAGCATGGGTAAGAATCAGCAGGAGAGCTTGTTACAACACAGGTTCCTGGGTCCCTCTCACAAAGATTCAGAGTTGATTGAGTACACAGGGGAGGGTTCCAGAACTGCATTTCTAACAAGGTCCCAGGTGAAGAAGGTGACCAATTGGAGCAGCTAGACGTCCGCATTCCCAGTTTAATTTATCTTTGTCTTTGTCCTTAGATAACCAGGCCTCAATTTTTAGCTAATGAATTTCCTTCCTTCCCATGACTCACCTTTACTTTTAGCAACACCTCCTTTTTCTTCAGTTTTTATTTTAAAATGTCCTGGGAACCACAGCTCACATGATGTCCCTTTACCCAGGAGGTGACCTTAAATATTTCTGCTTATCATTTCATCGGAGGAAACACTCTAATATAGAGGCAAGTTTAAATGGCCTGTGGGTCTTGCTCATTGCCTCATTGCCTCATATATTGCTGGAATTATAAACAGCTTCATTTCAGCATCACAAGAAAAACATTTTTGCTTTGGGTGATAATGTTTATGTTCAACAATTTTTTTTTTTCTGGTGTTGCCTTTGAACTTGAAAATTTTTGTTCCTTCAATAAACTTTTTAGAAAGAGATGGTACAATATCCATTTTCTAATCATCATGTCCTATGGGGCCATGTTTCATAGATTTAAGATTATAATGTTCCTAGGTTGGTTATTAGCTTATCAGTAACTATCTGTTCTTTGTAGTATTTCAGCACTGATAGAAGAAAATAGTAGCAAACACCAATATTTTACAAATAATTTCTAGGTTGAAAACATTTCTAATAACATGAAACCTGTGTTTTCTGAACATCTGGCACCAAAATTCCTTTCAGGAAGAAAAAGGTGTTTTGCTGGAAACTTCTTAATAAGTCATTGGAAATTGAAGATAAAGTGCTGAGGGAGTCTAAGCATCAACAAAGGAGTAATTTTTTACTTACTCTGCTTCAAGAACTGTTTTAAGTGCTTACACATATTAATTTATTTAATCATTGTAGCTACTTTCATGAGGCATGGATCCTTTTCTCCTCCATTTTATAGATGAGGTGAAACCGAGGTATAAAGGTTAAGTGACTTATCCAAGGTCACGCTACTGCAAGTGACAATGCTGGGATTTGATCCAAGGAAACCTTAATCCACAGCTCATGACTCAAGCAGCATAGGATGCTGACTTTATCTGACAAAGAACTTTTTAGGTGTTTCTTGTAGTTTGTTTGTTGTTGTTGTTTTCTGGAAAAAGAAAGGAGAAAAAAATGAAGTAGGAAGAGAAAGGAACTAGAGAGATGGCAAAAACCTGGAGGGTACTGAGGCCTGGGCTCTGCTTTTGTGAGCAGAATGACTGAATGGATTTTTAAGAAGAGGGGTGCTTAACATAAAATGTTACATACTTTTGCTGATCAGTGCATATCATAGCCCCTTCGCATGACCCCCAAATCAACGGTAAATCTAAAATCATGAAGTCTTACAGAAAACAACAAGGGAGCAGAGTTCTGGGTTAATGTACAGAACAGAAATTTCACAGGGGGTGATAAACTAAAAAAAACAAACAAAAAACAAAAAAAACAAAAAAACAAAAAAAACCCCCAAGCACCCAGACATAGACGTGATCAGCAGATTATAATCCCAGGTAGTCTCAGAGATCTTGCATCAGGCTTTGGACTTCTGTGCTGTAGAGCTGTGGTTCATATAATCTTTTCTAAATCTCAGCAGGGAGGGAGTAGCCAATGGACATTTGCATTTCATTTTAAGCCACAATTATTTTGTTTTCTTGATTATAAATTAAGAGGGGGATTATATTATCCAATTTTAATAATGGAGTACCATGTTCAACTCAAGAAATATTATGGGTACTTATTGTAATTATATAGTTATAGTAGAAAATTACATGAATACTTTAAAGTTAAGCTAAGAGTGATAAACATGAATACTTTCAAGCACTTTTTTTTTAACATGTGGGCAAGTCCGTTTACTTTGGACAATTTCTGTTCCACTTTCCTAGAATCATTATAAAGGTGAACTTTCACAGGGCATAAGTAAATCTTTTTTCTTAGTATACAAAGCCAAGATTTTCATTTCTCATGTATGTCACACCACAGCCCAAACAAGGACAGACTGGTTGAACGACAGGCCTCCCCAAGCTGATGACCTGATTAGCTGTGTACCCCGGCTATTATTGCACATCTGAGGCTCCTTGAGTCCCGGAGGGTTCCCAGGCAGAGCTTTAGCAGGTGGGCTTCCTGGTAGAGTCAATGAGAGCACTAATAGGCTGGTCTCAGCTGGATGATACTCTTTGCATATCTTTGCATTTCCTTGTTCTTCCAAGGAACTGCCTGAAGGAGAAAATTCACCCAGCTCACCAATTACAGTGTTCCCGAATGGGTTTGTTGATGTTTCCCCAGATTTATTTGTTGGACACAAAACTTTCTTGGTTACTTCCCCTTTAGTTCTAATAATTTTTTTTAAGAGTAAGAAACTCCAATAATTTTAAAAAGGAGATATTTTTATTCATTCATTCATTAAGTAAATAATATATTTTTATTTTTTTATTTTCCAATTATACTTGATATATGATACTATATTAGTTTTAGGTGTACGATATAGTGATTAGACATTTATAAAACTTACAAAGTGATCACCCTGATAAATCTAGTACCCTTTTGACACTATACATAGTTATTGCAATATTATTGACTACATTCCTTATGCTATACTTTACATTCCCAAGACTATGTTATAACTACCAATTTGTACTTCTTAATTTCCTCACCTTTTTCCCCCTGCCTCAAAATCCCTGTTATCAGGCAACCATCAAACTGTTTTCTGTATCTATGAGTTTGTTACTATTTCATTTGTTCATTTATTTTGTTCTTTAAATTCCCACATATAAGTAAAATGATATGGCTTTTGTCCTTCTTTGACTTACTCCACTCAGCACAGTACCCTCTAGGTCCATCCGTATTGTTCATTCTATTTTATGGCTGGGTAATATTCCATCTGTATCTATATCTATATCTATATCTATATCTATATCTATATCTATATCTATATCTATATCTATCTATCTATCTATCTATCTATCTATCTATCTATCTATCTCCTCTTTTTTATCCATTCATTCATTGATGGATACCCAGGTTGTCTCCTTATCTTGGCCATTGTTAATAAAGCTGCAATGAACATATGGATGCACATCTCCCTCAAAGTAGCATTTTGGGTTTCCTCAGATAAATAGCCAGAAGTGGGGTTACTAGGTCCTTCTTTGTGTCTTGTTACAGACTTTGTTTTAAAGTTTATTTTATCTTGTACTAAGTATTGTAACCCAGGCTTTTTTGTTTGTTTTCATTTTCATGAAATACTTTCCATTCCTTTACTTTTATTGTGTGTGTCTTTTGATCAGAAATGAATCTCTTGTAGGCAGCATATGTAAGGGGTTTTTTTTTTCTTATCTATTCAGCCACCCTATGTCTTTTGTTTGTAGCATTTAATCCATTTACATTTAAAGTAATTGTTGATAGATATAAACTAATTGTCATTTTATTATTCATATTTTTTTATCTTTTTTCTTCTTCTTAAAGAAGTCCTTTTAGCATTTCTTGTATTACTGGTTTAGTTGTGATGAACTCTTTCAGCTTTTTTCTTGTCTGGGAAGCTCCTTATCTGTCTTTTGATTCTAGATGATAGCTTTGCTGGGTAGAGTAATCTTGGTTGTAGGTCCTTACTTTTCATCACTTTGAATATTTTGTGCCAATCCCTTATGGCCTGTGAAGATTCTGTTCAGAAATCACCTGATAAGTCTTATGGAAGCTCTCTTGTAAGTAACTACTTTTCTCTTGCTGCTTTTAAGAGTGTCTTTTTGTTTTTAAGCTTTGGCATTTTAATTATGATGTGTCTTGGTGTGGGCCTGTTTGGGTTCATCTTGTTTGGGACTCTCTGCACTTCCTGGGCTTGCATGTCTAATTCTTTCATCAGGTTAGGAAGGTTTCCTGTCATTATTACTTCAAATAGGTTTTCAATTCCTTGCTCTCTCTCTTCTCTTTCCGGCACCTCTGTGATGTGAATATTGGAATGCTTGATGTCCCATAGGCCCCTTAAGCTATTTTCATTTTTTGTATTCTTTTTTTCCTTTTTGTTGTTCTGACTGAGTGCTTTTGGCTACCTTATTTTACAAAACACTGATTCAATTCTCTGCTTTGTCTAATCTACTGTTGATTCCCTCTAATGAATTCTTTATTTCAGCTAATGCATCTTTTTCTAACTAATTCTTTTTTATAGATCCTATATTCCTTTTTTATATATCCTATTTTTATGTTTCCTATCTCTTTGTGAAGTTCTCACTGAGCTCATTGAACATCCTTATAACCAGTGTTTTGAATTCTGCATCTGGTAAATTGCTTGACTCCATTTTGGTTATTTTTCTGCAGCTTTGTTTTGTTCTTTCATTTGGGACATACTTTTTTGCCTCGCCAATTTTGCGGCCTCCTTGTGTTTTTTCTATGTATTACGTAGAGCTGCTATGTCACTCAGTATTATTATAGTCTTCTTATATAGTAGATGCCCTGTGGGGCATTCTCCTTGGTCACCTGAGCTGGGTGCTGCAGGTGTATCCCTTGTGTGTTCCCTCCTGTTGTAGTTGAGCCTTGGTTGCTGTTTGCATTTCAGTGGGATCAACCTTGGGCTGATTGGTTGTGAGGACCAGCTGTAACTATATTGGTGGAGCTGTTATGCAGGAACTGATCCTATAGAGCAGGATTTGCTTTAGCAGGGCCCTGGTTCCTGCCCAGTCTGCCCTTTTGGTGTGTCTTTTGTGGAGGTGCTAGGATGGTGCTCTGGTATGGTTTAAAGCTCACCACCAGGTATGTTGCTTCTGGGACTTCTTGGGAAGGGCTGGGTAGCAGGCCAAGGTCAGCCACTGCCTGTGCTCTTCCTAGGTCCACTTGGTATGACCTACAAAGTGATCTGCAGACAGTAGCCACTTGTGCTGGGCTTGGAGGTGCTTGGGAGACACTAAGCTGACTTGGTGCCATGCTTCGGGCTGCTGAGCAAGAGATACTGGGCATGCCAAGAACACATGCTGCTTGTTGGAGCTTTGTGAATCTTTGAGAGATTTTAGGAAAGTCCACAGCTTGAACCAAGATAGGACATTTAATAGAAAAACCACTGGAAGTGACTTGGGTGTGCCCGCAAGTTAGGTAAGGTGGGGATCTCAGGGAATCACCAGGGCAGGGCAAATGGTGCTAGCAAGGCTGATAAGAACAGGCACCTACCTGGTCTGTAAGCTGGGTCAGGAGAGAGCTCAACAAAGGAATATTGGCTTCTGCTATCACTTCTATCTGAGAGAAAACTGCACCACAGCCCTTTCCCTGAGCCAGACAATTCAGTTCCTCTCTGTATGTTCCTGGCGCCTTTGAAGCTGCTGCTCCAGGGCAGGAGCTCAAATTGAACAAGTCCGTCAGTGAGTAAGTTTATGGGTGGGCCTTTAAGAGGAATGCCTGAGACTCCAGCAGCCCTCCATCTCCCTCAGCCACACTCTCCATTGGTTTTCACAGCCAGAAGTTGTGGGCACTTCTCTTCTCAGCACTGGAGCCCTGGGCTGGGGAGCCTGGTATGCTGCTGGGACCCCTTGTTCCTCAGGGGGGATCTCCACAGCCAAGATATATTCTTCCTAATTACTAACTCCAACACCTGGGTATGGAACCAGCCTGCCCATGTCTCTACCCCTTCTAACAGTCTCAAAATGGCTTCTTCTGTGTATTCTTATTTACCGAATTTCTTTGCATCTAGAATTCAGGCAATTCAAAGTGATAGTTTTTATGTAGTTTAATCATAATTCTGATGTGATTGTTAGAGAAGGCAAGCGCAGCCTTTATCTACTTTGTCATCTTGACCAGAACTGTAATTAACACATTTTAATTGAGGATTCAGTATGAGCTTAACCCTATGCTAGGTACTTTTGGGTGAAATACATAGTAATAACTGTATGTATTTTTTGATGTATGCCAGCCATTGTGCTAAGGGCTTTAAATCCACCATCAGGTATAATCTTCACCACACCCATATCAGATATATCCTTGGGATACAAATTAGGAAGCTGAGGCTCATATCGTTTTTTTAAAGATTTTATTGGGGAATTGGAGAAGGGGAACAGCATTGGGGAATCGGGAAGGGAAACAGACAAGTTGCTGTCCTTTGTTCTTCAGTTTAGTTGTGGAGGACGTTGCATCACTGGCCCATGTTGGTATTATCTTTGCACTCTTCCTGGGTGAGGCAGATCCGTCACTGGCCTCTGGACGGCTGCTCATGGTGGCTCTCACATCAGCTGCCGGCCCCTCATGCTGGCTGCCTGCCACTTATTGTAGCTTATGGCAGCAGCAGCACGGACTGCAGCGTACACCAGCAACTCATGGCCGCCCAGCTCCTGGTGGAGCTGTTGTTCACCATTTTAGCTGTAGAGGGCAGTATCACTGGCCCTCATATGTGGGATCTGAACTGGGGCCCTGCTGCTCAGATCCCAAGCCTGCTCTAAACCAACACACCACTAGGCCGGCCCAGAGGCTCATATAATTTTAAGAATTTTGCTCCAAATAGACTCTAGGTTTCAAAGACTAGATATCATATCTGGTTTAAATGACCCCAGGATTCATTCTCTTAATACTTCTAATAATGAATAGCCTTAGTCCTCAATAAGATTATACTTTAGAGATGTATAGAACTCAATTTAAGAAAAATCAGTCTGCATTAAATGCTATGATAATGTTACAATCAAGGTCCATTAGCAAGACAAATTGAAATGATTTCCGTGTTGCACTTTTCATTGGCGACATTGGCAATTGCTCCAAATCTTCAGGCAGAGATGGAACTATCATGGTATTCCAGGCAGAGTGAACATGAAATAATAGGCAAAGGGTCAGAAGCAAGAAAGCACAAAGGCAGATTTGAGACAACATATAGTTTACTATAGGAAAAGCATAACAAGTTGAGTGTGATGCTTTTGTAGGTTGAAGCCAAATCATGAAGTGGCTTAGATTTTATAATCTCAATCAGAAAATATCAGTGTGTAGTGGTTACTAGACATGAACACTAAAGAAAACTCGAATTTTAATCCAGTTTCTCACTTCAGTGTATACACTATTAATAAAGACCACCCAGGTTTTTGCTAATTTCTTCTACTTCATGTATCTCCTTTCCTCTATCCAGTTAACATAGACTGGTTTTCACTGAATCACATGGACAATCCTATATCATTCTAGGTCATGAGGTATAACATATAACATGCTACAGCTATACTCTCATGCTACCCTCAGGTTCAAACTTTAGATGACCTTATTGGTGATTGAGACAATGTCCAATATTCCTTTAGGATTATGAACTCCTGAAACCAAGCTCTTTTGTCCTTCTGATTGTGTTCTCATATGTTGAAGAATAAAGAAGGGTTAAGGGAAGGAGGGCTAGATCAGAGTTCTCTGGTACACATAAGTGTGTGTGAGTGTGTGTGTGTGTGTGTGTGTGTGTGTGTGTGAGAGAGAGAGACAGAGACAGAGAGAGAGACAGAGAGAGGCAGAAAGGAGAGAGAGAGAGAGAGAAAGAGGATATAGTTCTTCCTTTCCCTTGTCTTATGTAAGTATGCTATGTATGACCATAAAAATAGGGCAATCAGTATTTTCATCTTTTTTGAAGATTTGAGTTAGTCTTTTTGTTCAGGAATACAATTACATGGTGAGGGAAGGGAAACAGACAAATTAAAATTTTCAAAGAAACATTCTATTGTATGAGTTTTGAAATAGCTCATTAAAGTTTCCAGTTGTTTGTTCTTTAAATATATTTCGCGTTCTTGGATGTTTTGGAAGGCTATGACTCTGAGAACTTTGTAGTGTGTATATATACTAGACTCTTTATAGAATTTCTTAATACTTTAAATATTTCTAATAGAATATGAATTGGAAAGTGTTTTTTACCCTTGCAAATCTGTTCATTAGAAAGTTTTAAGATTTTGCTTTCCAAAATCAATGTCTTCCATCTTTGCTGAGTCTAACCAGTTAATACAGAATGATCTGTTTTCTTCAGGAGCCCAAGATAGGGATAGGAAATTGGGGGTCTCCTCTTTGTTCCTGTATACAAAGCTGATACAGGGCAGAGTTAATTCTGTAGAGCCACTATATGACCTGTCCTTAGCCTTCCCTTGGGGAAAGGCAAAACTTCAAAGGTGCCCATATAGGTGATTGTAAATTCCATTTTGCCCCATAAAAGAGAAGTTAACCCTACTAAACATGGTGCTTTCTTTCCTAAACATTTGTAGACCATGGGGAACATACTAATAGATATTATGCCATTTTTGCTATGGCAACAGCAATGCATTGTCATCTAAATTCTTGTGTATACATAATACCAGAGGCTTGGTGGCAACAGGACCAAGCACATCAGGGTGGAGAGTTAAGCTGATGTTAGCTCCCTTCTTTTGTTTTAATGTCCTGCTGAAATAGCTCTGAAATCTCATCAGAGGCTTTGCTTTGATCAACATCCTTCAACCTTCAAAGGCATCCTGGAGGTGTTTGTGAAATAGTTGCTTACTGAAATAACCTTGATTGCTTGTTCTAAGAGTTATCACTGCATGTCATTTAGATTTCTGGGGTGTCTCTACCAAAACTGCTTCCAGTGGCACAAAAGTTCATCTCTATTCAATGTCCTAACTACCCCCACTATTTTTCAAGAGTGACGCCTTATCTTATAGTGTGCACAAATGTGCTTAAGTCCAAGTCATCTAAGATGTTACCCACTTTCTTATTGTAAATATTCACCAAATTTTCTTATACAAAGTAGCACATGCTCAATTATAGAAATTTTGAAAATTCACAAATGTGGGAATTGGAAAAATATCTTCTCTGAGGCCACAATGAAACATAAGAGTATTTCTTTCTAGTAATCTGTAATATAAACAGATTTTTTTGTATAGTGTTAAATACAATTTTAATAAAAACATATACAGATTAGAGTATACTGGTTAATTTTTAAGTAATTACATAATACATGCATTTCAATAGTAGAAATAAATCATCCTCATGTTACATTGACTTTCTGATTAAAGCTTCCCTTATTCCATTAGCATTCTTATACTTTCCTGTTTCAGTTCCCCAAGAATTATCATTGCTTTCTGTTGTAGAAAAGAGAAAAAGCCACAATAAATGGTTGGACGTTTGAAAAATTGTTGGTTTGGAACACATAAAAATCAACTTCTGAATTATAGTGTCTTTTTTTTTATTATTGGACAAAAAAACACCCACACTGGTCTTCAAAGTACTCTGGTTCACTGTAGTGTGTATGGAGAAGTGAGTTTTGCAGTTATCATTGCACAGCTCAGTGAGAAGAGTTGGCTAAAGTGCTGGGTGGAAGATAATTAGCACCTATCTGGAATGATCTGCAGATTAATAATAGGGAGATCAAAAGCCATATAACGAAAGTAGAGGATTAAAAAAAGCCATAGACATTTAGAAAATTTTGTAAACATAATAGTGAAGGTAGGAAATAGGAATAGGAGGAAGATGAAGAGCTAATACTTTGATTTGTTACTTGGGCTAGGCACTTTCTAAATATTACCTTATTTAATCTTTACAGCATCCCATAAAGCAGAACAATACACTGAAACAAAGAAATGTTAAGTAACATGACTATTTTCTTCTAGTCAGTAGTCACAGAAAGCTATCAGGCACATTTTCAAAGTAAACCAAATCATAAAAGATTTTTTTAGAGATTTTTACATACCACTCAGAATTGACAATAGCCAAGATTTTATAATGTTTGCTTGAATTTCTTTAAAAATTTGAAATAAAATATTATCATCAAGAGGTCCCCAAACCCTCAGCCATTTTCTTATCCTCCTGCTCACAGAACCTACTACTGTCATGAATACCTCCTATCTTTCCACTTTGTTTTTTAAATCTATATAATTGAATTGTTTGTTTTCAGTCATATATTTTCATTATGAAAATGGATAACAATTTAAAGAAGGCAACATAAGGAACCCCGATATTGAAAAGCAAGCCGTTAGAGAAAAATGTAGGGGAGATACTCTGCTGGAAATTCATGTCAAGATAGTCTTTGCCAGATCCATGAGTTGAATTCATCTTAGCAAATTTCTATATGGCACTTCAAGATGACTTTAATATTTAAAAAAGTACACAGCAGGCCAGCCGAGTGGCGCATTTGTTAAGAGCTGGCTTGGGACGCCAGCGGCTCCGGTTCGGATCCCACATATGAGGGCCAGTGACACTGCCCTCTACAGCTAACAACAGCTCCACCTGGAGCTGGGCTGCGTGAGCCCCGGCAACCGTGTAGGCTGCAGCCCCTGCTGCAGTGGGCTGCCATAGGCTACAGTGAGCGGCCGGCAGCCAGCGTGAGCTGCCAATATCCACGGTGAGCGACGATCCAGAGGCCAGCGACCGATCTGCCTCATCCGGGAAGACATGGGCCAGTGAAGCAACGTCCTCCGCAACTAGACTGAAGAACAAAAAGACAGCAACTTGTCTGTTCCCCTTCCCCGATTCCCCAACTCTGTTCCCCTCCCCATTCCCCAATAAAATCTCTCTAAAAAAAAAAAAAAAAAAAAAAAGTACATAGCAACTTTCTATTCTGGTTAAGTTTTCATTTATAATAAGTAAATACATTAGAAATAAAATTAAAAATTCAATTTCAAAATGATTCACATTGGCAATATGTTATTAGAGGAGAAATACTTGCAATAAGTGCCTAGCATGGTTTCTATTATTTCATTATCTAAAATAACATACGCTACCTTTTGACCCAGCAATTCCACTCCTAGGTATTTATCCTGAAAAAACCAAGACACTTATTCAAAAAAAGTTATGCACCCCGATGTTCATAGCAGCACAATTTACAATAGCTAAGACTTGGAAACAACCAAAATGCCCGTCAGTAGATGACTGGATTAAGAAACTGTGGTATATTTATACAATGGAGTATTACTCCGCTATAAAGAAGAATGAAATCGTGCCATTTGCAATGATATGGATGGACCTAGAGACTATAATGTTGAGTGAAATAAGTCAGTCAGAGAAGGACAAATACCATATGATCTCACTTATATGTGGAATATGAAAAACTGTATGAATGAGCAAAGTAAACAGAAACTGTCTCATAGATATAGAGGAAAAATCAGGGTTGCTAATTTGGAGAGGAATGGGAATGAGGGAGAAGGGGAAGGGATTAGACAGCAAAAATAGGCAACTACAATATTGCTACTGGGATAGGAAAAACAGTTTGGGGAATATAATTAATAATGTTGTAAATATTCTGTGGCATGTCAGATGATCATAAGTCTTGTTAGGGAGACCATTTCATGGATGGAGTAGAGGTTTGATCACTGCACTGTATTACTAAAGTGGAGGTGGTATACCTACTGTAATTGAATATATATAGATAGTCACGGGATGTGGATTATACATTGGAAGAGAGTCAGAGGAAGAGTAATAGATATATATGATATGGGGGGGTGTGGGGGGGTGTATTGGGGGTGGGGGGTTTGTCACTTTGAGGGGTAAAATGTATAACTATTGCACTGTGTTGTACACCTGAAACTATTGGGGGTGGGGGGGTTGTCACTTTGAGGGGTAAAATGTATAACTATTGCACTGTGTTGTACACCTGAAACTAATTAAAAATAAAATAAAATTAAAAAAAAAAATAAAAAAAAAATAAAATAACATACGGATGTTACACTTTTTTTTTTTTTGAGGGCAGTGTCACTGGCCCTAATATGTGGGACCAGAACCAGGGCCGCTGGCGTCCCAAGCCAGCGCTTAACCAATGCTACACTCGGCCGGCCCAAGGATGTTACATTTTTAAAAGTTGTTGAAGAATTCCAAACATGAAGACATGAAAGCAGTTTTTATCTATTTTGATAAAAATGTGTTTAGTCTAGGTACACAAAATGTAGAATACAGCCTTTTATATTTATCATCAAAAATGCTTTTTCTTATATACTAGTTCAATGGAAATTAACAAATGGAGAAGACAATATAATTTTATTTGTTTTGAGTATGTTGGGAATTGTATTAAATTAACTTTAGAGAATTAAATACTATACTATAGTATTTTGAAATAAAATATTTGGCTTATAAACTACATAATCCATACCAAATGTTTAAGTCAATGAGAAATTTGTGGAATTGTTTACCAGATTTTATGTTATTATGAAAAAGTTTAGCAAGTTAAAAAACAAAACAAAGCAAAAAAACCAGAAGGTGAGAAATGCTGGATTGGAAGCCTTCCAAAGCCTTTCTATTCTGAAATGTCATGACTAGAAGAATCTCATCTTTCCTCCACCCACTAATGGAAGGCCTTGACGGAAAGAAATGGAAAAGGAAGATATATAATAGCTTTGGTGGATCGATTCACTCAAGGGATATAAATCAAAGGGAAAAGTCTGCACTGTTTTTAAAAAAATCTATGTACCCCCCAACCCCAGATGAACTTTAAATTTCCCAGACAGCACCATTTCTAATATAATTTATTTTTATTTGTATTTTCTGCAGTGTTGACTAGTTAACAAAGTTAAAAAGTTTAGCATTTGGTAAATCTGAAATGGCATAAAATGACTGATAAAAAAGTTCATCAGAGTATGCCCTCTGGCCTTCCTCTGGATCGAACTTTCTGTTGTATTTTGGGGAAGGTAGTGAGTGCACTAGATAAGTAATTAGTGCACTTTGGTGTGAGAATTATGAGAATTATGGAGAAATATATTCAAGGGTTGAAATTCAGCATTATAGCAAATTAGCTAATCTAGTCTTTTGGCACAAAATAAGCAGCCTGCTTTGTACACATTTGGAAGGTTTTAAAACAAATCAATATAGCCATACACTTAGGACTATGCTAAACAGAGCTGCTAATACGCATACACCGCTCCTCCACAGCGGGCCTTGTGGAGAGCTGCCACAGCCAAACACCTTCCAGCTATTGGAGGAACCCACATGAGGAGCGAGTGCAGCGCAGACACCCAGAATCAGATAATTACCTTGATTAAGATTCTCAGGATTAAAGAGTTTAATCAAGGACCCTGTGAAATTGTGAGGGTGCCAGTTTTCTGGGCTTGCCCTCCTTCTCTGCAGATGGTGAGTTGCCAAACAAAATCAAAGGAGTCTTAATTACAAGGATGAGAGTCAAAGTCAAAAGGGAATGAGAGAATCTGTGCTTTGTGATGGAGATGGACCAGCACCAATCATCCACAAACTCAGCTCTCTGCATGGAGAGAGTCACAATGCATCAAAGGTGAACACACTCTCACATTCCTGACAATTTAAAGGTGAATTAATAGCTATGCCAATATATCTAAGATAGTGGCCAATACTAAACCCTCTTATGATTTAGTGAGATATGTGAATTTTTTAGGCAATTTTTAGATTGATATTAGAAAAACACCCATGCCACTCCAACTGTTATCAAGAAAGCATGACCTAACTTGAATCTAAACTAAACCATTATTGTTCCTGGTCTTATGTTAGGTCTTTGATCCATTTTGAATTAATTTTGGTGTATGGTGCCAGACAGCAGTCTAGTTTCATTCTTTTGCACATGGCTTTTTAGTTATTCCAACACCATTTATTGAAAAGGACTTCATTTCTCCGTTGAATGTTTTTCGTTCATTGTTGAAAATTACCTGCCTATATACATGTGGGTTTATTTCTGGATTCTCGATTTTATTCCATTGGTCTATGTGTCTGTTTTTCTGCCAACACCCTGCTGTTTTAATTATTGTTACTTTGTAGTATAAATTGAAGTCAGGGAGTGTGATACCTGGCTTTGTTCTTTTTCTTAGGATTGCTTTGGCTATTCCAGGTCTTTTGTGGTTCCATACAAATCTGGTATCTTGCTCTATTTTTTTGAAAAATGCCATTGGGATTTTATGGGAATTGCATTAAATCTGTATATTGCTTGGGGTAATATAGTCATTTCATCTATGTTGATTCTTCCAATCCATGAACATGGAATATCTTTTCATTTCTTTGTGTCTTCTTCAATTTCTTTCAATAATGTCTGATAGCTTTCAGTGTATAGGTCCTTCACATTCTTTATTTCAAGATATTTTAAAATTATCAATTGCAGGGCCGGCCGAGTGGCGCATCGGTTAAGAGCTGGTTTGGGACGCCAGCGGCCCCAGTTCAGATCCCACATATGAGGGCCAGTGACACTGCCCTCTACAGCTAACAACAGCTCCACCTAGAGCTGGGCTGTGAGCCCCGGTGATGGTGTAGGCAGCAGCTCCTGCTGCAGTGGGCTGCCATAGGCTACAGTGAGTAGCCGGCAGGAAGCTTGAGCTGCCAATAGCCATGGTGAGCAACCTTCCAGAGGCCAGCGACTGATCTGCCTAATGCTGGAGGAGCGCAATGATGACACCAACATGGGCCAGTGAAGCAACGTCCTCCGCAACTAGACTGAATAACAAAAGGACAGCAACTTGTCTGTTCCCCTTCCCCGATTCCCCAATAAAATCTTAAATATATATATATATATATATATATATATATATATATATATATATATATATATATCTCGATTGCAAAAATAATTTTTTTCACTTCTATTTCTGAAATTTCATTGTTAGTATACAGGGACACAATGGATTTTTGTATATTGATTTTGTATCCTGCAACTTGACTGTATTTGTTTATTGTTTCCAATAGTTTTTTGGTGGAGTCTTCAGGGTTTTCTATATAAAGAATCATGTCATTGCAAAAAGTGACAATTTGATTTCTTCAGTCCCAGTTTGGATGCCTTTTATTTCTTAATTTTGCCTGATTGCTCTGGTTAGGACTTCCAATACTAACTATTTTGAATAACAGTGGTAAGAGGGGGCATCTCTGTCTTCTTATTGATTGTAGAGGAAAAGCTTTCAGGTTTTCACCATTAAATATGATATTTGCTGAGGGTTGTCATATATGGCCTTTATTATATTGAGGTACTTTCCTTCTACACCCATTTTATTAAGTGTTTTAATCATAAATGGATGTTGTATCTTGTCAAATGATATTTTTGCATCTATAGATATGATAATATGATTTTTATCCTTTATTTTGTTTATGCAGTGTATCACATTGATCAATATGTGTATGTTGAAATATCCTTGCTTTCCTGAAATGAACCACACTTGATTGTGACATGTAATGTTTTTGATGTATTGTATTCAATTTACTAGTATTTTTTTCAGGATTTTTGCACCTGTATTCATCAGAGATATTGGTCTGTAGTCTTCTTTTATTGTGTTACCCTTCCAGGTTTTGGTATCAGGGTAATGTTGGACTGAGTCAGAAGGTATGGCCTCCTCTTCAATTTTTTGGAAGAGTTTGAGGAGGACAGGTATTAAATAATCTTTAGATGTTTGGTAGTATTTGCTAGTGAAACTATCTGGTCTTGGATTTTTGCTTTTGGAGGTTTTGCATGATTGTCTCAATTTCCTTACTGTTGATCAGTCTATTTAGATTTTTGCAGATCTTCATGAGTCAGTCTAGGAAGGTTATATATCTCTAAGAACTTGTTCATTTCTTCTAGGTTATTGAATTTGGTGGCATATAGTCCTGCATAGTATTCTTGTATAACCCTTTGTATTTCTGTGGTATTGGTAGTCCCTTCTCCTCTTTCATTTCTGATTTTGTTCATTTGTGTCTTTTCTCATTTTTCCTTAGTGAGTCTAGTCAAGGGTTTGTTAATTTTATTAATCTTTTCAAAGAACCAGCTCTTTGTCGCATTAATTTTTTCTATTGTCTTTTTGTTTTCTATTTCATTTAATTCCACTCTAATTGTTATTGTTTCCATGTGTATAACTGTACATATATACACATTTTAACACATAAAAGTGATCATACTATACTCATTTTTCTATATCATACTTTTCACTTAATAATGTATCTTGAAGATTTATATTCAAATCAACATATACATATTTACATCATTTCAGCAGTGGATGTACAATATTCACTTAATAATGTATCTTGAAGGTTTATATTCAAATCAACATATACATATTTACATCATTTCAGCAGTGGATGTACAATAATGCACTTAACAAGTGCCTTATTTACAGCGACTTATGTGATTATATTTGTTCTTACAAAGTGAGCTATAATGACATTAGTGTACTTATACCTTTGCACAGTTTAGTGTATACATTTCAAATTTGCTAAATATTGCCCAGAACCCCCCAAAAAATCTGGGTTCCGCAGGTTCCAAAAAGAAGGTCATAACAGGCCTTCTTTTCTCTCCAGAACTGATATTATTAACCTTTAAAACTTTTGTTTAACTGATTAAAACTTTACTATGTGATAGTAAATAATATTGGTAATAAATGGCAGAAATTTGAGGTTTTGAAGATAATTAAAATATAGTAACAAATGAGTGCACTAGGTTTGTTCATTAATTTGAAATTATGGTTTTATGTTTCATGGACTAATTGTGTATTTTTCTCCAATATGATATTGCAGTATTTAAAAAGTGAGAGAAAAAAAATTACTTGAGATTCCTTTGGAATAAAATAAAAGAAAATAGGCTTTTCGCCTATTATGAATTGTGTATTTTTCTACCTCTCCCTTAACAAATCAGCATGGAATTATATAAGAATCCCAAATATTGAATTTTTGGAAAATTCAATATTTGTCTTAGAAAGGAAAAATGACATAGTCACTAAGGAGTTCAAATGAATTTACAAATAAGAAAAACGTTTTATCATATCACAGGATGTATTTCATTGAGATGAGCTTTTATTATATTGATTTTAGGAACTAATTTTTTATTGTACACTTGTACTTTTTTAGATAGCATATTCACTGGAGAAAGAAGAGTCAAGGAGAAATAATGGTCATGGGAGGGAGAAGAAGAGGGAAAGATGTCAGTAGAGTGAGGAAAAGGGGTGGAGAAATACACTGGTGTGAAATGGCCTATTTTCATTTCCTTGTGGGATTCCCTTTACTTATAGGAAGATGTTTCTTTCTGACATAGAAGACTCATGTTGAATAATACTAGCATATAACATTTTCTTCTGAATTTTGGGTTGATTTTGATGAAGCTGATCCCTGAGTAGACTGGGTTCACATTTAGGGGATTATCAGGTATACACCAGCAGAAAACAAAATGCTAAGATGAGAATGAATGATAACAGAACATGCTTCAAACAGTTCAGCTTCAAAGAATTCTCATCTTAAGTGATCTTATATGAAATTCCCAAAGACTTACTTACAATTAGCTTTGTTTTAAACTGTGCAGGATATTCTAGGGCTGTGCATAGAGAACATCCATGCTACCTGGTATAAATATGAAATGATGTTTCTTGGGTAAAAACTTATAAACAGAGAAATAGCAGAGCACACTTGGCCCCCAATCCGTCACTATTCCACAGAGATATGTGCTAAAATGAGCATAGCTGGGCTGCTTTCCCATTGGTGGGGAGGGGGGCTTCCCTTTGAAAACTTCACGTTTTTATAGGGTCCAAGGGGCAGGAAAAGCCTATGCAGTATGCAACAGTAGAAAACCCCTAGTCTAGAACAGAAATGATGGGAGGTGCTGGTGAAGACCCTGGAGGGAAGCCTAATTCTACTAAACTAACCCAAATCAGCAAGGCCAGGTCTTTACTAAGCTATCAGATATGTCTCTCTGTTGTTTGCATAGTCTTACACTGAATGAAGATCCTAGGGATACAAATTAAACCACCATTTCACAGTGTAAACTTTTGTCTTAGATGTGGATATAGCATAGCATAAACATGTTCCAACTTTTTTGTTGATCCATTGATTTCTCTAAGTGTTTATTCAGTATTTTGGAATTCTAACTCTGCTATTTATTTGAGACCTTGAGCAAGTTACGAAACCTCCCTAAGCCTCAGCTTGTTCATTTGTAAACTGAGGATAACTGTTCCTATCTCATGACATTGTTTAATGAAGAAATAAAATAAGTCATGTAAAGTGCTTATGAAGGATCTGTTACTTTCTTTTGTAAAAAAAAAAAAAAAAAAGGAGAGAACAAGAGTTTCTAATTCAGTTATCCTGGATGGGGAAGACTATTTAATACTAAGAATTCCCATGTAATAAAATTCTTACCTATATAGGACATGTTAAATTGACTTCTTTCAAAATTTATTATTTCCTAGTATTTATTTTTTCCATGCGCATCTTCTATTTTAAGAAAACAATATGGAGGGTTGGCCAAGTGGCACGGTGGTTAAGCACTGGCTTGGGAAGCCAGTGGCCCCGGTTCAGGTCCCACATATGAGGGCCAGTGACACTGACCGCCCCCCCAAAAAAAAAAAAAAGAAAAAAAAAAGAAAACAATATGGAATGTTTAAAATTCATAAATCTTATGGTAGGAGGATATTTCTGAATGGTTGTCCCATCTCTGAGATAATGTTTATCAAATGGTATAAATAAAGCACACTGCCCAGATAAATTGGAGTATCTGACATAGCCAAATAAGTACAGAGTGAATAATTCTTGTTGAAGAAACTAGACAGATGGGCCAGCCGAGTGGCGTGTTGGTTAGGAGTTGGCTTGGGATGCCAGCTCCGAGCAGCAGGGCCCCAGTTTGGATCCCATATGAGGGCCAGTGCCGCTGTGCCCTCTACAGCTGAGATGGTGAACAAAAGCTCAACCTGGAGCTGAGCTCCTGTGAGTCACTGGCAATGGCGTAGGCTGCAGCCCCTGCTGCAATGGACTGCCATGAGCTACCATGAGTGGCTGGCAGCCAGAGTGAGTGGCCGGCACCCAGCCGGCATGAGCTGCTGTGAGCGGCCATGATCGGGCGTCCAATACCAGCAACCAACTGCCTCAGCCGGGAAGAGTGCAATGATCGCAATACCAACATGGGCCAATGAAGCGAAGTCCTCCACAACTAGACTGAAGAACAAAAAGGACAGCAACTTGTCTGTTTCACTTCCCTGATTTCCCAATGCTGTTCCCCTCCTCCAATTCCCCAATAAAAATCTTAGAAAAAAAAAAAAAAGAAACTAGAGAGAGGCTGTATAGAGAAAGATATCTATTTATTTATTGTAGATATTTATTTATTTCTAGATATTTAAGTACTAAGTCATAATGATTCTCATCTCCAGGGCCTACCATGTTAAAATTGGATTGTTTAATTATTCTAATGTGAACAAACAAGGTTTTAAAAATTAATCTGCAAGTATCTTTCTTTTAAATTCATAAAACTACATTAAGCTCACACTCTAATCACCTGAGAATTTTTAATTCCTTTGCTTGTAGTTCTTGGTAATTCTTAAAATAATATGGTTAATATTCAAGCTCAAACCTGATTTCAGTCCACATATTGTAAGCAGAATATAATGTCTCCTTGGTATTATTTTTAGGGAAATGTGACATCAAATCCTTCTTTGGGTATTCTACAAAGGACTTTTATTTGAGAGATAGTTTTTCAAGAATGTGTTTGACCTAAGACATATCTGAAGTGAAATAATGGAGACGTGTCAAAATAAGGTTTTCTGTTACCTAAAACATTTCCCCAAATCTCCCACTGGTAAAATAATAATATTTTGGTACTGAAAAGTAGGTCCACTCTGGTGGGAAAAGGCAGAGTCAAAAGACCATCACCTCTGTATTTCCTAAAATCTTCAGGTCCCAGGAAAAAAATGCCACATTTTTCCCAGTTGAGAACACAAGTTAAAATGTCTTCAAAAATAGAAAATAAGTGAAAATTTTATTGTTTTTTAGATTTCAGGTAAGCACTTAAAAAGTTTATTGTGTTTTAGATTTGGGGCAAGCAAAAACAGTTAACCCTTCTTATAATATTTGTCTCTATAGGATGAAATGGTTCTATTTTGGTTTACCTTACATCATCCATTGGCATGGTGGGAATTTCTGAATTTTAGAGCTGCACTTAGATGACTTGTCACCCTTAAGCCTCAACCTTTCCATCTTTACTTCAAAGCTTTAAAATGAGGGCTGGCTGAGTGGCGCAGTGGTTAAGCACTGGCTTGGGAAGCCAGCGGCCCCGGTTCGGTCCCACATATGAGGGCCAGTGACACTGCCCTCAAAAAAAAAAAAAAAAAAAAAAAAAGATTTAAAATGAGGATTAAAATGTGATCATAAATAGCATGACCATTATGTAGAAGAACCTCAACAAATGTAATTTCCCTTTCACTTTGTGGGGAAATTCCAAGATCATCACACAGATTAATAAAATAAAAAAATTACTGTGAATCTTGGCCTCAATTACAAAGCAATACGTTGTGAGATGCAGTAAGTTTAGACAGTTGCATTAACCTGTTCAAACACCTTTCAGTGGGCCCCTTTCCTTGCCAGCTGGCCTGACTGAAGTAACATAGTACAGTGTTAAGAAATTTGCTTTTAAAGTCCAACAGTCATGAGTTCAAATCATGACTCTACCACTTAAACTGTTGGGTCATTTACATGTGACCTATACTCTTTGAGGCACAGTTTTCTTATCTGCAAAATGAATTAAGCGCTGAACACAATGCTTTGTATTGTATGTTGTAGGAAACTGAAAAATGTTCTGTTTTTTCCAATGTTTCTTTTTTCAAAGAAAAAAAAAAAATCAGCTGAGGGCCGGCCGAGTGGCGCGGTGGTTAAGCGCTGTCCTCGGAAGCCAGCGGCCCCAGTTCGGTCCCACATAATATGAGGGCCAGTGACACTGCTCTCAAAAAAAAAAAAAAAAATCAGCTGAGTAAATTTTGAAAATTCCTTATAGTCAGAAAAAAAATATTGACCAGAGCAGACATAAAGGTATTAATTAGGTAAATATGAATCAGCAAATGGTAAAGAACACCAAAGCCACCCAGTTCAAAAGAAATATATTTTCCTCCACTATCATTAATATTACAACAAAATGCTATGCCATTCATATGACACCTCAAAATATTAGAGTGGGCCACTTTATTTGCCATAGTGAGGTTTTTGATTTCTAGCTGTCAATCAAAATGCTACCTTTAATCTTAATACTTTCTGTCACTGAATTTTGATATGAACATCATTAAATTTTATTTAAAAGCAATCTTCATAAGATTGCCATTCAAAGCTAATGAATAATGTAATATGTTTTTCATAGTAATTCATAAAATCCATAAATGAGACATGAAATCTAATCAGTACATTTCAGACATAAATGTTTATCTTTCAGGATGATGTGATGAACTATATTAAATTATAATTGTTGTTTTGTTAAAAAATTGACAATTTAACCTGTATGACCTCTGTATCCTGGGCATTTTAGCTTACTGCCTAGGTAGCTAGCTGCCTGCCACCAAAATAACACACGGTAGAATTAAATAGATGTCATTACTTATAGATGAGGTTTCAGCTTTTGCAAAAGTAAGACAACTGTCCAATTTAGAGAAAGTCAAAAGAATTCTAAGCCCCTCTTCCCCAAAATAAGGCATGTGCCACGTAGAATGCAATTATCTCACAAAATAATCACCTCTAGGAAATACCAAGGGGATAAATTTAATTCATTGTTCCATAGCCTCGCTGCATTGATTCAGCATAACATAGCAAGAAAATTAAAAGATTGGTTATGTGTATGGAAGACACCATCTTTCTTTCAATACTTTTAAATGAACTCATCTCATTATTATTCACAGAAGGAAAACACCCGCACACTTCTATGAAACCAAAGTGAATAGAAATATCCACATATCCAAAATAAGGATTATTGTCAAAGAGAGGAGAGATGTGCTGAAAGTATTAACATTGAATAGCTTTGTATTTCTTTAATTTGACAATGTTTCTTTTGCTAAAATAAGCGTAAATGCATTTTCCAAATTTAGAAGCTAAAGCTACTACTTTTTTTCAGAACTTGTCCAGCTATCCAGAAGTATAAAATCTAGATCTCTTCAGATACCAGGTGAAAGACTTTTAACTTTACTTGTAATTATATGAATAAAAAGTGAAACAATATTACAAAACCACTTTCAATTATAAAGACAAGGTTTTAGCACACACAGTATTGGCAAGCTTGTGGAAAAACTAGCCCTTTTTTATATGTTGGTCAGTATTTAAATTGGTGGAACTGCTTTGGAAGACATTTTGAAAGTATCTATTAAATTAATAATGTACCAACATTTCAGGTCAGAATCTTTCCTGTAAGAATCTATTCTATGAATATACTTATACATGTGAGCAGGAAAATGTTAGCTGCCATATTTGTTCAAAATAGCAAAACACTGAAGACTCTAGGAAAAGCCACTACCCAGTGAAAAATGTATGAGTACAAATTTGGTGGCATTAAGCAGAGGTATAAATATAGTTGAGTTGAGCATTTAGTCACCAAAAGAATCTCAAATAAGGATATCCTCCTATTTGGGTTAGGAGAGAGTAAGCCACATTCCCAACATCTGATGGATGGAAGGGAAAATTCAAAATGCTAAAAAAAAAATGAATTAATGAATTAACGAAAATTTCTTTAGTGCTGAACTGGTAAACTTAAAGTTATAAAGTGCAAAACAGCTGGCTTACCATGAAAACCTATTTCTCTCTATCCTTTTCATGCTTATATTTCACAAATGGTGATCCCTAAAAATATATAGTTTTTTCCTCAGGACAAAGATCATGGAAATTATCTTTACAATTAATTTCAATTACATATAAAAGCATCTTACATAGTTCACATTAAGCTGATACCCACTTGAATGTAAATTTCTAATAAAATGTAAGTTTCATGAAAGCTAGATTTTGTTTTGTTTAATGTTTTGTTTAATGTTTCCTAGGTGCCAATCCTTAGCACTTAGGAAAAAGAACAAGCAACACATAATAGACCGTCAATATATATTTGCTGAAAAATCAGTAAGGTAACTCTGATGGCAGTCTTCAACTGTAAATATTTCTGATGTGAACTATTACATTGTTCTTCAAAACAATAATAATAAATAATAATAAAAACATTATTTTTGTCCAGGATGTACACACACTGGCCCTTGTACGTTTTCACATATTTATCTTAAGAACCTTTGATAATTCGGTTAGACTAATTTAAAGAAGTCTAAGAACTACTGAAAACTAAAGGATCAAATAACTGGCAGTCAGTTTTATGTGCAAATGATAGGATCTGTTTTCATTTTGGAAACTTACTAAGATTATGATGTTTATGGAAAAAGCCCAGGAATATTAAACAAGACAACTTCGTTGTAAAAATCTCTCTATTACTGATCAGTTTTACAAATTAACTCTTCAATCCCCAGTTTCCATATTTTAATCTGTAAAATTGCAGGATTTGGGTTGGGGAATCTCTGAGTTTCCTTCCAGCTTTGAAATATTTGATTCAGTGACTTTGCATATACAGCTACTTATAATCTCGTGTTCCTCCACTTCGCTTTTAGGAAAGGCGTATCCTAACACCTATTATCGCTAACCAAAAGAAATGCAAAGACAATTTTTGCTTTTATAACAAAAGGGATGAGCAGACATAGCGTTTAGCATTCATTTTGCAGCAAACGGTTCCAAAACTAGCACGCACCCAGGCAGCAAGAGAGACACTGGTTCTACTACATGCAAGTGTTATTTTAGATTTTTTTCTGTGTTATTTGGTATGGTTTGATAGGTTATTTTGGTGGCCTGGGAACGCTCAAAAATTTTTCTCATAAATTACTTCTTAGCTTTATTCCATTTCAACTTAAAATAGATTTCATAGGGACACTCTACTTTTAAATATGGAAAAACATGTACCAGTATTACAAATCTTACTAACAATGACAGAGTTACTCTACAGAGTATATATGCCACATACAGACTCACCAATGAGGGTAAAAAATCCACAGAACCAACAATGTATTGTCACTTCCACTGTTGTTCTGTTGTGTGAGTACTTCCAAAGATAAATGGAAAAAATTTTGACGTGGCTATTCCTCTACATGTGAAATCTCTTCCCTCGCCCTCATAATACCTGTACACTATTCACATTTCTGCAGCCTTCCATCTCCAATTCAAAACTTGCTGATGAATTTAGTGAAGTGCAGAAATCCCTTCTCCATATGGATTATTCATAGATCACTTGCTAATTGAGCAATGAAACAGATATTCAGATACTGCTGTACTACTTATTGGTATTAAAATGACAATATTAAAAGAAAGTTTTCAAAACATACAGAGCATTTGATTTAAAAATTCCATTTATTAAATTACTTTGAGATAACTTCAGAGTTATAGAAGAGTTACATAAATAGTTCATAGAATTCCTGTGTATCCTTCACCCAAGTTATCTAAATGTTAACATTTTAAGACATTGTCATTCTCTCTGTCTGTGTCTGTCTCCATAGATATTAAAAGCTACTCATTAGAGCATAATTTATAATGGAGAAAACTGGAAGAAATCTAAATGACAAGCAACTGGGAAATAGCTCCTTAAATTGTGACATATCCACTATATGGAATCTTAAACAGGAATGAAAATATTTGAAGTGATTATTGTAAAGTTTAGGCTTATTGAATACTAAGTCAAAAGGAAGTTGTTAAAATTTTACATGATCATTATAAAGTTTTTAAAATAATTCTTATTAAATATTTCCAAGTGAAAATTCAGTATACCAATGTGATAATATGAAAATAGATTCATATAAAAAGAGCAAGAGGAACATGCAAAAATAAATGTAGTTATATAAATTTGGTTAATTAGGATTATGGATAAATTTCTCTGTTTTTTAAATAATATAACTCTTTTCTTTTCTTTTTTTTAATTAGTTTCAGGTGTACAACACAATGCAATAGTTATACTCTTTACCACCCAAAGTGACAACCCGATCCCAGTTTGCCACCCCACTCCCCCCCGTATCATACATATCTATTACAATTCCTTTGACTCCCTTCCATAGTATGCTCCACATCCAGTGACTATCTATATATTCAGTTACAGTTGGTATACAATATTATGCAACACCAGCTTCAGGTGTATAGTGCAGTGATCAAGCCTCTACTCCATCCATGAAGTGGTCTCCCTTCATGGGTCTCCCTTCAAGACATGTGACTATCTGACACACCACAAAATTTTTACATTATTATAGTCCCCGAACTGTGTTTCATATCCCTGTGGCAATATTGTAGTTGCCTATTTATGCTAATCCCTTCCTCTTCTCCTTTATCCCCACCCTCCTCCCAACTAGCAACCTTCAGTTTTTCCTCTATATCTATGAGTCTGTTTCTGTTTACTTTGCTCGTTCATTCAGTTTTTCAGATTCCACATATAAGTGAGATCATATGGTACTTGTCTTTCTCCGACCGTTAAATAATATAACTCTTTATGAACTGTTCTTTAAGATTTCATGGATGGCTACTTGAAGGTCAACAGGAACAAATACTGAATTTGGAAAGTTAATCGTAAGATTGTAGAGTAGAAGCCATAAATTCAATCATTTCCTCTTAAACTTACGTTTTATGGGAGAAAGAAGAAAAGGAGTCATTTTTCCCAAGAAGAAAATAAATAGGACTCAAAACAGAGAATAGATTACTTGGATTAAAGAAGAAAAAAAAAAGCTCACAAAGGTTTTTGATGAATGTTTAACAAATGGAATGCTAACCTGTGTTACATATCTGTTTAATTTTTTACTATATTACATGGTGCAATTGGATTTCTTTTAACTTGATATTTCACTAAGACCTTTTATTCTCTGGGTATTACTAACAGATATGTGCAATCTGACTGCCAGACTGAGCACTGACATGTAAACTAACGAAACATATTTTTAAGCAGTTAGAATTCATGAAAATTAACATCTAAAAAAAGATGAGACTCTCTTAGCAAATAATGTTCCATGTATATGACTTTTAAAAGTTAAACTGCTTGGTCCATACAAAGGGAAACATTTTTGAACACAAAACATTAAAGATACACTGAATTCTGCTGCCACTGTAATTTGGGGTGTCAAAAGATCTGTGTGAGATCTTTTGTGTGAGATCAAGTCTGAGATGTTTATTAGACATGCAAGAAGAAATAATATCTAGAGGACAGTATTAGCAATAATAGATGGTGAATTTCTGATAAGAAACCTCTTTATCAAAAAATCTAGTCTACATATGGCGGAGGTGATCAGTCCCTTAGTAAAACAATGTAGGTACAGACAAACTGAATTTCTTTCTAACATGAGACCACCCAAGTAGTTGTTTAATTTAACACTTTAGAAACTGATACTTGAACTCCAGACTCCATTAAAAATAATATCTTTATTGTAACTAAGTTTTACTTCATGGTGCGTAAAACTTTGCACAAAGAACATTGAAAATCTAAAGCTGATCATACCTCTAGAGGGAAACTAGCTTTTTCTTTTTCCTTTCTTTTTTTTTTTTTTTTTTAAGAAAAGGATGCTTTTATTCTGCTCACAGCTGAGTTTGTCATCTATTGTTACTTCACAGGTGACATAATTCACAAGTTATTAAAGGTTTCACTGCAGTCTGAACTTTTTATTCCTACACGTTCCAAAACACTTTCAATTTTCTCTAACTACTCTCTAAAGTAATTTCAGTCCCAAAGAATAGTGGAGGAAAAAAATATACTTTGAATATATAAAATAGAGGCAGAACACTGATCTATTATGACATTTATCTTTATGAAAGAAAAGGTGAGATAACTTGCTCATGGCTATATTGTTTATAAGTTATTTCTTCTAACTCATAAAGATGCTTCTTATAAGAGATGTTAGGATTTCTTTACATTTTTATACCAGCTATCTCCCTTCAGTCTTCACGGTTTTCATAGTTGTCAAGTTTCAAATACTATAGGACAACTTTTTTTTCCAGTTATCGCAGTTCCCTTACATATCTGCTACTATTTCAAACTTATCCCTAAATAGAAATATAACCACAATTTAATATTTTATATACAAAATATTATACAAATAAAGATAAATACCTATAAAGTTGAAAAGGACATCCAGGTCCAATGATAATGATCAATGTAAAAGGAATGTTCAATCTCTTCAATGTGACATTTATTATTATTTTTATATATTACTAAAGTTTCAGTTTTATAAGATGAATAAGTTCTAGAGATCTGCTGTACACACTGTGCCTGTAATTAACACTACAGCACTGTACACTTCAAAATGTGCTAGGGAGTAGATCTCACATTGTGTTCATAAATAAATAAATAAAACTATATTTATCAAGGTATCTATACCTACGTGAACATATAAAATAACATTGACAGCATATATTTGTATGTGTTTAGAAGAAAATTGCATAAACTTAATATATAAATAAAACACACTGAGTGGTTAATTATTTTCTTTGTGGGGAAAGAAAAAGGACAATTATTACTTTTTATTTCATGCATTTCCATATTTTTTGTCTTCAAAATAGGCATGAGTTGTTTTGAAAAAGAGGAGAAAAGCTAACTTATAAGAAAAAGAATAGGAAATATCTGGAATAAAATAAATGTACACTAATAAACATTAGAGCAAATTCATATTTGTGAATTTGATTCAGAAGCTTAATCAATGTCAAAAGAATTACAAAATAGGACATATGTAAAATGAAAGTAAAAATTAAATATACTTAGTATAATCAAGCTTCTATAAAAATGGAGCAATAGATATGCTGAAAAGATTACCCTCAAATTCTTTTATTTAATTTAGAAAATAGTTAAGACTATAGTGTATAGAAGGATCCATGGGAAAAAAATTAAAATATAAAAATTAGTTCTGACTTTCAAAGTATATGCTAATTAATAACAAATATCACATTCATTTTCCCTAACAGCCTAACTGAACCATACAGGGATTAATGCTACAAATTTGACTGTATTATGATTTTGAGGATACTATAACAATATTAAAAGAAAAATATCCTTTTACTAAATGAGGCCTTAAAACTTCCTTAGAAAAATGTTACTTTGTCTCTTAAGAAATTAAAAGGCAAACTTTTAAACTGAGCCAGGTTCAGTAACTAGGGTCTAAAATTGCTTCTTTCAATCATTCTGCGAATACTTGTTGAGTGGCGATCATGTGCCAGAGATACAGACATGAGTAAAATAAACAAAACTGCTATCTTGGTGAAGCTTACATTCTAAAGGGAAGACAGAGATAGAAGTTGAAGGGATGGTTATGAGTTTAAAGAACCCACTGAGAGAATGCTGGAGTCACAATCAGAGAGAGGTGAGGAAAGGAGGCATGCCACTATCTGGGGGAAGGGTTTTCCAGACAGAGGGGATAGAAATTGCTAAGGCCTAAGTCCCCTGAAGAGTGAGGAGACCAGTTTTTTGGATCAAAATGGAGAGGAGAGGAAGTCAGGGAGGTTGGGAACAGATCTGTGATACCTCCAATCTCATGATAAGGACTTTGCTTTTTACCTTGTATAGGAGGGGAAGTCAATAAACAGAGGGTTTTGAGCAGGGGAAAGACACATATGATTTGAGTTTTATCAGCATCTCAGCTGGCACACCAGATGGGAAGCAACTGCAAGAATACAGTGCAAGATGATGGCTTAGAGAACCGTGCTAGCATTAGAGGTTATAATAGCAACTACCACCAGTACTGTGTCCATATTCCCTGCATCTTAGATCTCACTCCATACTGTCCAACCTCTTTAACTGTCATCGTCTGCATCTCTTTGCTTGAGGGCTGTCTGCAGTTGGAAGCCAATGAGGATGTTATTTGATATATATAACAGATAAAGATCAAAAGTGAGTGAGCAGAAAACAGATGTCAATCCAACAGCAGAGAATCATGATCCCTGCTCAATTTTCAGTCTTGATCCTGTTCTCAGACCCAAAGTCCATGAATTGAAAGAGAGGGTAGGACCACTTAAAAAAGATTTTAGGGTGCTACTGCAGGTAGACATAGTAATGATTGCCCCAGTTCTTTCTCAAAGGACTATGGCCATTTATCAGAGTAATCATACACTGTAAAGAAAAGAAAGTTCAGATCATTTGGGGGATATGGGGTATAATGTAATGAGCTAACACTGATACCAACAAACCCAAATCACCCACCATTGTTAGAATAGGAATGTGCAGAGGCCAAGAGGAAAATGAAATAAAGTTCTAGTTCAGATTTATCTTACAGTGGGCCCAATGGGTCCCTGAACCAACTTGTTATTTCCCTTAGTCCATGAGCACACGGTCAAGATGGACATAATTTGGCAGCTGGCATGACATTCCTATTTTGCAGTAAATTAGATTATTGTTCAATAATATTCAGCACTTCCCTTTCGCACCACCAGAGCCATGAGACTTGCCCATGGCCCTGAGACTTGCTTTGACCAGTGGGATCTTAGCCAACATGGTACAACAGAGACTTGGAGTGTTATTATACAGTGGGACTTGTTCTCTTGTACCTCTGCCATCACTCTAAGAAGAGGTTTCTTTATGTTGCTGCTGCCAGGTCAGCCTGATCAAAAGAATGAACAACATGTGGAATGCACCCAAACCCAACTAGTGTTGGGAAACCAAGCCTAGCCAGACATTCAGACTCAGACTTGAAGCAGAGCTGCTCAACTCAATGCAGCCTACATCAGCTGGCCCAGCCAACTCACAGACAAGCAAAAATAAATAATTGTTATTTTAAGGCATTATTTGTGGACATCAGTAGATAACAAATTCCTAAAACATGACATTATTTTATATTATGACATTGGGCAATGAATAGACTATTGTAGGAGGCTGGAAAAAATAGTGATGAAACTGTCATATGAGGCTAGAAAAATGGTGACCAAGTTATGTAGCAGCAACATTTGGTAAAACTGTTGCCTGCAAAAATTATGTACATAATGAACTGGTAGAATTGGAAAGAGAAATCAATGGAACTTTTTTAAGGAACTAGGTGGTGGCTACTAGCACATGTGATAAGGCACTATAAGAATGAGATATGCTTAAAAAATAATTGGATACACTGCAAACCCATTTTAGGGAGGATATTGAAATCCATAAACTGCAAGGTTGACAATTTTAACTATTTTTGACCAAATAAAAGGTTCAGGCTTTACAACACAACACCAAATCCAGCAGTTTCCAGACAGATACACCTTCAAAGCAGGATCCTGTGTTAAGACTTCTGACATAATTGGATTGGAGACTTTTTTATTCTCTCAGAAACATGAAAGAATTCCTACATTGATTTAGGGCATAGTCTCACAGAATCCTGGCATGTCTAATAATTGAGTCTAGAAGGAGACTAATGTCCCCAAACAGGATTGTGGGAGTCTATGTAACTCCAATACATAAAAAATACAAAATTCTTGAGAAAACTGTAGTTATCAAAACACTACCAACATGGACTAAATATGATTGAGATTGTTTGAAATGTACCAAGAGTTCTCAGTTTACAATGTTCTGTAGTCAAGAAGGAGGTTGAGAACGCTGCCTAGCCACTAAAAGGGTATATTCTACAATGTTCTCTTTAAAATTGATCAAGGAGGACACTAGAAAAGAAATAGTTCAAAAATCAGAGCTAATAGGAGCCATGAAAAAAAAAAAGACTTGGAAGCCATGTCCAGGAAATAAAATCAGGACTAAACAATCAACTTTCCTTACTTCCTGGGGAAATGGTCCTGACAGAGTTTGCTCAGAGGAATATCAGATATCCTATGAACTAGTTACTTTGTCTTCCTATTTTTCCCATTTCAAATGGGGAGGTTTCTTGGGTCTGCCCTGCCCCTATTTCACCACTGTCTATTGGCTATGTGTGGGGCAGATGATTTCTTTTCTCAGTGCCTGGTTCTCCAGATCAAGAGGAGCCACATCTGGACCATGAATTTCTGGCGACGCTGATGCCATGATTACCCAGCAGTTCAGGGGTCTTGAATGGGGACTGTGTTTAGCATTTTGGAGGGATACCAGTGTTTATGAACAAAAGAACAGACTGTGGTAGATTCAATTATACAACATTATTCACTTGCTCTCCAATGTCTCCACCCCTTGACCTGGACACAACCTATATGACTAGCTTGACCGGTGCGATGTTACCAAACATGACAGTAGCAGAGGGTCAGAAGCTTGCACAGTGAGCTTTCCTTCTTGCTCCTCTGCTGTCACCATGAAAAGAGGCCTCAGTAGGGCACCTGCTGTGCCTTCAGCCTGGGTCCTAGGTTAAAAGACACGTGGAACAGACAGACCTCAGCCCAACCAGCAGTGAGGAACTATCCTCCTACTCAAAAGCTTACAAGGTGTTTGCTTTATTTTCATGGAATCCATCATAATATTGTCTCTAATGAGCCACTCACTTTTTGGTGAAGGAAGTTCAACAGTGGGTACAGAATACAGTATCCACTGGTTCTTCCCTCAGTAAGAAGCTGTCACCTGATAGAAAATGTGAATAGGCTCTTGTAGACATGATGAAGGGATTAGATGGGACGTAACACCTTGTGGATTCCAGCCTTATTCTTCAGGGTGCGTGATATGCCTTGAGCTAAAAGTCTTATCTTGCTGTACACCTGAAAATTAAGAATCAGGAGTGCATATAGGAGTGTACCTCTCACCATCAATCTCAGAGACCCATGGCAGTTTCCTCTAGATCAAAGCTCCTTGTTGCCAGCAAGAGACGTAAAGGGACCTCTATCAGGGAACAGAATAAGGATTGCACTAACCTTAAAGGATTCCACTAACCTATGATACCACATGGTCATTTGGTAACGCCCCATGCCAGTAGAGCAGCAGTTAAAAAACAGCAATTACTGGACCGGCCAAGTGGCGCATTGGTTAAGAGCTGGCTTGGGGATGCCAGTGGCCCCGGTTCGGATCCCACATATGAGGGCCAGTGACAGTGCCCTCTACAACTAACAACAGCTCCACCTGGAGCTGGGATGCTGAGTCCCTGTGACAGCATAGCTGCAGCCCCTGGTGCAGTGGGCTATACCATAGACTACAGTGAGTGGCCGGCAGCTAGCGTGAGCGGCTGGCAGCCAGTGTGAGCTGCCAATAGCCATGGTGAGCGATCATCCAGAGGCCAGCGCTCGATCTGCCTCATCCAGGAAGAGTGCAATGACGATACCAATATGGGCCAGTGAAGCAATGTCCTCCGCAACTAGACTGAAAAACAAAAAGACAGCAACTTGTCTGTTCCCCTTTCCCTGTTCTCCAATGCTGTTCCTCTCCCCCAATTCCCCAATAAAATTTAAAAAAAACCCACAAAAAAACCCCCCAAAACAGCAATTACTATACTGGATAAATAAATTAACCCTGATTATCACTAGGAGATAGGGTTACTGTTAAATAATGAGGTGGGAGGAGTATGTCTCAAACTCAGGAAGCTTACTGTGGTGCCTCAGGGTGCTTCCATGCCTGGGTATAACTTTAAATAGGCATTTTCAAAAGCAATGGCCCCACATAACACAATAACTAAGTTATTGCTCTCTTGGATGAAGGTCTGTATCAGCCTGTCAAGCAAACAACTATGCTGGCTGAGAATGACATGAATGTAGAATAATTAAGAGGGGAGAGGGAGATACCTCATATAAGTTTATTTCCAAATATTTGATTCCTTTTGACACTATTATACATGGGATTGTTGTTGTTGTTTTAATTTCCCTTTCTTTTTAAAAAGATTTGTATTAAAATATAGCTAACACACAATATTATATGATTTTCAGGTGTACACTTTAGTTATTCAACATTTATGTAACTATAGAAGTGATCACCTTAATTTAAGTCCAGCAACCATCTGACACAGTACTATGCTATCACAATATTATTGACTATATTCCCTATGCTGTACATTACATACCCATGACGTAGTTATTTTATACCTGGAGACTTGGACTTCTTATTCCCCTTCAACTTTTCCCCCTTTTTTTGAATTTTTCAATCACAGTTGACATTCAGTATTATTTTATATTAATTTCAGGTGTACAGCATAGTGGTTACACATTTATATAATTTAAGAAGTAATCTCTCTGATTAGTTTAGTATCCACCAGACACTGCATAGTTATTACCATATTATTAACTATATTCCCTATGCTTTACTTTACATTCCTGTGACTATTTTGTAACTACCAATTTGTACTTCTTAATGCCTTCACCTTTTTCACCCTGACCCCCAATTCCCTCCCATCTGTCACCCCAACAAGTCTAGTACCCATCTGACACCATACATAGTTATTACAATATTATTGACTGTATTCCTTATGCTATACCCAACATCCCTATGACTACTGTGTAACAACTGATTTGTACTTCTCAATCTCCTCCCCTTTTTACCCATTCCTAATCCCCCTCCCACCTAGCAGCCATCAAAATGTTCTCTGTATGAGTGTGTTTCTGTTTTGTTTGTTTGTTTGTTTTGTTCTTTAGATTCCACATCTAAGTGAAATCACATTGCATGTGTCTTTGTATGCCTGACACTCCACTCAGCACAGTATCCTTCAGGACCATCCATGGGACTGCAGATGGTGAGAACCCATTCTCTTCCCTGGATGGGCACTATTCCATTATATATGTACCACCTCCTCTTTATCCATTCTTCCATCGATGGACACCCAGGCTGCCTCCACATCTTGGCCATTGTAAACAATGCTACAATGAACATATGAAGACACATATCCCATTAAAATAGCATTTTGGGTTTCTTTAGATAATTACCCGGAAATAAGATTAACACATCCTTCTTTGTCACTTATAGCCTTTGTTTTAAAGTCTGTTTTGTCTGATATAAGTATTGCAACCACAGTTTCTTTGTTTTTGTTTCCACTTTCATGAAATATCTTTTTCCCATCTCTTTATTTTCAGTCTGTGTATGTCTTTTGATCTGAAATGAGTCTCTTGTAGGCAGCATATGTAAGGATCTTGTTTTCTTATCCATTCAGCCACGCTATCTTTTGATTGGAGCATCTAATCCATTTACATTGAAAGTAATTATTGATAGATATGTAGTTATTGCCATTTCATTATTCATATTTTTTTGTCTTAAAGAAGTTCTTCCTACATTCCTTGTAATACTGGTCTGATGTTGATGAACTCTTTTAGCTTTTGTTTGTCTGGGAAACTCTCTATTTGTCCTTCAATTCTAAATGATAGCTTTGCTGGGTAGAGTAATGTTGGTTGTATATTCTTGCCTTTCATCAATTTGAATATTTCCTGACAAAAATCCTTTCTGACTTGCAAAGTTTCTCAGTCAGCCGATAGTCTTATGGGAACTCCCTTGTAGGTAACTAATTGCTATTCTCTTGAGGTTTTTAAGATTCTCTCTTTGTCTTTAACCTTTGGTATTTTAATTATGATGTGCCTTGGTGTTGGCCTCTTTGGATTCATCTTGTTTGAACTCTCTGTGCTTCTTGGCTTGTATGTCTATTTCCTTCACCAGGTGAGGGAAACTTTCTGTCATTATTTCTTCAGATAGGTTTTCAATTCCTTGCTCTCTCTCTCTGTTCTCCTTCTGGCACCCCTATGATGTGAATGTTGGTATGCTTCATGTTGTCCCAGACCCCTTAAAATCTCCTCATTTGTTTGGATTCTTTTTTCTTTCTGTTGTTCTGATTGAGTGTTTTCTGCTACCTTATCTTTCAAATCATGATTCGGTCCTCTGCTTCAGCTAATCTACTGTTGATTCCCTCTAACTGCATTCTTCATTTCAGTTACTATATTCTTTATTTTTGACTGCTTCTTTTTCATGTTTTCTATCTCCATTTTTATGTTTCCTGTCTCTTTGTTGAAGTTCTCACTGAGATCATTGAGCATTCTTTTTTTTTTTTTTTTTAAAGATTTTTATTGGGGAATTGGCGGACGGGAACAGCGTTGGGGAATCGGGAAAGGGGAACAGACAAGTTGCTGTCTTTTTGTTCTTCAGTTTAGTTGCGGAGGATGTTGCTTCACTGTTGGTATCGTCATTGCGCTCTTCCCGGATGAGGCAGATCGGTGGCTGGCCTCTGGATGTCGCTCACTGCGGCTATTGGCAGCTCACGCTGGCTGCCAGCCGCTTACACTGGCTGCGGGCCACTCACTGTAGCCTATGGCAGCCCACTGCAGCAGGGGCTGCAGCCCACACCATCACCGGGGCTCACTCAGCCCAGCTCCAGGTGGAGCTGTTGTTAGCTGTAGAGGGCAGTGTCACTGGCCCTCATGTGGGATCCGAACCGGGGCCGCTGGCATCCCAAAACCAGCGCTTAACCAATGCGCCACTCGGCCGGCCCTCATTGAGCATTCTTATAAGCAGTGTTTGGAACTCTACATCTGGTAGATTGCTTGTCTCCATTTTGTTTAGTTCTTTTTTGGAAGTTTTGTTTTGTTCTTTTACTTGAGACATGTTGCTTTGTCTCTCCATTTGGCTAACTCTGTGTTAGCTTTTACGTATTAGATAGGGCTGCTATGCCTCCCTAGAGTGGCCTTATGTAGTAGGTGTTCTGTGGGGCCCAGTGGAACAGTCTCCCTGGTCACCAGAGCTGGGCATTCCAGGTGTGTCCCTTGTGTGAGTTGTGTGTATTCTCTATGGTAGATGAGCCTTGGTTGCTGTTTGTTCTTCAATGGTAGGGATTGGTCCTCTGTATGATTGGTTTTAAGGACTGGCCATGACTACAGTGAAGGAGCTATTGTGTAGGAGGTGTCCCTACAGAGCAGGGTTCTCTTTAGCAGGGCCCTGGTGCCTGCCCAGTCTGCCCTTTCATTGTGTAATTCTTAGAGGTGGCTGGGTGATGTTCCAGCTTGGTTTGAAGCTGGCTACTAAGCATGCCACACTGAGGCTGCCTAGGAGGTGACCCACTACAGGTCAAATTGTACTGCAGCCTGTGCCCTGCCCTGGGGCCACTGGGTATGAGCCACAAAGCAATCTGCTGATGGCCATTACCTGTGCTGGGCTTACAATGCCTTAAGACGCCAAGCTTCTAACTGAGGCCAGGTGTCACTAGTGCCAGGCTTAGGGCTGTTCAACCAGAGGTATAGAACACGCCGAAGCCAGATGCAGTTTGTGTGGGTTTTGTGAACCTTTGAGAGATTTTAGGAATGTCTGCAGCATGAGCCAAGGCAGACTGTTTATACAGAAAAGCCACTGGAAACAGCCTGGGTGTACCTGAAAGTTGGGAGGGGCATGGTCTCAGGGAATCAGTAGGGTGGGGCAGATGGGAGGTGAAAGCCAGTTTGAGGGAGACTCAGATATGGTGTCTGCCTACTTCTGCATGCAGGGAAGAGGAGGGCTCAACAAAGAAACAATGACTTCCCCCAGATCCTCCATCTGGGAGAAAGCTGCTCCTCCTGATCTCACTCTGGAGCTAGACAGTTCAGTTCCACCCCATATGTCTGGTGCCTTTTGAGCTGCTGCCCCAGCACTGGAGTTCTGAGCAAGTGAGTCCGTCAGTGAGCAGGTCCTTGTGTGGGCCCTTTAAGAGGAGAGCCTGGGACTCTAGCCACCCTTCATCTGATTCAGCCACAATCTTTGCTGGTTTTCACAG
The DNA here is from genome assembly GCA_033961575.1 of Aselliscus stoliczkanus. Classification (NCBI taxonomy): domain Eukaryota; kingdom Metazoa; phylum Chordata; class Mammalia; order Chiroptera; family Hipposideridae; genus Aselliscus; species Aselliscus stoliczkanus. Next base: position 182,569,904 of record CM066728.1, read on the forward strand.
CCAGAAATTATGGGGCCTCCTCTCCCTGGCACTGAAACCCTGAACTGGGGAGGCGCTGGGGCCCCTCATTCCTCATAGGTGACCTTTGCATTCAAGATATCCCCTGATTTTTAATGGTCTCACCCAGGCACGAGACCAGCCTGTTCCATGTCTCTGCCCCTCCTACCAGTCCCAAGGTGGCTTTTTCTGTATGTACGTTGTTGTAGGGCTTCAGTTCAGCTAGACTTTAGGTGATTCTCAGTAATGGTTTTTCAGTGGTTTAGTTGACATTGATGTGTTCCTGAAAGGAGGTGAGCACAGTGTTTACCTACTCTGCCATCTTAACTGAAAATTCCTTAATTTCCCTTTCGAATAGTTTGATGTTAGTGTATAGAAACACAACTGTTTCTTGTATGTTGATTTTGTATCCTGCAACTTTGTTCAATTTGTTTATTAATTTTAACAATTTCTTCATGAAGCCTTTAGGGTTTCATATATATCAGATCATGTAATCTGCAAAGAGCCAATTTTACTTCTTTATTTCCTATGAGATGTCTTCTGTTTCTTTTTCTTGCCTACCTGTTCTGATTAGGACTTTCAGTACTATGAATAAAAATGGCAAGAGAGGGCATCCTTGTCTTGTTAAAAGTTAAGAATGTGTGGTGGCTAGCATTTAAGATGGCCCCCAGTGATTCTTGTTTCTGGTATTCACATCCTTGTGTGTTCCCTCTCTTTGAGAGTGGGTTGATGTAATGACTCACTTCTAAGCCCCCAATGATTCACATCTTCCAACTCCCCTAAAAGCCTTATATCATTGGCTCAAAGTCAAAAATCTTTTCATCAAAATTGGGTCCAGGTACAGATGAAGTAGCCAAAGTATAGTTCTTGATATGTGGACCTATAAAACAAAAAGGCAAATTACCTGCCCCCCACACACTTACTATACAGTGGTAGGACAAGCATAGGATAACTGTTGTTAGCTTTCTATTGCTGTGTAACAAATTGCCACAACTTAGCTTCTTAAAATAACACACATTTATTATTTCAGCTTCTGCAGGTGAGGAGTCTAGGCATGGCTTAGTGGTGTCCTCTGCAGGGCTGCAAACAAGGTGTTGACCAGGTCAGAGTTCTTATTTGGAAGCTCAGCTGGTAATGAGTCTGCTACCAAGCTCATTCAGCTATTGGCAGAATTCATTTCCTTGTACCCTGTGACCTTAGGACTTACTTCTTGCTGGTTATTAACAAGAAGCCACCCTCAGCCCTTAGAGGCTGATCACTGTTCCATACTACATGGCCCTCTACATAGACAGCTCATAACATGATAGGTTCCTTCTTTGAAGCCAGCTAAAGAGCAAGAGATAGTCTATCAGCAATATGGACTTTTAAAAATATAACAGAATCATGAGGGTGACATCCCATATTATCTTCTACATTCTATTACTTAGAAGTTAGTCACTGATTCTGCTCATACTGTAGGGAAGAGTTTATATAAAGGTGGAAATACTCAGGAGCTAGGGATCATGGGACCACTTTAAAGATTTCATTACAACTGCTATAGATATTTCTGTTAAAAAAGGAGTAAATGGTAACCTGAAAGGAGTCATTGGTTCATAGCAATTCCATGTCCACCTGGGAGATGTTGGCAGTTCCTTGGTTAGGTCTCATGGCTTGGAAATAATTATCCAAGGCTCTCAGCTCCACTGTCTGGGCTCTTGGTTCTACACTCTGAGTCATCCTTCCTGTTTAATAAAAGGTAGGACATATTTGCTGCTGAGTAATTTTCTCTGCCTTCTTCCTGTCAGTAGAATTTCAAGGTCCAATAGCCTGTCTTTTATCCTGTCTATTTTGTATTATCTTCTCAGTGCTTTTCAGTTCAAGCTGGCAGTATCTGTGCTGATATAATTTTCCCCAAAATTTTGAGAACATTATATAAGATTAATGACGGTTTACTGTATTATTTTTTTAAAAGCCATATTAACAAATCTCGTAAGTTTGAAATAATTTAAAAATAAAGTTAAGAAGTTCCATAGAATTTATTTTCATTTAACACATGGGTCAGTGGTCTGAATCAACTGGCAAGATTAATAGATAGCAGATTAAATAGAGGTCTCCATCTGTTTACCCAGGATTCTAGACTGCCCCAAAGATAGAGGAATTATGGAATAACTAGCACTTAAAGGATTTGTATACTAGTTAAAGAAATAAGAATAGGACAATGTCTTGCATACTAGTATAATGAGAATTTATTCATCTTGATTTGTGAATAAGATTCCTAATCTTATTCAAATATGTTTATGATTAGAGCAAAGCTAACCTTGGTCATAGGGAAAGGAGAGAATTGCAGATATAGTGTTACAGAGTTAATCTTGGGCTCAAGATCCATAAAGTTGTCACCGATGACCTTGATACCATAATCTGGTCAACAGAATGGAATTCATCAGGGATAAGCATGAGGATAGAATAATTCAGTGGGGGGAGTAAAACTAATTGGGAATCAACATTAGGTTCATTTCTGTCAAGAATGATTTAACATAATCCTACTTGAAGGCAAGAATTCTATGAATCTGTTCCAAATCTTTGATATTAAGATCTGAAAGGAAGGGAAACTTAGAAAACAAAAAATTTGTGTATGACTTGAAAGACTATGCATTCAGATTGATATAAAAATTTACCTACCAACTTCAAATACACAAGTGTTTAAAAATATTGTATTAATAGGAATTGTGAATATCTAAATACTCAAATCCCTGGAAATTAATTTTGTAATACAACCTTGTAGGTTACAATTTCTAAGAGATACAAGGAAACTTTTGGAGGTAAAGGATATGTTTATTTACCTTTATTGTAGTATTAAAAAACAAAATTTTACTGAGTAAATCTGAAGATCTAATTGGTTTTATTAAGGGTTTATGAATCAGGCAACTAGAAGGGCACTCTGAGGGGGTTGTACAAAATGGAAGACTTTTATAGGAAGAAAGATGGGGTAAGGGTGCTATTAGCAAAAGAAAAGAAAGGATTATTTTTAAACTAGGACATCTTTTAGGGAGAGGGGAATGGCAGGGTTTTGGTTTTTTTTATCATGTAGATCACCTCTTCTTTCTATGCAGAATGAAGAGATCCCATGTGACAGATTACCTTATTGGTGCTTCATCAGAAAATTCCAGACTGGTTGATTAAGTTCATATTTCTAGGACAGAGTAAAATAGCAATTAGATCAGGTATTAAATCTAGGTTTGGTATCATAAGCTTTAGTACAACTAACACCATTTTGGGCCTGTGGTTTTCTCTTTAACAGTGGTGATGGTATCATATACTGGGGGTGACAAAAAATATATACAAGAGGGCACTTTGGTCAATGTTAGTTAAGCAGTAGTTCACTGTAATCAGAAGTGTCTGGACGCTGATGATAAGAACTTTGAGCACCTCTTGTAATTGCAAAAGTCAGACGTGACTTTTATTCATCTTTTGTTATTGGTATATATTGAGTATCACAATTTTAATACAGTTTTTTAAAAAAATATGTATACTTTTTTTGGCACCTTCTGCATATGTCCAAACTCAGCAAATTGTACACGTGAAACATGTAGTTTTTTTGTATATCAACTATATCTCGATAAATCTTTAAAAAATTTATAATAGAACCACAAAAACTACTTGTTCATAAGATTTTCCTCTATTCTTCACACATTTCCTCTTTTCTTCTTCCTTTCCAAATGTCACAGACTTATCAGAAATCAAGGAAGTGAGGAAACCACGGCCTGCCAAATGTGATCAGTGTTCAATGGTGTTTTTAAATGTTTGGAAGAATTTCATAATCCACAGAAACGTTTCTCTTTTTCAATTTTTTTTTTATATCAGGAGGGATATGATCCAAATAAATTCAGTTTAGTCCAGTTCAACCTGTGGACTTTGAGCGTTTGTCACTGGCCCAAAGTTCATGTGCCCTATGTTTTAAAATGCCAAAACTCAAAATGGCAGAGTTTGGAGTAAGGAAACATTTATTGATAGAGAAGGTGTCAACAAAGATGGGAGCCCTAGTGGTTTCTCAAATCCATCTTAGTTAAAAAAAAAAAAAATACAGAATTCAGGCCTTTTTTTGTCAAAGAAAGGGGAAAGGGAAGGGGCTGTTTTTGTAACTCAAGTCACAAGCAGAATTTCCCTAAAGATTAGCATGTCCATGTGCAAGACAAAGCAGGAGCTATTAGCCTGAAAGTCATGGAAACAAAGCAGGCTTAAACAAGATGGAGGCAGAGAGGCCAACATTTCATTCGGTTACATACATACTCTGTAATCATCAGGCAGGCCCTGGTGATGATCATAAGAATTGGAAGTTTCCTGTCCTCAGGAAACTTAAAGTTTGGGATACTGTTATTTTTTTAAAACGTATATTTCTCCTTTATTTGATGCCATATAAATTATTTCAAATGAATTATAAAATGCAAATGTAAAAGAGAAATGTAAAGTCACATTTAAAACTCACCACAGAGCAAAACAACTATGATCAATTTCATATATGTCTTTCTCATTTTTCTATACATGTTTAGATATATTTTTACAAAAAAAAATCATTTTGTAGACACTATTTTGTAACTTGCCTGTGTCATTAGTATTTTGGAACTAATTTTCAAGTCAATAAATATAACTACCATATTGATTTTAGTTGCTGCATGCTATTTCACGCTCCATATTATGAATGAGCCTTAATTTATTGAACTGTTCCTTATGTTTTGAAATTTATCAATGGTCAATATTTTACTATCATAAACAAGCATTCTTCATTTGTCCCACTTTTTAATGAAAGTGAAATCCTGGTTTAAAAAATATATATATATCATGCTTTTATAGCTTTTAATGCATTTTCCCAAACCACTGTTTTTCTTGTAATATTAATAGAATTATCCACTCCTAATATACTTACCATAACAAAGGAACAATTACTCAGAGCAGTATTTCCTGAAGGGTGTTGGACAAATCTCTTTTGCTCTCACTTGATGCTGCCCATGAAAGAGTTTGGTTCAAAGAACTTTGGGGTACATGAAATTATTTTTCCACACTTTGATATTCACAGTTTATATTAGTATTTCAAAGACTCTGAAAAGTCCAGCACTAAAGAAACATGTTCAAATTTGTTTAAGTCAACATTTATTAGCCAGGGCACACTGTTTGATATAACACTTATTGGCATGCTTTAGAACATCCCTTGCTGCTTTAGAAAGTAATTTGAAAATGCCCAAGTTTAAATGAAAACACATTCAGAATTTTACTCAAAACAAGCATAATTTATATGATTTAGTGATTAGCATTTGAAATACAATTAAAAATCATTAAAACCATAAAGAAATGTAATGATAACCTTGAATAACACTATTATTGGAATGCCTCAGTCTGATATTGTTGTTTTCAATTTTAATGACTACTATACGAGTACTTCAGAACAGAATTCTGTTTTTTGTGAATCTGAATCCACATGGTAGAAAATTCAATTATAATGGGTTTCTGTAGTATATCTATGAGATCGGGATCAAAGTTTGTAGCATATATACTTGAATGGCTAAGTATAGTTCTCATAAATGATACTGTAAAAAGATGCTCTAAAATAAATCCTGCAGTAAAATTAATTTCATGACCATGATATAAAACCAAAAAAATGAAAAATATTAATGCATAATCAATTGCCCGCTGATCATCTTTCCTTTTGTTTTTGGATAACGCCAACTTTTAGATGGAAATACAAGGATATATATTGATCTTTTTTATGTCAATCAAATACCTAGTTAAACATGAGGGTACCATCACATCCATGTGTAAAAGAACTACTTTGTCAATCAAATGTCTTGTTACACACAGGTCTGACATCAGATTTAAGTATAATAAGGTATAAGATTGACAACTAATTAGTCAAATGTGAGAAAATAAATTGTCCTTTGTTTTCCTTTTCTTTTTAAAATGAGACAGTTCTTAGTTTTTCATTCATTCATTACTAGTCCAATTTGTAACATTTTACTTTCACTATAATGTCTGTGCCACAATTCCATTTAATTTTTGTATCATTTTTCTTACTTTTATTGCCATGTAGATATATGTGATCTACATATGTTGATGAATATGATACTAACTAACAGGTCAAATATCAGTGGATATACAGTTATATCAAGATAATTTTTTTAATTGAAAGATAGTACTTCACATATTATCTTAAAGAATAACATTAACAAAAATTGAACCCCAGAAGAATACAGAAACTTAATTATTTGACATTTGCTACTAAAATCCATAGCAACCCTGTGTGCCAACAAATGTCACTAAATTCTTGTACTTACTCTCCCTGTCTCCCAGGATGTAGAACATTCCTGGGCCTAGCTGGATAGATCTAATCTACAGTGGAATTTAGTGTCCTGTTATGACTTAAATTTGCCCTAGCAGTAAGACCTAGCCAAGGAATACCTGAATAATCACATCAGTTTAGCAGTTCTGTGATTGGGAGCCGTTAGCAGCTTTCTCCTCATGCAAAGCACAGTGAAACAACTGTTGAAAATATACAATGCCTGACTTCAACTTGTTTACTCTAATAGGGGTTTGGGTAAGTCATGAAGGAATGATAAAACAAAGCAAAACCTTACCTATATCTCTAGAGAGACACCACCAATATCAAGAGATTGAAGAAGGAAGAGTCCATATTTATGGCAGATTACAAAATGTATTATTTAAGGTAGGCCTTGGAAGGAAGAATATACTTTTGACTCAGGAAAAAATGGAAGACAAAGCATCATGGTGTGGAATTTCAAATGTACTGATTTTGGAAAAATAGGAAGAAGTTCAATTAGAGACCAAAGGAGTAGAAAAATTGAAAGATAAATTGTTTGCCCTTATAGAGTGGCTGAATGAAGCCTAAAGGTTGTATACCCAGTTCAATAGTTATTCAGTAATCACGTGAAAGGGGTTCGTTTGTTTTCCTTATTTTGAGCAAAGACAATAAGAGACAGAAAAGCCATCTGGGCAGCTATTGCATCATTCTCAGCACATGGTAATGAAATTATAAATTAGAACAGCCAAAATGTGAGTCAAGAAGGGAATAGAGGTGTGAGACCTTACAGAGATAGATTGTATTAAACTCAGCAAATAATTGTATGTGGAAAGTAGAAAGGGAGACACCAAAGATCATCCCAAGCTATTGTAGTAAATAATAGAAAAAGGTTGATTGTAGAGCTGGAGAAGGAATGCAAAGAGTTAAGACTAGAGGAAGATGGAGAGTACAGAATAAGTTAAAGAAGATGATTGTGTAGATGATGAAAGAGAGGTTTAGAAAGGTTAAGAGACTGGAGACAAGAAAAGGTTGGAAAGAAAGGTAAATACAATATGATTGAAAACATGATATATGATGGGTATAGCATAGACACAGATACAGGATAAAAATAAAGCTATTCAAAATCAACTAGCATTTCTTTGCACCTCTTGTAAGGTACCACAAGCCTTAATCTAGAGTTAAATAGTTGCCTATGGATAAAGGTGCCTCCCAGCTCCATCAAAGGGAATCATATTCAACCATCCGCTTCCTTTCCTCCCTCTCTTTTTAAGTCCTGAATGCAAGCCCACAGTGCATGAATGGCAGAACCAATCCCTCAATTCAGCCATATTCATTTTCCTCTGGCAAGACTTTTTAAACTGAAAATGGAAGTTTTCAGTGAAACCATGGAATAAAAAGCTAATCTCTATGGCATCTCGGGAGCATGACACCCAGACTGTATTACGGTCATGAAAGACCTTTTCACACTGAACAAAGATGTGTTTTCTCAGCCCAGCCACACGTATTGTGATGTCTTGAGATTGAGACTGCATGTCACAAGAATGTTTTTTAGTAGAGTGTAATCATTTTCTAACAGCTGTGTGCTCTAAATACTCTTTTTGAAGGTTAGTACCTAAAAGAGAAGTTTTTACTAAGTATGGTAAGCGTTACATTTTAGCAACAATATCTTTAACTGTACATATCATTTATTCTGGTTTCTCCTGTATTAATCTTTCTTCAACTAGGTCACATTCCTTATAATAAAATTTAAAAACTATATTATATTTATTGAATTTTAAGTAAATGCATGACATGATCAGGTAAGGGTATTCTGATAATATAAATGTAAATATAAATATATTTTATATGTATTTATAAATATATATTGTTTGGAGAATTGTGTAGAAGTTAGAAGGCTAATTAGGAGACAATTTCTCCATACACACACACACACACACACACACACACACACACACAGACGTGTGTGTGCAAGGTCCGGCAATTAAGTTGGTGAACTTGTTGCAACAATGTCGCTAACCTTTTTTGATGTCAGAGGGATAATTCATTATGAATTTATACCAACTGGACACAGTTAACCAAGTTTACTATTTGGAAGTGCTGAAAAGGCTGTGTGAAACAGTTAGACAACCTGAACTTTTTGCCAACAATTCATGGCTCTCATATCACGACAATGCACCAGCTCACACAGCGCTGTGAGGGAGCTTTTAGCCAATAAACAAATAACTGTATTGGAACACCCTCCCTACTCACTTGATCTGGCCCCCAATGACTACTTTCTTTACCCAAAGATTGAAATATTGAAAAGAAGACATTTTGATGATATTCAGGACATCAGGGGTAATACGATGACAGCTCTGATGGCCATTCCAGAAAGAGTTGCAAAATTGCTTTGAAGGGTGCACTAGGCACTGGCATTAGTGCATAGCTTCCCAAGGGGAGTACTTCAAAGTGACCATAGTGGTATTCAGCAACGAGGTAAGTAGCACCTTTTCTAGGAGAGTTCACAAACTTAATTGTCTGACCTTGTTGTTTTTTTTGTGTGTGTGTGTGTACACATACACACAAATATATGTATTGGCTTGTCGGAAAAGTCATGATGCAATTTTTGCAACGAAAAACATAGAAAAAATATGTCATGATTTTCTGACAACCATATATATATATATATATATATATATATATATATATATATATATATATATATATATACATAGAGAGAGAGAGAGAGAGAGAGAGAGAGAGAGAGAGAGAGAGAGAGACTGAAAACTGCCAGAAAGCAATAATCTATTCGAACATGTTATTTTATCAAGTTTATAAGTGTCGTCATTGTCATTCACATGTTTGATGGAAGAGATGGTGTGTTATTTTAGGTGCCTCTGTCTATTTATTAATTGAAAAAGCTTTTGATGGACTAGTAGAAAGGGAATTTAAAGGAATAAGAAAGGAACACAAACACACACACACACACACACACGTATTTCAACAAAACTACAAATTGAATCTTGAAATCCAAGTGCTTAATTGCCATTGAGTCTACTTGAAAACAAATCGAGAGCACGCAATTACTAAGTATAATTCTAGCTTCAAGAAGCTGTCTATCCAAATGTTAAATATATACTCAGTTCTTTATATTTTTTATACTAGCTTCTTTGATTGAATCAAATAATATGAATGGAAAGATGGAAACAAGTTATTTCTCTGTTTTGATCAAAAGTAATAATCTTGCTTTTCCTGTATTACTGTACTCTAAGTAGTATTACGTATAGGTTAATAGAAGCTATTTGTCCAAGACTTTACAATATACTTTTTACATTTGTGAGAATAAAGTCAGTTCAATTTTGCATTTACTCAAAACTACTATTTTTACATGGAATTGTATAATTCTGGTAAAAAGTACAAAAAATCCCACCTTCTATTTTTTAGCATTTTTCAACTGAAAGGCATTTCAGTGTTATAAATCAACATTGGCCAGATAAATACTTTGATTTGCTGAGAAGTAGAAGTTCTGCTGAGGTCCATAAAATAACAATGCATCTCTTTTGTTCACAAGAGAAAAATTAATATGCATCTCTTCTAGCCAAGGCATTTGGGGTTATTGTAAGATGTACATCAAATGGTCTGGTTCCAGATTTATACGAGTATTTATGGAATACTTATCTGCCAGGCTCTCTTCCAAGCAATAGGGATATATTTATGAACAAAATAGCCTAAAATTCCTATCCTCATTTTAAGATAATGAAATGCCATATGGAGGTGGAGAATAGAAAAAAGTTAGGGAATTAGATGTCCTGGGGGAGGAGCTGAGGAGTTGTTTTTTTTTGTGTGTGTGTGTGGGTTTTTTAAGATTTAATTGGGGAATTGGGGGAGGGGAACAGCGCTGGGGAATTGGACAGGGAAGGGGAACAGACAAGTTGCTGTCCTTTTCGTTCTTCAGTCTAGTTGAGGTGGAGACTGCGGGGAAGGTTGCTTCACTGGCCCACGTTGGCATCATCATTGCACTCTTCCCGGATGAGGCAGATCAGTCGCCGGCCTCTGGATGGTTGCTCACTACGACTATTGGCAACTCACGCTGGTGGCCGGCTGCTCACACTGGCTGCCCACCACTCACTGTAGCCTATAACAGCTCACTGCAGCAGGGGCTGCAGCCTACACCTTTGCAGGGGCTCACACAGCCCAGCTCCAGGTGGAGCTGTTGTTAGCTGTAGAGGGCAGTGTCACTGGCCCTCATATGTGGGATCCGAACCGGGGCCGCTGGCATCCCAAGCCAGCTCTTAACCAATGCACCACTCAGCAGGCTCAGGGAGTTTTATCTAAAGAGAGTGGTTAAGGTCTGACCATTGGGCATGGACTTAAAGATGGTGAGGAAAGTAGAGGAAACAGCCATGCAAAATTCCTATGAAAGGAACATTTCCTGGGGCCAGCCGAGTGGTGCATTGGTTAAGAGTTGCTTGGAATGCCAGCTCTGAGCAGCAAGGCCCCAGTTCGGATCGCACATGAGGGCCAGTGATGTTGCGCCCTCTACCACTAAGATGTTGAACAGCAGCTTGACCTGGAGTTGGGCTGCCATGAGTCACCCGCAACTGCATAGGCTGCAGTGGGGCTGGCCAACTGCTGGCATGTGCTTTCGTGAGCCATCATGAGCGGCTATCCAATGGCCGGTGAGCGACTGCCTCACCCAGAAAAGCTCAATGATAATACTAACATGGACCAGTGAAGCAAGATCCTCCACAGCTAGACTGAAGAACAAAAGGACAGCAACTTGTCTGTTCCCCTTCCCCAATTCCCCAATAAAATCTTAAAAAAAAAAAAAGGAACATTTCCAGGGACAGTAAAGAGTATCTAATGGAGAATGAGGGAGGGAGGGAACAGTGGGAAAAGAAGAGGGAAAATTTTGAAGAAAGGGAATGTGGTACCAGATCCTATAGAATCTTTTAGGTCACTGTGTTCTAAATGGAATGAGGAGCTTGGCAGTGTGTTAGAAGAGGGGTGGCATGATCTGAATTATATTTTAAAAGATTCAGTCTGGCTGTTGTTTGGAGAATTGTGTAGAAGTAAGAAAGTTAATTCGGAGGCAGTTACTCTAATCTGGATGAAAGGTGATGGAGCTTAAAAGAAGGTAGATTCAGTGGACAGATGATAAAAGTGAGTAGGTGTATATATTCAGATGGTAGAATATTTCTGATAGCATGGATGAGAGGTGCTGGGCAAAGATGATTTAAGAATGATGTCAAGGCTTTTGTCCTCGTACCTTGGAAGGATATAGTTGCCATTTACTTTTTTCTGGAAGATTTGTTTTTAATATCTATATTACAGAAACAAGTTTAATACATAGGGAGATGGCACTTCTCTGAGGCTGTTCATTAAAAATCTATTGATCTGGTTTCAATTAATTCAGAATTTATGATGACACACCATGATTAGACTGGCCAGAGACTTTCTTTGTATCTTCTCTACAGGAAATATTTGCAAAGAATATTAATATTGCTTACAAAATTTTAGGAAGGACAGAGAGGAACATTAAACTAGTTTGGAAAAGAAACTCTCCCTTTCTGTTGCTTAGAAGTACCTCTTTATATAGGAAGATTTTTGTCTGAATAGAAATCCTTAAAGAAAGACTCTGTGAAACCTGACTTGGCAACACATATTTTTGTGTAGTTGTGAACAGTTGCGTTTCCTGAATCAGCCATGAAGCTAATTTGCTTCTCCCAAAGTCTTAATATACATGGGACTGCTTAATAATAAAAAATATTCAGCCTTCCTAGTCATCAAAGCTATGCGAATTTAATCAATAATGAGATTCCATTTGACATCCATCAAATTAGGATGTAAAAGTTTGGATTGTTTAAAGGAACATCCAATTTTCAGGTTCAAGATTAATTGAGCACATACACTTGTTTATCCTCTTAGCCAAAATCCCACTGAAATTAGAGTTGAGATGTACATACTTGGATATATATGTAATGGTAATATATATAATGGTAATAGCAAGGGGAGCAAGTACCATAAGCAGATAAGATATTGACAGATGTCTAGAGGATGAATTGAAGGAGGCATCATTTTAAAGATATGCCGTAATAGAGAAAAATGAAAGCTCAGAATTTATACATGAAAAGACTTCATCGAAGGTTAAGGTCACCATTTTTATTAATGCCCTGGAGAGATGCCAGTCTTGTGATCAGCAGATTTGTACAGCAGCCAAGAACTGTGTATAGATGAAATCAGTATAATAAGAAATGAGGCTGTCTACAGAAAGTTGGAGGATCCTTGGCCACAACACCATCCTGTACACATACAGAATGCTGGCCTGATGTCATTTGGCCTCTGAGCAGAAACCAGAGAACTCTTCTCCAGGGAAATGTGACAATACCGAGAGACAGTGGGAAAGAGGGAGCATCAATAAATTTAAAATCAAGTCATATTATTCATTGAGAAATGACATCCGTGAAAAATGTATACTTTTCTCAGTGTACACTTTCTCAGAAATTTTTAACCTAATGATTATCAAACTTTATATTCATAAGAACCATTAGGGGATTGAATATTCTCAAAGTGAAGTCTTCATAAAATTACTGGAGGATGAAATTAAAAAGTTAAGTACAAGCTTCTAAAAGTCTAATTCATTAGGTTGGCAGTGGGACTTAGAATATGCATTTTGAACAAGTACTCATAGTTGACTATGATGTAGATTGTGGAGAATAGAATAAAAGGGACACAAATAGAAGCCATACTTCATGTCTCTCTTATATTGGCACCTGTGTCCTCATCATTCTCTCTATAGAAGGCCTTCTGCATTCCTCCATATTTATTCATCTCCTACCCATATATCAAAAACCCAACTGTAGGACCAGCCAAGTGGCGCAGTGGTTAAGCGCTGGCCTTGGAAGCCAGCGGCCCCAGTTCGGTCCCACATAAGGCCAATGACACTGCCCTAAAAAAAAAAAAAAAAAAAAAACCAACTGAAATCTGTACACTGTCCATTGACATTTCCTCCCTCTGAATGCCTATACTGCTTTCTTTCTACTCCTGTGGCAACTATGAACTATTTTGGTACTACCTGTTCTACATCATCGAAACGTTAGTAATGCATTTCATTGTTATTGATATATTCCCATGTTTCTCTCTAGTCTCACTATATAGTGTAACTTAGCCAAATACTTTGACAACATTAGCATAGATTATGGACTTATTGTATTTAGAGTATACTTTACCCTTCCCATGATTTCTATCATATCACTACACACACACAGACACACAGACACAGACACACACACACACACGCGCACACACACACACACACACACACGGGGACAACAAGAAGGAAAACAAAAGGAAACAAGAAGCAAATTATGGACCATGTCAACATTTTAAATATTTTATTTTTAACATCTCCCTTTATCATCATTTAATGAATTTCAAATTAATAGCAGAAATGTTAAAAATAAATCTTTGGACCCCATGAACCTATACTGGTCCACGTTTTTCCAATGTACCTGTTATGTATAGTTATGTGTATATTAACTATGTCACAAATACTCTAATATGAAAAAAATAATAAACATCAAAAGAGAAATCTGTATTTTACAACCAAGGATGGTCCAAGATGGTGAAATAGGTAAATGCTATGTCTGCAATCTCCCATGATCACATTAAAATTACAAATAAAGTATAGAACAATCAACCTAGAGAATCATCGGAAGACTAATTGAACAGAGCCACTATAACTAAGGATATAAAGAAGAGGCCACATTGAGACTGGTAAGAGGAGCAGAGACATGAAATGGGCTGACCCCAAACCCACAGGTAATGGTTGAGCATGGAGGAACACCTTGGCAGTGGAGGTGCCCACAAAGAGTGATGGGCCTCAGCCCCACTCTGGGCTCCCAAGCCCAGAAGTACAGGGCCAGGAATAGGAGTCCCCATAACACCTGGTAGTGAAAATCAGCAAGGATTCATCTGTCCATTCTGGTGGGACACAGGCAACTGAAACCCAAACATCCTCTTAAAGGGCCTGTGCACAGACTTACTCACTTGCAAGCCCTCACCTTGGGCTCTGGCAGAGGGGTCACAACTCCAGAGGTGCTAGAGACATACAAGGAAAGACTGAATTGTGTGGCTTCAGGGTGAGGGTGAGAGGGACAGCTGCCATTATCTCTGTGTGAAGCCCTTACCCTACAGGAGGGTGCCATCTTTCTTATGTTGAACCCCTCCTCCACAGGGCCAAATCTGAGGCTACATTTGTCTGGTAAAATCCACACTAGCACCACCTTGGTGATGCCCCGGAACTTCACCCTGTGCAGCTAGTGCAGCATCACAAGACCGCTCTCAATCCTTGGGCGGCCAGCCCTGCCTTGTAAGCAGATGGCCTGCGGCAGCCTGGTAAACTTTAGGTGGCAGGTGATCAGCCATTGCTTTTGCTACAGCTTTTCTTGGGTGGCTTTTGGGATTCTAGGGGCCTGCGGTGAGTGGCAGGTGGCTGCAGTATTCACTGGGTGTTTTGTGGCATGGCCACAGGCTCAGGACTGGTGCAGGAACTGAATCTGCATTAACATTGTGAAAACCACAGGCCATACCCTAGGAATCTCTGGAACACTGCCCTGCCCAATTTGGGCAGCATCACTGGGGCACTGTCAACATCAGGTCAGCCAGCCCAATCCAAGCACCTAAGGAGGCTTTTTCAGCACGTGAGGTTGCAATGAGCAGCCAGGAGGTAGCAACAGGCCGAGAGGGGCCCTGTGCCTTTTGCTAAGCTGCCCCAGGCCTGATACCAGTGGCAGCCTGCCTTGGTTCACAGCATGGCCATCCCACACAC
This sequence comes from Aselliscus stoliczkanus, assembly GCA_033961575.1. Classification (NCBI taxonomy): domain Eukaryota; kingdom Metazoa; phylum Chordata; class Mammalia; order Chiroptera; family Hipposideridae; genus Aselliscus; species Aselliscus stoliczkanus. Next base: position 182,584,996 of record CM066728.1, read on the forward strand.
CTCTAGGTCCAGTGCAGACTACAACAAACACCATATACCTTTGTAGATCCTACCAGGTAGCCCAGGGCTGGTCACAGGCAAGGCTGAAATGGGCCTGCATGGAAGCCCCTAGCAAAAGGCACCAAAAGCAACACACCCAGAGGCCAGCCTCAATCACACCAGAACAGTACCCAATTATCCCCATAAAGGGCACACCCAAAGGGTAGTCTCAACATGAACAAGAGCCTGCTCGGGTGAATCCCCCTCTGAGGGATCAGCCCCGACACAACATGTTGTGGGTGTAGTCAGTTCTCATAGCCAGGCAGCCTGAGAGACAATCCCACCCACTGACATGCCAAAAGCAATTAAGGCTTACTACAACAGGGGAACACACACAACACACACGAGAGACACTTCTGGAATGCATGCGTATGTGACCAGGGAGACTGTACCTCTGGACCACACAGGACACCTACTACATAAGGCCACCTGGAAAAGAATGAGGGACACAGGAGATCTACCTAATACATATGAGTAAAAACAAACATAAAGAGGCAGCCAGAATGAGGAAACAAACATGTCCCAAATAAAAGAACCGGAGAAAAATCCAGAAAAAAATCTAAATGAAATGGAGACAACAAACCTACCAGAGACAGAGTTTAAAAATGCTGGTTATAAAAATGCTTATGGAACTTAATGAGAACTTCAACAAAGAGATAGATAGTAAGCATAAAGAAGGACATAGAAATCATGAAAATGAACCAATCATAAATAAAGAATATAATAACTGAAATAAAGAATACACTAGAAGGTTTAACAGCAGATTAGTTGAAGCAGAGGATTGAATCAGTGATTCAGTGATTTAGAAGACAACGTACCAGAAAATGCCCAATTGGAAAAACAACAAAAAAAAGCTAACTTAGGAAAAAAACCAAAAATATTAATGTAGTTTAAGGGACCTCTGTGACAATACCAAGCTTAACAATATTTGCATCATAGGAGTACCAGAAGGAGAAGAGAGGGACCAAGGGATTGAGAACCTAAGCAATAATGACTGAAAACTTCCCTAACCTAATGAAGGAAATAGACATATAAGACCAGGAAGTTCAGAGAGTCCCAAACAAGATGACCCAAACAGGCCCACACCAAGACACATGATAATTAAAATAGTAAAGGTTAAAGACAAAGAGAGAACCCTAAAAGCAGCAAGAAAAAGACAACTAGTTACTTACATGGGAGATCCCATGAGTCAGTTGATTTCTCAACAGAAACCTTGCAGGCTAGAAGGGAGTGGCAGAAAATATTCAAAGTGATGAATAACAAGGGCCTACAATCAAGACTACTCTACCCAACAAGGCTATCTTTTAAAACTGAAGGAGAGATAAAGTGTTTTCCAGACAAGAAAAAGCTAAAGGAATTCATTATCACCAAGCCAATATTATAACAAAAGGTTAAAAGAGCTTCTTTAAGCAGAAGAAAGGAGCAAACAAACAAAGACCAAAAATATGAATAATAAAATGGCAATAAGTATGTACTACCAATAATCACTTTTAATGTAAATGGATTAACTGCTTAAATCAAAAGACACAGCATAGCTGAATGGATAAGAAAACAAGACCCATACATGTGCTGTCTACAAGAGACATGCCTCAGATCAAAATTCACACATAGAATGAAAGTAAAGGAATCGGAAAAGATATTTCCCAATAGAAATGAAAAACAAAGAAAAAAGCTGGGGTAACAATACTTATATCAGACAAAATAGACTTTAAAATGAAGACCATAAGAGATGAAAAGGACATTACATAATGATAAATGGATCAATCCAACAAGAGGACATGTGACCCAACATAGAAGCGTGTATTGACCAACATAAAGGGAGAGACTGATAGTAACACAATCATAGTGGGGGACTTGAACACCCCATTGGCACCAATGGACAGACCTTCCAGACAGAAAATCAACATGGAAGCAGTGGCCTTAAATGACACACTAGATCAGATGGATTTAATTGATATTTTTAGAGCATTTCTCCCCAGAGCAGCAAAATATACATTCTTTTCAAGTGCATATGGAACATTTTCCAAGATAGACCACATGTTAGGCCACAAAACAAGTCTCAATAAATTTAAGGAGATTGAAATGAGAGAATGTACCTTCCTTGACCACGATGGTATGAAAGTAGGAATCAATTACAAGAAAAAAACAGAAAAACAAATAAACATGTGGAGACTAAGTAACATACTACTAAATAATGAATGTATCAACAAGATCAAGGAGGAAATCAACAGGTACCTTGAGACAAAGAAAAATGAAAACACAATGACCCCAAATCTATGGGACACAGCAAAACATTCCTAAAAGGAAGATTCATAGCAATACAGGCCTACTTCAAGAAACGAGAAAAGTCTCAAATACATAATCTAACCTTAAAGTTAAAGGAACTAGAAAAAGAAGAGCAAACAAAGTTTAAGGAGAGTAGAAGGAAGGAAATAATAAAGATCAGAGTGGAAATAAAAATAGAGTCTAAAAGTCAATAAAAAAGAACCAAGAGCTGGTTCTTTGAAAAGATAAACAAAACTGATAAAATTGATAATACTTTGACCTGACACATCAAGGAAAAGGGATAGGAGGGTTGGCCAAGTAGCGCGTTGGTTAAGAGTTGGCTTGGGATGCCAGCTCTGAGCAGCAGGGCCCCAGTTCAAATTCCACACGAGAGTCAGTGACACTGCCCTTTACAGCTAAGATGGTGAACAACAGCTGGACCTGGAGCTGTGCTGCAGTGAGTGGCTGACGACAGCATAGGCTGCAGCCCCTGCTGCAATAGGCTGCCAAAAGCTACCATGAGAGGCTGGCAGCCAGCGTGAGTGGCCTGCAGCCAGCGTGAGCTGCTGTGAGCTGCCATGAGCAGCCGTCCAATGCCAGTGAGCGACTGCCTCAGCCGGGAAGAGCACAATGATAATACTAACATAGGCCAGTGAAGCAACGTCCTCAACTAGACTGAAGAACAAAAGGACAGCAACTTGTCTGTTCTCCTTCTCTGATTCCCCAACACTGTCCCCCTCCCCCAATTCTCCGATAGAATCTTAAAAAAGCAAAGAAAAAGGGATAGGACCCAAATAAATAAAATCAGAAATGAAACAGAAGAAGTGACAACAGAAACAACAGAAATACAAAAATTTTAAGGAAATACAATAAACAATGATACACCAACAAATTGGACAATCTGGACAAAATGGAGAAATTCCTAGAGGCATAAAATCTTCCAAGGCTGAATCAAGAAGAAACAGGAAATCTGAACCAACTGATTACAACTAACAAAATTGAATCAGTAGTGAACAAACTCCCAACAAATAAAAGTCCTGGACCAGATGGATTTACAGGTAAATTTTACCAAAATTTAAATTTTGTAATCTTAAAAAAAGATTACTTTCTATTCTTCTCAAGCTATTCCAAAAAAAATTTAGAGGAGGGAAAGCTCCCAAACTCATTCTACCAGGTCACCAATACATATTCCAAAACCAGACAAACACATTGTAAAAAAAGAAAACTATAAGCTGGTATTCCTGATGAACATAAGATGCAAAAATCTTCAACAAAATATTAGCAAGCTGAATTCAGCAATACGTTAAATATGATCAAGTGGGATTCATTCCTACTATGCAAGGCTGGTTCAATATCCTCAAATAAATTATGATCTCACTTATACATGGAATCTAAATAACAAAAGAAACAAACGAATCTACAGATACAGAGAACAAACATGGTTACTAGATGGGACAGGGGTTGAGGGGCTGGACGAGAAAGGTGAAGGAATTAAGAAGTGGTTAGAAAATAGTCACGGGGATGTCAAGTACAGTATAGGAAAAATAGTCAATAATATTGTAAAACCTATGTATAGTGTCAAGTGTTAGTAGACTTATGGGAAATCACTCCATAAATAATATAAATGTCTAACCACTACCTTGTACACCTGAAACCAATATAAAATAATATTGAATGTCAATTATAATTTAAAAAATAGTCACAGGGATGTAAAGTACAGCATAGGGAATATAGTCAATAATATTGTATTAATAACTATGTACAGTGTCAGATGGTAATAGACTTATTGGGATTATCACTTTGTGAGGTATATAAATGTCTAACCACTGTTGTTTTGTATACCCATAACTTAATAAAATATAAATAAATAAATAAATAAATAAATAAATAAATAAATAAATAAAAAGATTTTACAACCATAAGCCTATTAAAAAAGATAAATCCAATATTAAGCTTCCTTATTAGAATTTAGAAACCTACACAAAGGCTTCAGTGTATTTTAATACAAATACAATCTTAAGAAGCCTGATTTCTTAGATTTTAAATCATTTCTAATCATAATGATCTTGAATTTGAAAATAATGTTTTAAAATTTGTTGTTTAAACTTTAAAAGCAAAACATACTCATGTTACTAAACAGAGACATTAAAGACTGGCAAGTAAAAGTTTTCCTGAAATTCTTCTTCCTCTTCTACTCATTACATTCCTCTTTCTAAGACAAACTACTATTATGAGTTTGTATGATTTATCTCAGGGCAGGTTTCTATATACCTAGTCACAAAATAACTATAATGGTGATGACATTCATGGAGGTTTGCTTAGTGCAGAATACCTGGCTATATGTTTTACATGGCCTGTCTCATTAACTCTCATAACTACCCTGTGAAATATAAACCATTAATATTTCCATTTTGCCAGTGAAGAAAGTGAGACTTGGAGAGATTAAATGAACTTGTCCAAAGGCATGAAGCTAATAATGGTGAAACTAAGATTCAAATCAAAATAGAGTAGCTCCAACCTCTGACATCTTCACACCATAGTATAACTACCAACATATATATCAAATCCTATATAAGAAATACATTAATGAGATATGCTTAAATGTATATGACTTTTGTTACATAAATGAGATCATGTTATATATACATTTTCACTATGATTGTGAGGATTAAATGACATTGGTTAAGTAAGTGCCAAGCATGGTGCATGGTATATAGTCTCAACTGGTTTCCCGTCTAACTTTTAAATATAATGAGGCATTTGATCCGGTTATTTCTATTCACTGTAGCACCTGTCACTTAATAGGTGCTCAATAAATATTTCTTTCAGCTTTGTTTCACTTTTTAGGTATCTACAATTTAGGTTTTAATAGAAACATTTTTCCTTCCCACTTCTATGGCAAACCAGTATTAATTTTGTTTGTATACATTTACTTTTAGAAATTAATAAATTAATCCAGGATCTAATGTTCTGAGTTTCAATCCTGAAGCCAATTATCTCATACACAAAAAAAATATGGCAAAGAACTTAATGATAACATCAAAAGATAAGAACAGATGACACCTTGGTAATACACATTTTTCTTTTTTAAATAAGACTTTTAAAAAAAATTTTATTGGAGAACAATATGTTTTTTCCAGGACCCATCAGCTCCAAGTCAAGTTGTTGTACTTCAATCTTAGTTGTGGTGGGTGCAACTCAGCTTCAAGTCCAATCACCATTTTCAATATAGTTGTAGGGGGCGCACAGCCCACCATCCCATGTGGGAGTCGAACTGGCAACCTTGTTGTTAAGAGCACACACTCTAACCAACTGAACCATCCAGCCACCTCCTGGCAGCTCTGCAGCAGTTCAGCTCAAGTTGTCATCTTCAATCTAGTTACAGAGGGCGCAGCTCACTGGCCCATTAGGGAATTGAACTGGCAAACCTGTTTCTCAGAGCACGTACTCTAACCAACTGAGCCACCTGGCTACCCCATGGTAATATACTTTTGATACATGCTTTTTAACAAAAAATATTTTGTGGAAGCAGAAAATCAAATGCCCATATGTTCTGCCAGGCTTTATTTTTTAAAAAGAAGAGATAGATGGAAAAAGGAACAAAAATTGGAAATGGATCAAATTATTAAGTAAGATACAGGAATGGTTTCTATTTTTAGTACACAAATAATTTGTAATTTTGAACAAAATGAAATAAATATTAGTTGGTGACCATGCTTTCACAGTACATCTTTTTCAAACAAATTTTATTTGAAGGCTAAGGGCATTTTATATATAGGAGAGTTTATGTAAAATTCAGATAAAATAGACCAGATCAAGGCTACAGTAAATAGTTGGTGAAAAGATGGATGATAGGAGCCTACCTGCCCCTTTAGGTTCATACCTAATGGAAGTTAAAAAGGTTTCTAGAAGACCACTTTTCTATTCCTTTTTCAGGAAGTTGCTTTAATTAGTAGCCACTATGACTGGGGAGAGATCAGATATTTAATTCAAGATGATTTCCCTTCAGTAGATCCGGTAGTCTTAAATTTACTCACATGTAGTATATGGAATTTACTCTGTCTCAAAGTGTGCTTCATGGACAGCCTACAGCAGAATAACCTGCAGTAGTTGTTAAAAAGTGTCATTTCCTGGGCAGGTGCAGAATATCTCAAGTGTATTCTGGAAACTTGCATTTTTAATAAGCATTCCACTTAAAGCTTATGTTCCTGATATTTTAAGAACCATTGATTCAGATTTTAGAGTAGAATTATGTTGCCAAAAGCATTAAAATGCACTGAAAACAATGTTTAAATCAAGCCAAAAGTTTCCTAATTTTTAATGCAAAAATAATAGAAATATATTATTTTGCCAGGAATTTTCCTGTTGAATGAATGAATGACTTAAATGCTTTTGTGTATGGATATAAAAGGGCGTTAATATACATTTTGATGCAATATGTCACAACTCCTCATGTCTGGATAATTTTGCCAGCAATAGCAAGTATAGCCTTCCTTTAAGAAATTAAATGTTAGATTTTTCACACTTTGTTTTGGTTTCCATAACAGGCATCCTCTTTGCGAGGGGCAAATTATCAAGTCTACACTGGTTTGTGTTTTCCTCTGTGATGAGAAGTTGCAGTTTTTGCCACTCTTACTTTAGAATGTGTTAAATCAAGTCCAAATTTTTTGAGGAAACAGTATACAGAATGAATTTGAACTGAGTCTATAAGCAGGGAGGGAGCCCAAATTGAATCAGAACTGAAATTTTACTTCGATTTAGTAATCTCACTCTCCCCAGAAAAAGTGTTCCACAAATGATGGGAAACAATGATTCCAACTTAACCAGAAAATAAAATATAGTCTTGGTTTTGTGGCATATGGGTCCACTGAAGTTTTGATAGAGGGACAGACGAACTACATTAAATATGAATATTAGTTGCACACATACAAACACTGTGCTGGATGATACAATGCACTGGGTGATATCCAGTAGATAAGGCCAGTCTCTGCTCTCTAGGAGTCAACAATTTTTAAGTGGAAGAAAAGCATGACACAATACAGGAAGTAAAAATGTTATAGAAGAGGCTTGGGTAAAACGCGAGGGGATTTCACAGAAAAGCAAGATCACATTTGAGTGCAAAATTGAAACTCTGCATGTAAAGTTGACATTTGGAACTTATTTTGAACAATTAGAAAAGGGAATGAGAATTCCAAGTGTAGCACTTTGACAATTTTTTCTACCTCTCCCAACATTTTTGGTGTACCATAGTCTCCTTGGTGGAAGAAAAGGGCCAAGCAAATAGAAAGTTGCCACAATGTTTTGCAGCCCAAGCCAGTTACAAAAATCCTTATACCGGGAAAATAAATTATACTATTGCTCAGTCCTGGGACCTGTAACCATGCATTAATTGGCAATAAGTAGAAGAGGTGAAGAGATATAGATAGAGCAACATCTAGATGTATAGCTTGTCAGTGGGAGACACAATAAGATCTACAGAAAATCTACAAGTTCATAGTCTCACAGACAAACTACAGCCATTCTGTGCATTCATCCTTTGCCTAATACAGAATCCACTCCTGAAGTCCATCCAGAGCTTACCTGAAGGCAGAGCTGGTTATATCACGCTTTTCTCCTCCCTCATTACTGTTTATTTTATATACATGATTTAGGTCATTATAAAAAAAAAAGTACCCTTTAAAAGGGTCCTTTCACCATCACACAACATTTGTGAATTCAGTTTAAATTGTATTATCTCCACAGTTCAGTCAAACTCCAACTGGATGCTTGGTCCCTCAAACTCCTTTGGTAATATGAATATTTCAGACTCCTCCTCCCAATATTGTCTTATTTTCTACAGCATCTTTCTGACCTGTACATTATCTCAATTCAGTGACTGTATTAGTCAACTATCCATATAATAATGCTAAGTAGTAACCAATCATAAAACCTTCATAGCATACAACAAATGCATTTATTTAGCTCACACATCTGTGGGTCAGAGGGTTGTTGGCTGATCTAAGCTGTGATCTGCTGAGTAGCTCTGCTGGTTTTAGCTACACTTGATCATGCATCTTTTATCTTCCTGGGACCAACGGGCTACCCAGGCATGTATATTAGTCATTGAATGGCAGAGCTACACAGCAGCAAGCAGAGCCATGCTAGGCTTCTTAAGGCTGAGGCATGAGACTGGCATACTGGCACTTCTAGCTCATTTTGTTATCTAAAATAAATCACAAGTCCTATTCTGTTATCAAAAGCAAATCACAAGACCAAACCCAAATTCAAGAGGCAAGATAATCTGCACTGATCCTTTAGTAGGAGAAATTGTAAAGTCAAATGACAACTTGCACAAATACACCCCACATGTGAGTTAGGTTTTCACTTGTGTACTTCCTTAACACATGGTGCTTACTGCTAACCCAACAATTAGCACAACATAGTATAGGGATCTTATAATCTGTTTCCATCCAAATAGGATGATCTTATTTAGGGCGAGCACCCTGCCTTATTCATCATCGCAGAACCTTGAATAAAGTCTGACGTGTAGACAGTTAACATTTCTCGATAGATGATGGCAAAGAGGGAGGCCAGGAGCAAGGGAAGTTAGACTTTCTAAAGTACTAGATAGAATTGCTGTTAAACAACTATTCTAAAGGTATAACATGCCAAGATTTTAGGTCTGAGACCATGTATTATTTGTGTTTGGTTTTATTTCCTTAAGAATATCTAAAAACAAGTTCTTGGGTCGGCCGAGTGGCGTGGTGGTTAAGCGCTGGCTTGGGAAGCCAGCGGCCCCGGTTCCGTCCCACATATGAGGACCAGTGACACTGCCCTCAAAAAACAATAAAAATAAAAACAAATAAAAACAAGTTCTCAAGTTCTTAATAATACCTGAAATGATCAAAGACTTACAGAATATACACTTAATTTTTTCCCTTTTAATTCCTCCCATGAGAAGGTTGAATAAAATATTTCTTCCCTCTGCAATATCAATAGTCATTGCCAATGTTATTGGATGTGTGATATAGCAAAGAAAGGCAGTGATAAGAAATTATATGTATTTTTAAAAGCCACTAATATTATTAGGTTTGGTGTATTCAAAGGTCAAGATGTGTTAAAAGTCTAGTACATTTAGGATCAAGAAATGTGGATTTCTTTACAGGTCTATTGGGGTAATCTTCTTAAAATTAAACCTCCTTAAGTCTTCTCCAAGCTTTGCTTGATTCCATATGAACAGATTTTAATTCGAATGATGATCAGTTCTTTGTATGTATAGGGCATTTTTTTTTTAACCTCAAAGAGTATCAATGACTTAATAGCAGTAGTGATTATGTTACTGGCATTGGGGTTGTTAGGTTAACCAAGACAGAAATTGAGGGGAAACCCCAGAAAATTTTCCAGATAAATATTATTAAGCTTATACTGGAGTACAAGAGAGACAGCACAGAGGAGACAAATCTGCTCCTCAGTACTGACTCAGGGCCTTGCTCTGCTTGGCTGCTTTTATAAGCTGGGGACAAAGAGGGCTAGCATGTAAAAGCGGGCTTTTTGAAAAAGGCGGGCTTCTTTTTTCTATGTGTTGGCTGGTTACTGTGTTCACGCCTGTGCTGTGGGGGCAAGATGGCAGGCTGCTCAATGTCTCCATCCCAGAAAGGTCGCATAGCTGTCAAGCCTTGATCCACTACACATGTAGAACAGTGGTTTGGACATCTGCAAGGAAGTAAGGGAGATAATAATCAGCTACTTTTTTACTTTTGTGTAGGGAGTGATAGGGTGGTTGCATTTTTGTGGTCAGCTTTTCCTGAATTTCTCCTGGCCCAAGTTCCTATGCTGTCTCAATTGCCAGATAATTAGTACTACTACTACTACAACCCAAGTTTAGACTCTTTATGGTGTGCCTGGCAAAGTGCTAGGGCACTTACGTATATTATGTTCCATCTTTGAAGTAACCCGTTGAGGAAACATTTTTTTTTTTTGTCCTTTATAGAAAAGGAAACTGAGGGTTAGAGAATTTGTAACATGCACAAACCAACACTAAGAAATACCAGAGCCAGAATTTAAACATGGAACAATATAATTTTAAAGTTGATAGATTTTCTTTATATCTGGTTATATTAAGCATTTGAAAGCATTATTATTATTTCTAATTGCCTTTTTAGCCAATAGATTAAAGTGTTGAGGCTGCAAGTCATACTAAGGCTTCCAACTTGCTTCCCTGCTTGATAACGTGGATGCTAAGCTGACGTGTAGTTGTTGATATTCAAACAAAATAATAACTGCTTCAATGTCCAGTATTTGGAGAAATACTAGAAAGTCAGAGTACACCGACAATACAAAATTACCTTGAAATCTAAGTATTAGACTGTCTCAGAATTTCAGGTCATGTGTTTTTCATGCATTTATTTTTAAAACTTTAGTTACATTTATAGGAAAATAAGGGAAAACATAAAGAAATGAAACATCTAGAAAATATGATTTTAATTTAAATCAGAAGAGAAATAAAATTAATCAGGACTCTTATTTATATGAAATTCCCAGAGTTTCCAGGTACCAAAAAGAAAAATTCCTTTTTCTTTTTCTCTCATTCTCTATCCCCTTTTCCCCTTCTTTCTTTTTATTTTTCCTTTTGGGGGAGGAAAGAAAAGTAATCATTTGATTTTTTTATTTTTATTTTTTAGTTCATTTATTAATTGGACAACATTTTAACCATCATGGGGTTTTAAATAAATGCTGAAAATATTCACACACTATCCCTTTTTTCCACTCCCAACCCCTATAAAAGGTGAGGAGAAAATGAGATGACACAGGTAGACTGGAATAAACACCAAATAATTATCTCTGTAATGAATTGTTGAAGTGCACAAAAAGGGCAGTGCAAGTCAATGAGTACGTCTTATCAACACATTAAAAAGGCATTTAGAATGAACTGTGATCTTTAGCCACTATTGCTTCAGAATTGCAAATAGCAAGATCATAAACCTAGGGCAGGAAATGTCATTAAATTGGAATAAAGAGAAAGATTGGCACTAACTATGTTCTTATTTGTTTTTATACTTGAATCAGGGCTGCCCTGGTAAGCATTTAATTTGTATAAATATACACATTGGATTCAAATTAAGATTAATTAACATATAATCAATGGCATTACAAATGCTTTAGCCCACGCATAAAGTGAGGAATACACACATAAAATACTCACTGGAAAGGATCCAGATGGGAAACTGAGTGGCAGAGCAGTAGGGACTAGACAAAGGTCACTTTGCCACACGGAGTCCTTTTTAGACACCATAAAGACAAAGAACAAATCTAAGGAACAGCAAATAAGCACACGATATTTCATGTGTTACTTTAGTCATAAATACAACTCTCAATGACACATATTACTAAGCAAAAACATTTGTATTTCTTCAAAGAGATAATGAGTATGCCGCAAAGATAGGATTCCAGCTATGTCTGTCTGACTTAGACCTCTATGCCTATTCAATATCACCATTCTTTAGGAACTTTATTCTCCTCTTCTGTTGTATTAGCAACTCCACATAAGTGGATGCTTTCTGCAAAAGTGATGGTTGAAGTTTTCATTCCTTTATCCAGATCCTACTGTGGATAGTACACACAATGAAGTTTGTTCGTAAGTATGTAGTATCTTCACGGGTTATGCTATTGTTCCTGCTTGCCTGGTGTGCTTCCTATAATTGCTACCATTATGCTGGCTATAAAAGAGTATAGTCAGCAGTATATTTGCTTGAATATGAGTGAGAAAATGGAATGGAACGTGAGATACAGAATAGATTCTTAAATAGGTGTGTTAAAGAAATGATGACTATGCAAAGAGATGAAGACATATACTTGAATGTATAACATAAGCTCTATAGGTCTCACTTGCCTGAAATTCAAAAGGTGGCTTTTCCCTTCACAAATACGAAATAAAGCTGTTTCAGGAATTTCTCCGAATATGAATACACTCTACTTGGAGATTCATCTGTACCCCACAGCTCTGTGTAGAAGGTGTTATTATCCCCAGTTAATAGGTGAGGAAAATGAGGACAAAATTGGTTACTTACCTTGCCAAGGTCACAGAGCTAATAGGAAAGAGAATGGGGATTCACGAAACTCAAGTATTTGCTCTCAACAGTACAAACTTCTTTTCAACCAACCACTTCTGTTGCCCATTTACAGGTTTCTTTGGGTCACATGCTGTGCTGTGTTCAGAGGTAAAAATTTAAATTCAATATAGCCACACCAAACCTAGAAAATAGATTCTTACACCCAAATTGAAAATCACAGAAACAAAATGGAAGTTAAGACAGTCATATCCTTTAAGATGTCTTTCTTTAACCTCCAAATTGGATTAGTACCCCTCCCCCATTATTCCTTCCTCACAGGACTCACCACTTTACACTGAGATTATCTGGTATTTTGCCTTTTTCATTTTATCAAACTGTCAGAAGCCAGAAACCACTGAATTTAGAATCTTATTTGCTTAAAATGATTTCTAGTACATGGACATAACTGCATGAATGCTTGTTGAATTACCTTCATTGGAGTCTGCAATTTTGCCAGCATTGTAGGAATTTTCAACATTTTTAGTCCATGACAAGCTGGAGAACCTGTGACATATTATTCATCTAGCAGTGTGGTGACCATCTATCCAGTGGTAGCAGTTGCCATCTACCGCTGACACTCAAAAAAAAAAAAAAAAATTAGCTCCCTTCCCTCTTTTCCATGGTTATCCTCTCAACCCCTCCACCTCCAAAAAAAAAGAAAAAGAAAGTGACTAAGTAAATTAGGAGACAGAAGTTGTTGTGCATGCATACTAAGGCCCCCTTCAGTTCACACAAAAGGGTTTTTCTGAACTACTTGGACCATGGAGAATGGGTGCCCTATGCCTGCAGTCATCAAAGCAGATCTCACATCATCTCTGCAAAGGCTCTTCGAAAACCAAAGAAGATACAGAGCTGCAAGGCTCACCGTCACATCACAAGACAGATGTGAAATATAACTACCAGCCTCCTGAAATAAGTTCATCAGCTCAGAAAAGAACAAACGAGACTTGACAACACTCTTGTCAAGAGAATTGATAGGAAAGGCCAGGGCTTTGCCACATGAGTACACACTGATTGTTGCTCGGAGCTTAGAGAGTGATAAGCAAGTGCAGGCTCTTTGCTGGAAGTGTTAGCCATGAACAGTCAGAGAAAGAAAAGGTGATTAGGGGAGAAAAGTTGTGGACTCTTGGATCGCATTGTACCTGAGCACAAACTTTTCTCTTTTTTCGAAGCTGATCTTTAAAAAACAGAAAAACAAATGGAAAAATCTGTACATTTTTTTCTTTCATTTGTGATAATGTTTCAATGCCAAAGAGAAAATGTGATGAAAATGCCAAAGGAAAGAACTGTGGCATCTATAGTATTCACTGTGTTTATGTAGAAATTATGCTTCTGGTTTTTAACAGCCACCAGAAGGTAAGCAAGTACTATATCTATGTATTTAAAATGAAACTCAGCACAGTTTCTATTTTTTAGCAGAGCAAAATGATTTAGGTGCGGAGTATAATTTCCTTTGCCGTATAATATAAACTTTACAAGTAGTGACTCTCTAACTCAGAGTTCCTTTATTTTTTCCCTTTCCCTTCAAAAAAGTCCTCACAACAAAAAGCCACACCCAAGAAGGTTTGATATTTCACCGAAATATTTCAACCTGAAACTGTGATACAATTAGAATCTTGAAAACAATTGGAAGAAATATATTTTTGCTCTTGTCTTTATCTGCTCTGATTACCATCACAAGTTACTCCCAACCTCTACCCCAACCCCACCCCACACATGTGTAAATATTGGAATACACACACACACACACACACACACACACACACACACACACATTATTTCAAGCTTGAGTGTAAGTTTATGGCCTATGCACTCAGAGCAAAACACAAATACCATGTTTTCCCGAAAATAAGACCGGGTCTTATATTAATTTTTGCTCCAAAAGACTCATTTTATTCATATACAAAAATCTACATTTATTCAAATATAGTCATGTCTAGCTGAAGATCTTAACTGGGGCTTATTTTGGGGTAGGGCTTATATTACAAGCACCCTAAAACTCATGCTAAGGCTTTTCTGGTTAGGTCTTATTTTTGGGAAAACATGGTATGTTCCATTTCTCAGGGCTGCAAATAAATTAAGAAATACAGAGAAAATACAGATTTGAATAAATTATACCAAAGGACTCCATTTATAATATCCTCAATATTATTGTATCAAGAATGCACCACCTGTGTTGATTAAATGAATTATGGCCCAGTCATGCAATGGGCTACTATTGAGGCCATCTTTAATGGTGTCTTAGAAAAATAGATAATGACTCAAAAATGGCCATGATCTATTGTTGTCTGAATAAAGTGGACTACAGAACAACACCTATAGTTTATTCCCAATTTTGAAACTACAAATAGTATTATTTTACTTCTAATCTTATCTGCATCTAACAACAACAGCAAAGTCTAGAAAGTATGTATTTTGAGAAAAAAAATTTGCAAGAAAGGATTATCACAAAAATTGTTTAAATGTTTTTTCTTTGGGTGGCAGAATTTTCTTCTTTTTGCTTACCTGGTAAACTGATAAATAACAAATGAGAAACAGGTGACAAACAGTAAGATACCCTATCTTTTGCCAAAATCAGTGAGTTCGAAGATTTTTGAAAAATAACCTCATAAATATCATTGTGTCTTTTCTAAGTGAGCTATCTTTCAATTACTCAATAAAATTTCCATACTAATCTTACTTGCCTTAAATAGTAAAATCATAAAACACATAACCTAGCCAAAGTCCAATTAATCACCATAATACAATTGTTAAAATAAGCAACTAAAAGTACAGAGCTTTCTGTAATTTGGAACAGTGAAAAAAAGGAAAAATATGAAGCAAATGAAAATCAATAAACATTCAACCTAGCCTCCATGTTTCTGCTTCTCTGTGTATACTTTTAAAAAAATATTTCAAAATTATATGAAATACAACATGTGAAGGTGAAGTATTTTTGGCTAATAATGTTTTTACTTTCATCTTCTTCTGTAGACAGGCTGAATTCTCATCTACTATGCTTTTCCATGAAGACCATTGTTCACACTAGAATAACTAAAAATGAATAAAGCTGGATGGGAATATTATCAGATACTAAGAACCTTTTTTTTTTTTCCTTTAATAAACTTGAATCTGGAGGAGTTCATGCTCATTTAGTATTTAGTGGGCACTAAAAGCCAACTACATAATAATGATAAGCCATTGAAGCAACAAAAACAATCAAAGCTGCCTCATAATGAGACTTTACTCATGTGTATATAGAGGATGCCAAAAAAAAATGTATACACGTTTTTAAAAAAAGGGAAAAAAATGTTGAAATTGTAATACTCAATATATACCAATAACAAAAGATGAACACAAGGCATGTTTGACTTCTGCAATTACAAGAGGTGTTCAAAGTGGTTGTCATCAACATCCAGGCACCTGATTACGGTGAGCTACTACTCGAGCAATGTTGACCAAAGTGTGCACTTGTATACATTTTTTTGTCACCTCTGGTATATGTGTGTGTGTGTGTGTGTGTGTTTGTGTGTATATATATATCATATATATATATATATATGGTATATATATATATATATATATATTATTCAAAATACTTCTGTGGTGTTTTTATCTCTATAGTAAAGATTAAAAACTAAATAAAAACCTAAAGCTCAGACTCTTCCCAATTTCCCCAAGCTCAACCGGCAACCTAGTAGTAGAAACTAAATTATATGCATGTCGATCCAGCTCAGAATCTGTGCACCAAACATTGATTTTATACCTCACTCCTGGCTTTTTGAAAACAAAGACCTAGTCAGTTACTAATGCTCCACTGTGTTCTTTAAGTTTAATGATTCTCACTTGATGTGAAGATGAAATTACACAGAAGGTGTGATTGGATGTATATTCAAATTACAGCAAACAGGCCTAAAACTACAACTAAACTTGAGATCGCAGTGATCATCGACCTAATTTGGCTGTTCCTGACCCATCATAACTAGTTTCAAAGCAAGCATAACAGTCCTATCTTGGAAATGGAATACATGCCACAGGAGGATACTAAATTAAGGCATATAATTAGCTATTTAAATTGTACATTTTTGTGAGCATTTGCATTGAGAGTGGATGAAATATAGATATAGATGTTTATGCTTTAGGGGGAAGGAAAGGAGAAAAAAGAAAAGATTAGACTGGCAAAGAAAAGAAAGTAGGGAAGTTCCTATATTATTGTCTTCCTCTGCTTTCAACATCCAATTCATTAATTTAAAATTTCTGAGATGTGACTAGTGTTTTAAAAAATTCAGATTGTCAAAAGTGCAAAATAAATTGATGCTGATGTAATGAAACAAGTCAAAAAATGAGAAAAAAAATAAGAAGAAAGTACAGAACAAGCTGGCAGTCTGCAGAACATCATACATTAACTAGAATAAGTACTAAAAAACAAACAAACAAACAAAAACCTGGCAGTCAATGCATATCAGAGTTAGGAGGCAAAAGAATCAGCCCTCTCTGGTGACTGAAGTGTTGTGATATCTGATGGCAGGAATTTTTTAACTACATCCAAAGGTCCTATTTTATTGTATCTACCATAGTACATATTTAGTGTGTTGTCTCTTAGAATAGAACCCAAAGCTATTACCATAAAGAAAAATAAATCACGTTGAACAGTCAGTGTTTGAGATATCCAGAGAGACTGAAAGTGCAAATCACTTTTGTCCCTTTATGGATACTTGACAGAATAACTCAACAATGGGTGTTATGGATGGGGAAAAAAATGCTTAAAAACTAGTTAAAACTTAAGGAAAATGATCACTTACGTAATATTTATTCAAAAGGTCATCATTTATTTCTTCCCACACATTTATTTTTTGCATTAATTCATTCTTTTTCATTGTTTCAGTAAATCTTTATCAATCATCTACTAAATATTAAACATTTTGATAGGCGTTAAAGTATTAGAGATGCAATGGTAAATGAAATTTAGATTTTACCTCTGAGAGACTCAGCCAAGTAAAATTTTTGATGCAAAACATTGATTAATCTTGTACAAAAAGGTGTTTTAGAGACTTGAGGTCATTAGCTACTGAATGATAGTCAAGAAGAATAAAGAACAAAGAATGAAATGTGAACCAGAGAGAAATTTGGAAGAGGAGTAAAGGAAAAATAAATAAGAAATGAGAAGTGGAATTAAAGAGGAACGGCAGGAGCTCAGCACAGATAGAGTGGATTAATAGAAAGCTCACATACTGGAAACTAAAACATTAAGTACCCACTTCTAAAACAGTCTTGGATAAAGTATTTAAGAAAAAGGAAAAATAAATACAAATGTTGCATGAGATATATGAAGCAAAAGTGGATAAACATGTAGATAATATTTGTTGTGATCTTTTAAAAGTGGCTGAAACCAAGGGAAAGAAAAAAAATAGAAAATATAGTCATAAAAAACCTCAAATTAAAAAAATAATTATCAATACAAAGGGATGGGAAAGACCAAGAAATGTAAGAGCTTTCTAAAATACTATAAAGCTTTAGATGTATATAAATATATATACATATTATTTTGTGAAAAATATCACTTATCAACATATTTAAGTTTGCTTCTATTAGTTTGCTAAGAGATTTTTAATGGAAGCATTGCTGAATGTTAAAATTTTTCAGCATCTATATACATAATCATTTTTTCACCACTAATCTGTTGATTATATTAAATGGTTGCTTAATGCTGACCATTATTTGTATTCATTCCTGTGATAAACACTAAATGTTCAAGATGTAATTATTTTTAATGTATTGTTACATTTGATTTGTCAATTTTTCTTTAAAATTCCTCATCAGGCCGGCCCAGTGGTCCGCTGGTTAAGAGCTGGCTTAGGACACCAGCGGCACCAGTTCGGATCCCACATATGAGGGCCAGGGACACTGCCCTCTACGGCTAAGATGGTGAACAACAGCTCCACCTGGAGCTGGGCTGTGCGAGTCCTGGCGATGGTGTAGGCTGCAGCCCCTGCTACAGTGTGCTGTCATAGGCTACAGTGAGTGGTCAGCAGCCAACGTGAGCGGCTGGCAGCTGGTGTGAGCTGTCAAGAGCCGTGAGTGACTGTCCAGAGGCTCGCAACCAAGTTGCCTCACTCAGGAAGAGTGCAATGATGATATCAACATGGGCCAGTGAAGCAACATCCTCCACAACTAGACTGAAGAACAAAAGGACAACTTGTCTGTTCCCCTCCTCCAATTCCCCAATAAAAATCTTAAAAATAGAAAAATAAAAAAATAAAAATTCCTCATCAGCGAGACTAGCCTACAACAGTGTTTTCCCTTCGTATATTTTCTTTTATTTATTTGAAACTGTCCTATCACCAGTTTGAGATTAAGATGATAATGCTCTAGAATGAATTGGGATATTTCCTATTTTATTTCTGTTCTGGAATAACTCTGGAGCATTTCAATCTCTTCTTTGAAAGATTGTGATACCTTTCACAATGGCTGCCTTTGGTAACAGTGAGGGGTGTTATATACCACGTGTCATTAAGTATCTAAGTCTGCTTTTGGACTACATTGTCCTATTGGTCTATTTGTATATTATTATCTATTTTAGCCTTTTAAGTCATCTAACAGAAATGAAGCATTGACCGCGAAGCCCATTTCCTCAGTGGTAATGAGAGCCCATTTATCAGCCCCAGCAAGGGAAACCATCCCAGAATGAAAGCAAGCAAAGCTGAGATTTACACAGATATTTAACTACATTCTGAGCTCATTAGAGAATTTGAGGCAAGTACAGGGTTATAAGAAGAAATCCCATGCAAAAAAAAGTAGAAATCTTTCCATTCTACAGAAGAATAAGGACATTAGTCAAAGCATAAATAAATTACTCTGGCTCATAATATCTAAAATGTAAAATAATCTAATAATCATTTGCACTTAATAATTCAAGCTGTGTAGATGCCCAGGTACATATTCTGTCTCATGGAAGTAAAGCCATATCCAAAGGGTTATTTGTTGTTACTTTTATTTATACCTTTTTTTGAAATAAATCTCAGAAATAGCTACATAACCTAAAATCGACACCATAAGCTTTAGTTTTCTTATAGCCTTGAATAGTTCTTCGGCTTCTGAATTTTCAGAATCAACATTTCAAAATGATAGGTAAATAGAGCCACCAGTGACTCTGTATGACAAGCCCATCCTTCACCCAAAACATAGCCAAGGGAAGGAAGTATCATTGTGACCCAAAGCTTATACATAGCAGTCTGGACATATATCAGGAACAAATGTCTTTCTCACATACAAGCTTTAAGAGAACAAGTATCTATTTAAAATCAAGAAAAAGCAAGAAATGAAACAACCATCCAAATAAGCTCAGCAAAAAAGCTATTTGGGGATAATCTGTTCAGTTTAGGCTTCATTTTCTTTAGCCTGGGTTCTACATGGCTATTTCACCCATTCTCCTATTGTAATGATAGTACTAGATTCAAACCCAATTTAGAAAGGACCCACTAATATAGGATAAACACCAATGGAAGATAATGAAAATAAGGAAACGTATAAAATGTAAGTGGTATGAATCAGTTTAGAAAACACATATCACTCAAACAATGAGGAGGAGATGATCGAGTAACTATTTGTAATAAAGCTAAATTTGTGCATTATAAAATATTAAAAATGAATTCTAGATGGATAAAAATCTAATTATAAAACATATAAAGTATTAAAAGAAAATGTAGACTAGTCTTATGTTTCTAAAGTGAAAAAGGCCTGTCTAAGCAGAACACCAAACATTCAACAATAAAAGATTGATAGGTTTGACCACACAAAAATTACAATATTCTCGAAGACAAAACTCCCTATTATAAATAAATGAATCTACTTAGTAAGTTAGCTGGTTAACTATTCAGTTAGAAATATCTTCGTACCATATGACCTTTGAGGTAACTCAAAAATATGTATCTGTTAGTATTTCACTGTTTAAAAAATACATAAAAAATTATAAAGAAATTTTAAAATGAGGGTTGAAAATATGATTTAATAGTCACAAAACCAGAGCCAAGCTCTCCATGACGTGAACAACAACCACTCCAGTATTAAACTTCACATTTTAAATGTTCCCAAATCTCTATGTGACTTAACAGAACTCACACTTACAAGAGGCCCAAGTGACACATACCTAAAACACTTATGTCTACATCCCTACAATGAGTTAAATTTTGGCAAGATGGTAGCACTCTTACAAAACATGTTTCAAGTGGGTTTAAACCTATACTGGGTTCTTCAAAAAGTAATATCCACTGGGGAGAAAGTGAGTAAGTTTATTTTTTTTATTTTTTGAGAAAAAGCATATTTTCAAGCATATGGGGCAGAGTAAGAAAAAATGCTATGGGGCTGGTGGAGTGGCGCATTGGTTAAGAGCTGGCTTGGGATGCCAGTGGCCTCAGTTCAGATCCCACATATGAGGGCCAGTGACACTGCCCTCTGCAGCTAACAACAGCTCCATCTGGAGCTGGGCTGCGCGAGCCCCGGGGACGGTGTAGGCTGCAGCCTCTGCTGCAGTGGGCTGCCATAGGCTACAGTGAGCGGCCGGCAGCCAGCGTGAGCTGCCAATAGCCGCGGTGAGCGAACATCCAGAGGCCAGCCACCGATCTGCCTCATCCGGGAAGAGCGCAATGAAGATAACAACATGAGCCAGTGAAACAATGTCCTCTACAACTAGACTGAAGAACAAAAAGACAGCAACTTGTCTGTTCCGTCCCTGATTCCCCAATGCTGTTCCCCTCCCCCAATTCCCAACGCTGTTTCCCTTCCCCAATTCCCCCAATAAAATCTTTAAAAAAAAGAAAAAAATGCTATGATAGATCAAAATAATGTTCAATGTATATTTCAATTGTTTTCGAATAACTGGACAATTCTAAGGTACTTAAAGGTACCCAGAAAGTTCTGTGTATTTTGTTTTTCTAAAAGTGTGTTTTCATATATAAAGAAATATAAATACATTATGTAAAAATGGGGGAAATTACATGTAATTCCACCACATAAGCACAACCTGTATCAGACATTTCACTTCTCCCTTCCAATAATTTTCTCATTATCTGCTTAGATTTAAGAATTTTAACAGTCATTTTGCAATCTTGATTATAGTTTCCTCTGTGAGAAAAGAGGAGTTTCTGAGCTAGCAATAGACCTATTAGCGTAATCACAAATTCTAAAATAGGAAAAGTCCAAGATAATGAAGTTTTACAATGTCATAGAGAAATGCTTTGGCATCCAAAGTGTAACATTTTTGTATAGGAAGTGTCTCTTGAGATATGCTGAACCTATGACATAGGGATTACAGTAATGAACAACCAACTTAAGTAATGTTTCCTATCACATGGCTCCTTTTTCTTCCTCTGCATCTTAGCGCTATCTGTGAATATTTCTTTAAGAAACATTTCTTATCAAATAGCTTCACAGATTAGTAACTTATCCAGGGTGAATCCAAAAACTAATTTTTATGTTTTAAGTTCAACTTCTTTTTCCTGTTTGCCTAGTTTGTGGTGATGTGATATGTGAAGAAAGTGAACCTTTAAAGAATATGTATAGGCAGGAAAATCCAAGATATTTATCTACTGAAACTTTTGGGCACTTTAAGAGAATGCAGTCATCTGTGTGTGAGATCTTCATATAACTAGTAGTGACATTTTACAAATGCAACATGGTCCAAATGTTATAAAAACTGATTGTAAGGCTGTGTTAGTAAAATATTAAACTTGGTGTGAGTGAAATAACACATTTTTCCCCACATAAAAAGATAGTTGCACTTCTTCGAATACATGAGGAAGTCTATGCAATTTCTGACTTTAACTAGGAAAATGTATATTTCTTATAAAATTTTTACTATCTTCCACCCATCATGACTTCACATGCATATACACATGGAAATCGTATAAATTGAATCAATTTGTGTTGGTATTTCTTAGACATTTGACTCCCACAGATTTTCTGTTATTAATTTCCTAGTGTTATCAACAAATTAGCTGAAACTTTTGTTTTTTCTATTAAGAATAATATGACTCATTCCAAAAATCTCCTGTCATATCTTAGAGACATCAGCCCTGATTGATTTAAAAACCCAATGCACTGAAAACCCAAAGATTAAATTAGAACACCCAAGCCATGTTTAAGTAGCAAATGAAATAATGCCTTGCTGACATCTCCTCATAATTTCTTATCCATAGTCACTGGGAACCTGGTATCAGAGGATGTAAAGAAACCCTGGTAAAGGCTCTAACCACACTTCACAGAGAATTGGCTGGGAAAAAGACATCAGTACGTTGCGACAATGGTGTCATGTCACAGGCATTAGCAGCCCTGGTTCCACCAGTGACTATCTGTACATATGATCAAATATGGACTAGTCCTTTTACTCTCTGAGCTGTGATTCTGTGAAAAAGTGCCAATGCTACACAGACTGAGGAATTATTTAAATAAAAGAAAAGAAAAATTAACAAATATTAATTGCTCCAAAAATTCTGAAGTTGAAAAATCTATATAGTTTCCAATGTTTTCAGAGTAAGCTCTTTCTCAAGTAATAGATGCAGCTGGCTGTTTTCCTACTTATGAGCAGCTCTTGAAATCGCTTGCCAGTATTTTTCAGGGAGGGGGGTGGTGGGGGTGTAATTGTCTTCCAATTCTGAGAAGGTGAAAATCTTTCCAGAAATTACTTCCACGGCTTTTCTTATCTTGACCCAGTTTCTTTTTTATTCATTTTTGCTTTCTATCTCTCTCTTTAAAAAAAAAAAAAAATCACTTTTACTTAAACCTTTTTTTCCCTTCTAACTCTTCCTAGTTAAAAGCATCTAGTAAACCTCTGTTATCTCAGGCCTAATCTTGCACCCATGCTCCCACCTTTATCCCACCCTTTCCTACATGATGAGGGGCTGCAGTTCCTATTTGGACACACCTGGAATAACAAAGGAGGTGGGAGAATGAGTGTGGAATAGAGAGTGAATCATCCCATGATGGTCCCTACTTTAAGCACTCTCCGGATATTTTCCTGATATTTGTATATTATTCTAGTTGATAAGCAACTTCTCTTCCTCTTCCTCCCACTCCAGAAAAAAAGAAAAGAAAAGAAAAGAACAAAACAAAAAACAACTCAGTCAGTTTGTCAGAACTTGAAGAATTATTAGTGACTGAAATGGGAAAACCAACCATCCAATTTTCTCTTCTTCATTCACTGAGATTCTGTGGGCAGTAGTTGTTTCTCAGAATGTACTTCAGAAAATATGCAGATAATTTCTTCACATTTAATATGGTCAGTTTGCTCCTATTTTTAAATGGATTTTCCCACTCTCCAAAAAAGTCAATGCCCATTTACTTTGATATCTTTAGAGTTGCCCTTCCTCTTTAGCTGGAGAATTTTTTCTTGATGTTAAGCATCTGCCAACTTGGAAAGCTGAAGTACCCAAAACTGGCAGAGATACATTATTGTCATCCCTATGTTTCATTTTCCCAGAACCCAGCATAGGGGGAAAATATAAAAAATAAAAACCTATTTTCACATGCAACTGACACTAGCTCAGTTGCTGAGATTAGCTTGTGAGGGTGGAAGAAACGTGTACCAGTTCCCTTTCATATATGTATCCTTTTTATCTCTTCCATCTGCAACTCAATGGATAGAAAATGTGATGGGTTGAAGAAATCTGTTCATTCTGGTAAACTGTATGGAGGTGTCAAGGCTAAGAATAGTCATGGGCTGACATTAAATAGTAGGGACACATGCTGAGCTGGCTCACCCAAAGCTGGTGTCTACAGCGGGATACTAAATTAGAATTTAGATGGGAGACCTTTTTTAGAGTATTCTTAGGTCTGATCACTCAAAGACATTTCAATTTAGAGATGCAATGTGGCCCTTGAGGGAGCATGGTTTCCCAAGAACAAGATTGATTCAGACGCTCTTAAAAACTTTCTGGAAGTCAGAACATAGGGGAGAAAACAATCACAATAACCTCCACTCTGTCATTCAGCAAGAGAATTTTTCCTGAATAGAGACAGAACTCATATTGGGCAAGCAGGTTCAACAGGAAAGACAATCTAGAAGAAACGTTAATGCTTTCTAAAGTTATGGAACAATTCTGTCCTTTGAAGCTTTCCAGCTTGCAGATTTGTCTGAGAGTTTCGCTGATTCACATCTTGGCAACATTCATATTCAACCTAAGTTAAATATATGTCTAAATCTATGTCACTATAAATGTCAAAATCATGGCAAAAATATCCATTTTCTTTGGAAGCCATGTTTCACTTCCTGTCACTGCTCCTTTAAATTGCTTGCACATGCTTAGACTTTGATTCCCAAGTAGTCCAATGGGTAGATTTAGAAAAGAACAGGTTGTTCTTTAGATCAGATTTGGGAAACAACTTGTCTGGATATAACTGTTCTTCCACTCTAGAGGTTTTCCTGAGTTCTCAATTAAAAACAAATCTTTCACACGCCTTCACATTTTACCAAACTACTCTTTAAGTCTGTTTTCTTTCACAAACTATCAAACAAGTTTGTTCAAAGCTAAGTGCTAATTCACAGACTCAAAGGGCTGGGAGATCCCTGGGCTTGAGAGCTCATGTGTCATTCCAGTACAAAACCCTGCCTCCAGGCAGGACCCTGCCAGAAAGCCATCATGAGAACTGCAAGTCTCTAGCCCATCTTTGAGAGCTGCAGGGAAGACGTTTTCAGTGAATCCAATATATAGTCACCGCATGTTGCCTATGTATGCCTAAAAGGGATTCCCCGTCTTGTTATTTAAAGCTATTTCTTCACTTTTTTTCCCCACCAGTTGGAACACATTTACTAATGAACCTCTGATAATCATGCTGTTTCACAGATATTATGTCAAATAACCCCCACTCCTTTTTCCTTTTCCTCATAGCTCTACATATTAATATTTTAGTCAACCTTCTGCTTTGTGCCTTTGCATTGCTATGGCAAGAATTAGAAAAAAAAGTATGTTTGTCTAAGCAAGTAAACTACATACTGGGTTCATCTATTCATTCAATAAACATTGATTGAAAGCCCCTATGAGTTGGACTAGTCCTAGGGACTGGCATTACACAGGTAAACAAAACCAATAAAACCCCTGCCCTCTTGAAACATAGAACCAATGTACTGAGGGGAGACAGACAATCAACAAACTATATAAGTAAAAGAAAAGAAATAAATGTATAATTGTAGTTTTTTACTGAGAAGGGAAAGCACATGCCAAATTCAGGTCTAGGAGACAAAATCAGGAGATTGGGTTTGGACATACGAGTATTGTTTGAGATGCCTGTTAAATTTCCATTAGATTTGTCAAGTAGACAGTTGAATATAGGATCCCAGAGTTGAGAGGTGATATCTAGGAGATATAAATTTTGGAGTCATCTGTTGACTCAAATTTCACTGAGGATTTATTTACCCATATTATTTATTTTGTAACAAAAAGCCTTTCATTTCCATTTCAAGCAATCTCCCCACTCCACACTTTTTTTTTTAAAGATTTTATTGGGGAATTGGGGGAGGGGAACAGTGTTGGGGAATCAGGGAAAGGGGGACAGACAAGTTGCTGTCCTCTTATTCTTCAGTCTAGTAGTGGAGGTCATTGCTTCACTGGTCCATGTTGGTATTATCATTGCACTCTTCCCAGGTGAGGCAGTTGCTCGCCGGCCATTGGACAGCTCATGGCAGCTCACGGTGGCTCATGGCAGCTTGCAAAAGTGCACACCAGCTGTCAGCCAGCCCCATTGCAGCTTACACCATTGCCGGTGACTCATGGCAGCCCAGCTCCAGGTCAAGCTGTTGTTCACCATTTAACTGCAGAGGGCTCAGCGTCAGTGACCCTCATATGTGGGATCCAAACCAGGGCCCTGCTGCTCAGAGCTGGTATCCCAAGCCAACTCCTAACCGACGTACCACTCGTCCGGCCCCCCACTCCACACTTCTTTATCTTTCATTTGAAACAACTGCTTCATTTTATCAAGTTTTATTCTAATTTTCTAATACCATTTGACAAGTATGTACCTGATTATAAAAAATTTCATCTTCTTCTCCCAGACTATATTTTTACCAAAAGTTAAGTATTGGCTTTGTGCTTTGATTTTGTTAAGCATTTCCTATCTATCATGTCATTTAATTCCCCCAAACCTTTATAAAATAGGTGTTACTATGATCTATGTTTTGTTAATGAAAAATTGAAAAGCAGAGACTTTAAGTAAATTGCCTCAAGTGATGCGTCCAATGTCTTAAACACAATGTTGCACCAGCTATACAGCCCCTCAAGAATGGAAATGCTACCTGACACCAGGTTATTTCACTCCTTAGAGATATGTATTTCAAGTCTACAGACAACCATCGAAGGCCTTTTGACTGTGATGTAGCATCTACAGAACTGGGCTCAAAATGGACAGGCATCTAAAAAGGCCTTCACTGGGCCAGCCGAGTGGCGCATTGGTTAAGAGCTGGCTTGGGACACCAGTGGCTCCAGTTCGGATCCCACATATAAGGGCCAGTGACACTGCCCTCTACAGCTAACAACAGCTCCACCTGGAGCTGGTCTACCAGCCCCAGCAACGGTGCAGGCTGCAGCCCTTGCTGCAGTGGGCTGCCATAGGCTACAGTGAGTGGCTGGCAGCCAGCATGAGCAGCTGGCAGGCAGCGTGAGCTGCCAATAGCCGCGGTGAGCGACCATCCAAAGGCTGGCGACCAATCTGCCTCATCCAAGAAGAGCACAATGATGATTGCGCTCTTGGGCCAATGAAGCAACGTCCTTCACAATTAGACTGAAGAACAAAAAGACAGCAACTTGTCTGTTCTCCTTCCTCGATTCCCCAATAAAATCTTTAAAACAATAAAAATAAAAATAAAAAAGCCTTCACTGATGTTTACTGAAATAAGGAGGGGTAAAAATTTGCTCTTTGCCGAGTGCCTTTGCAGCATTATCTTACCTAGTCTTCATATCAAATGAAAGAGAGAGGTAATAATATTGTCTGAAGCCTCAAAAAAATCAAGTCACCAGCCCAGTTCATAGAAAATGTGAGAGCCCACGTTTGCCATGTCTGACTCCAGTACCATATTCTTTCCACTGTGATGATCTGCTGCACTACTGAAATAACAGTGGGTCTTTTCAGTTTTCTACTGAAAAAGTCTAAACACTGAGGGTGTTTAAGTGTGAAGATTAAAATGCCTTTCCCCACTACTGTCATGAATCTGTAATTAGATAGCACATGTGAAATAATAGAACATATATATATATTAATCTCTGCCTCCTGTTTCCTAGCACAGAACTCCTAAAACCCTTGTAATTCCCTAAGTGATAAGAGCAACTCTTGTTTTAATATTTGCCCTTTGACCCCATCCTTGACACAGAGCTCCTAAAACTTTTTTAATTTCCTGAGTGATAAGAGCATTAGGAGCATCTTTTATCTTATTGAAGTGACTCTGGGTAGCTCTTGATGGCTCCCAGATGGGGGCTGATAACCAGAAAGACCAAGCCATGATTAGAAGATTAGAATTTTTAGCCCTAGCGCCTCATCCTCCAGAGAGAGGAGAGGGGCTGAAATAGAGTTATTGATCATGCCTAAATGAGGAGGCCTCCATTAAATCTCAATAGTATGGGGTTCAGAGAGCTTCCAGGTGGGTGAACAGACCCACATTACAGGGAGGGTGACACACCTCAACTACACGACAGAAGCTCCTGCTCAATGGACCAGACCTCCCCCTATGTATCTTTTCACCTGGCTATTCATTGTATACTTCATTACATCCTTCAATAAACTGGCAAACATGCTTCCCCGAGGTCTGTGAGCTGCTCTAGCAAATTAATATAACTCAAGGAAGTGGTCATGAAAACCCCAGATTTATAGCTGATCAGTCAAAAGCACAGGTGATAACCTGGACTTCTGATTTGGCCTTTGAAGTCAGGTGAGAGCAGTCTTGTGAAACTCAGGCCTTAACCTGTGAGACCTGATACTGCCTCCAGGTAGACAGTGTCAGAATTAAGGACACCCAGCTGGTGTCACAGAGTTGCTTGGTGTGGTGGAAAAACACCCCACATTTGGTGACGGGAAGTATCAGAAGTAAAATGGTCTATGTGAGTAGTAATGGAGACACACAAGAAGAGAAAAACTTCCTGCTGAGTACCCTTTCTCTATGAATGATGAGGAACAGCTATCACATATTGAGGAGATAAGACATATACTCAGCTAAAAAGCAATCTTAAAGTTAAGAGCAATTAAGAGATTAGTCCAAAGTTGTACATAAAATTAAGGGCAGGACTCAGAAGAAACTCAGGTGTTTTGCTTCCAATCCTATTTTTCTATACTACCATATATGTATATATAATAGAGCCATTTAACTCAGGTTATACATTGAGATAGAAAACCATGAGAACTAAATTAACCTTATTATCTCAAAGCCAACATTAGCTTCTCTTCTCCTTGCCTCAGTTCAGTCCTGAAAAAAAAAAAGAAAAAAAAAGAAATCCTGGAATATAGGATTTGTGAAATTTATACCATATAACAAAATTATTTGGAATTTGAAGTGACTATTTCTTCCTCCCCCACTTCTTACACTCTCTTTCCAAAATAAATATACATATTATGCAATTCCCCTAAATTATTATATGTTTACAATTGCTCTTTTGCTTTGCTTCCTACCGTGAGGATAATTTCCATGGAGGTCATTTCAAAATTTCAGTAGAATCCCCTTGTATGGGTTCCAAGAAATACCTGCCTTATGATGAATTTTTCTCTGTCATGAATAGATTCCTAGAATATAGCAAGCTTGGGTCTACTACATCCCAATTTCAAGATATGGAAACAGATGAACTGAGAATGAACTTTCATATGATAACTAGGACCAAAAAAATTTTACTCAAGCTGTGAGAAAGCAGAAAAAGAAATTGGCCGAATGAAGTCTCTTCTAGGGAAAAGACGTTATGACAGTAGTTTATTAAAATTTATAGCAATTTATAACTTCAAGTGGTTTTATTGCATATTCTAATATTTGGTGTCGACATAACCCGGTGAGGTAAGCAGGTAAGGTACCATTATTGTTCAAACTACAGATGAGGAAACTGAAGCTGAGCGAGATTAAGTGGTCCACCAAGAAGCAGACCCTGAGATAAGATTAGAACTTCAAGAGATTTATTAGCAGAAGAGCCAAGAAATGTGAGGAGAGCCTTCAGACTGCCCTGTAAGTCTGACGCTTATGGAAAGAGAGAATAAAGAAAAAAGAATTGGGTAGAAAGACTCTTAGACTACAGCACAGTTGCAAGAAACTTTCAGCCAACGACTCTCACTGGAAGAGCAAGCCCATTGGTTTCCCAAAATGGGTCTGCTTTAATATCCCAACTATGCGCAGTCTTTGGCAGAGAGCAGCCCACAGGAAGCATGGTCTCCAAGTCAATACAGTAGTGGGTCCAGAGGAGTAGAAGCTGGGAATGTTAATCAGTTATCCTCTTCACAGCTGGAGATTTGACCAGAATATTTTCATGACTGCCAAATACCCCATGATCACCCAAACACAAGTAGAAATGATGGTCCCAAAAGTCTCTTGACATCTGATAGATGTGAATTTTTAATTGTGAATGATACACGATACTTGGTTTTTTGCAACTACAATCATGTGATCATTGAACACAGTTACATAAGACGTCAGAATCCACTATTTTTATTTTATTTATTTATTTGTATTATATTAGTTTCAGGTATACAAAAATAACGTAATGATTAGACATTTATACCCTCACAAAGTGATAACCACCCCCCAAGCCTACTACCCCTGTAACATAATATACAGCTGTTACAATGCCACTGACTATATTCCCTATGCTGTACTTTACATCCCGTGACTTTAATTAAATACATATATATTTAATTACAGTTAACATTCAATATGAACTTGCTATTTGTAAAAAGCCAAATCTATAATAGTTATTCATACAAGAAATAAGTTGTAGAGTGGATCTACAGAAATGTTTCAGATGCACAAAACCTATCCTGAATACAAGTAAAGGGTAAAACAAAAGTCATCTTCTGCAATATTTGAAAGAAACTACCATAGATGAGTTTTGCCACTAGTTACCTTCCAGTCTAAACTGTGATACAAATATTTTTAAGGCTCACATGGTGAAGTTTTGATGGATACATAACATTCTAGAGCCTATTTACTTTCACTCATATATCTATTTAGGTAAATATATGTAAATGAATTTTATAAAATAATCACTCTTCAGAAGAAATAACAGATTTACTTATATTTATCAAGTACCAACCATTATCAAGTACTGCATTATAAGGAAACGCTCATTTTGTACTAAAAACAAGTCTCTAGATATGTATCATTCCTTCAAAGTGCATATGAAGAAATTGAGGCTCAGAGACATGAACAACTTAAGGTTGAACAGGGCATGGCAAAGCCAAAATTTAAATTTAGCTCCATTGCCTAGCAGAAAGAAATAAAATATAGCCAATAAAAATGCAGATTAAAATCATATGGTTTTACACATAGCCATTCAATTGCCTAAATAATTGTATTTATTTATTTATTTAGATTTTTTTGTTAAAATACAGTTAACATACAATATCATATTAGTTTCAGGTGTACATCATAGTCATACAATAATACCCACTTAGCACTATACAGTGTTATTACCACAGTATTGATTTTATCCCCTATGCTAAAGAAGTGATCACCATGATAAGTACAGCAACCATCTGACACTGTACCACACTATGAAAATATTATTGATCTTTTTACCCCCTTTTTATTTTTATTTTATTTAGTTAGTTTTTAAGGTTTTATTGGGGAATTGGGGGAGGGAAACAGCGTTGGGGAATCAAGGAAGGGGAACACACAGTTTTGTTGTCCTTTTGTTCTTCAGTCTAGTAGTGGAGGACGTTGCTTCACTGGCCCATATTGGTATTATCATTGCACTCTTTCTGGGTGAGGAAGTCGCTCGCTGGCCATTGGACAGCCACTCACGGCAGCTCATGGCAGCTCGCGCCGGCTGCCAGCCAGCCCCACTGCAATCTGTGCCATCGCCGGCGACTCACAGCAGCCCAGCTTCAGGTGGAGCTGTTGTTCACCGTCTTAGCTATAGAGGGCGCAGCGTCAGTGGCCCTCATGTGGAATCCGAACCTGGGCCATGCTGCTCAGAGCTGGCGTTCCAAGCTAACTCAACCAATGTGCCACTTGGCCTATCCTTTATCCCCTTTTTAAATTTTTCAATTACAGCTGACATTCAATATTATTTTATATTAGATTTGAGTGTGTAGCATAGTGGTTAAACATTTATATAATTTAGGAAGTGATCCCCTTGACTTGTACCACCTGGCACTATACATAGTTATTACCATATCAATGATTATGTTCCCTATACTTTACATCCCCATAACATTTTGTAACTACCAATTTGTATTTCTTTATACCTTCACCGTTTTTCACCCTGCTCCCCACCTCATTCCCATCTACGACTCTGATAGATCTAATACCTATCTGGTACCATACATAGTTATTACAATATTATTAACTATATTCCTTATGCTATACCCCACATCCCCATGACTACTGTGTAACAATCAATTTGTACTTCTTAATCCCTTCATTTTTTCACCCATCCCTAAACCCCCCTCCACAATACTAGTTTGGTGGTGATGAATTCCTTTAGCTTTTTCTTGTCTGAGAAACTCTTTATCTATCCTTCAATTCTAAATGATAGATTTGCTGAGTAGAGTAATCTCAGTTGTAGGTCCTCACTTTTCATCACTTTGAATATTTCCTGCCAATCCCTCCTGGCCTGCAAAGTTACTATTGAGAAATCAGCTGACAGTCTTATAGGGGCTCCCTTGTAGGTAGGTAACTGCTTTTCCCTTGCTGCTTTTAAGGTTATCTCTTTGTCTTGACTTTTGGCATTTTAATTATGATCTGTCTTGGTGTGGGCCTGTTTGAGTCATCTTGTTTGGGATTCTGTGTTTTCTGAGCTTGTATATTTATTTCCTTTGCCAAGTTAGGGAAGTTTTCTGTCATTAATTCTTCAAATAGGTTTTCAATTCCTTGGTCTCTCTCTTTTCCTTCTGGTACCACTGTAATGTGAATGTTGGTATGCTTGATATTTTCTTGGAGGCCCCCTAAACTCTCCTCAGTTTTTTGGAATATTTTTTCTTTTTGCTATTCTGGTTGGGTGTTTTCTGCTACCTTATTTTCTACATTTGTGGTTCATTTCTCTATTTCACCTAATCTACTATTAATTGCCTGTAAAACAGTCTTCATTTCCATTATTGTAGTCTTTATTTTTGACTGGTTCTTTTGTATCTTTTCTATCTCCATTTTTATGTTTCTTTCTCTCTGTTAAAGCTGTCCCTGAGATCAGTGAGCACCCTTATAACCAGTGTTTGGAACTCTGCATCTGATAGATTGCTGGTCTTCATTTTGTATAGTTCTTTTTCTGAGGTTTATTTGGGAGATATTTCTCTGTCTCCCCATTTTGGCTGCCTCTCTGTGTTTTTTTTCTATGAATTAGGTATGGCTGCTATGTCTCTTGGTCATAGTAGAGTGGCCTAATGTAGTAGGTATGCTGTGGGGTTCAATGGTGCAGTCCTTCTGGTTACCTCAGCTACAGGCTCCAGGTATGTACCTTGTGTGGGTTGTGTGTGCCCTCCTCTTGTAGTTGAGACTTGGTTGATAATTGCACATCAAGGAGAGGGATTGACCTTTGGGCTCACTGGTTGTGAGGACTGCCCTGACTACAGTGGACAAGTTGTTGTCCAAGGGCTAACCCTACAGAGCAGAATCTGCCTCAGCAGGACTCTGGTATCTGCCCAATCCACCCCTTTGGTGTGTCATTCTTTGAGATGGTTAGGTGATGCTATAGTTTGTAATGAAGTTGGCCACTGGGGATGCCAGCCCTAGGACCACCTTGGAGGATATCTGCTGTAGGTCAAATTCACCCACAGCCCTGCCCCACCCAGGGCCACCCGGCAGGAGCCAAAAACAAATCCTCAGGTGGCTGCCACCTGTGCAGTGCTTGGATGCACCTTGAGAGGCCAAGCTATGAACCAAGCTTAGGGCTACTCAGCCAGAGGTACAGGATACTCTCAAGCCAGATGCTGCTTGCCTGGGTTCTGGGAGCCTTTGAGAGGCCCTAGCAAAGTCCATAGTGTGAGCTAAGGCAGGTGGTTTGCACAAAAAAAGTCACTGCATGCGCCTTGGTACGCCCAAAAGTTGGGCGGGGTGGGGTCTCGAATCCCTAGGTTGTGGGAAACGAATGGGTCAGACTTAGATATGGCAGCCACCTGCATAGGCAAGTGGGGAAAGGGGAGGGCTCAACAAAGAAACAATGGCCTCTGCCAGCACCTCCATTTAGGAGAAAGCCGGCTCTATAACCCCTGTCCCAAGCCAAACAACTCGGTTCCCCACTGTATGTCCCTGCTGCCTTTCCAGCTGTTTCCCCAGTGCTGGGGTTCTGGGGTTCAGAGCAAGTAATTCCATTGGTGGGTAAGTCCATGCACAGTCCCTTTAAGAAGAGCGCCTGAGTGTACAGCTGCCCTCCCTCTCACTCAGTCACAATCTCCACTGGTTTTCACAACCAGAAATTATGGGTACTTCTCTCTCTGGCACTGGAACTCTGGGCTGGGGTGGGGCTGGGACCTCTCACTTCTCTGGGGAGTCAGGGGACCTCTAGAACTGAAATATCCCTCCTGATCTTTAATGGTCATACACGGGTGTGGGACTAGTCTGTTCTGCATCTCTGCCCCTCCTACCAGTCTTGAGGTGGCCTCTTCTGCATGTCTGTAGTTGTAGGGCTTTGGTTCAGCAAGATTTTAGGTGATTCTCATTGATGGTTGTTTTGTAGTTTAGTTGTAATTTTGATGTGGTTGTGAGAGACGATAAGAACAGCGTTTACTTATTGTGCCATCTTGGTATCTCTTCTATTTTTTGTACTTGACTGATACACAGATTTAAAAAATAGTGGACCATTAAGAGATGGAAAAATTTTAGAACTGATACATTACCATGATTTTCTTTGTAAGGTGGAAAAATGGTTCTCCTTATTTCCACCTATTCCCACTTCTGATAAAATGGCCTGGTCAGAATTCTTCTCAGTATGGATTATAAAAATTCTATTGAATTATGTTTTTGCCAGGACTGTATTTTTGGAGATTCGAAAAGAAATCAGGTAATTTTTTAATCTAATGGAATAAAAATTTTCTCTATCCACAAACATGTACAAAGTTGAAAGAAATCAAGTGTAATTTTCAGTTTTTCTCCCATGTCACAATATCCATGTCATTGTATGTATTTGTCTTTGTGTCTAAAATACTCTTCTGCATACCTCTGCCATTGAAATCAGTCTTTAAGATTTAGTTTACATTTACCTTTTTTCTTCTCCTGTGAACCCTCTGAACCATTCCTCAGACTTCCTTTCCTTTACACACTTGGATGGTGACTCTTTCTCTGTACAGTACCCAAACTCTTTGTACAATACCTCCATTATAGCTGTCATAATACCACGGTGCTCTTATTCATTTGTCTGCCTTCAATGACAGGCAAAGAATTCCTTGAGGACTGAAACTCACTTTTGCTCAGTTTTGTGTCTCTGGTGCCTGACACTTACCAGATATTTGCTGAATGAAGGCAAGACTACATGGTAGAAAGCAAACAGCATAGAGAAATTAAGTATAGATTTTAAGAATCCTAATAAAATGATGCCCCTTTATAACTAATCTTCTAATTTTCTTTTTACAAGTGTAATCATATAATTTTTGCAAAGAAAAATTGATGTTAAACTTTTGTTCATTTTCATTATATAACCATCAAAACCAAACTATAGAGAATAAAACATAATTACATTACATTCTCAAGATAACATTCAAAATAATACATAGATGATAGAGTAATAGATAGCTAGATGGCTAAATAAAGTTTGCAAAAGTTAAAGTAAGAAAGTAAATATTTTTAAATATTTTTAACATCTCTAAAATAACCAAAATTTTTTAAAATACTGACTCATATCTCATGTGAATAAAAACAATAGAAATGAAATACTAAACATGGCTTTAGTATTAAGTAAATTTTCCTGTCTGCACTAACCTTGAACTTGTGTTGTCTTAATGTGCCCAAGTATAGTTTCTATTAAAATTTCATCTGTGGGATAAAATTGACTAACTGTATTATAAGTCTTCTGTAAATTGTAATACAGTGATTTTAATGTCACAGAGACTGCAATAGAGCAGTGTAATTAATTTTGTTTCATTTGCTTAGTATTATATAGTTCATGCATCAACATCTCTTATTGGATTATAAACCTCTTGATCTTAGCCCCCCTTGTAAAGTTCCCAAAGGGTAACCCAATATCTTGCACAATACCTGTTTATTAAACTTAATTATAATGAAAACAAAGTTGAAAGAGAAAATAAATATCTTGAAAACAAATGAAAAAAATCAATTTGTGAGTTCCTTTCTGCCACATATAAAGTGACCATTATGTCTTAATATAGCCATACAATGCTTTTATCATTTCTGTCCACCACCAAAAAGCATTTATTTATCCAGCATTAAGCTCGTTTGAGTAGTATTATGCTATAAATCTAGAGACATAGTATAGAAAATTGCTGTTTCCTGCATTCTGATAATGTCCTTGCAGAAGAACAAAGAAAACTAGTCATCAGGAAAAATCAAATCACAAATCTTTCTGGGAATAGAAAAAGGAAAATGCTTTATATTAATTCTTGAGAAAATATGACTCAGTGCAGTTATAAGTTTATATATCCCAAATGTGTTTGTATGGAGAACAGATTGTTACATGGTAGAAACAGATTGTTATATAGTAGGAAAGCAACACAGAGTTGGAAAAGGCAAATCTATCCATCATTATGTACCTATGTGACCTCGCACATACCCCTGGATCTCTCAGGTTCAGTTTCCTTTTCCATGGATACCTAGCTCATGGAGTATTTATATGGAATAAATGAGATAATGCATATTACACTTATGTTACCTCTAAACTAGAATACTCACAAGCTACTATTATATCATGTTTATAAATCCCACATAAACTCATAGACACACAGTATTCATAGAGAATTAAAATATATCCATTGCATGAACATATGTGCATTCCACAAGTATCATTGTGGCCTAACAGATTGCTGTCACATTGCATTTGTATCTGTAAGTATTAGTGCCATTTTCTCATACCTGTTAAGCAATCTTCTGTTATTACTTTGCAACACATCATTTATGTCTCTCTCTTTACTAACATAAGACCATTATCTTGCCATTCAGCAATGACAGATGATTCAGCCAAGATTCCAAATGACACCTTCTTGATGTAAGGGGGTGGGGGGGAAACCAACAACTTTGTGGATTGTTTGTTTTTTTTTAAACAGATAAATTCTACAATTCTACATGTGCCTTGAATTCAGTTCTTGAGAAAAGTCACAACACATGTTCAGTAGCACAAACCTTCAGAGATTCATTATAACTTTCCAAAGGGTAGAGGACAAAAGAGATTTTTTTCTTCACCAATTACTTCGAAATTTTAACACTACAAGATATTATACATGGAGAATCCAAAATGGTGGGAGCTAGGCATAGGGGAAGGAATAGGGGAAAGGAGTGAAAATTGATTACTTTAGTAACACAAAATAAATCCATGGCCTATTTTTGCAGTTTGCTATCAGGGCAGGATTGGATTCCAAAGAGGAGAAAGGGTTTTCCTGCAGTTTTTGATATGGTGGTTTTATTTTTCATCCCAACTTAGGGCTTGCTATCTAAGTGACTTTTTCTTTGATCTGTAAATTTATATATGACATTTTATTATCAATTATATAGTTAACTTGCGTTGAATGCTTAACCATTATATTACCTCATTTGATCATTAAAACAACTTTATAAAAATCAAGTTGATACAAATAAACAAATCTTAGGTCTATGTAGAGAATTAGTGAAAAAGCATGACTTTGAATCTAAGTGTATTTGAATCCAAAACCTCTGCTCTTAACAATTACTTTATTTGGCCTGTCAGGGCAAAATAGAAAGACTGAGTCAGAGAAAGACAGAAAATTAATTAACACTTAAGGACAGGATTATCAAATCCCCTTTACTGAAGAATTTCTTTAAAAAGGGGAGGGAGTGCTTGTTATTGCCATTCTTTTGTGAACATTGACCTAATAGCTATTCTTAAACTACGGATAGGAGGATAATGATGGTGTGGGTGAGCAGCGGTTTACGCTCAACCCTTCTACAGTTGTCTTCATGCAGCTTCAAAATCTTGCCATGCTAATGGTTTTCTGTTCAACTCTATTCTGAGGCCAAGTATACTGTTAGGCCTAATAGACGCTTCTGAATTATTAGTTCATTATTTCTCCCCTAAAGGATTTCTGTCGGCCTCTATATATCACCTTATTGGTGACTCAACTGCCCCCAGGAAGTTTGCTTGAGGGAAGACATTTAAAATTTCTAACCACTGGCCAGGGAGTGGCTTACTCACCCTAAGGAGACAATCTATTCATGCTGACATAGGCTTTCTAATGCAAACATTATAAAGTATTCATAAGGCCCCTCTTTGCCTCAAAATAGAACCCATTTCTCCATTTGGATAAGGTATTAGGTCTTTAAATGCCTCCACAGGAAATCTGCTCACTTCTGGGTTCTAATTGTTTCTCTCCCTTCCTTAGAGGGTGACTCTGCTTTTCTTAGCCATCTGTCCTTTTGCATTTGCTCTGCCTGTCTCCCAATCTCACTTTTCCCTTCAGCCTTGTTTACAGATCTTTTTATGGAGGGGTGGGTTGCCGAATTGACTTACCAGAGAAAAAAAATTAAATATTCATGAGAATGACAGTGTGGATATGGGATCTGGAAGAAGTCAAACTGAATATATAGTAAATGAAAAAAATTTAAACATGTTCATTTTAATACTTTAACAAGCACTGGCATGTCTGTAGCCCCTCACAAGATGTAGTCTTCTTGAAGTTGGATATAGTTATTTTAGTCATGCATGATTTTTTCCCCCCTCTGTCATTAAATTAGAATATGATTACCTCCCACAGCCAGAATAGCTCCTTTGGGTACTAAGTAATATAATTTATTTCATAAATAGGATCAAAACACCTTTATTAGATGATAGTTACTGGGGGGAAAAAAACAGCATTTTATTAACATTTTAGTATTGACTCTATTTTATTACATTTAATCAGAATGGAATTTTGACAGCAACCTAGGGATGTACTCTAAACTTTTAACCATGCTTCAGCTACCTTGCTTGAAAGATGCTTGTTTTGTTTTTCTTTTGACGTAGAAATCAAACTGTTTATAACAGATTCTTTTGAAAACTAGCAGGGCTACCTGTTTCATTTGTCTGAGATCTGGGCTCCCAGTGGTTTCTTTCTCTTTCCAGGTTCCTACGAACAGATTGCAAAGGGCCTAATGTTCAGAGACCATGATGGAGACCCAGAGAATATACCAACTTTCTTCCTCCTTCCTGTCTTTCCTTTCTTTTCTATTTTAAACACATATTTGTTGAATACCTGAGGATATGGCAGTCAGCAAAACAAAACTCCTTCCCTCGTGGGCCTGGATTATAGACAATAAAAATGAAGACATATGAGCTATGAGCGGGTCTGGGTCCCTCATTCAGTGCACGTTTTCTGGATATCTATTCTGCGTAAATACTGGGTACTGTACCTGCAGTGTTCACCTTCCTGGTGTCAGGTGGTCACACTTGAACATTTTCTAATGTTTTTCCCTGGGGATGATAAAAACTCAACTCATTTCTAGTTGAGGCGTAAAAAGAATTACAGTGAAATTTAAAGGAGGTATTAAAGGCCATTAAAAAAAAAAAAGAAAAAAAGCTGGTTCTGCCACTTCCTGGCAGGAGGACCTTGGTCATGTTATCAGACTTCCATGTCTCAGTTTATTCTACTGTAAATGATGAGAATAGCACCTATCTCCTCAGGTTGTTGTAAGGATTAAGTGAGTTAATATTTGTTTTGTATCTGGAACAGTGCTCCTGGTATGCAGTAAGTGACATATAAATATTAGTTATTTGTTCTGCTCTCCTGCCCAAGCCTTGAACTTTTTAATCTCTGTTTAAACCATTCCACTGATGGAATCTTTTGAAGGACTCTTGACTTTCACTGTCTCTTTGCCTGTTACTGCTCTTCCTGGTGTGGAGCTGAAATCTCCCTCTCACATGGCTTCTACCCTGTGGTTTTTCCCCTTGGAGATCAGTTCAGAGTAATC
This sequence comes from Aselliscus stoliczkanus, assembly GCA_033961575.1. Taxonomy (NCBI): domain Eukaryota; kingdom Metazoa; phylum Chordata; class Mammalia; order Chiroptera; family Hipposideridae; genus Aselliscus; species Aselliscus stoliczkanus. Next base: position 182,624,596 of record CM066728.1, read on the forward strand.
CCTATCCTTCTTCCACATGACGCCCTCCAGATATTTGAAAAGAATATGCACTGTTTGGAGAGTACTTTTCACGGGGCTAAATATGTTAGGTCCTACCCTTTTTTTCTCAAAAGACATGGTTTCCAAGTTAGTTCTAGTCTCATGCCAGGTTACTAGAAAGATGCACACCAGTTTCTCCTTTATATAAAGTGGCTTGGCATCTCCTAACCAGCCCATGCTCTCTCCTCTGATTTATTTTCTCCTTATCCATTATAGGATGGGATGCCCAGATAGAAGAGGTTCTGCACTCATGGAACTTACGATCTAGTGGTGAAGGCAGACTGCAGTAGAGCCAAATGCTCCTTTCTACCTTAATTTCATTTTGCAGTTCCTACATTTGCATAGATATGCTAATTGACAGAAGGAGTTTTGCCTGAGACTTGAATATTCTTCAAAAACAGCCATTTGTCAGAAGGGGTTTTTGCTGAAGAGGCTGGAAATGTATGTAAAGCAATGACTGTTTAGCAAAGATTTACAGGAACTTCACTGGAACAAGGATATTTGGAGATTTGGGGGTTTCTGTTGGATCCCACTTCTCTCCCCACCCTTCCTCCCTCCTCTTGTGATAAAAGACACTTGAGCTTAAAGGTGCACTTAAGGTAGATTTGAGAAAATGTAGAAAATTTCTATCTTCTAGGGATCGTGCATCACAATAAATAAACCTTTCCTTATTCCAAACTCTGATTGATTGAACATTTGATGTGCCAAGCACGGGGCCTTGAGACTACCACAAGACAATAATCAAAAATAGGAATAAGAAAGTTCCAGATAATGCTTTCTTAGTTTGGATGGACAGAGAAAGCCTGTTTGAGGAGGTGATACTGAGATGGGATCTCAAGGTTGAGGAGGAAGCAATTGTGTGAGTGTCAGGGAAGGAGTATTGCAGAGAGAGGAAAGAGCATTGCAAATGCCCTAAGCCTTTTGGGACCAAGTAGCAGAAAGAAAGCTTGGGTTGCTGGAGTGGAGTGAATGGGGGAAGGAGCAGAGAGTCGTAAGATGAGGGTCCAGGTTTCTGCTTAGCACATGTGTCCTGGGAATAACTCTCTCTTGAATCTGGTGCTTCAAAGATTGTCAGGGTTGGAAGGGACATTTCCCAAACTCCACAGTATCTTTTCTTGGCAGTACCCATACTCAACCTTCACTAAGATTCTTTTAGAGCCCTTTGTGGGGAAGTGTTTTAAAAATACATCAGGTACCCAAATATAACTATTGCAAACAAACAATTTTTTAAATGGATTGCTTTCCCAGACTTTTAGTGCTATGGACTGTCACATTTCTGTTCCTTTACACATACTGTTTTCTCTACCCAGAACGCCTCCCTCCAACTTGTGAACTCCTGTACATATTCTACAAAACCCAACTTGAAGGCACTATTACCTCTTAGAGGCTTTCTTCTCCCTTTGAATGGCCCCATACTCCAGTGGTGGAAGAAGCATCTGCTCTTTCAGCACCCATTCAAATTTCTAGACTAGCCTTGTATCCCTCTCTAGAAACTGATTACTTACTCCCTGATGTCCCCCTATTAGTCTTAAGCCTATTGCAAAAGAAACTTCATCTTGTGCAACTAACCTTAGCATTTAACAAGGTGCTTGAAACTTGAATGAACACTTGCTCAATGAACACTTGCTCAATGAGCACTTGCTGTATGATTGATTATTGACAATTAATTTGTGTAGCTCACTATATCGCAATGGGAGCACCATGTGCCTTTTGGGTAGTAGAGTTATATGTTGTGTGGGGACATCCCTTGCCTTGTATCTCCCCCTCCCCCCACCCTCACTACATGCCTTAAGGAATTTCCGAACATCCTTTAGTTGGCAGTAGTGGCCCCAGTTGAGAACCATTGCTGGCCCATTACCTTATTTATTCCTGTAAAAGCTTGGAGTCAGGACTATGTGCCCAACCCCCTGATCAATCCATATGTTTGAATAACACTGGAGTAGGAATTCACTACTTCTTATTCCATCCATCTTGAGTCATCTCTGTAGAACAGTGCCTCTCTGTAACATCTAAACATGATTCTGATGTTATTGTCTAGTGCAATATGGAACACACCCAATCTTTTCTTCTGTGATAGCCTTTAAACTATTTAAAGGCATTTTTTTTTTTTTTTTACACTTTTTTTTTTTTTTTTTTTTTTTTTAGCTGAGCCATCCTGCCACCTGTTGGCAGCTCAACGGCAACTCAGCTCGGGCTGGCCTCGAACAACTGTTGCTCAGAGCTCAGCTCGCACTCTTAACCAACTGAGCCACTCGGCCGGTTAAAGGCATTTTTTATTGTCCTCTGAACACCTTTAATTTTTTTCCTTTCTTAAAGTGAAACATTACTGATTTTTTTTTTTTTTTACCATGCCCTATGACATGAATTTGAGTGATCTCATTTCTTTGTTATGGGGTAGGGATGTGTCAGTATGTATTCACTTAGACTGTCACACTGTAATATTTTTACTCTACATTCATGTTTGTCATTCTTCCCATTGTTTACAACTCAAGCAGTGACAGACGTGCAAGGTTTTTGTGTGGGGGAGTATTTTTAAATGTATCAGGTCACATAGATATAGCCATAGCAAAGTCATCTTTGTAAAATGATTGCATCTTTCTACACTTCTAGCAAGTGGCAAGATGTTCAGCAACTACAAGGTATGTAATGCTATGTTGAACAACACAGAAGACAAAGAAAACCGTGAAACATCCCTGTTGTCAAACAGCTAATGAACGCATTACAGCTGTTTACAAATGTGAAAAAGTTAAAAACAGTGGTATGCCAATAAATGTTTAACTACTGGTTCCGTGGGTAAGGAGTGGAGGGAGAGCCCTGATTTGCATTTGCTGGTTTCTGTGGTATAAATTCTCCCTCCATGACTGATTACCAACTACCAACATGATGTTACTTGCAAAAAGATCTGCAGTAACCCTCCATTTCATAGTATTTCCTCCCTATATATATAAAACGTACATAAATAAGCTCAAGTATAAAAGATAGTAAAATGTAATACAAATAACTAGGAAGTGTTATGTTTTGAGTGTTTCTTACCTTTGCTTTTAATATAATTTATAATTTTATGTAATTTAATTTTTAATATTGGCTGTGTTTCACAACCACTATTCAAAATTTCTAAAACTTTAACAATTGGCCCTGTAAGTTGATGTGAGCTGGCTCCAGCCCACTATTGGAAATTCAATTTATGACACAATATGATGGGGCCTCAGACACGTGTTGAGAATAATGGTTTGGAAATTCAGATAAGAAAATCGCTACATTATGTATTGAAGTAATCAAGGAAGGTTTTCCTGGAGGAGGTGGTGGGACTTGAAAAATGCACAGTATTACATGAAGGAAGAGAAGGGAGAAGCATCATGGCTTTGTAGTATAGATGAAGATTCATACCATCTTACTTAGCAAAAATAATGCAACTAAGTGCCAAGCGGTGCACTAAGAACAAACATGTACAGTTTAATGTAACTGTCTCACAAACCAAAACCATATACACTATTATTAGCCTCCTTTTAAAATGAGGAAACTGAGATTTAAGCCAAGAAACTTGGCAAATGTCACACAGCTAGTCAAAGCTATTTTGCTGCTTGGTTCATCTTGTCTGAGATTAATTTCAGATCTAACTAATAGAGGGGACCATGCCTGTGAGCATCCCCTGGCTTGTCAAATCGTCTATTCATACACCACATTCATAATTATAGAAGTCAACTAGTGGTTTCAAATACTCTTCGCACTTAAACATTCCCATCTACCTTTCACTGATACATCATCAAATAATGCTTTCCCATGGATTATTTGCTGCTGGGTCTTTTGCGGGTGGAGGGAGACAGAGAAATGGCCAGTGATAAAACGCCCAGATGAATTTGGCTTAATGAAAAGAGAAATTGGTCACAAAACAAAGTCCAGAGATAGGTCTAAGTACAGGCACTTCCAGACTCTGTAATTCACACAATTATCGCTCCATGTCTCCTCTGAGTTGGCTTCATTGTAGGCAGGCTTTCCCTTATTGGAGCCAGATGTCTACCCACAGTTCAAGCTTAGATTCTCACCTTTCTAGAAGAGGCAGAAAAGGGAAAGCACCTCTTTCTGCACAGTCTGAAAAATTTTAGCCTGGGACTCCTAGGCCATGTTATGCTTGGCCCAGTCTGGCCTGTACCATCACCAGTGGAACGCTCATTCTGGTTAGGTGGATAGGCTCTAGCTGAGAGAGAGTCACATGCCCTTTCTCCCCTCAAGTGTTGGAGCCCATGGATGGGTATTCCTCAGAGGGAAATGAAGATGCTGTTAGCAGAAGTTCATAATATGCATGGAAGGAAGAGAAATATACGATAGAGGAAGAAATAGTCATAGAGGAGATGATGACACAACGAACACAAAAATCAAAGAGAAACTGTATTTTAAAGACTAATGTAGAGCATGTATCATCCATTCTTTTTGAATTATGACACATACAGAACACAGCTATATATATATATATATATATATATATATATACCAACCACATATAATAGACTCAATGTCTGTAGGCAAATGTTTCCATGAGAGGTCATATATTCCACATTTCTGGTGCTTACTATCTGCTAGGCACTGTGACAGTCCACTTTCACATTCTCTTTTTTTTTTTTTGTCTTTATACTCAGTGTATAATTGAAGAACAATAAGCTGCACATATTAAAAGTGTATAATTTAGATTTGGCATATGTATACACCTGTGAAACCATCACCACATCTAGAAAACAAACATTTCCATCATCCCTAAAGCTTCCTAGTGCCCCCCTGTAATACTGCTTAGTACCTTCCCTTCACTCCTTCCCCAGGAAAACCTGATCTGCTTTCCATCACTATAGAATAGTGATTTGCATTTTCTAGAATTTTATGTAAATAGGAGCATATAATATGCACTCTTTTCTCTGTAACTTCTTTCACGCAGTACAATGATTTTGAGACTCTTCCATGTTGCATATATCAATAATTTGTTCCTTTTTGTGGCTAAGTAGCATTCCAGTTGTATGCATATACTATAACCTCTTTATCCGCTCACTTGCTGATGGATATTTGTGTCATTCCTAGTGTTGAGCTATTATGAATAAAGCTGCCATGAATGTTCATGTGCATATCTTTGTGTGAATATGTTTTGATATCTCTTCAGTAAATACCTAGGAGTGAAATGCCTGGGTTATAGGGCAGGAATATGTTTAACTTAGTAAGAAACTGCTAAATTGTTTTCTAAAGTGACTGTAAGTTTCACATTCCCACTAGCGTGGGAGTTCCAGTTCCTCCATTTCTTGGCCAATTTTTGTATGGTCACCTTTTTTTTTTTTTTTTTTTTTCCTTTATCTATTCTAATATGTGTGTAGTAGAATCACAGTGAGGTTTTAGTTTGCATTTTCCTGATATCTATCACACAGTCTCCTTTTGACATTATTTCTTACCTAGAGATGATAGGGATTTTCTATCAGTATATCTAAGGACTAAGCTCTTTTGAGTTCCTTGTGCACAAAAAGTGTTTTTTCTATGTGGAATAATGATAATTCAGTCATATAGCATCCCCCTGGACTTGTTATATACATGAAACCTGCTCTAGAGAAACTCATTGCAAAGAACCCTCTGAAAGTTCTTTGACTCTTAAAGCATTGCTGGAAACCATTGTAGTTTAATGTAATTTTGCAGACTGTAGCTGGCCATACTTTTCTATTTATGACTCAAACTTTGCATATAGAAGTTTATTAAGAAGTCTATCTTTAGAAGTAGTGAAGGCAAAATCTTACTCAAGTTTCTCCTCTCTGGAAAATTCTGGACTCACAGCCAGAGATCAAGTGACATAGTAAGGGAGAGAAAATTATGTTAATGTCAAATAGTGCAATTATCTTTCTTTCTGGAATTGCTTATATCCATCCACCAGTCAGCATTATTGAGCATCATCATGAGGTTAGATTTTTTTCTTTTAGAAATAACCACTTGATTACCATACTTGCTTCAGTTCTGATGTATTTTACTTTTCTAATCTTAATTGAATGTTTCTAATTAAGTCAGTATTTTCTGTGCACATGCATGCACACAAAGCTTTAATTTGAAGGAGGAAATCAGGTTATTTATCTTTGTTTTTTTCATTTCCAACTTCCTGGCAATCAAGCTAACGGCCTTCTCTTGAATGGGGTTCTGGGTTTCTGAGGAAATTATTACCCAGTATTCTACCCAGCAACCTATCTGCTAATGTCAAAAATCAGTGGTGGTTCTGTTTTGGCTATCTAAGTTGTGGGATGAAAGAAGAAGAGAAAGGATGAGTAAAGTAAAAGTTTTTAAAAAGACTTCAGGGATAGGTTGGTAGCGCATTTTAAAGAACTTGAAGTTATAATGATCACTTTTTAACACACAGTAAGCATTTGGTGTGTGGCCAACACTGTGCTTTTATTTACTGACATCCTCTGATTTAACGAGGATAAGCAGTGTCGTTATCCCCACGTTTGTAGATGTGGAAACAGTTTCAAAGAATTTAAATACTTTGCTGAAGGTCATTATTTTGTTTTGGTAGAGCCTGAGTTTGAATGTGTGCCTGTGTTTTCCAGACCACATTTTAATCACTATATTAGAATGACTTGACTGGGACCAAAAGTTTATTGGCTCATCAGAAAACATGAAGAAGGACAAGTTTTATAGCATTGGAAATTTTTGCCATTTGTGTCTCTGTAAAACTTGTCTTATGCTGGATGAATTACAAGAATTCAATACAAAAATGTGCTAAACACTTATGCTATACCTGAGTATTCCACTGAGGAGAAACACAGAATATTCCTAGAAAGAAACATCACCTGATAGCAAGCTTAGCAAACATAAGCCTCGATGAATCCCCCGACTACCTATTTAAAAATTTTTTTTTTCTTTTTTAAATTCTGGATGCCTCTGCGCCTTCCTGATGAAGCACTCTGAGAATCTAAGTTTTGGAAATGGTTTAGGTGTTATCTCATTGAGACCCTGTATTAGTGAATTTTATATGTCAGCTCGACTTGGTGACAAGGTGCCCAGATAACTATATTCTGTGTGAGTCTGTGAGGGTGTTTCTGGATGAGATTAACATTTAAATTGGTAGACTAAATAAAGCAGATTGTTCTCCCCAAGGTGGATGGGCCTCAACCAATCAGTTGAAGACCTGACTAGAACAAAAGGGCTGACCCTTCCTTGAGTAACAGAATTCTTCCTGCCTGACTACCTTTGAACTGCGACATCGGCTTTTTCCTGCCTTTGGATTCGAACTGAAACATGGGCTCTCCTAGGCCTCTCGTTGGTCAGTTTACCCTGCAGAGTAGGGACACGTCAGTCTCCCAGTGGCGTGAGATGTTTCCTTCTGATAAATCTCTTATCTATTGCTTCTGTTTCCCTGGAAAACCCTGACTAACACAGACCCCTAATGTGATTCTCTCTATATAACTCCATGCCAAGTGACCATTCAGTCTGCGTGTAATCCCTGACTCAAGAGGATGGGGGGTTTGTCCTGTTTGTCTGTACCACAGTACCATCGTTACACCTTCCCATTCAGCACCAGCCATCATGCTTGGTGCCCAGTGTTCCACCCTCCACCCCTTAATCTCTGGAGTTTACAACACATGGGGAGTGGCAAGGCTGTAGTGGGAGGCAGTTTTCTCATGGGCTATACCTGCCGGGGGCTGAGCGAAGTCTCTGGGCATGCGCAGACTCTTTCCTACCGGGCGACAGAGCCCTTGCAATTCTGGTGCTACCTGGGCCACTGAAGCGGGCGGCAAGCAGCACCCTGAGGCACAAGCAGTATATGCAACTTGAGGCAGGGAAACTTGGATCAACCGCAAAGGTGGACTTGGTTCTGCCCTCAGGGTCTCTCCAGGTAAGGGACTGTCATTCTGGACTGCGCAAACTCTGCTTCCATAGATGTTTATATCTATCTCCAACTTGTACCTCAGAGCTGGGTTTTGTTTTCTAGTGTGGTAAGTAATTTTTTCTCTTTTTTTTTTTTTTTTTTTTTTAACGCTTTCTCATTGCCTGAAGGTTCTAGGCTTTTGCAATGCAAATACAAGAGAGGGCTCTATTTTTCTCTGCTTTCTGCTTACCCCTTCCCTGAAGCAATGACGGAAGCATAGAAGGAAAGGTTAAGAGGGAAAAGAAAACTCTTGGAGGTGGGCTGAGGGAATCAACATTTCAAAAATAGTATCATTACATTTGCGGAGAAGTAACTCCTTTTCCTCCTCCCAACCAAGGGAAGACCCATTCAATTCTTGGCCTGTGGTGTTACCATGAATTTGGTTTCTCCAAGTTTAGTATCTCCAGTTTCTTCTGTCCTTCATGCTTCAACGATTCATTCTCATGTGGTATCCATTATGTCTCTTTCGTGTCCTGTTTGCTTTCTTTAAATGCACTCCGCATCTCTTTTTAGGTTTACAGCTAACATTGGGTACCACCTGTGGTCTGACCAGGGCACCTAGTATAATTTCATGTGGTTTATGTTTCAGTGATTAAAACCCACCCAACCCCTGAAGGGCAAGTGTGCTTGAATATACACACACATTCTCTCTCCCTCTCTCTCTAAGTTAGAGTGAAGGTGGATACAGAATGTCTTCCCGCAACTTCACTTGGCCCTCAGAGTCTTTAATGGGTGGGGAGGGGGCATGCAGCTACCAGTAACATTGCCCACTTAAAATGAAGTCTTGCAAGGATCCAAGAAGCTTAATTTTGTGTTGGGCAAGAGTCACTTTATGTTGTGTCTTTCATCACCATTCAGAAAGAATTTGACATACTCAATAAAATCTCTGTGCTTAATTCTCCCACTTAGGGAATATTAGCAAATGCTAGGCTCTGCTGGTTGTTGAACTAAAGCCATGTCTGAGGGTTGCAGTCTCACATGGGGAAAGAGCAGCCAGTGTGTGGCCTCTCTGAGCTGTCTCTGCCTTCAGCTCCCAGCATCCTGGACAGCCTCCTCATTCCCAGAGCTGTGGGGCACATTATTGCACATTAATACTGGCTTCACCTGGCTGTGCGGAGGTTTGTCCTGTGCAGTGTGGTGTAGTGGGAGACCTGACTTCAGCAGACAGCACAGAATTTGAAGCGGGGTGTTATTTTGTTTTGTTTTGTTTTGTTTTTGTATTTTCTCCATCCTTTATTCCTTAATGCCCAGCGTTTAAGCTGATTAAGGTTTTTCCAGAGGAATATAGGTCTGGGCAACAGGTCATGTCTGTCAGCGTGAAAGGAGAGTAGAGCTGCCATCCACTTTGGAATAATAATAGCTACAGAGGGACAGTGGCCAGAGCGTAGAAGACCCCAGAATCCTTGGGGCCCACGGAGGTCAGGATGCAGTCAGTGATTGCAGGCTCCCCTGTTTTTTGCCCTGGCTTCCAATTCAAGATCAACCAGAGAAAGTCAGATATGCTTCCCAAACTAATCAATTAAGATGCTCTGCTTCTAGTTAGCAACCTCTGCCTCCCCGTGCCAACAACGTTCAATCAAAGCATGCTGGAAGCCTTGTTCCATAAAGCTCTCTCACTCCTTGCCTGCCTTTGAATCTCTGCCACATGGAAGTGGCAATGAAGGGGCGTCGGACTCCTTGCTACAACCAGCCTCTCTTTATCCTCATTCAGATGATCTTTATTTATATACATTCCATCATTTAATCCTCACACCAACCCTATCAATAATATATTACTTATATAGATAGTCATGGGATGTGGATTATAATGTGGAAGGGAGTCAGAGGAAGTGTAATAGATATATATGATTTGTGGGGGAGGAGTGGGCTGTCCAAATGGGGGAGGGGGGGTTGTCACTTTGAGGGGTAAAAAGTATAACTATTGCACTGTGTTGTACACCTGAAGCTAATTAAAAATAAATTTTAAAAAAAAGATATTACTGTTGTCTCCATTGTTCTGATAAGATATAAAGGGAATATGCGATCTGCACAAGGTCGCACCACTGCTAAGTGACAGGGCAGGATTTGAATCTAGGTCTGTGGGCCTTCTAAATGCGTGTCTTTAAACTGGTACCTCCTGCTGTCTCACGGTGAGCCCTTAGGAGCCACGAATGATATGTAGGGTCCATAGGCGTTAAGATTTTGTAGGAAATCATGTTTTTGTTTGTTTGTTTGTCTACATGAGGTTCTCAGGCCAGAGATAGATAGCAGATCACCAGTTCTCTGCTCTGTTCTATGATGTAGTCTTGTGAAGTTGGGTTTACATTTCCCAAGGCTCTTGTATCTAGCTGAGGCCATATGGCCATTTGTGGCTAATGGAATGTGGGCCTACATGATGTGTGTTACTCTAAAAGACGTAGTAAAGTTTCTGATAGGCCATGCCCACACTCTCTTCTTATCCTTCCGTAGAAACTGTGGAGGGTCAGGTTGCACATGCAAGCAACAAAAGTTCAAAGGAAACGAAATCCCTGCATTTGTACTTAGAGAAGAGCCACCAGGCCAGGAGAGCAGCCAGGCCAGGAATATTCCCACTGGACTTGACATAAATGAAAAATAAATGTTTATTACGATAAATCATTGAAGTGTAGGGGTTCTTAAAACAGTCAGCCTACCCTAACTATTGGATTGTTGAAAAACTCATGAGGTATTTTTTCTGTTTTCCATTGTAAAGATGCATCATAACTTTTCCGACAACCCAATATTATAATACATGCCTCTTTAAAACTACTTTTAGGGGGATGGTTAGGCCCTCCCTTAGATCCTTTTCTAGTAACAATTAGATTTCACCTGGATAACCAAAGTGTACATGCTGATGTTTCCTTAAAAGCATGTGTAGACCTTTTAGCTCCTAGAGCTAGAAATGCAGGCAGCAGACTGTTGTACTAGGAGCTGACATTGAATGCAATTGATTGCAGCCACACCAGGAGCAGGACACACAAGGTAAATAAATTATGAATTCCGGCAGAAAGGAGTTGCAATAACTGCTGTTTCATTTCCCTCTTAACCCCCTGTGACTGTAAACCCGCTTATAGATATATTTTATTAATCATTGTTTTGATGTATTTGGATTTTGCAAGTGCCTATTGTAGCTAAGGGATTTCTGGACACCCCTCTAGCTAATCAGATTAGAGACATGAATGCGGTGGTGACAAACTGGTGTATGTATGAAAAGACAAATGGAAAAGCTCTCTCTTACCAGCACTTGCAACTAGCTATTTCTTTAAAATAACAGCTTTAGATTTCTCTCCAACTGTGCTGTCCTTGCTTCTGTATACAAACGATGGATTTCGGACTGAAAATTACATTAGAGATACTTAACAAATGGATGTCTTTCAAGGGACATTATCAGAATAAAACACTTCAAAATTCACTTTATGCCACTTGAGGAAAGAAAGCATTGATATGATATATTGAAAGAGCCATAGCTACCAGAACTTAAAAAGAACTTTCATAAAAAACGCAAGGCAAAGTATTATACCATTAATGGTACAGCAGGCTAAAAAGTCCTAAGAGGACCACGTAGGCTTTGCATGATCTCCAAATGTACCCACACAAAGTGTGTGTCTGTGAGAGAGAGAGAGAAAGAGAAAGAAAGAGGAGAGACAGAGAGATAGAGAGAGAGAGAGAGAGAGAGAGAGAGAGAGAGAAACTGACTGACTACTGGTTGATTCCTATCTGTGCTTCATTGAGTAGCAGTAACTACTAGTCTCAAGCTTTACATCCTTTCCAGGACAGTTCCCAATGAAGTCTGACCCAATCCTGCATCACCCAGATCTCAGGAAACCTGGTGATATCACTTTTCATTCTGATAGTTTTTGCTAGACAGTGATATATCAATAGTAGCTTTTACTATTGAAATACCTTTTTTATTTTTATCTGCTTTTTCTCTGCCTTCTTTACCATTTGTCTGTTTCATTCACTGTTTTATCTCCAGTGCCTAGCACCCTGCCTGGCACATAGAATACAGCCAATGTTTGTGGAATACATTTAGAAGCATGAGTCAATTGCCTGGAGATGACAGGAATCGGGGAAGTCTCAAAATTTAAACAGAAAATGGGGTTTGGGGTAAAAGAGAAGCTTGGGTAAGTTGTGAATATGTAAAGAAGAGGAAAAGTATTCCAGATGGAGAATGGGCTAAATCTAGAAGTCAGGAATGAGTTCAATATGCTTTCAGAATTGTAAGTAGAAAGTTGGGGAGACAGTGTAACCAAATGGAAGATGTGTTTCATGGCTGAGTACTAGTTTAGAATGCTAAACATGAATAAAGTATGAAAATTTCTTCATTGAAAGTTTTAGGATAGTCTTGTTTTAACTACAAATGAATTGTAAAATGCCTTTTATGGGCTAGTTTTACAAGTTAAAGCCACATGCTTTAATTCCTATTAGCCTGTCTGATTCATCTGCATTAAACCCTCTTTAATAGTACACATGTCAAACCAGAATATTCAAGCATTGGTTGATGTTCCCAAAGGAAGTGACAGAAATACATTTGTCACCCAGTGATTTTTACTTTCCCATTTCTAGCCCCAGAATGGAAGATATGAGTCAAGAACTATTTCCTGGCACAGATGTGCTTACATGAGACACAGTGTGAGTGTTTCCTGCTGGACCATGTTCAGTTGCGTAGGTTCCTGTATGTCTGTTCCTGGGAGAGCTGGAGCAGGGCTGGTGTTAGGTAGCATTCTGATGGATGTAAAGCCACCTGCAGCAGTTCCAATCTCTTTGGAGATTCAGATGTTTTATGCACCCATCTGCCTGATGCCTACCAACTTCTGATGGTCAGAGAAAAACAAGATTGTCATTGGTCATTTGCATGTAAAGCTCTTACATGCAAAGCAGTGGTCTTACCTTTCTGACTCATATTCTTCTTATACAGAAGCAAAGGATTCAGTGGTCTAACTTTCTTTAGCTCAGCTACTTTGGCTTAATTAGGGAGACTGATTTAATACATCAGAACATTCTTCTGGCTCAGACCTGTTTCCCAGCAACAATAATAACAATAATTATTAATATGTAAAGTCATTACTAAATGCTTAGACTGACACTAAATACTTTACCTATGCTATTTAATTTATTCTCCAAGAACCAACTATTTTTATGATCCCCATTTTGTAGATCGAGAATGTTCTCTGAGAGTTTAAGGAACATCCCCAATGTTATATAGCCAGTGAGTGACAGTTTCTTTTGGATTCTTGGTATGATTTGATCCTAAATATATAGAGGATATCAAAAAAATGTATATACATTTTAAGAAAGGAAAACTGTATTAAAATTGTAATACTCAATATATACCAATAACAAAAGATGAATACAAGTCATGTATTCATCTGGAATTACAAGAGGTGCTCAAAGTGGTTACCATCAGCATCCAGACACTTCTGACTATGGCGAACTACTGCTTGAGCAATGTTAACCAAAGTGTCCACTTGTATACATTTTCTTCGTACACCTAGTAGTCATTATCTAATGCTAGCCTTTGCCTTCACTTTTTTTTTTTTTAAAGATTTTATTGGGAATTTGGGAGAGGGAAACAGCGTTGGGGAACTGGGGAAGGGGAACAGACAAGTTGCGTCCTTTTGTTCTTCAGTCTAGTTGTGGAGGATGTTGCTTCACTGGCCCCGTTGGTATTATCATTGCGCTCTTCCTGGGTGAGGCAGATAGGTTGCCGGCCTCTGGACGGCCTCTCACGGTGGCTCTTGGCAGCTCATGCTGGCTGCCGGCCACTCACATTGGCTGCTGGCCGCTCACTGTAGCCTATGGCAGCCCACTGCAGCAGGGGCTGCAGCCCACACCATCACCAGGACTCACAGCAGCCTAGCTACAGGTGGAGCTGTTGTTCACCATCTTAGCTGTAGAGGGCAGTGTCACTGGCCCTCATATGTGGGACTGAACCGGGGCCCTGCTGCTCAGAGCTGGCGTCCCAAGCCAGCTCTTAACCAAAGCATCACTCAGTCGGCCCTTGCCTCCATTTTTAAAGGGAATGATTCTCATATTTAGGTCAAGTCTTCACAGTTTTCTGTTGGACCTCCTAGTTTAGACAACCACAGACATAACTCTTAGAGAAATCCCTTACAGGGATTATTCAGGTAGATCTAAGGACACTACAACAATGTAGTGATGTCAGTACCCACTTACCCAATGGCCTGGAGTCAAATCCCAGTGTATCTTTCCCTAGCTGTGTGACTGAAGATTCATCTGTCTTCTTATCTGTAAAAATTGGGAAAATACTTGCTTCTCAAGGGGTGTGAGGTTTAATTAAGATACTATATGTAAATTTCTTAGTACTGTACCTGGCACCTGTAAGAGCTCTGAAGATGCCATTAATAATTTCTTCAAAAGCATATACAGTTTGAATCGATAATGGTAGAGCTATTTTTCTAGTACAAGGATGTGCAATGCATCACCATTTTTTCTTTCAGAGAGCATATCTTTGACTGCTTGATGTTCTAGGTAATAAAGAAATGAAGCAGGTTACACAGGTACTTCTAACCTGGAGCAGAGATTGCAGATTTATTTATTGACTAAATAAACGTATTGTCATATACCAGGGGGTGCCAAAAAATGTATGCACGTGACTTGTATTCATCTTTTGTTATCAGTATATACCGAGTATTACAACTTTAATACAGTTTTTTTTCCTTTCTTGAAATGTGTACCCTTATTTGGCACCCCTGTATTTGTGTGAGGAAATTTAAAACTACAGTATATTTCAAAACAGATTAAAAGAAGGATCAGGAAGAGCTGAAAGGACTGCTGTTTGAACCCTAATGTTCTCTGGCAATGTCCTTAAGCTTTTAGGGTCACAGACCAGTAGATAATTGTGGGAGAACCAGGGAGCATCTAACCTCCAAATGCTCATACACATAACATTATGTACAGTTTTGGGGTTCGCAGAAACATCCTTTAAAGCCTATCAATGTGCTTTTCCCCCTCAGGCTAAAAACACCTGTTCTATTATAAAGGCCTACGGGGGACACTAATGATTCTTTTGCATCTAGAGCTTTCCTCCATGGTGACAAGGAAATTGGAGGTTGAAGGCCGAGGAGTTTTTTGTAGTTAGAAAAGAGGGAAGGACACAGCAGTAAAGGGAAGTTCATGAACAAACTTATGAAAGAGTGAAAGTGAATGGTGGAGTGCCCCCTGGGGAAAAGCAGATAAGCTGGAACTGGAGGAAAAGCGTTTTTCTACCATGTAAGGAGCTTTGTCTTATCTTTAGAGTTGGCAATCTTCAGAACACTACAGGCCTGAGATGGGGCAAATAGGGGATGGCAGTGGCCTCAAAGCCCCTACCAGAGCTACAACGGGAGCAGTTACATTTTATGATTTATACATAAGATTGGTTTGAATTAAGGATTTGATAGCTTTCAAATATTGGAACAAAGTCTGTTATAGGCAAAAGAAACCAAAGAAAATTTTAAAGCCTGGAAATGATGTGAGCTCATCTGTATTTGAAAAGATGATGCTGGCCACTGACGCTCAACCAGAACACAAGTCAGAATGCCAGAAGGAGCCTTGCCTCTTAATCTGCACTGCCCAAAAGAAATTTCTGCAATTATAGAAAAGTTTTATATTGTTGTTGTTCAATAGAATCACCAGATGTGGCTGTTGGACACTTGAAATGTGGCTAGAGTAACGGAAGAACGGGATTTGTAATATAGTTTAGTATTAGTTAGTTTACATTTAAATAGCCTCATATTTATGGCTCCCATATTGTCCAGGGCAGCTGTAGGTCAGCGGTCTCCTATCTTCTGAAAGGAATGCAGCCCTGCACACACCTTGATGTGAGCACAGCAAGACCCGTGTCAGACTTTGAAACTGTGGAGCTTTACGATGATAAATTGCTATTGTTTTAAGCCACTAAGTTTGTGGTTAATTTGTTATGGCAGCAGTAGAAAAGTAATAGTTATAAGTCTTGAATGGCACCATGAAAGGGGCTTTTGAATAAACATTATTTCAGGCTAAGAGTCATCAACTGAGACAATATATATTTTTTTCTTTTTGAAAACTTATTCTTTTTCCGGTCATCTCAGTAGTCTATGGTCATGACACAAAATTTGAAGAAAGCACAGGACATTATAAAGAGAAAGAAAGCAGGTAGCCATATCTCCCTTTCTGGAGGCCGATCCTAATGATATTTGAATTTATTCTCTCCAATTTTTTATTCATATTTTTATAGCAGAGATACATCATTTGTATGTCTGTATAGTACCTGGCAGAACAGTACATCTGTTTTAGGCACTAAATTTCAGAGCACAGCCTAATCCTATGTTGTACTGTATATTTTCTGAATATACCATTTTTAATATCAATTTTTTTTCTCACTTACCCCTTTAAAATAAAGATTTTTCTCATGTTATTAACAATTCCTAAGTACAAATATGGGTAGCCCAAGTGTCAACATTTTGGGGCTATAGTTTTTTTCAAAATAATTACAATGATTTCCTTTGTTGTTGAAAAGAAGCATTATTGGAAATAGAAATCTTTTTTTTTTTTTTTTTTTTGAGAGCAGTGTCACTGGCCCTCATATGTGGAACCTGAACCAGGGCTGCTGGCCACCACCACGCAACTCGGCCAGCCAGGAAATAGAAATCTTTTTAGGTTTAAAGGTGAAATTAGCATGATGCTGTCCTATGAATGGAGGCGAGGGGTGGGGACAAGTGTCCTATAAGTTTGTAAAATGATTTACTTGGAACTTGGAGATAGTTTATATTTTCTTTAAAATATATATATATATATATATATATATATATATATATATATATATATATATTAATTTAAGTTTATTGGGGTGACAATGGTTTATAAAGTTACATAGGTTCCAAGTGTACAATTTTGTAATATATCATCTATAGAGATAGTTTTTCTTTAAAATAATTTGATACATCACTGGATTTTCAACCCTTCAACACATGCCTACTTTTCAAGCAATATAATGGGACTTCTAAATGTTGTTAGTACATTGAGGTTTGTCCCAAGAGCTTGTGCATGAGGAAAACAAAGTGTCCCCCAGGGAATGCAACTGCAAAATTGGTGTGAAATGAATCAGGGCAGGGATATGCAAAGTTATTGAAAAACAATACAGAGCCAGCCAAGTGGCGCGGTGGTTGGGAGCTGGCTTAGGATGCCAGTGGCCCTGGTTCAGATCCCACATATGAGGGCCAGTGACACTGCGCTCAAAAAAAACCCCCCAAAAACAAAAAACAATACAGAGTCCAGGCCTATGTTACCCAAAAAGGGAAGACATACGTTAGAAAGTTATTAGCCCAGGAAGAAATAAGAAAGGAGTTCCTGGGGCATATACCGGCGGGGTCTGAGGTGGCACTGTGCACGGGGAGGGAGCTTAGCCAATGACCTCTGAAAAGACCAGTCTCTTTGGAAGACAGACGCCTCATTATTTTAGATGACATAGTTAACATCAGTTACCTTTCTTGTTTTATTCGCATATTCACCCAACAATTTCTGGTTAAAATATGGCTTCCTAGGTAAATCCACCTACGGGAAGAGATTTCTCTGGTCATACTGCCACAAGTATTGTATTTATCGTTGTGCATTATGAGATCGGTGTTGCAGTTCCATAAATGTTTCCTGAGTTTGGTTAATTCAAATGCACTCCTCAGATGTGGATCCATTTTTGGTGAGCTGACAACCAGACCTCTGAAAGGGCCTGTGGAGCAGATGGTCAGTTTCTGAACCAGGGACTTGCCAGGTGGGCTGGCTCTTCCCCTTCCATCACCTCCTTTGATGTTGTCATTAGCCAAGTTTAGGCTCCTGTTGTTATTTAAACAATTGCAGTGTATATTTGTCATAAGACAATAGGAAAAATCCAGTTATGATCCTAGTAGTTACTACAAAAGGATAGTAAGTTCAAATAAGAACAGTTAAATCAGAGAAGGATATAGATGCTTCTGCTAATAATAATGATGATGACAAATAACATTCATTGGGGATGCAAAATGTTTCAGGCATTGTGTTCTGCACTTGAAATGAGTTACTTCATTTAGTCCTAACAACCCCACGAAGAAGGTACATCATTATGTACAACTCACCATTGAGGAAATTGAAGCATCTAGAAGTCAAATGAAGGGCCAGTCGGCCGAGTGGCTCAGTTGGTTAAGAGCTTGCTCAAGAGTGCAAGCTGAGCTCTGAGCAACAACAGTTCGATGCCCAGCCTGAGCTGAGCTACCGCTAAGCTGCCAACAGGTGGCAGGATGGCTCACCTAAAAAAAAAAAAAAGGAGTAGAAGTCAAATGACACTGGCCCAAGGCCAGACATCTGAGAAGTGTAGGCCAAGGTCATAATTGAAGCAGTACAAATCTGCCCAAACTCTGAACCATATTGCTTCATGAAGGATCAGAAAGGAGGCTCTGGGGGAGACTAAGAGAGACAGACTCGAACTTCAGCTTCAGGAGTTGATGTCACCGTGGGGTTAAGCTTTCTTCTTTTTGATCCAGGTGTATCATTAACCATTCATCCACTGACTAGCCGGTCAGGGTTCAATTCTATTCTTGGCTCACCACTTAAACAGGGGAGGAGAGAATCTTCTAAGAGAACTAGATAAGAATTGGAAGGGGCTGGGGAAGAGTGATGGGGCATAGTGACAAAGAGGTCAAAGATAATACATATCTAATGAAAAGATTGCCAGATTAAAAAAATTAAATAGGAAAAAGTATATTTAAAGGAAAAAAAAAAAAGCTGTGAACATCAACAGAAGAGGAGGGAAGGGAGGTTTGATGCCCTCATAATCATTTTGAGGGAGAAAAACAGGGTGGACCAAAAGCCAGGTACCAGAAGAATCGTTACGTCCATCTGGAGAGGAGGTGAGGGGTAAGGGAAGCACGCTCAGCCAGAGGCCCGTCTGTATATTCCCTGCTTTGGAACTGGAAGTCCTTATAGCCTTTGAGATCTGGAACTGTTTTATTGCTTTTATAAACTACTAGCTATCTTCTTTTAGGGGGAAATAACAGATGGTCACGCTGAAACTGAGTTTTTTTATCTGAATCTTCAAAACCTTTTTGTGCACAATTTATGAAGTTCACTCCTTTGCAAATTCAGTGCTTTCTTGTAGTTTTCCTTTTGCGATGAGCCACAAGAGCCTCATTTTCGTTGGGCACTGCCTATTAGTGGCAAAACTCCTTTCTTATTTAATCAGCTTCTCCAAAGGAATAAAGCTGAGTCCAGATACATTCTCTTTATGAGGGTGAACAGATTTTGGCTGTCTGGCTAAAAATAACATGTGGAATCTGCCACCTGGGTCTCCCTTCCATATTCATTTGTATTTTTCTGCATTTTGCTCATGCAGTTTTCGAGCTAAGAGGTCAGACCCTGTGAGCATGAAAGAATTTTGACTGCGTCAAGTATGTGCGGCTGAGGTAAGGAGACTGCTGCAGCGCTGGGGAGAGGCTGACCCTGACTGGCCGTGCGGTTGGCAGGTGAGGCTGACATAGGCCCAAAGCCAGACCCTCTTGGATTCAGGATGAATAGAGGATTGTTGCACAAACTCTCTGTTGAGTGGGGAAAAAAATGAGTAAAATAGAATTGCCTATGAAAAATCCCTTGGAAATGATATGTTGTTTTTTTTTTCATATAATTTTCATAATTACTAAAAACCTGCAAGATAGTTGGATACACACCAGGCTCGGAAAACAAACAACTCAACCAAAATCAACTTTGCAGAGTTAAGCATATTCATAGCTCATTTTGTTCTGCAGGCTTATTTCCCAAATCACTTGGAATTAATACTGCTCTGATTTATTATTCAAATCTCTGAGTCCACCAGAGATACTCTCAACCAGCTTTTGTGCAATCTCTAAATGCTGCCTAGACTTTGGGAGGGCAGTTTCTTGGAGTGGCTGAGAACACAGGCCCTGGAACCAAAGTCTGGGTATAATCTAGGGTCTGCCACTTATAAGCTGCATGGCATTGGGCTAATTATTCAGTTCTTGAAGCTCTTCAGTTTTCCTGAACTGTAAAATAGACATAACAAGTACTTTCCAGGGTTGTTATGTGGATGAAATCATATACATATGCATGTATAAACCCACATATATGTATATATAGTATATGCTATATACTATATATATGTATGTATAAAGTGCTGGCATGTAGCACATGCACAATAAATGACAGCTGTATTGTTGTTCAGTTGCAAACTTTGCTACTATGTTGTTTTTGTGAAGGAAGAAATACTAGTCTCAGTGTTGAGTCTTGCTTACTTTAATTGTATTGGCTTAAGGGAGAGGACTGAGTCTATCTTAAAGAAAATTGTTTTTTGGAAATTCTGCATACTATATTCCTATTTTAGAGAATCATGAAGGCTCTAAAAAGTCTTGCAATAAAGAAACCGATTAAAATTCTTATATGCTGAATATTCTCAAAACTTACTTGATTAGAGAAACCATTTTTCCCAGTTATACCTCTTGATACCCTGTGGATTTACTGCTCTTCCAACATAGCAGATACACATTAGGAAATTCTGATCAGGTAAATAGCCAAAGCCATGGTCTTGTGAATATAGAAATGCCTATTTGAATCGTTGTACACTTTCTAGCTCTGTGACTCTGACAAAGCACTGAACTTGGCCGTCTCCTATTATTAGATAAGATTAGGTTCAGATGTTGTCGAAACATTTTCTATATGTGCTCATAATCCAGGCCATGCAGAGCAGACCTGGCACCCGAGACAAAAGGAAAAACCCATTATATCGATACTGTCTTCATTTAAAATGAAGTTCTTCATTTGCCTCACCCTATTCCTGACCCTGCCCATAATGCACTGAACATGCGACTGTCATACTATAATAATTTATTTATATACGTGTCCACAGTTAGACTGAAAACTCCTGCTAGGTCAAGAGCGTGCCACCTTAATCCCTACATCTACGATTCCTGGCTCAGTCCTGGCACAAAGTCATTTTCAATAAATATATCTCTGGCTGGAATGCTCTTCCCCTGGACATCCACACCTTCACTTCCTTCATGTTTCTACTTAAATATCATCATCAGAGAGGCCTTTCCTGTAAAATGGTGTCACCCTCACCATCACCTCAGTATTTATGCCTGTGTTTAATTTTTCTTCATGGCATTTATCATGATCCGTCAACTCTTTATTTTTTATTGCATATCTCTCTTGACTTACACCTTGGTTGAGCAGAATCTTGGTCTGCTTTTTCATTTCTACATCCCTCGTACCTAGTGTGGTGCCAGGTACATAATAGATAATCAATATTGGCTGAATAAAAAATTATTGAATGACTGAAAGAACAGATGAATGAATATCTTCTTTTTTTTCTTCATTGCCTCCTCTTACAAATGGAAATAATGCAACCTACCCCATCTGCTAATAGGAGTGAATACGAATATATGTGTGGTAACACCTAATATTAAGCTTTGCCCTTTGGCGGTGTTTGAGAAATGTTAATCTAGCTGAATATGAATGAAAAATGGTAATGCATATGAGGGGTTTCTGGTCTAATGAGCACCTCTGTACCAGCATTTTCTGATACCACAAAAAGAATGCTGGATACCATGTTGTCATTTATTGAAGGGTATTTTTTTGTTTGTTTGTTTGAGTGCAATGTCACTGGCCCTCATATGTGGGACCCGAACCGGGGCCACTGGCTTCCAAAGCCAGTGTTTAACCACCGTGCCACTCGGCCTGCCCGAGGGGTATTTTTATAAGCAGAATATTAATAAAGCAACAGTCACACTCCTTTTTTTTCTTTTTTTAAAGTAGAGTGTACATTTAATCAGAGACGGAAGTTAATGATTTTTCACCTTGTGGTTCTACATGTTGTAGGACCAGCATCAAGAGAAGACATTGGGCATTAGAGTCCTAGCTTCTGGGTTTGAATTCTGGCTCTACCCTTTGCTAATTATGGCTGATTTCAGATAGTTGCTTAACTTTCTTTTAAGCCTTACTTAGCTTCTTCATTTATAGAAGAATATCTTAAATAGCTGTGTCTCATATTTGCTATAATAATCTTGTGTGCTTATTTTACAAAATAGTAAATGTTAGTTGTTATTGTTCCTTTTTATTACAACTATCACTACTGCAGCCACCAACCCTACCACTACTACCAAGTAACATCTCCTGGGAATTTCTAAGCCAAGCAATAAGGGGAAAAAAATGCTACCCATAATTTATTTCTCTCATAAGCCGTTTGCAGATTTCAAAGCCAAAGGGAAGTCCAAACCAGTACAAATTGCATTAACTGATTATATTCACTGATGAAGCTCAGAAGCTGTTATTGCCACCAGTAAGCTGTCTTGTGGGCCCTCCTGCCACCTCAGGAAGTTTCCAATAGATTCTGAAAAATCTCTAGGACACCATCCCTTAGCTTCCAAGAAGGTTGTTGACTTGCATATGAACAAATGCAAATAATGTACGTTGTTGGTCTGTTAATGCTCCATTTCTTTGTTTCCTGTCTATGTGTTTATCAGAAAGTAAGCTAGCAGTTTTGCATAAATCAGTCTTTCCTAATGGGCCAAGACTATGTCATGAAAAAGTCTAGAGGTGCCACCTCAGTGCTCCGTGGAAGGGGAAGTCAGTAAGATGATGGGACCCTAGCCACAAAGCAGAGTCCAAGAAGCTGTTTTTGACAGTGAATCGTGAATTAAAGATTACATTGCTAAAAAGGTGTATTTGTTTATGCTCTGTTTTCCTGAGGACTTGAAAAGAGCTAGTAGCTTTGCTTGGGTGCTGTACTCCCACCTGTACTCCCTTTCTTTTACTATTCTTTCATTTCTTTTTGGAGAGATCACAGCAAACTCGAGTGTGTGTGTGTGTGTGTGTGTGTGTGTGTGCATTTACTCAGTAAGCACTAGAAAGAAATAATAGTCCCCTTAAAATAGAATTACTGGGAACATATCTCCTTAAAAGAAGCCGAGATAACAGATTTCATTAAAACTGTGCTTTAATGGAATTGGAGGGAACTGTATCATTAAGATGTGTTTGTAGAAGGTAGGTAGAAAGTGATTTTAATTATTGAATGTTTCTAAATATACTCCTCCACTCCTCCCCAACCAAGTAATGAAGATCTGTAGTTCCAGGAGAGACTATGTAATATCATTGAAGGGTGACTAGAGGTATCCAAACTGACCACGATTTGGCAAGGTCTCTTTTTAATTAGCGAAAACAGAGACAAACCTAAAGTTCTCTACTTGTATAGCGAAATGATATTTTGCCAAGTTCACCATGTTCCCTTTCAGGCAGTTATGAAGGTTTCATATTCCCTCTCCTAAGGGTTGGTTAGCTGCAGCTTATACATGGATCTACAGAACAGGCAATGTTCAGATTTTGGATTTCATCAGTGGAATTTGAAACTGGAGGCACAAATAGACCTCCATACACTTTTGGAGATTTTACTTTCCGGGTATCTTGCTTTCCAGGAAGTCAGGCCCAGGAGATAAGACATGTTATAGAGAAGCAGCTGTGGCCTGCATGGCTTGGGATAGTAGGTTAGGATAGCTGCCCCTAGGGATAAAGGTGCAGGGGCTGATGTGTGCAGCAAACATTTTCCTGTGTGGCCTGCAGTGGTGCAGATGGAGCCCAAGAACTGAAAGCTGGAGAAGCTTCACACTTGGAATCAGGAAGATGATGATGGGAACCACGTAGGAAAATGCATGTCTCAGGAGATGGATGGCCACAGCATAATGTTGGTCTATTAAACCTCCCTTTAAAAAAGAGGTCTTCATCACATGAATGTGTGACAGTTGTAAGCTTTGTTTGGGAAAGAATGGAAGATGAGTACATGAGTTAATACAGTAGAACTTTGAATGCTTAGCAGGAGACCTTTTTTTTAAAAAGATTTTATTGGGGAATTAGAGGAGAAGAACAGCGTTGGGGAATTGGGGAAGGGGAACAGACAAGTTGCTGTCCTTTTTGTTCTTCAGTCTAGTTGTGGAGGAAGTCGCTTCACTGGCCCATGTTGGTTTTATCATGGCGCTATTCCCCAGTGAGGCAGTCGCTTGCTGGCCATTGGACGGCCGCTCACGGTGCACAGCAGCTCATGAAAGCACACACCAGCTGCTAGTCATTCCCACTGCAGCCTACGCCGTTGCTGGCAATTCACAGCAGCCCAGCTCCAGATCGAGCTGTTGTTCACCATCTTAGCTATAGAGGGCGCAGCATCACTGGCCCTCAGTGAGATCCGAACGAGGGTCCTACTTCTCGGAGCTGGCTTCCCAAGCCAACTCTTAATCAATGCACCACTCCACTGGCCCAGGAGATTTTGATTTGATACATTTGTCAACTAGGAATGATTGTTTTCCTGGAAGGTAATCAATAAGGCAAAAAAAAAAATGCTTATATTGGAAGAATGCACAAAATATTAGGAGGAGCAAAGACATTCAAACTTTTAAGGGTAAGGGCTGGGTCTTACTCATTTTTAAATTCCTAGTGACTACTAGCACAGAGCCTAGTGCACAATTAGTGCTCAGTAAATACTTTTTGAATGAGAAAAAGAGAACAATTCTGTTTTGTGTTGTCACTGAAATCCAAATGGATTCCAATAATTCAGGTTAGATATGAGGAAGGTTTTTCTGGTGAGAAATTATTACCCTGTGAAATAGAAACTGAAGGAAAATGTGCAACATCTTGAGATGTCTCTATGGTTTAGACTTGTTCTAACCTAAATGTCAGATGTCAATATGCTGACTTTTCAACACTAAGATGTATATGACTTAATAATATTGTAAGATGAAGAGTGCTAAAAAAACAATTAGTCATGAAAAAAACATGAAGGAAACTTAAACGCCTATTGCTAAGTGAAAGGAACCAGTCTAATTATATTGTATAATTCCAACTATATGACATTATGGAAAAGGCAAATTTATAGAGATAGTAAAAAAAAAAAAAAATCAAGGTTTGGGGGAAGGAAAGGTGGATTAAATATGTGGAACACAGAGGGTTTTTAGTGTAATTATTTGTATGTTATTACAATGATGGATTCATGATATACATTTGTCAAAACCCAGAGAACTGTACAATACAAAGAGTGAACTCCAATGTAAGCTTTGGACTTCATTTAATAATAATGTTTCTATTGGTTTATCAATTATAATGCACTAATGCAAAGTATTAATATTAGGGAAAACTATTGGGGGGATAGGGCGGAGGGGAATATAGGAGAACTCTGTATTTTCTACTCAATTTTTCCATAAACCATAAAACTGCTTCTAAAAAATAGTCTATCAATTATTATTTTTAAAAAACTGCAAATCATTAAGATATAGAGGGAAGATGATTCTATTAATTTGAGGGACCATTTTTCTTTTCTGAAATGTTAGAGAGAACTGCTGTTCTTCTCTTTCTTTACTTATTAGAAAGGACTAAGAGGAATTGAGAAAAGAACCATTATTCTCCTCTGTCAGACAAAAATAACAGTAAATTGTAGCAAACAGTTCCTTTCTGCATATTCCAAGCTGGAAGACACAGGAGAAAAAAGATGCTTCTCTGACTTTTCTCTCTGGCAATTGATGGCTTATGTTCTTGGCAGTTAAAAGCAACAGACATGTGAGTAGGCATATGGAAATCAAAGGGCAGAATGTGGTTGAGTCCAGTCCTTTTTCAACATGTGCAGGGTCCAGTATTCAGAAGGAAATGGCAAATCCCATTCCTATAGATTTGATTTTGTTTCCTCCAGCATTTCCCTGGAGCGTATCCCAAGTTAACCTCATTTTTTAGACACACATTGGATCTCTTCATGTCGCCCAGCCTGCACTATGATGCCAAATAGTATTCCCAGTTTGTATTTTTCTTCTTTTGTTTTTTATGATGGGATGTATTTCATTCTTATCCAGCTATTAGAGAGCGGACCTAGCCTTCTGTCGATTTTTTTTAACTTTGTTAGAAATTGAGCAGATGGATTTGAATTCCTAATTTTCTTCAAAAATGTGCCAAGCACTTGTTCCTTATTTTCCCCTTGACCAATTCCTTGTGGCTTTGAATTTTTCCTCTTTAAAGGCATCTCATTTATTAGTCTTGTCTCTTTGTGTTCTAGGCATCTCATGTAGCCAAGCTCTACTCTCTTATTTTCATGTTATCCTCCTAGTTTCATACACCTAGTGTATATAGGTGTACACACATGTATTTTCAATGGAATAATTGAAAATCATATTACACTAAAGTAAAATTTATACTTATTGTGACTGTTGAAGAAAAGGAAAGAAAGATACCTTTGTCTAGTGTTTTATTGAGTAATAACTATGAATCAGTAAATCTGCAAAGTGTTTAGGACAAATTGTCTTAACTTAATCTCACAGAATGCCCCCAAGAAGTAGGCCAACAACCCCATTTTATAGGATAGGATATGCACTGGCCCAAGGCCAGCTATTAAGGAGCACAGCCAGGAGGCAAATTCAAATTTATCTTATTCTATGGTCTACTTTTCTCTTAATTAAAAGAGCTTTGGCTTTGTGATCTGAAAGATACAGGTTTGCATTCTTTCTTTGGGGAAGTAGGGACATATAGGACCGTAACTTAAGTTTCTTAAACCTTAGTTTCTATGTCTGTAAAATACAGACGATATGAATTTACTTTCAGTATTGCTCTGAGGATTAAGAGATAATGAAGTTAAATCCCTTGCACAGGCCTGGTATGCAGTAATTTGTGGTGCATCAATTCTTTTTTTTATATGAAAACTATTGTTTTTATTGATGATGATATAATTCATCTTGGGGCAGAAAAGTAAATGGTACTAAGCTGAGTCATATAAATTATCATATGTTACTAGATATGCGCCCTTTGCTAACTAAGCCACATGAGCCCTGTGACGGAAACTAGCGCTTAACTTGTTGGCAGTGTAGTCCTCTACTGACATCTGCAATCCCATTTCCCAGCCCTGTGGCCAGAACATTATTTGGAGGTCTGATTGTTTTGCTCCCTTTGTTAAGAGGCCATGTTTTTCTGGTCAGCAGCTTCCTCTACAATTTAATGCCAGACTTTCTTTTTCCATTAGCTCACCTGTCTGAAACCTTCCTACTGGACTGAAGTGATCTATTTTCCATCCTTAGTGAGACTCTTTTTGGATTACACGTCAGCCATCCGCATCTGCAGTCCTTGCTTTCTTTCTGCCACTGCCTGTGCAAATAGCAGAATTACATTGACTTGTTTTGCTGGCTTCCTCCTGCCTCTCTCACTACCAGGCAGATAGTAAAGCCTTACCTTGGCTGGGTGCTTACTTGCCTTTGCCACCAGTTTTAGGAGTTGAAATGCAGACCCCAAATTAGCCAAATGAAACAAAAGCAATAATGAACAACACAAACAAGCAACTAGTGACCTTTCATTCTATACCAAATGGAATATATGGTATTTTAAATTAAACACATTTTGAAGATCCTTCTTCTTGCTGTCATGTAGAGCTTCTTTTCTTTTTGTTTTCTTTCATACATCCATTTTTCAATCCTGCAAAGTCTGCCTTGTTTCCAGGCAAAAGAATTCAAGTCAGGCTATAACAACTCAATGGTAGCAGGGCTGGGTGGTGGGTTGCTGGTAGTTCCCTATATCTTAGTACTTTATGTATGTCAAGTTAATATAAATGAAACAAATATCTGAATGTCTATGATGTGCCAAATGAAACTTGCATGGTGCTGGGCATGAATTAGCTACATAGAAAAAGGTCCAGGAAGATGCAGGTGGGAGGGCAATTTAGAGTATTAAAAAGGATGCACAAAGATGCTACACTTGAGCCTAGTAGGAGGTCAACTTCTAGTTCTGATACAAACAGGAAGGTCTAGTTCCTACTAAGAGCTAGCAAGTGAAGTCCTCCCTGCTAGCAACCTTTGTGGCCCAAAGAGGTAGCTGAGTAGAGAAAGCCTAAGGGGGTGGGCGTGAGGGTGGGGGTGAGACAGAAAGGCACTTTGTAATGGTATTGATGGAAAGCAAAGTTGTCTTATTGGTATAATTGACTTGTGTTGTTGACTTAAAACATGAAGTTTGATCATTTGCAAACAGACAAATAGTTTTGTAATTTAAAGAAATCTGAGCTCTGATACAATAGAACAACAGCCTGGTTTGCCCTGTGACAGGATGAGAACAGAGAGGGAATGCAAAAGACCATCGAGCATCTGGACCAGGCAGGTATCATTCCTAGGTACATTGGGCTTAGGGTTCAACAACTTTTACTGTTGTAAGAAGGAGTTAGAATTTGCTACCAGAATTTTATGAAAATTAAATTTTGCTGTATATTAGCTATGCTTAAGGTAACTAACTATCATGAACTGCAAATAAAAATCCCCAAGCAGAAGCACTCCCCTAGGTTTTTTGATAGATGGCTAATTGGACCAGGTGGTCCAGACCAATCATTGTAGTCAAGGGCCCACAGGGAGCAATACCAGATACATGGAAATGATTACGGAAAGTGGTTTATTAAAGTGAACTTCTATTTCTTTACTATCAATCACAATAACATTGTGAGGAATATGAAACACAAATTCCCTTCCTTGGAATAGTTTACAATCTTGGGAAAGGCAGGCTATATTAAAGTGTAACAAATACACAAAATTATGTAATTTATATTTGATTATCATACTATACATGTGCATGGTAAAAGCAAGACAAGCACTAAAATGACAGAAAAGATTATAGTTTAAAAATACAGTCCCCTGACCTGCCACTCCCCACTACCAGAGTCAGCTTCTTTTAACTGCATCTGTTTTTAGATCTTCTGGTAGTCAAGAGCACAGCACTAAAAAAATATATGTAAGCTACTTTATTGATAGACATTATATATTATCTAATATTCTCCATGGCAATAGGATTTAGCTTACTAACCCCCTGTCATCCTATCTAAATTTATAATTGTGCTATGTGTTTATTTTCTACTAATTACTTTTATAAGTAATTAAATCTGTATTTTTCTGTTTCATCAACTGTGGATGGAATCTTCGGTTTTCTTTCATTATTTTCTAAAAGCTTCCTTTATCCCTTGACCAACTCCATTGTCAGAGCCTGTACTTTTGCAGTGTAAAAAGGCTGATAAATTTTACTTTCTGTTCTCTAAGGAGACTGAAGTCTGCCATGCTTTATATGCAAATTATTTAAGTAGCAATACATAGTTCTTTATAATAAAGTGCAATGTGTACAGTCCAGGTTATTCTAGTTATTTTCCCAGTTCTGAGACCTGAGGCATCAGTAAAGGTAAAATAGAAGAACCATTCATGGAAGCATTAAGACATGATCTGAGTCTTAAAAAGTGCAGAAGACTCGTATGGGCAGAAAGGGCTCAAAAGTGTGGAGGGTACAAGAAAACAGGATAAACAAAATGAGTTTCATGTAATCAGGTGATAGACAAGTGACATGGTTGTATGGAGAAATTTATTTCTTGGAGCAAAATGGTGGATAAAGTTGGAAAGGTAGTGAGAGCCAGATGGTTGGCTATGAGCCTCAGCTGTCTGCTTCCCAAAAGTTGTAGCCTACACTTTTCCTGCCTCCACTTCCTGCTCTCTCCCTCCACAACCTCTTTCAATCTGGTGTAAACCCACACAACTCTATTAAAATTGCTCACAAAGACCACCAGAAACTTATCCAATAGTTTCATCCTAACCAACATTCTCCTTTATGTCTTGATTACTTAAAACTGGTGATCAGCTACTTCTTTTTTTAAAGATTTCACTGGGGAATTGGGGGAGCGAACAACATTGGGGAACAGGGGAAGGGGAACAGACAAGCTGCTGTCCTTTTGTTCTTCAGTCTAGTTGCGGAGCACATCGCTCCACTGGCCCATGTTGGCATCATCACTGTGCTCTTCCCGGGTGAGGCAGATCGGTCACCGGCCTCTGGACGGCCGCTCACAGAGGCTCTTAGCAGCTCACACTGGCTGCCAGCTGCTCACGCTGGCCACTGACCACTCACCGCAGCCTTTGGCAGCCCACTGCAGCAGGGGCTGCAGCTATGCTGTCCCCGGGGACTCACAGCAGCCCAGCTCCAGGTGGAACTGTTGTTCACCATCTCAGCTGTAGAGGGCAGTGTCACTGGCCCTCATATGTGGGATCCGAACCGGGGCTGCTGGCGTCCCAAGCCAGCTCCCAACAACCGTGCCACCTGGCCGGCCCAAGTGATCAGCTACTTCTTGATACTTCTCATTCCATTTGTCATGTGGCAACTGAATTTTTCATGTTCTTCTCCTGTCCCTCTTAATATTTTCCTGATGTCTCTTTTAGTGGGTTTTCTTTAAGAGTCTGTTGGGTTTCTGCACTTGACCCTTGTCTCTCTCCACCAGCCATTCTGTTCACTTCTCTCTATCATATGCTCTGACTCCTGAGTCCCCACCTTGGACGTATTTCCCATGTTCCAGATCTACTTCACACCCCAATCTGAATAATTAATCAAAACTTTCACTGAGCATGTGCAAAACTTACCATAGTCCCTTCCATACCAGTTCTTCTTCCTGTTTTGTCCTCATAGTTTTGTCACTATCTTTTAAGTCAGCTGGATTCAGACTCTAATGATATAATTGCTCTTGATTTTCATTCCCGACTAACCTTCTTATCCAGTCAGTCACTGGATTCCTATCAATTCTCTACCTATGCCATTTCCCTAGAATTTCACCCTATCTTTACATTCCCAGTGTTGCAACCCTAGTAAGGCCCCCTTTTTGTTTTATCTGTATTGAAGCAAATTTCTCCTAAATATCTTCTAATGTCTCCCCGTTTTAATCAGCCCTTCACAGCAATACCAGACTGGGATAGGGTCCAGAATCATTTTATCCCTTGCTCAGAATCTTCAGTGGTTTCACATCACTGGCAGAATAGAGGCCTAATGCTTTTTATCTGGTTTGGACATTCAAGGTCATGCACATCAACCTTTCCAGAACTGTCTTCCATTATTTCCTTTTATGCAACCTATAGTCAGGCAATATTAGATTTCTCACTTTTCCCCCAACCTGACTTTCTTTGCTCCTCTGCCTGATTCCTGATTTGAATTCTTGCATTCTTTCACATAGAACTCAGTTTAATTGCTATCTATATCATGAAGACTTTCCTGTGTACCATCACTTCCCTCCCCTCCACTCCAGTTTCCTTCCACTGGGGTAACATGATTTGTTTCTGTTTCCTCCATAGTATATACAGCATTTTGCCTTATACTACTGAAATCTTTTTTTTTTTTTTTACTACTGAAATCTTATTTAGGGAAAATACAGCAGCTTAATTTTATATCACCTTTCCCATTATTTTATTGTTGGTAGAAGTTCGTTACTTACCATAATTAAAGAGTGAGTATTTTAGTGACAAAGATACGCCTTTTGAGATCAGAATATTTAGAGTATGGCTGCCATTAACCATTTTATCTTAAGCAAGTCACTGAACCTCTTGAGCTTATGTAAAATGGGGATAATATTTGTATCTCCAATTCTCTGAGAACCAATGAGTTAATATCTATGGAAAGACTCTGGAAACTGCAAGGTTCTATGTTTCTCTTTCTTTTCAAAGAGCTAACAGTTATAGCCATCTTCTGAAACACTCTCCACCAGCTTGTATTGCTGTAAGATCGGTGTTACTAATTCTGTTTCACAGAGAGGACAACTATAAGAAAGGGAAGCACTGAGAACTATTTATCGAAATAGATAGATATCACCTCCCTTGAAAGGATTCATTCCCCCAAAGGTGGTCTGTTTGCCCTGAAACTTTTTGTCAAGCACAGTGAAGTACTTATAACCACTGAGACAGGTCCAGAAATCCCCATTGCCTCAGTGTCCCTTTCAAACCCAGCCTGACTCCTGGCCCTTTTAACCAGGAAGGTGAGACAGGTCGTTTCAGAACTAAGGTAAAGAGTTTAGAGAAGGCCTTCAGGCTAGAAGCTCCCCGTGCCCACCAGAGGGCGTTCTATGCAGAGACAGTGGATCGTAGAATGGACAGACATGGAGTAGATTTGGAGCCTTGAAATTCTGCTTAAGTTTTTTACTTTAACCAAGTTACCTATCATTTTGGAACATGAAAATGGATACCTGTTTTGCATAATTGTTAAGATTAAATGAGGTCATACAAGTGAAAGCACCTAGCTCTAGTACTGGCACAGTGTTGTTACCCTGAGTTCCCTCTTTCTTTTCCTTCTTCCCATCTTCCCAACCCTTTCCCCCAACCTGGGTCAAGAAAGGCTTCCTACAAGGTGACTGTTGATCGAGCAGGCCCACATCCATTGACCTGTCTCAGGGTCCCCCAAATCTCCAGAGGTTGTCACTCTAAATATAGCTTTCGGAGAAACAGGGAAATGCAACCAGTCAGCAGCTCCTAGTGGCTTCACAAAAGCAGTTACTGGCAGGGAGCCCACAATTTGAGAGCGTGGAGACAAGAATAGTACTCAAGGCTAGTTCAGGGCTCTTTCTGCCAGTTTCTGCTGCCACTGCACATGTGGGCACAATTGGGGATTAACTCTTCCCTTCTTTCTGCAGTAGAGCCACAGTCTTATTAAGTACTAGCTGAAATTCAGTTCCTTCTAGAAAAATTATTTTTTATACTTAATAAAGTGGCACATTAAACCCATCGTATGTACAATACTTTTGTTTACAAGTCCTGGATTGGAAATATTGATTGCAGGCTTTTCAAGTTGATTACCAGGCTGAACTTGTGTATCCACTCGAGTGGGTTTTGTATAAATCACCACCAAAGTGAGACTTAGGCCTCTTGATAAAACACAGACTCTAGTTTAGCAGACACTTGCTCAGTTATTCTTCAAGTTCCTTTTAGGCATGATTACTGCCTTGCCGTGCTTTCCCCAAACACTTGGCTTTATTGTAGCTGATTGCACAAACCTGAGATATCAGATTCCATTTGGTCTGTTTCGGTGCCTAATTCATTAGTCTACCCTTGACAGAAAAGGGGAAGTATCTTTTCCCTCATCCTGAAGGCTAGTGGCAGTTGATATAGGTCATTGGCTTTCTGGATCCATGTCTAGTCTGGGTGTCTCAGAATAATAGTTGCTTTTTGGAGCCCAACAAGAATAGAACTAAAGTGTTAGGAAAGAGAAATCCCTCCATGAATTTTGTGGGAAAATAGGAACCCGACACACATACATAAAAAATAATCCAGTATTCTTTTCTTAATCAGATAAAGTCAAAGTTTGATTTCAGATATTAGCTGGTTCCTCCTGAAAAAGGTTGGGTGACATGGAATAACACTGAGATTGAGATAGCTTGGGGGACAGGCTTTTAGTTGAACAGGCAATTTCCAAGTGCCAGGAGTGAAGACCAGAAGTGAGATTTGCAAATGGCATTCATAATTTTAAAAATTGACCATTTAATGAGCACTTACTATGTGCCAGGCACTGGACTAATTGCTTTAGGTGCATGGTTCTAAATTGACCCTCAAAACAACCCTGTGATGTAGGTGTTATCCCTACTTCACAAATAAGAAAATCATAGTTTAGAGAGACCGTTACTTAACCAAAGTCATCCAGCAATAAATTCAAGACTCCTTTAAAGTCATAGCATAAATGACTTTTACCAGTTAAAAATATAAGAAAGTGTATTTTACTCAATTGTAACTTCTTATAGAATCAGCCTATCACATTGATTCCGTACCTACTACTCAAAAGAGTGCCCTAGTCCCTGAGGTGGCTGAGTTCTGGATTTACTTCAAGAAAGGCTTGTCTTACTCATTAGGGCTCATCTGCCAGGAGCCCTCCACCCCTAGCATGTGCTGCACCTCACCTTGTTCTTCTGCCTTCTCCACACTGCATTGTCATTGCCTGTTTGACAGTCCCTTTAGGTCGTGAGCAACCTAAAGGCGGGATAGGAATTGAGTGCTGTCTATCTGTCTATCCCAACTGTGGGCACAAGGCCTATAATACAATAGCTGTTCAGCAAATGTTGGATGAAAACAAATTACTTAGAGGACCAGCCAGCTAAGTCTTATGATGAATGAATCCAGATTATTTAAGTACAGATGGGGCCAACAGGAAATGAACACAGAATATTAGCGCAGAATTGACTTTCATGGAACTGTCTGGACCTACAGATCCCCCTTCAGAAAAGATGGTTGGGTTTTTTAGTGGAATTTTATGGAATTGTATGAACACAAACTTCACGTTTTGTCATTTGTTTTCTAACTGAATACTGGTATATAGCACCAATCAATATGCACTGTATGCTAGACCTGTGGGAGATACCAGGAAGTATAGGGGATTGCTGGGCCTCCTAAAGATTGTGTTAGGACATAGTCTCCACCCATTCAGGCTGCTTTGACAGAATACCATAGACCACATGGCTTATAAACGGCAGAAAGTTATTGCCCACAGTTCTGGAGCCTGAAAGTCTAAGATCAGGTACCAGCATTATTGATTTCTGGTGAGAGCCCACTCCTGGATTGTAGGCTGCCAACTTCCCCTTACATCCTCACATGGCAGAATGGGCAAGGGATCTGTCTGGGGCCTCTTTTATAAGAGCACTAATCCCAGTCATGAGGGCTCCACATTCAAGACCTAATCACCTCCCAAAGGCCCCACCTCATTATACCATCACCTTGGGGGTTAGGATTTCAACATATGGATTTGTGTGTGTGTGTGTGTGTGTGGTGGTGGTGGTGGTGGGGGGGGTGTTTTGACCATAACAGATGTATTTTTCAAAGCGCTCTCTCGGGGCCGGCCGAGTGGCGCATTGGTTAAGCGCTGGTTTTGGGATGCCAGCAGCCCTGGTTCGGATCCCACGTGAGGGCCAGTGACACTGCCCTCTACAGCTAACAACAGCTCCACCTGGAGCTGGGCTGTGCGAGCCCCGGTGATGGTGTGGGCTGCAGCCCCTGCTGCAGTGGGCTGCCATGGGGTACAGTGAGTGGCCCGCAGCCAGCGTGAGCGGCTGGCGGCCAGCGTGAGCTGCCAATAGCTGCGGTGAGCGACATCCAGAGGCCAGCGACCGATCTGCCTCATCCGGGAAGAACTCAATGAGGATACCAACAGTGAAGCAACATTCCTCCGCAACTAGACTGAAGAACAAAAGGACAGCAACTTGTCTGTTCCCCTTCCCCATTCCCCAACGCTGTTCCCCTCCGCCAATTCCCCAATAAAATTAAAAAAAAAAAAAAGCGCTCTCTCAAAATGACTGAAATCATTTGTGCCATTCAGAAAGGGACCTGGACAAAAAAAATGTCCTTCTGTGGGTTTATATGAAACTGTCCTGGGATTGAGGTTTTATCTTTTTTTTTTTGAGGGCAGTGTCACTGGCCCTCATATGTCGGACCCAAACCGGGGCGCTGGCGTCCCAAGCCAACGCATAACCACCGCGCCACTTGGCCGGTCCAAGGTTTTAAATATCAACAAAAACCTTGCCATATTCTGAAGAGGGACTTATGTGAAGGTTTCAGTTCAGCGATTTGTCATTTGAGTGTCTGCATCCTGTCTGTCACCTTGCTTTTAGAAATAGACATGGAAGTCTCAGGAAATGGAATATCAAGAAATCATTTATGGTGACGGATTGTGACTCTGTTCTCATTACCGTTTTTTTGCCAGGTGCCTGCCCCCGTGCTGTGGAAACGGAAGTAGACACTCTTTTGCTTTCTGGCACAGGCTCCTAAACTTACATCTATTTTCAGAGGATTGGGTATAGAATGTTTCATTATCACCAAGGGTTTCTGGGTTTGCAGTGTGTATTTTGTTAAGGAAAAAATTGTAGGGCTAAGATCAACTCCCCGGCTAAGAGACCCCAGGAAGAAGTTCTTATTTTTCATAATGGTCTGAAAGTAGAGTCGACCATGGTCTGTGTGTAGACGTGCGCCATGTAGAGCCTTCAGCCTTCACTCTTGTCGGCAATGTTCTGTCTTTTTGTTCTCTTTACTAATATGGGTTGATAAGAGAAGAAGACTCTGGCTTATGAAGGAGGCTGCCCAACTCACTCACCTACTTTCTGGTTTCATAGCTGGGGCTAGAAGACATCTTGAGGGATTACTGTGAAAGTCTCCACTTTTCCATTTATACTCTTGATCCAACTAAACTGTAATTTGTATAATGGTGGCAACTTATCTTGGGCTACTTATATATTTTCCCCACAGCACTTCTTACAGCATTCTGAATACAGAGAGGTGTTCAGTAAGTGTGGAGACAGGATGACCAAGACATTTGAAAATACATTTTTGAGTGGAAACACAATATCAATATGACCTTTGTTTTGTAGTGAGGGACAGGCATAAATTTAGCTTTTATTTAGTTTTGCCCTGCCCCCATTCCACTCCTTTTCTAGTCTTTCTCTTACCCTTTCTTTGCTTTCCCTGTCTGTCCTACCCTTTCCTTGCCTTTTAAAGAAAATATATTTGACTTGATCCTGAAAGATTTCTTAGGGTTTAGTACAACAAGATGCAGTAAAAAGACACAGGTTCCACGTAGGTTGCCTCTCAACCTTTGACTCTCGGTTTTGTAGATATAGTATCTTGTGGAGGTGGTTGCAAAGATTAGAGATTTGAAAAGTGGCTGCCATTATGAGTAACTGGCATCAAAGGAATTCAATAAATGACATAAATTATGTTGTTAATGAAAAACTTGAAATGGAAATTTACAACCCATTTTTGTTACTAAACTGAAACTATGTTAGTCATTCTACCAAACTCAGAAAACACAGCACCACAAAATTTCCATTCCTAGAATGTCTTCCATAGAGTTTTACAGCCAAGAGGAACAAAACCACACAGCACACTGTATTTTTTTGGTATGCAAGTAACTCATACTGCAATAATCTATTTTCCCACAACATTACACATTAAGTGTTAAAAAAAAATTTTTTTTGTGCATGATAAACCTATTTCTTTTTGCTTTTAAATGAGTGTTTGGAAAGCACGATATTTAAACCCCCAATATTGAGCACATGTGGGTGGATCTATGGGTGAATGATAAATGTGAAAGTTACTGTGAAGTATTAGCTGCATCCTTAAGCTATAGTTTAACAAACAATTGATGGAGAACAAAGGCCTTACCTATTTGACATGCTAAAGCCTGTGAAGGGTAAATATGTCAATGAAAGTGCTGAGCATAATAATTCAGAAGAAGAAAAACAAATTCCTCAAGCCTCATTTTCTTGATTACCAGTTTTCAGATTGATGTGACTTTGACACAGAATATTTCTACTTGGTGCACATCTCAAAATATCTTGTACTAATATAGCCTTTCATTCAAATTTTTAAAAGATTTGATTTATCAGAAGGAAGTGTGTTGTAAGAGAAGGATATAGAATTCAACAGTAAGCAGAAATGAGTCTGAAATGTGGCTTCACCATTACTAACAATATGATCTTGTGTATAATAAAATACAAATATTTGGTCTTTCTCTGCTGTTGCTGACACAGAACTCCTAAAACCTTTGGAATTGACTGTCTTTTCTATGCTAATGAGATGACTCATTGGAGAGGGAGAGGCCCTAGATAGTCGAGTGATTAGAAGGTTACAACTTTCCTCCCCAGCCCTTGACTTCCAGGGAGGGTTGAGGGGCTAGAGAATGAGTTCAGTTACCGATGGCCAATGATTAAACCAATCATATCCACAACGTGAAACCTCCATAAAATACCCTAAATTTCGAGTTGAGGGAGCTTCTGGGTTGGTGAGCACATTGATGTCCTAGGAAGTCTGCATGCCTGGAGAGGGCAAGGAAGCTCTGCACTAACCCCTTCCCTTCCTCCAACACTTTGTCCAATGCATCTCTTCCATTTGGCTGTTCCTGAGTGGTGGTGTCCTTTAAGCATAAGTGTTTTCCTGAGCTCCGTGTGACATTCTAGAGAATTATCAAACTTAATGGGCGGGGGATGTTAATGGGAATCCCTGAATTTGTAGTTGGCTGGGCAGAAGTGTGGGTCATCCTATTTGCATCTGGTGTTTCAAGTGGGGGCAGTCTTATGGGATTGAGCCCTTAACCTTTGGTGTCTGCACTTACTCTGAGTTGTTGGACACCCAGTTGATGTTGGAGAATTGGAGAGCTGGCATGGAAAAACGACATGTGTTTGGTGTCAGAAAAAACAACACAGATGATCTTAAGGAAGATTTTTCTTTCTATTTTTTTTTTTAACTACAATGAACTTTATTTTGTAATCTGTAAAACAACAACAAAAAACAGTAGGGTGGGCATCATAAAACATCAAAGGGTGGTTAGGAGGACTGAAGGTAATGGTGTACATAAATCTCCTAGCATAGTGTTTGCTATTTAGTTGTACATAGAAGTTAACTCCTCACCTCCATTTTTACACCTGATTTTTAAATGATTGCCAGATATCTGTGCTGTATTGTTACAATTTGGTAGAGAACATGGCAAAGAAAATGACTCATGATGGTTATAAATTACCTAGTGGAGGTATGGAAAGGAAAATCCTAGGAACTGTGCATGAAATGGAGAAATGCTGAGTTGTCCTTCAAAGTATATTAATAGACAGTTGAATAACAAATACGCCCAAATATTAATTAATAGCTTTATAAACTGAAGGGAAAGCTCTCATACTATTCCAGTCTTGTTCCCAATGAATTGGATGAAATTATGGAGGGCTTGCTTGGAAAATATATTGGGATGGAGAACCTGTGTGTTTGATCAGTGAGTATCTTAAATAATTTTTAGGCCCAGAGCTATGGACAGAAACCAAAAAGGTGAAATTTTCCAGAAAAAAAATGTAATGTTTAGTGTCAACACCAAGGTTGGTTATAGACTCCTACTCTGGGATGGTCAGGGGCTGTCCAAAGCATTGTCTCATTGCAGAGGCTATAAGGTAAGAGATGTTCACTGCGACAGAGTACCCAGAGAAGGTCAATGAGGTTGACAACGGGGTGGCTGAGGATGGGTATGGAAGCTATGCCAACTAGGGAAGTGTTCAAGGAACAGAATTGTTTCATTAAGAGAACAGGTATCTTAGCTTTATTGATTTATTTAAAGGGCTGCCACTTGTGAGGGGAGACAAGCTAATTCTGGTTACTCTAGAAAACAGTTGGTTTAGAACCAATGGGTTTATAATACTGAGAGGTAAAATCCAGGAGAGACTTTTCTAATAATTAAAGGAATTCAAAAGTTGAATAGACCACCTCACAGAGTAGAGAGCTCCTCATTACTGAAAATTTCAAGCAGAGACTGCATGATACAATGAAAAAGAAGCTAAACAAAGTCTACTGCAATTCCCACTCTATAAATCCTCTAAATTATTTTTAAAATATTGAACCACATTAAAACCAAAGAAAGCCATTCGTGATTCAGCTAACACTGGCAAATTAAATTTGTTTAAGTTTCTATCCTATATTAGATCTGCTTCCAAAGAGGGGAGATCCTGACACATTATGGGGTTGAGTGCACCACTCAAGACATGGGCATCCTCAGGTTTCTTTTTTTTTTTTTTTGAGGGCAGTGTCACTGGCCCTCATATGTGGGACCCAAACCAGGGCCGCTGGCTTCCCAAGCCAGCGCTTAACCACCGTGCCATTCGGCCGGTCCCTCAGGTTTCTATATTGACCTCTTTCTTGAACTACCTACTACCTCCCATTCACCAAATCACTGTCACCCGTAGTACATGCAGTGAGTAATCATACCTGAAGAGTCTTGCTGTGAAATGTATGTTCTTTCTTGATTATCTTGTAATGTTTCAATGTATATTTGTCTTATTATTTAGACTTTAAGAAGATGGGGGAAGAACAATTTGTTGAGGCAGACACACCACTAGTTGCCTATCAAGTATCCATTTCTCCCCTCTTGCTTGCTAACAGAATCCATATTTTACAACCTGCTTAGGAAAGAGAATCATTTCCCCAGTTTCCCTGGGAGGGGCACTAATGTGATACTTGCTAATGGGATTTAACTGGAAGTCAGCTGAGGACTTTTCAGGGCCCATTCTTGCCTTGAACATGGATTCACAACTGAAGCTAATACAGTTATCTTGAGACCATAAGAGAGATGCTGAGAGAATTTTAGAGACAATAACCCTGACATTGATGAGCCATTGAACAAATATCAACAGCTACCTTCCTCGGGACTTCTTGCTATATAAAATTAATAAATACCTATTTGTTTGTTTAAATCACTGCATTTGTGTTTTCCGCTGCTCTTAATTGAAAGTTTTCCTAATGGATCATTTGCCCATGACCTTTATTCAACAGTCAGTAAATATTAATAGAGCTTTGGCCATGTGCCATACGAAGTGCTAGTCACTGGATACAAAAGTGAATGAGACATGGGCCCTTCTTTCAGAGAAATCTCAGCTTCAGTCCTAAGGTCTGAAAGAAATCAGGCAGCAGCCTAATAAGAAGAGATAAATGCTCTGATTCTTCTGTCCATTCCTCTTCCTGGGGGCTGAACTGTGAGACAGATCCACGAGAATGGCTGGTGGACAGCTGAGTCAGGCGAGTGGCCTGGGATAGCTTAACACCTGAGCTCTGCGCTAGTCATGTGGTTCTCTGAGGGTTGTGGTGCTGAGACTTCGGTGGCATTTATACTTGGTGATTCAGCTGTTGAGAGAAAAGAGGTGTGTGTAGTGTTTACATTGATTTGATGGGGATGTTAAATAGCATTAATTTTCTGAGAACTTTATTTAGCTTTATTTATTTAAAAGGTATATTACCACTGTAAACTGTGAAGAAGGTATTTAGAGATTTCTATTTAAAAACCATGTGAATGCTCTTTGTAAGATATATTTTTAAAGTGACAGTTTATTCTCAAATAGCTTTATGGATCACGTATTAATATTTTCAGGGAAGATGATACATTCTTTTTAAAAACTATGTGTTTAAATAAACAGGAAAATAAGAATTTTAAGAGAGATCACAAAAAAGAAATACACCAAATGATCACCTAATGCCATTGAATGTTGGGATTTTATGTGATCAACAACATCTTTACTTTTCTCACTGTGTTCTAATTTTATTGTAATTAGGAAATATTTTTATACTCTAAAAAAATGAGTATAAAGAATTGTGTACCATGTCATGACAAATGAATTAACATAGAAACAGCAGAACCATTTTTAATGTGCTTATATAAATAGATTTGTATAATTATCATTAAGCATCATAAGAAGATACTGCTAAAAGGAACAGTTCTATTCATCAAATTGAAGTTGAATTTTATTACAATATACAACACAATATGTTAGATCATATTCTAAAGAGAGTGAGATAATGGTGACATTAAAGCCATTATAGTGAGTATATCTATGTATTATGTATCTGTGCATTAATACCTATTTATTTATTAAGCCGACAATGTTACATATCCAAAGCTTTGGTATCAGTAACCTAAAAGTGCTAATGCCTGGCTTCTGGGACCTTGAAAAGGGAGAGGAGACTATATACTCACTTATTTTTTGTGTGTGAAAGATTCCAGAATCTTCTATGGAGTGATTTTTTTTTTTTCCCTGAATGAGGATGCTTGATTCTTGAATCCATGAAGTCTCTATAAGAGCATCATGTAATTATATACATATTTTAGAGTTTGAAGTCCCTGCTTTTATTTTGAAGTGTGAAGAAATAGAGGCTTAGTGATAAAAATATATTATTCAATTATTTTTTCAACACTAACTCTAACTTGAAGTCCAAAGATGATTAAGTGATGGGTCCTGCATTACTAGCATTTAGTTCTGGGGTTGGTTTCAGTGCAGGGGAAGCAGGCAAGCTTGGTTCACGGGAAACCTAGGGAGTTATAAAGGGCCCATTGTTAACACTGAAAGTATCCTTTGACAGCAATTGTGGTCGGATGGAGTCATTGGTGATCCTCACTTGAGTAGATTTATCAGAAGGGTGGAACAGAAACCAGCTTGTGGAGGAGCAGAGAAGTAATGAGAAAGGGCAGGATTACAGTCTTCTTCTTCAAAGGTGACTAGGGGTGCTGGGACCAAAACATAAGGTCAGTTTAATGATGCCAAATTCTAGGTTTTAAAAAGAATAAGAATATTCCAGCTAATCAGGGACTAGCTTGTTGCCAAGTGACAAAAAATTCTTTCAATAATAATAATAATAATATTAATAAAGAAAAGCCAGAGAGTTCCAGGAGGCTTTGATAACAAAG
Organism: Aselliscus stoliczkanus; assembly: GCA_033961575.1. Lineage (NCBI taxonomy): Eukaryota > Metazoa > Chordata > Mammalia > Chiroptera > Hipposideridae > Aselliscus > Aselliscus stoliczkanus. Next base: position 182,666,489 of record CM066728.1, read on the forward strand.
CACAAACATGTTACAGTTTTTGGTGAAAGGAACTCAAAATAGTTTCCTCGCTAATTTCAACTCTTGTGAGCGTGCTTCTTCTCTGGCAGCTTAGCTTTATCTGTGTTGTGTCAGTTAGATTTGACCTGCGAGGGAAGATCTTTGCTTTTCATTTCTGTCAGTTGCAGGAGTTTCTTGCTGGGCAAGGCTTTTGCTTCATCCTCTTTAATAGTTGACCAAAGACCTAAGAGCCGGCAGTGAAGGAGGGAATCGCCTATTCAGAAACCAGCATAATTCTGAGAGTCCATTGAATGGAGAGGCCAGTCTAAGAGTCTGCCTTGGACCCTCCCTATTTGGGCTTTTATTATTCCAAAACTGGACTAAATGGGGAGGGGAAAAAAAGCAAGAAGAAGAAAGAAAGTTTCCTTTCCTGAATATTGAATTTATCTTTCAGGCACACACAGCAATTCTAAAGAGAAAAAAGGCTATTTAAAATGTCCTAAAAAAATAAAATAAAATGTCCTAAGCATTTTAAACTAAAAATCTTGAACTCTGAGTTCTAATTTTAGCCCTGATTTTATTCATAAATGTTATAGACAGAAAGAGACTTAGGGATACTCACATAGCTGAACTCCTCCATTTTACAGATGAGCAAGTTGAGGCCCAAGAGACTACAGCAACTTGCTCAAGGTGATGTAGCTATGCTCTTTTCTATTCAGTATCACCTTTGCAGCATTTCCCCTCCAAAAACAAACTCAAATTCCCTGAGGTCCATCCCATTTAAATGGTAAATTTCTTTTATACTTACGAAAACCCTTAGAATGTTTGTAGACAAATTTTTCTAAGAAGTCAGGACATCTTTAGTTCTTATCTCTTGTTTCATATCACTCGTGCTAAGTAAGGAACATGGGATCTTGGGGTCAGCTAATAGTCAGAAGATATGGCCTGACTTGTTCAAGATAAAAAGGAATTGAGAACAAGAGCTGGAAGTGACTTAAAAACCAAATCTATATTTAACAGAAGAGTGACTTTCTACAGTCTGCCCAACAAGGCTGAATCTTTAGATGTGGGGAATCACTGTTATTAATCACAGTGTATGCAGGTTATCAAAAATGATGACATATTTGACTCTACAGAATTTTCAGCCAGTTTATTTCCTTACCCTTATCCTCCAGCTTTCAGGTCAAATCAAGACTAAACAATGCCGTACATATTTTTGCTTTGAAATGATTTCACTGTTGTGACTTAAGTCTTCTATTTGCCATCTTGTATCACATAAACAAGCAAACAGTCAAACAGATCAATAAAAGGCTGATCTCTAATTCTTATCTCTTTTGCTGTGATATCCTGTTTTGTGTTGTCTGCAATTGAACAGGAAACAGGGTCTCCATAAATCATTTAGTCTTTGCCTGGACTTGGCCGGGATGGAGTGCAGGTTCCCTTCTCAGACACAGAATATTAGTTTGTCCTTTGCTTGACTGTTCCTTGATGAACTATATTTCTTAAATCTTTCTATTTTTTTCTAATGTATCCTAGCATTTGACCCTAAAAGCCAATATTTTGTTATTTTTGTTTTATGATTCCTCTTAACAACTTCTCCTTGGTTTAAGTGGAGGATGTGTCATGGGATTAAAACCACTAAGAGTTGGGGCAAGAACATCAGTTGTGGGACCTGGAACAATCTATAGTCCTAGGTAAAAAAGTAGTAGGAAAACCTTGCTATAGAATGAAAAATAAACAAAATAATAATAATTCCAGACAAGCCATACAATGATTTGAGATTTCTCAAGCTGTAGCAGTATAAGTAGACATTCCACCTGAAGAGAAGGCTACCGACCAGCAGATACGAGTATGAGTGATAGATAATTCTTCATTTTTGACTTAAATTGTAATTTCCTCCAGCCCAGCGTACACTCAGTAGTAACATATTGGTGATGGCTTCTGTTGAGAGAGCAGTTTTGGTTTTTCCTTGCCTCATTCTTATATTAAAAGGTCATTTCCTACCACTAGAAAGAAAATCTTTAAATGGCATTCTTGTGTTTATTTTCAGTAGTATATCTGTGATCTTTCCAAATTATTCATGAAAAGTAAAACATCAACAGTATGAAGTATGGAATTTTCTTTATTTCCTTTTCTAAAGAGTTTTTAAGTAGCAGTGGCTCCCAATTCTATAGTGTGACTTTGGGTGGATAATTACTGTAGAATACTGCAGACCTTTTTTTCCCCCGTAGGGTGATTGATTTTAACCTTTCTCCTCTGCCAAACCTTTGTTCTGTGCATGACATTTTAACCCCCACCACTTCCTATGTTCTATTTTGCTAAAGAAAATTGCATTTTCTATTTCTGGATAAAGCATGGTTGTTTGTGTCAGTCAATTTAACACAATACACCAGTTCTTATTTGTGCAGAGGAAGCACTAATACAATTCCAGCAGGAGATGGGTCCTGAGCCCGTGACCATTGGGCCCGGAAGACAGAAGCCACAATAATCCATTACCGACAAGGCTACTTAATGGTGATGTAGCACCTTTTTGTCTCCAAGACCTCTTGGTAATATGAAGTCCCATTTCCTGCCCTATACACACTCATCCTCCAAATGATACATGGACATAAAAGAAAATGGGTGTGTGGCATAATGGAAAGGGCAAGTGTTTTGGAGAGTCCAACCTAGCTTTTGAACCCCTGCTCTGCTGTTTACCAGCCTTGAACCATTAAATATATTACATACGTATCCTTTCTGAGCCCCTGGTTCTTCATTGAAAATAGGGAAAAAGATATAGTTTCTAATGTGCAGGGTCGATGCAAGAATGAAATAAGATAATGAACCTTTTAGCACACTGCATGTTCATGGGAGGCACTCAATAAATATTAATAGCTATTATGATGAAATAGCTCCTATAGGTTAAGAACATACTTCATTTTGATGAAACAAGCAGTTCTTATTATGAGATGTCTTTTGGTTAAAATTTTGGTTATGGACCTCCCGTCTTTTTGTTCCACCAAGTAAGTAGATCAGCTGTGGAAAAGTTTAAAATATTTGATTTCACTGCTATGTGTGCCTTCATTCATTAGGCAATATTTTAATGAATGCCCACTGGAATCTGTGCACTGTTTTGGATCCCTGAATCTAGAAGAAAACACAAAGAACAAAGAGCAGTATGATTGAAGGAAAGGAAAGAACATGGGCTGTAGCATAGGCTTCCCATCCTGGCTCTGCTATTTACTAACTATATGATTTGGGAAAGTTATATAGGAAGTTCTCTGCTAGATTCTGAATCTCTAAAATGTGAATAATAATAATACATGTTTCACAAGGCTGTGATAATAGATATAAAGCAGTTTTAACCCAGGATGTTATTCAAAATACTTACTAATCAGTATGGCAAGGGCACTGACTTATCAGAAAGAACCAGCTATAGAAAACTAGTAAACTGGTATGTATGCATATCAGCATGTCAGTGGAATATGAGCCCTGCCAGAATAAGACCGAGAATATAGTGGGACAGAGCCCAGGTTATAGTTTGGGGGTTGGGAGTTGTATTGTTTCTATTTTTTATTATCTGTATATGATGATGTTGTGACACCTTAAAAACCTTTCTGGCTGGGGAGAGACTGGCCCTTTGGGGACTAGCCAATTCTTAGAGATAGCAAAGAGCTCAGCCAAGAGTTTGTCTTTGATAAACATAAATTTGATAAGCAAACTAACCAATCCACGGTCAGGCCTCCTCTCTCTGGCCCTTGTACCCCAGGAGGCAGTATTCCTCTGCCCTAATCATCCCAGAGCCCCAGGCACTAGGGTCCACCCTTAGAGCTTAAAGCCTGAAGAAATTATTCACTCTAACCAACCCTAAAATGTTTACCCTGCCCTGCCTTCCCTTGCGGAAAGAAACCCCAATAATGACTCTGACCTATGCTTTCCCCTGCTCCTTTCTTCTGCCTCCTGACCAAAACCTGGCCCTTCCCCTGTGACCCTGTGTGGTGGGCAATGCCTCCCATTTCTAGGACATGTAAGTATAAGAAACTTTGTTTTCCTGAGCCTGTTTCTGTCTCCTCTCCTGGCCACACCTGACTGATCATCACGTAAAAGAACATAAAATAGGAGTGGACAGAGGGACAAACATCCGGACGATTGTCATATAGTTTGAAATATACTATGATAAAAGCACAAGATAAGAGCACATTGTAGGGAGCCACTGAATCTAACTGGGGGGATTCAAGAATGGGAAAGAACAAAAGAGATAACATTTGAGCTGAGTGTTGAAGGATGAGTGGGAGGGTTTGTCAGGGCTGAGATCCTTCATGGAGAGGAAAGAGCACGTACCACAGCATGAAAATTCACACATGTGTTTCAGGAGGTATAGGGGCTAGGAGGGGGTTTGGAGGCTGGGCAAAGGATTACTGGAAATGTAGGTAAGGGCTTAATCTTGAAGGACCTTCCAAGCCATGCTGTTGTAGTGTGAGAAGTCATTGGAAAGGGGGAGATGTGGGATGGAGGAAAACCAGTGAGTGATGTGTCTATGTTGGTCAGTGAGAGATATGAGGACCTGGACTAGGGGTATCTCACAGCAGGAGAGCACAGATCTGCAGATGCTTTAGACATGGAATAGATGGACTGTGTCAGTGACTGGGTAAAGGGATGAGGGAAGGAAGCAGCTGAAGACAACTCTTGGGTTTTTATCTTGAGTGACAGGTGCATGTAGAGATCCCAGAAGAGAGAACGGTTTTGGGATGAAGCATTTCTCTATTGTTTGTGTAACTGTGTCATTCCCCTGCCTGCCAGGTCAAGTAAGGCTTTTTTTATTTAATTTTTTTTTTTAATTTTTTTTTTTTTTTGGTCTCACAGCTGTAAATATTTCATGCCAGTGGCCATGTTTTCTGTTTTATTTTGGGACTGACACTGTAACTGGTTTTTCAGTTTAAATTACTCAGGAGCGGAAGGGCCATTTTTGTCTTCAGGGATATGTTTAGTGCTGAAGATGGTAGACAGTTGGGTGTGGGTGAGGACTGATAGCGCCTGAGGTCTTGCAGCTTAGAAGTAACATCTTGTCATTTGAGAATAACACTGCCAAAGGTGTGTGGGTGTATCTTTGAAGAAACAAAACAAAAAAAAAAGCATGACCAGCAATCTGATCTATGCTAGATGCCTGTAAAAATCATTATTTTATGTATTGTTTTAACTCTTGTGGAACTGTCTTACTGATCTCAGAAATGGCCCCTGTGTTCAAAGGAAACTGTCCCACTGCTCTCGGGGGTAGTTGGCCCGCCTGTCAGTTGATTTGGGGTATGGGGTGGGAAGGGCACTCTCCTATTATACTGATTCATTTAAAATGTTGTTTTTGTGTCTCCAGTCTCACCTCCTTGACAGTAGTTAGTAATCAGCCACTCCTGGGGCTATGAAGCTCAGTAAGCCCCAGCCCACGTGTTCCAGTAAGCGTCACTTTAGAACCCTGGAGGCTGCACACAAGACAAGGCTTCCATCCCCTTACTGCTCTGCCGGTACTGGAATAACTTCAATGGGAAGAGAGATTTATAAGAGGATTTCTTTTTTATCAAAACAGGTGCCTATCCAACATTTTGATTCTGAAGAGATTGGCAGTGGTGTGTGGAATTTTCTTGACAAAACACTTTTCAGTTGTTTCAAGTTTCCATTTTTCTAAAAACCTATCAAGAGCTAGGTGCTTTGTACCCATCATACATTTACTAGTATAACAACCACTATGGTCTACGTATAGTGAGTTCTACATGTGTCAGGGCTCATGTTAAGCATTTTGCACAAATAACCTGAATTCATTTTCACAACAATACCATGAGGTGGGACCATGGTTACCCCAGTTCTCAGATAAGGAAGCTGGGGCATAGAGAAGTAAAGTCACTTGCTTAGCTTCACTCGGCTATAATGGTTGGGCCAGGAGAATTTGCACTCCTAGTCATCACATTCTACAACCCTGCCAGATATATAAATATAAATATTTTCAAATTTAAAGGAGATGAATAGAGGTTTAGCGAAGTTTAGAATCCAGAACTCAGGTCTTTCTGATTGGAATGCCATGTTGTTTTCCCAGGTTATTAGGTGCCTCTGGCTAAACCTCGGGAACAAAACATTACTTTCTGTGAATTGTTTGATCACGCACTGACACTGAATCCTGGGACCTTCAGAGTGAGCTGAAGAAAGTGGTATTGGTTTATGGTGTGGTACTGCTTCTGGTCTTACATCTGATTGCACTATTATTTCTCACCCTTGATGGTAGAAACTACATAAAATGAGAATATTTGCATCATAAATTATTAACTATTAAATCCCAGAGTCACTTTGGGCTTGTAACATTGCTGACTCTTCACTGTATATGAAAAGCTATGCCATTAAGGCCAATATATGGGAAGGTTTCTACCTCCTTCTCTGGAGTTTACATTCTTCTGAGGATGTAAATACAGGACAGCTAGTTATATTTATGCAAAATATATATACACATAGAGTGTTGAAACATAAAAACAACACATGATTTAGAAGAATTTCCGTAAGTGATCTGGGCATCTCCAGATGTAGAGATCATATGGCTTCCAATGACATGGGTCCTTCAGAGAGATCTAAGCCATGCTCGGAATATGTGCGTTGAGGGGCTCTTAGGGATAGGGGACCATTTTAATATCCATATTCTAGTTTTTCAGCCTCATTAATGATAAACAATTGCATTTTCAGGAAGGTTGACAGAATACAACAGAGAAAAACTCAATTGTAGGATCCAGCCCGCCCTTTTGAGTTGAACTAGCCAAAAGCACAGCTCTGTGTCATACAGCAAATTTAACACACTTAGCAGAATTTGAGGCTCAAGCTCTGAAATCAGAAATATATAGAGGACGGCATAGAATCAGCTCCCAAGGGGCCCAAACACCTCTCTTGCTAATCAAGTGGAAAGGATAAAAAAATGAAAAGTGAAGAGGGACGAGATGAAGGAGGAATGGACCTGAGAGTTATCAGATTATCTACGTGCCAGGGTTGTGGTTTCATACCATCTTCATAACAGCTAGGGGGGAGCAGATACTTTTCTTAATTCCATGTTGTAGTTTTAGAAACTGAGGTTTCAGAGGTTAAGGGATTTGTCCAAGGTCATGCAGCTAGGAAATGGTATACTCATTGTCTGTGTCCAACTTTTTCTGATACAAGCAAAAGCCTGTCCTCTTTCTACCCCAGCATAAGCTTTCCTGAAAGACTTCAAATCACTGCCAAATGGCATTTGCAGTCTCTGGGTACATCCTGCATTGATATTTGGCAGGAACTGTGGAAACCAAAGGTGAGCACTGTGACCAGATCCAGCTGAGGACTCTTCAGTTTTCTCTCTTCCCGGGCTCCTGGGCAATAAGCACAGTCCTCCCTTTACACACCAGGCTCCATTTGTTCTTTGTACCACGGTGCAGCCCCAGTGCCTACAGTGCAGAATGCAATTAATTTTCCCAATATTCTCTAATTTTTGGCATGAACTGAATACAGCCAGAGAAACTAAGCCAAGATCGCATCAAGGACTTATGCTTGTGTCTGTGTGGAGGGATGTGCAGTTGCCATAGCAGCAATCAATCTGCTAAATAAGTGGCAACATAAACTGATTCAAAGGCAAAGACTGATTTGGGTCAGAGAATCGCACTCTATAAAAAAAGACTTCTCTGTGACTTCGGAGGATCTTTTAGCTTTTTTGGATGGCTCTAGAAATGCAGAATGAGTGACGGCTCAGATGCAAGAGGGGTGTGTATGTCTCAAGAGATGAGCAGTATACACTTTCTGTGTATTAGAATGGGGGAGTCCATGGCACATGCTATAAAGCTGCTCTTCTGCTGCATATCACTTGCCAGAGACTTAGAACCAATGACAAACATAATAGCATCCAGGTATTGAGTTCTCCCCTATGATCGTTTGGTCAACAGTCCTGCCAAGTGTGAGGTGTCCCCACCCTTCCATAGATGCAGACACCGGTTCATATGCCCAGAGTCATGTAACCACCGAGGGGTGATTCCAGATTCAACCTGACATCTGCTTGATACAGATGCCATCCCTTCTTCACCCTGCCACACAGCTTCTCTTCCTTGGATTTTCTCAAAAAGAAAGGACATTTCTTCTTGGCCACTCTCATGACAAGGACTGCAGTGTTCTGATTCTGCTCTGTATAATGTGGAATGCTGTTAATTACAATAGTTTTAACCCAACACAAAAACTAAATCTTAGAGCAAGAGGACTTGGCATTCCCAGAGGTAGTGCTGACCAGGTTTGGGGTGATTTATGTTGTCAAGCTGAAATGAGGGGTGTGAAGCTATCTTTTTACTTTTCCTCTGATTTTTAGAAGGGTACCAGATAGTCTATTGTCTCCATTTTGATCTAGCCTAGCTCTTGGGTGAACTTTGGCTAGGGAGAAAGCATTTCTGAACTATAAGAGGTGGCATACTGTAAAACAGAAAGCACAGGCTTGATATATTCTGTGTTGGGCTATGGTCTCTGCCACTTTCTAGGGATCTTGATCTTGGGTATTTTACTTGTATTCTTTTGGCCACTGTTCTCAGCTCTATAAAATTGGGATGATGATGATGATGATGATGATGATGACAGTGGTGGTGGTGGTGGTAATACCACCTAGCTCTCAGTTGCTTAGAATGCTTTTTGGAGTGAGTCAGAGGTAAAAATTGCCTCACTTAAGCTAGAGGAATACAGATACCTGCAGATTCCTTTGCATCATGGAGTATATTTCCCCACCCATGTATCCCAATTATTTGTTTATTTCTGTTATTTTGCTTAGTGGCCCTAAATTAAATGGTTGTGGGATGAATGAAGCCTAAGAAAACACTTAACAGAGTACCCGTCATATGGCTAGGGTTCAATAAATGTTAGGTTCCTATTGCAACAAAGCCTAAACATTAGATAATCCTTCATCTTTAGATCTAGTTTTTAGTGACTAGACTTGGTACTACAGAGGAGCTTGATCCTCAGAAGCCTGGAGGAAGGAGATTTAAACTTACTTTGTTTTCTGTTCCTCATTTTTGACTCTAACTGAAAGTCAGGTGGTAAGGCCAGCGCTTTGGACTGAATTCCTGTCTGGAGGCCTCACATTTCCCGGGCCCTGCACCACAGAGCTGGGTCAGGAATGCTGGCAGTGAACTTTATGCAATGTGCAATTTGCCTCAGCTGTGCCAGCTGGAATACACCTCTAGGAGCCGAGTAGTGAGTTCATTTGGGGGATCCTACTGTTCTTTAGCCTCTCAGCTAAAAGGACGGTGATTTCTGGTGAAAATACAGCCTTCAAGCCAGCTCTTTTCACATGGACTGTCAGTGGTTTATAAACATCGTACAGGCAGGGCTAGGCTGCATTTTGAGCTAGTGACCTAGAGGTGAAAGTTCTGCCCATCCCTTCTCATCATTCTTCCCCATGAAGTGATATTTTTGCATTGACCTATAGCCCCTCTACTGGTTTTCTGTGCACGGCACTGCTGTAATTTGTGGCTTCAAAATAACTGCTCAGTTTTGGTTTTCTTTTTCCCCTGTGTGTGGGCATTGATTTTTTTTTGGAAAAAAATCCTGTGCCTGCTATCTGAATATCTCCAAATTAGACTACTTGCACAAATCTACCAATTGACTTTCATAGATTGAATCCAAGTCTGCGACTGTTGGAGGGGAAATGAGATTTTGTGGCTTCCCAAGTTACCTTCAGCACTTGTGTCTGAATGCAGACACATTTCCCAAATTCAAGATACAAAGGTAGGCAAGAGTTGCTGAGAGCCTGGAAGCAGGCTGTAATCATGAACAGGTAAATTATCTCTGCCCTGAGAAAGTGGAAGTAGTAAATGAAATGTTAGTCTACTTCACTAGGTCTGTATGTTAGGATGCCACACCATCCTGCTTCTCTGATTACAGTTAGAGTCGCAGCTCCCATTCATGTCTGCCTTTTCTTTTGTTCTTTTTCTCTTTATATTCTAGTGAGTGTTGGTTTACTTCAACTTCTCTGTGTTCTACCAGTTAAGCCCAAAATTGGCTACTGAGTACAAATGAAAGGGAGGCGGCAGTGAGAAAGTGGGCACATCCAATGGCTAATAAGGTTGAAAATTGCTCCTCTAGTCTTGCCCATGTCATTCCTCTCCTGGCAGCAGTGTTGAGCTTTGCATGACAGTAACTTACCAGCCTGAATCTCTGGGCAGTCCTGAGTAAAACTGTGTAGGGGACAAAGCATGTTATTTGAGCCTATCCTCTCCTAATCTTACCTCACTGCTCAAATTTCAGAGCACATCTGGGCTCCTCTACATGCAAGAAGATTGGATCACCTTTGTCAAGATTTATTATATGCCAGCCATTATTCTAAGTGCCTTCTATGGATCCTCTTATGATTGTCTTGTAAAACCCTAAAAATAAACTAACATCATCTCCACTGACAGATGAGCAAGCTGAAGCAACAGAGAAGTCTAGTACTTGTCTGAAGATCACACAGCCACAAGGAAGTGGGAATAGAGTTCAAATCCAGGCAGATTGCCTTGACAGCATTCTTACATTAGTTTCTAGTTATGAAAGCATTCTGTGTTCATTGTAGAAGACCTGGAAGATAATAAAACACACACAGAGAAAATAAAAGCATGCACTCTCTCTACTTCTCTGATTAAACCACAGTTACAACATGTTATTGCATTTCACTCCATTGCTTTATCAAAAAATATATAAATGTTACACACACACACACACACACAAACACAAACACACACACACACACATACATACATATGTATATAGTGAACCCTAACCATATGACATGGTGGTCTGCCCTGGAGGATGCTGTTTCATTTCTGCCTTTGGTGAGTATTGTTTAGGTTTGATCAGCTACTGTGCAAATAACACCCAAAGCTCAGTTATTTGATGCACTCATTCCCCCTTGCTGTGTAAAGTAGATCGGGGCAGATGTATGGGGAGGAATATGATGGTTGTGCTCCTGCAGTCATTTTTGGTCCCAGGTTTCCCTGGGAATCCCACTCATATTTCATTGGCCAGAACTCAGTCTCAAGGCCATGCCTGATCCATCGAAATGTGGGGACTGAAGGTGGCCCTCAGGAGAAAAGGAAGTGGGGTTTGGTGGACACCCACCTCCAGTGCCCGTGCATATGACTATAGTTATAGAAGACTTTCACTTTTAAGGGTGGTGTCACCAAAACCACAAGTCAGGCTTTCTGGTTTGGGGATATCCCATTCTCACAACTATTTAATTTATGAAATTTAGCTAATTCAATTTGAGTTTATAGTCTGGCTCATTGGCCTAGATTTTCTATGTTTGCTTCTTATCCAGAATGTATTTTTCATCTTTGTCACTATGTGGTAAAGCTCTTAGAGAGTAAAAGTATTTATACCTTCTACTTTCACTCTATTGTAGAAGTGATGATTGTGAATCAACCATCAAATTTAAATGCAAAGTCTTATACTCTATCAAAATATTTTCCCTACTAATTTAGTGAAACCTTAAAAAGAATATGGTAAATCAGAAGCTTGTGAAAGGTGGAAAAATTAGTAAGACGGCATGTTCAGATTACATTTATCATAGAAGAAACTGCAAGCATTATTTTCAGTTTGATTTTATTTATCTTTATGAAAGTATGACTTGAATGTGCCTTTTGTCCTACTGTCCATGTAGAACATTTGCTGTTTGTACGTTGTTCCCCACCAAACTGATTAGTCTGTCATACAAGCCATATACTGCTTTGTTTTGCTCTGTCACCTCCATACCTGCCTTATTTAATTCTATGCATTCAGGAGTGTGTTATAGAGAATATAACTGGCATTGCCAACATACCAGCAATGAGACTGCCTCTGTGTGTGTGTGTGTGTGTGTGTGTGTGTGTGTGTGTGTGTATAAGAATCTGCTGCTAGGTAAGGAAACAGATTTTAGTTTCAAATTATACAGGAACAGTTATAAACCCCAAGGATAGGAGTTGTTAAAATACAAAATCTATTTTGGTAATATCATTTTAAGAATTAATAGTTAATAGTCAGGGTTTTTTTGGTTTGGTTTGGTTTGGTTTGGTTTGGTTTCTCCCTTTATGCCTTTTACTCTGTCTCTCCCCTCTTCTTTGGCAGCCCATCAGTCTAGAAGAGTCAGAGTGAAAAATGAGATGCTGAGCAGCCCTTTTTAAATTTTTTTATTATTATTATTATTTTTAGTTGAGCCATCCTGCCACCTGTTGGCAGTTCAGCAGCAGCTCAGCTCAGGCTGGCATCGAACTGCTGTTGCTCAGAGCTCAGCTCGCACTCTTGAGCGAGCTCTTAACCAACTGAGCCATTTCGCCGCCCCATGAGCAGCCCTTTTCCACCAGCATAACTTCCCCCACTATAGCAGGTTGTTAACTCTTATTCATTCTTCAGATCTCAACGCAAAGACACTGACTTGAAGAGGGCTTTCCTGACCAATGAAGCTTGGCTTGGATCTCTTGCGGTTGGCCTCCTGCACATTCTCTATCCAGTGCTGAACACGCTTCATTGTATTATAGTACTCTTAAAATTATCTTCTGGCAGATTATCCACTGTATCCTGGTACCTAGCACAATTTATGGCACTTGGTTGACACTCAACAAATATCTGTTTGAATGAATGAATGAATGAATAGTGTAAATAGGACGGACTTTGGAAACAGGTAAACCTGGGGTTCTACTTTGACTGCTGGTTCCTAGCTTCAGGTTTGTGGGTAATTTATTTAATCTTTTTATGACCCAGTCACCATCACTGCAATATTAAGATAGTAGGTCCTAATTGCATGCTTGTTCTGAGGATGAAGTGAGACAATGTACATGTAGCTCCTAGGAGAATTCCTATCACATGGATGCAAATTAAATGTCAGTGTTATAGTCCTTAGGGATCAGTGGAGGATTTGGAGCTGGGGAGTAACAGAATGAAAGTTGTGCGTTATGAAAGATGAATCTGGTGGCATGGGGCAGAAGAGATGAGAAAGGGAGTGGAGATGCTGTTGTAGTCTTCTTAGTATGAGGTGATGGGGTCTGAACTCGTTTAGTTATGGTTATGTTCCCAGATGCCATCGCTGGGTGGAGAGGTTCACTTTGTCGAACCATTTAAGTGGCATAGGAATGTGACAAATACTCAATGAGCCGCCTTATCGAGCTGCTGGCCATTTTGCCAACAGGTGTTGGCTTGGGTTAGTCAGCCTCGTAACCAAAGAGGAACAGTGACTCATTTAGATCCTCTTTGAAAATGGGTTTATTTTAAGGATATCCTGCAAATGAAACAGGAAGACTTTGAGGATCCAAGACAGTTCTTCTCTCCCTCTTGACTTTTACCGCTTTACTGTGGTGTGCCTGCTTCTTTCTGTATATTTACTTTTTTAGAATTTTTCTCTTGCTGATGACTTTCCACACTTCTCTGGTACAAACTCCACAGGGCAATTATCCGTTTGTCTTAGTTACCATCACTCCATTTGTGCTAGACCAACTCATGGGTCCTCAACCTGACTGGGAATGAACATCTTTTGGGCCTATTCTTCTCCCTGACGAGCATAAACTATTGGGTTATCAGAAAGGTCATGACATATTTTTTCTATGTTTTTCATTGCAAAAATGCATCATGACTTCTCTGACAACACAATAGAAAGGGATGTCGGAGATGGCAGATAGCATGTCTGGCATGCCCAGGGCAGAACAGTTCAGAGGGCAACACAATTTCTCTAGTGCTATTGGGAAAACTGATCCTGCCTGTTGATATAAACATAGGCTTGGTATGATGGCAGCCCAGTGACATAAGCAAGAAAACATGGCTTCAGGAACACCTGACAGGGAGGTAAATAGGAAATCATAACACAGAGTGCCCCATGAAAAATGCAGTTAGTAATTCAAGAAATAATTATGGGTGCCTTCTATGTGCCAAGCACTGTGCTAGGTGCTGAAGATATAGTGGTTGAAAAGACAGAGCCCAGGCCCTTATGAAGTTTACACTTTAGTGTGGGAAGGCAACAAAAAGATAAGCAAATAAATATGTAATATAATAACAAGTGAAGATAAACCTATGAAGACAAATATAGTATCATAAGGCACCACTGGGTACGGTAGATCACCAATCCTATTTACTCTTCCACATGGACAAAAAGATAAATTGTATTTCCTAACCTCCTCCATTGCACTTCTGCTGTGACCATGGGAGTGAGTTCTGGCCATTGAAATGTGGTAAGAAGGGATGTGTCCAGTTTCCAAGCCTGGCCCATAAAAACTTCCCACTCGTGCTCCTCTGTTCTCATTTCCATTTTGGCTGGCTCGGATGGAGACAAATACTGGGGCAACTGGACATCCTTTGTTAAAACTTTTGGGGCTATAGGATGGGACCCCTGAATCACTGCATGGAGGAAATCTGCCCTACTAGGAATGCCTACATTTTATGGTAATGTAAGTGAGAAATAAACTATAATTTCATTATACTAGCGGTCCTCACAGTGTGGTCATTCAGTGAGCAACATCAGCATCACTTGGGATCTTATACATGCAAATTCTTGGATCCCACCCCAGATACACTGAAATAGGAACTTGGAAGGGTGGGCCCAGCTATCTGGGTTTAACAAGCCCTCCAGATGATTCTGGCACATACTAAAGCTTATGACTCTTCTAAACCACATCTATTACATCAGCAAGCATTCTCTTAATTAATACAAATAACTTGAATGGTGGAGGTGGGGTTAACAATTTGAAATGGAGCGGCCAGAGAAAGCCATTCTGAGGACGTGACTTTTTTTTTTTTAAGAGGGCAGTGTCACTGGCCCTCATACGTGGGATCCTAACCCGGGCCACTAGCATCCCACGCCAGCTCTTAACCACCATCCCACTTGGCCAGCCCCGATGTGACATTTTAATTAAGGAAGGGAGAGATATGAGGGAGAACATTTCAAGTTCTGGAACTCAATTGCTGTGAATTTGAGGAGGGAATAAGTCTGATATATTTGCATTACAAAAGGAGACCAATATGGCCAAAGTAGAATGATTATGGGGAAAGGACAAGAAGTGACATCAGAGAAGAAAACTGGGGCCAGATCACATATGGTCTAAGAAACCTTGGGTAGGGTAACTTTTTCTTGGCTTTTTTATTGTGGTAAAATACACATAACATGAAATTTAGCATCTTAAGTATACAATTAAGTAGCATCAAGTACATTCACAATATTGTGCAACCATCATCACTATCCATTTCCAGAACTTTTCATTATCCCAAACAGAAACTCTGTACCCATTCAACAATAATTCCCCACTCCCCACTCTCTCCTAGACGCTGGGAACCTGTTCTCCTTTCTGTCTCTATGAATTTGCCCGTTATATAGGTACTTTGTAGAAGTAGAATCACATAATATTTGCTCTTTTGCAGCTGGCTTATTTCACTTGGCATTAATGTTTTCAAGGTTCATCCATGGTGTAGCATGTGTCAGAATTTTCTTCTTTTTTAAGGCTGAATAATATCCCATTGTATGGTTATACCATATTCTGTTTACCCATTCACCTGTTGATGGACCCTTAGGCTGTTTCCCCACTTTGGGCTATTGTGGATAACACTGTTATGAACATCAGTGCACAAGTATCTCTGTGGGTCTCCACTTTCAGTTCTTTTGAGCCAACAAACTATGTGAGTGCTCTGGTACTGTGTACTGAGAACGAGGAGGTACATAGGGTCTCACCTGATCAAGGCACTCACTCCAGTGAGGGAGGAGACAAGAAATGATCCACTGTGACCTATGGGGGAGATGGGATATGCTCCTGGAAGGATCAGCAGGTGGTGTCAGGGAAGGTTTCTGTCCTGGAGGAGGCAGGGCTGAGCTCAGTCTGAAAGAAAAACTAGAAATTAGTCAGGTGAAGAAGAGTGGGAGGGGCATTCTTGGTAGATGGTGGTACGCCAAAGCAAAGAAGCATAAGTCTTTGATCCTGTGGAAAAGCCCAGGCTGGTCCAGGGTGGATGAAGCACAGAGGGTGAGATGGGAGAGGTGGTAAGAGATGAGGTTGAAGAGACAAGCAAAGGGCCTGGCTGCAGAGGACCTGGCAAGAGATGCTAAAGAACCTGACACTAGTCCCTTAGGGCAGTGGTTCTTAATCTTGACTGCATTTGAGAATCATTCAACAGCTTTCATAAAACTTTAAAGCAGAGCCGGAATTCCACCCCCATGGGATCTGCCTTAATTGGTCTGGGTTGGGGCCAGGACGCTGCATTTCTGAAATTTCCCGAGGTATTTCCAGAGTGCAGCCAGGACTAAGAAGTACTGCCTCAGGCCATGGGGAAGCTCTGGGATGGTTTTAAGCAAGGGAGTCACAAGATCAGTTTCTTTCTTAACCACTTGCACATATTTCAATGCGAGGTGAATTTTATGGCTGAGGAGGCCTTTGGGGAAAGAGACCCTTCTCTATTCTCTGAGATTCCATTTGTTCCACTATAAAATGAAGATACTACTTACAAACCTCAAGGGCTGTTGTAAGGATTGCATTTCATCCCTGCCCAGAGTAGATGGGGAGTACACTTCGTCTGGTCAAAGGTAACAATGACAGAGGAACCCTGGGCAGGACCCCTTTATCCAACATCGCCTGCCTTCACCTGAGAAAGACAAAGGCAGCCTTCCATTTGTGCAGCTAAGTCGCCCCGACCCGACCCCCCACACCCCCCTGCAGATAGTTGGCTGGGGGTCCAGCACTTCTCTGGCCTTGGCACTCTGCTGGGATCCGTCAGCCTCATTTCCTTAACGGGTGACTTCCTGATGAGCAGGATGAATTTAGTTTGTTTGCCTGAATGAAAAGTAAAAGCTGATGCAGCTGTGTGTGATAAGGATGAGGGAGAGTGAGGCAGGCAGCACCTGCCTGCTGACTTCATCGCAGGCTCCATGCTGGGGCAGTCGTGGTGTGGTGTGTGCTTGTTTCCGTCTCTATCTGGAGCAAAAACCCTATAGCAGAGCCATTCACCTGCTCCCTTTCCACTCCCTCCCAGGAGGGAGGTGCGCAACTGGGTTCAAACAACAAAAAGTAAGAAGCCCGCCTCTAAATTGCATCTTTTCTTAGAGCACAGCTGCCCTTAAGTTTTTGTGTGTGTGTGGATGGTAGTTGGGGACTGGGGTGGGGTGATTTTATTTACATTTATCACTTCCTGAGGGCCTGAACCATGCCTTTGGTCATCTGTGCTTTGAGCACTTTAGGTAGATTAAAAAAAAAGAAAAGTGTGTGTTCATTTGACTAAGAATCAGTTAGAATTGATTGTACTAGAAAGAGGGGAATGAAGATGACTTGAGTGGCCTTGAAACCTAGAGAGAAATGCTGTGGGGCTGCGGTCACCGTATATCTCTCTCCTTCAAATGAAAGTTAATATAAAGATCCGGTCACTGTGCTGTGTTTGTGATCATTATCTGTTAAAGTTGCTCCTGGAGTAGTGAAACTCCAAGCCTCCCCTACTCCACCTGGGGTGGGGCACCCAGAAACAACAGCACATTCAGAAATATACACCAAAATCTTGCATATCCTTGGGCTGTTTGCATTCCAAGGTCACATATATAATGAAATCTAAATCATGGTCCACCTCTGCTCTTTCCTATCCATGTATATCATTGAGCAGTGGATGGTAATTTTGGGGGACCCTAGGTCCACCGGCCTAAATGTTAAAGGGCGCAACCTTTCTGTTCTCTCCAGATCAGAAACCTCACCTTGTTAGCTGGATTTATTTTAGGTTTTGTACTATCCTTTACCAATAACCTGGGTCTCCATTACTTTAATATAGCATCATGGGGTCAATCGTGCATTCAGGGCAGGCGTTTTGGCCTGTGGCTGTCTGAGGGGCTGTCCTGGAGCCCTGGCCCATTAGGGGGCCCCCTGATTCCTAACCTCGGTAACAGGGCCTGGCCATGCATGCACGCTGAGATGACGGGCCATCTGTGCCCTGCTTGGCTCCAGTGCGTAAAGCACCTCACTTGACAAATTAAAGGTGAGGAAGCCTTAGGCGTCCTAGCTTCTTATGAATGTGGAAATCAATCGTTTTAAGTCAGGCCAGCATGAGGAAGTAAAAGAAAAGGCCCTCCTGCAAATGTACCAGGCATGTTTTATATGTTACCTCATTGAACCCTCACTGACCTTGTGAAGCGGGTATTTCTATCTTCATTTTACAGATGGAGAAATTAAAAGTCGAAATGACTGAGCAACCTACCCAAGGCACCCAGAATCCAAGCCAGGCATGATATGCTGGGCTCTACACCTGCGTTTCTCAAAAGGTCAGCTATTGGCATTCTGGGGTGGCAATTCTTTACTGTAGGGGGGTTTCCCTGTGCCTTATAGGTTGTCTAGCAGTATCCCTTGCCTCTATTCTAAATGAAAGTAGTATTCCATCCCCTATGACCTCAGTTTTAACAACCAGAAATGGCTCTCAGCATTGCCAGTTGTTCCCCAGTGGGCAAAATCACTCCAATGCAGTTGAGAACCACTGTCCTGTTAGTACATATGCTTCCTCAATTCTCACACCAACCTATACACTAGGTACCATTATCAGTCCAATTTTGCAGGTAAATATACAGAACCTAAAGAAATCGTGAGTTGCCCAAGATCATCCAGCTTGTGAATAGGTTGGGAATAGTAGCACCCCTTTGGGTCTTGTTTTCCCCAGGTGTAAAGTGGTGGATCCTTATTAAGACCAGAGTTCTTTTTCTTTGCCACTTTACCAGGCATTTGAAAAGTGGAGTGTTTGCAAGAATAACCTGGGGGCGCTTGTTAAAATTCACATTCCTGGGAGATTCAATTCCAGTGGATCTGTGGTGTGCACTGGAATATGCATTATAAACACACCCGCAGCAACTGGGAGCACGGTGGTGCAGGAAACCCAAGTGGGGAAACACCAAACCCTGAACTTTGCTTTGTTTGAAGTGACTCAAAATAAACATTCAGGAAAAAGAATGAAGAAGACAAGTGGGTAACGAAGGGGCTTGGGATGAGACCTGACATGATGAGATGTGACCAACTACTTGTAGAATTCATTTTAATTGCCAGGCAAGGAGGCTGTCAAATGTGTGTTGTACCTGGTGGCCTGCAGTGCTGGGAGAAGGAGCACCTGTAGACCTTGGGATGGTGCATCCAGTGAGTTCCAATCACCTTCCCCCCTCCCCCCTCCCCCCTCCCCTGCTGATGTTTTCTTTCTTTTTTTTTTTTGAGGGCAGTGTCACTGGTCCTCATATGTGGGACCGGAACCTACCCCACCCGCCCCCCCCCTAAGCCCCGCTAATTTTTAATCCCAAGGTTGAGTGGGCTGCCTGGTTTGGAAGCTTAGTGCATCCTGAAATTCTAAAAATGGTTACAGTTAAACAGAAAACAGCTGTGTCAATCTCCAATTTCCGCTCTATTCAGATTCACACTCTACAGCCTGCCTTCTCTTAGAAGCGCTGGGAGGGACACGGAAAGGCTCATGCATGCACACGCGCAGGCGCACGCGCACACACACACACACACACACACACACACACTCACTGCTGCCTCTCTTTCGCTCTCACTCACTTGAGTTTATTTCCAAAAAAGAATCACAAACAAGAGAAGCCACAAGAGCCCAGACTACAATAAAATGCTACAATATGCTTTCAAGCTGGAGTGACTAAAAAGCTGGGAAGAGAAAGTGGCAGTATAATGCCTATTTTTATCTTCAACTATAATCTACCCACTTGTAGTTTCATAGCTGTCAGGAGGCAGAAAAGGACATGTAATCAGCCTACCATTCTCCGCTCTCATCCTTCACCCATATAGCAAGATATGGGTGCGTGTGCCTATACACAGATATTTTAAAACAACTGTCAGAGGGTTTGATGGAACTTACATCTGAAACTGGGTTCTTTTTTCTAGAATTTGTCCTTTTGTCCATTATTTCTTGGCAACCAAAAACAGAAGGTGAAAAGCAAGTGATTCAAACCCATATTCTAGATGCCTAGGAATAATGGCTCCCATTGGGTGGCCAGAAGGAATTGCTGTGCACCTGTTAGTCTTGTTCAGCCTTGGCCAGACTGGGTTATGCCCTAACCTCCTGGACACGACTCACTAATCTGGCAATTGTCTATCTCCTTTAAAGGAGGCAAATATGGACTGGTGGAAATAGCACAGCCTTGGAATCGAGAGACCTGGAGTCTAGCTCCATTCTCCATGTACAAGCTCAGTGACCTCTAGCAAGTTACTTGACCTCTCTGGACCTCAGAATCCTCATCTGTAAAAAGAGGGTAGAAACACCAATATGATGGGTCATTGAGAGAATTCAATAATGAACAGAAACACTGGGCATTATCCCATGGTAAAGGCTAAAGAAATGCTGCCTACTAATAGGATTATTTTTGTTATTGCTCTTTTATTTGTATTATTGTTTCAGAGTAGTAGCAGCAGTAGTTGGCATTGATTTCTATATCTGCTCCACATGCTTTGTTATAGTGACTATAACAAAGTTATATTATAGTGTAATAGTGACTCTGCTGTGTTGGTTGTACAGGTATTACCTAAGGTTATGCACTGTCATAGAAATGACCTCATTTATGGTGGGATGGTAAGATTTTTAAAAAGTCTTTGATATCCTAGCGTTTTCCCTTAACTTGCTCAAAGATAAGGGACTTCAAATCCCAAAGAAGAAGCTTGGTTCTTTGAGAGCACCTTCTCTCAGAGACTTCCTCTTTAGCTGTTGCGGTGACATCTCAGTGTAAACGGGGGAGCTGAGAGTAATTTGGGTGATAATTCTTCAAAAAGTCATGACATGTGGTCATTCAGAGCTCGATTCAGTGCTGCCCTGACTTTTATTCACCGTGTGAACTTGTGTATGTTGAACCTTTCAAGGGCTCCATTTCCACATCTGTAAAATAGGATTATACAGGATTTTATAGGATTATAGTAAGGTTCAAAGTGTGAAAACACTATAAACTCTACAATGTCAGGTAACCCTTCACTAGGTATCATGATTGTTAATGACAGCAGAGGGATGGTCGCACTTTTCTAAGACCTGAGTCTCAAGGAGCATATTCGCTCATTTGGGCCCCAAACCAATTTTTGTCAATGAAGGAAGATGGTTTTTGAGTGTAGCTGTTGCTCTGTGCTTTACTCCCAGCCTGTGTGCAGACATGGAGCCATGCACCACACAGTCAGTTCTTTGTCTGCAACCTCATTAATGCAGCCACAGCTTCAACAGAAGAGCAGCTGTTTCATGGTGTCTGGCTTGCTGAGAGGGACACACAGGTACTGCTGCTGCTATTAAGCATTTGCAAGATGACAGATTGCCTCAATGAAGGGTCCATGTGCTGCTCCATTATAATGCCTCAGGTCGAGAGAAATAAAAGCCTGGACCCATCAAAAAGCTTTCACAGATTGGAAAGTGCACAGTTTGGGTGTGTTTAGCACTTTAGCACATGCTCTGTGACTGTGCATTCAAGGCAACATGTCAGAAGAAATTAGTCTGCAGCAGGCCACATATGTCAGCCAGCCGGTGGAAGCATGTGTCTGAAGCCCAGGCTTAGGACTCAGAAGAAAAGGCTGCTTACCTTAAACCCCCCCAAGTTTAGTGCAGTGGGGGGATTCTCCAGCCTCTCAGGCTTGGGTCAGGTCTTCCTGAGTTGAAGCATGCGTGTGCATAAGGAAGAAGAAACCTGGCAGGACTAAAAGAAAACCATGGACTCTCGTGTCATTTACTCTGAGTGCGGCAGAGAGAGATGCCCGTTGTACACAGTTACACTTGATACAAGAGCCCTGCCAATGTCTGAATTTGCAGATGGGAAGGTCAGAGCTCCGAGAGGTTCCATAGCTTGGAAGTCATCTAACCAGAGAATCCCAATAAGGCCTCTCAGAAGCTAAAGTGTACTTGCACTCCTTCCCTTCCATCGAGCACATGCCTGTAAGGTGATGAGGTTGATTTTCTTTTTGAACAAATGTATCAGCACGTATACACTTAGCTGTCATCTCTTCAAATAACAAACTCTGGCAGGCCCGATTCCACAACCAGTGTTTCTGTCCAAACCTTGTTGGATTCCTGTTTGGGGATGTCCTTTATTCTTTTGAAGAGGGTCAATAGCTGTTAGTTATTGCCTCTTGCAATATCTAGGCAGGAGATGAGCTAAGGTCAAGGGCAGCAGAGGTTGAGGCAAGGGCAGACGTGAGAGAGAATTGAAAAGACACAGTGATCAGTTTGATAAGAGAGGTTAGGGAAGAAGCATTTCCAGCTTGGGAAATTGTATTGATGGTAGTACAGCTTCCTAACTGAATATAGGAGAAAGGGGAATGATTTTCTTAAGGGAGTAGGGGAGGTGGGATTGGGAAGAGAGTAGGCAGAATGTGTGTCCTTGAAGACTTAAAGCATGCTGTTCTTGCATTTAGAAGTTAGGAGGGAGTTCAGAGCAGCTGTTAAAGAGTTGGGAGTTGGTGGTGAATGAGTGATCAGAGGACCCATGTGTCATGGTTAATTTTATGTGTCAACCTGACTTGGCTAAGGGATACCCAGATAGCTACTAAAACAGTATTTCTGAGTTCATCTGTGAAGGAGTTTCTGGAAGAGATGAACATTTGATTCAGTGAACAGTGTAAAGAAGATCTGCCTCACTGATGTGGGTGGGCATCACCTAATCCATTGAGGTCCCGAATAAAACTAAGAATGTGGAGGAAGGGCATATTTTCTCTCTATCTTTTAGCAGTGGCATCCATCTCCTCCCCTCAGATATGAGAGCTCCATTTTCTCAGGCCTTTGGAATCTGGAATCCAGGGCTTACATCAACTACCTGTTCCACTTCCGTCCCCCCATCCAGGTTTTCAGGCCTTTGGCCTTGGAGTTATATCATCAGCAGTCCTGGGTGTTTGGACTTTAGACTTGGACTGAATTATACCACCGGCTTTCCTGGTTCTCCAACTTGCAGATGGCAGAATGTGGGACTTCTAGCCACTGTAATCACATGAGCCAATTCCTATGATAAACCTCCTCACATATATTTCTATATATCCTATGGAATACCCTATATGTCTCTGGAATACCCTGACCAATACACCATGAGAGGAGAAATGATAGGGAGAGTAAAAAACCAAGAGGAAGGAATACTGAAGCTTCATGATGTTTAATGGGTGTGTGAAGAAGGGGTGGGGGATTCGTGAGTAGCATCACCTCTGTTTCAAGCATATCCTTGAGGACAGCCAGATTTAAACTAACTAAACATTTGTGAGAAGAGGGAAGAGAACATGATCATATTGTGTAGGCCAATCATCTTATCCAGGTTTGGTCTTACTAAGATCATCAAAGGAGGCAGCCTGATGCTAAGTGAAAAATCAGATGGCGGCTGGCCCATGAGTACATACAGACATGCACAGGGCACCCCTCAGCCACAGTCAGGTGAGGCGAGCTAGACTGGCTGAACTCTGCTTTGAAGGGGGAATGAGGGAAAGAAAAATTCAAGTAGATAGTCAACTCTTCTTTGCCTACTAATGGGATCTTTATTCTTCTGCATTCTGTGTTGTCAGCAAGTTCCTGAATTGCCTCAAAGTGTGAAAGGAAGTGATAATAATACTGTGATATAGGGCAACAAGAATACAATGCTAGCCATTGCAAGTGGTCCTCCTCTTAGGTTTTGTGGCACTGAGACTCCAGTTCAAAGAGTTCTTCCTTATGCTTAATTTGCTTGATTGACTCTCTTCCTTGGATGGGGATGTTATATGCCTAAAGTATGTCCTGAAGGAGCTCAGATAGAGGAAGACATGGGCAGAGCTACACCTCAACTCTTGAACAGCTTGAACATTTAAACAAGTGGCATCAGTTCTCTAGGCCTTACTTCCCTACATGTAAGATGAAGGACTTGATATGGACTCCAAGTTTGTCACCATTGAGACATCAGGGAATATCTGTGAGGTTTCATAGCATGTATTTACATGTGCACGAACAGCAGTGAACATGCAGACCTATGCAGTCTTACATACGGAGTTGGACAATTAAGTGTGCAAACTCATCCTAGAAAAAGTGCTACATACCTCATTGCTGAATATCACTACACTCACCTTCAAAGTACTCTCCCTGGGAAGATATGTACCGATGCCAGCGTCTAGTCCACCCTTCAAAGCAGTTTTGGAACTCTTTTTCTGGAATGGTCATCAGAGCTGTCATCGTATGACCCTTGAGGCTCTGAATGTCATCAAAATGTCTTTTTTTCAATAGTTCCTTTATCTTCGGGTAAAGAAAGAAGTCACTGGGGGCCAGAGCAAGTGAGTAGGGAGCGTGTTCCAATACAGTTATTTGTTTACTGGCTAAAAACTCCCTCACAGACAGTGCAGTATGAGCTGGTGCATTGTCGTGATGCAAGAGCCATGAGTTGTTGGCACAAAGTTCAGGTCGTCTAACTTTTTATTGCAGCCTTTTCAGCATTTCCAAATAGTAAACTTGGTTAACTATTTGTCCATTTGGTACAAATTCTTAATGAATAATCCCTCTGATATCAAAAAAAGGTTAGCAACATCATTGCAACAAGTTCGAGAACTTAATTGTCAGTCCTTATAAACGCATATTTCACTAATAACCACTCCTCAGTAATCTGAGAGTTCCTAAACCAGGTCCCAATAAGGCCAGGATTTCTTTACTAGCTGAAGCACAAAGGCTCTTACCTCCACCTGTTCCTTCCCCAGATTTCCCTGTGCTCCCCCATGGCAGTAACACTTGCACAGAGGAGTTCTTCTTTCTTATTTATAGCCTCTTCCAAGGAGAATAAAAAAGTCTGATGTAGCCCCGAAGACTGCTTGCCATAAATGTGGATATCTAGTCAACTAATATATTCATGCGGAAACCCTGGAAGCCCCAGAGATTGAAATTGGCCAGGCTCATGCTCCTACTTCCCTAGGACCTTCCTTGATTCCCCGAAGACCTAAGGTGTAAGCAGCCACAGCTTCTCTCTGTGGATCTGGTCCTACTGACTGTTCAGCATCATTATCTACCTCTGTCCTCTTCAGCCACCCTGGCTTCCTTGCTGTTCCTTGACCATACCAAGTATAGTCCCACCCCAGGGTCTTTGCACTTCCTATTTATTCTGCATGGAATAATACTTACTCTTGTCTGGTATCACATAGTAGCTTCCTCATTTCTTTTAGGTCTCTGCTTAAATGTCACTTCCTTAGAGAAGCCTTCGCTAAACACCCCATAAAATACCAAGTTAAACATCTCATTTTTCATATCCAGCTTTATTAGTTTTCATAGTTTATCTAATATTGTATATTTGTTTATTGGCTATCTCTGCCTACTAGAACATAAACTCTAAGAGGACAGAGATTTTGTTCATTGCTCTATCCCCACACTTAGAGTGGTGTCTGGCACAGGGCAGGTGATGAGTAAATGTTTTCTGAATGAATGAAAAATAAATGAACTAATGGTTGAGGATGCATGTGTGACTCTAAGAGTTACCTCTCTTGGTGGTATACTTTTTCAACTCATTCATGTCATCACTGAGAAAAATAAGATCCTCATTTTCATGGAGTTTATGTTCTAGTGGTAAAGGCTGATTTTAAAAAGTATGTATATATTTAATATCAGATGTTGGTGTTATTAAGAAAATAATGGAGAGAAATTGGAAAGAGACTGGCTGGGTTGGGTGATGGAAGTTCTTTTGCATGGAGTGGTTAGGAAAGATCTCTGATGGTTTCAAAAGAGCTGGAAAAGCAAAGAATTGAGGAAATGTCAAATGTAAAGCCCCTGAGGTTACAATAAGTTTAGTGCATTTGAGCAACACTAAGAAATCCAGAGTGGCTGGAGCTTACTGGAAAAGAAGGGAAGCATGAGAAGCCTGGCCTGGTGGGTGGAGGTCCAATTATTGGTTCTTCAGAAAAGTTATGACGTTCTTTGTCTGTATTTTTCAAAGGTGATTTATTTATATAAAGAACAAAGACAAATCAATGATATATTGCCCGTTTTGTTCATTAATCTTTTGCCATCTTTCAGTAAGCTTCATAATTCCTCATTCATAGAAGGACCTGTCTTTATCTGTGAAAAACTGAACAAGGTGCTGATTTACAGCCTCATTTGAATTGAACGTTATTTAATGAAAGGAGTTTTGAAGAGAGCGAAACAAGTGGAAGTCTGATGGCATAAAGTCAGGCGAGTATGGTGGGTGTGGCAACACATCCCATCCAAACTCCATTAATTTTTGACCGGTGATCAAACTTGTGTGTGGACTCATATTGTCATGATGGAACACAACTCCTTTACAATTAATGAGCTCTGGATATTTCTGGATAATAAATTCATTCAAACTGTCCAATTGCCGACAGTACACATTTGAATTGATTGTTTGGTTCCTTGGTAGGAGCTCAAAAAACACGACACCTTTAAAATCCCACCACACTGAGAGCATAACCTTCCTCTAATGAATGTCTGCTTTCAATGTCATTTAGGTGAATCATCATCACGTCCAGACCAAGACCATTTGCGGCACCACATTGTTGTAAATAATCCATTCTCATCACAAGTTATCAGTTGCTTAAAACAAGGATCATTTTCCTCACATTTAATGAGCATACTGCAGGTATTTATATGCGCCATCAAATGAACTTTGAGTTCATGTGGAACCCAAATATCGAGCTTGCTTACATATCCCAGCTTCTTCAGGTGGTTGTGAACACTTGAATGATGGATGTTCAATGTTTCTGCAGTCTCTCGTGTCGTGTAACATTGGTTTGACTCTATCAATGCCTTTAATTTGTCGTCATCAACCTTGGTGGGCCTCCCTGACCGAGGAGCATCTTTGAGATCAAAATCACCAGCACGGAATTTTGTGAACCATCATTGGCACTGATGTTCTTGTAGAGCATTGTCACTGTAAACTTTATGCAACCTTTCACAAGCTTGATGTGCGTTTTCCCTTTATGAAAGTAAAACAGTAAAATATGGCAAAAATGCACAGTTTGGTCTTTCATCTTCAGGTTGTAAAATCTCCAAAACTCAACCAAATTGCTCCATTTTTTTTTAGAATGAGGCTAGAACTGTCAGCTGTCAAATGACATAGCAATAACATAGATGTGAATGACTCTAGTACTTCCAAAAATGAACTAGTGCCATCTGTTGCAAACATGCGCCATGACTTTCCCAAAGATCCGATATTTAGGCCGTGGCATGGAGCTTAGATTTTATCCTAATCATAATGAGACCTCTTCCACGGAATCAGACTGGCAGGGTCAAAGGTGGTTCAAGTTTCAGTATACAAGGTATATACCTTGCCTGTAACTCCCCTGAACTTGACCCTGCTGTTGGTTCTAGGGCACACAATCAAGACCCTGTCTTCTGAAGGGTTCCCTTACTGAGATGCATGTCCTTTTCTACCATCTGGTTTTGGTTACAGCAAGACTATCCATCATATCATTTTTAAATAAATAAATTTGACACTCATCATGAAAGAGTCAAGTTTCCATCCCATGTTTCCCAGGGGCCTTTCCTATCCTTTGGTAAGTGTTGAGATTCTCAGGAGAGGAGTTTGCCCTCGTTTCTCCCTTAGTACCAATATATGAGTCATGGAAGGAAATGATACTTCAATTTCTAAACTCCAGGCCATGACCTTGAACTGCTAAAAATGTTCATGTATACTTCTCTCTCTCTCTCTCTCTCTGTCTCTCTGTCTCTCTGTCTCTCCCCCCCCCCCAGCTTTAAATGTCTATACTTTTTCTGCTTTTCTAATAGAAGACCCTTTTTACTTCCTGAATTTGGTTTCTAGAGTAGGGTTGGTTGCATTTGTCTGCTAGTTCAGCAAATTTCCATGATTTTGAGCCACTGATCAGAACTTTCTGGCACAGGACTTCTAGAGATGTGCACTGCACAAGTCTCAGGTTTGAAAATCCTTAAAGATTTCCACTTTTAAATGTTGTTTCTAATGGAAGCAGGTTATTGGATGGTAATTGGGTGGCAAGATATTACCATTTCTTCCCATTTTAAAATTTTGTTAGGCCAATACTTTAATTCTCTTTCAGGTGGTTGGTCCAAATGCATTGCTTATAATAAATAGCCCAGTGAAACACTGGGCTGGGGTGGCCTAATGTTAGTCCATAATGGCAGGAATGCTTTCAAAGTTTGCGGAGGCAGGGGGTGGGGGTAGGGGGGTCATTTCATTTTAGAGGAGATAATTGTCTCAAAATTTTCTCCCAAAATTTATTCTTAAACTTTGATGCCTCCTACCACTTGTCTGGTAGTAAGCACTAATGAAAAATAAAGAAATGAGCAAGTTGATAATGAATATTAATGAAAAAAATTCTGAAACGGTTGATCATGCTTGGTTTGACAGTTTGTTTCTTCGTGGACATGTGGGCTCCCAGTTTTACATACAGAATTTATCTCCTAATAAAGTTGTTCATGCTTCATCTGATGGAGTTCACTATGGTGATATTTGAAGGTATTTGGCAGAGTGTGGCATTTTGCAAACAGCATCAGCTCTTCCAGGTTCTTCTCGTTCATAAGTTTGAGAACAATTGAATTATAGGAATTAGCTTGAGTTCCCTCTCTTAGAAAGTCCCCAAATAAAATTCTATCTCTTAGCCCACAGAATTTTAGAATATTTCTGACTCGTTTTTTTTTTTTTTTTTTTGTATTGAAAGGCAGATTTGAATTTCGTACTTCAAAAATCTACCTGTTGGTCTTTCCAATCACTTATTATTATTATTATTATTATTATTATTATTATTATTATTTTGTTCTTTTTTTGTGAAATAAACATTTTTTTAAAAATTAGTTTCAGGTGTACAGCACAGTGCAATAGTTATATTTTTTTACCCCTCAAAGTGACAAACCCCCTCCCCCAATTTGCCACCCCACTCCCTGCAGCCCATATCATACATATTGTTTTTAAAAGACTGTATGAAGATGTGAGTACTTTGAAGTATTCAGGGTGGTACCTCATGTTTATTTACTGATTTATTCAGCAAGCATGGCTTCTATCATGTTGTGCTGAGTTGTCTGTTGTCAGCTTGAAATCACCTCATCCATATCTAAGGAATTGAGAGGAGAAGCCGGGAACCATATTTCCCAGAATCCCCTTCCCTATGTGATTCCAAATTAGAGTCTGCCAGTGAAAGCTACTCATGCGCAATTTAGCAGGTGGATGGAAAAAGAGGCCATTATACTCCAGAGGCAGTTTAAGTCAAGGTATGAACTGATGGCAGACATGGAGGCTTCCAGAAGCTTTGGCAAGCTCCTCTGAATTACCTACTTTGTGCTCCAGGCACTGACTAGGAGAGAGCTGGTGCATCTATTTCTGAGTCCTTGATCGAGTGTTGCTGGCTGACATAAGCGGTAGGAGATTCTTGGAGGCTCTTGTCATTCACAGCAGATTCTTGGGAACCACCTGTTTTACTGCTATAGGCAGGGATCTTTGGAGATGGCTTATTTTTTCTTTACTTCCCTTACCCCTCCAATGATTGTGCAAGCCTCCAATCCCTGTATTCAAACCCTTCATATTTGGAATACTTTGAGGTCGGAACATTGGAAACTGGGGTATGTGGTTGGTCCTATCAGCATTTAGATTGCAGCTAACCTCCATAGTCCCAAAGGATATCATTAGATGGGTCAGATTCATCCTTCAACCAGCCTAATACAGTCATTCCCCCACACCCCCTTCCCCCCCAGCCCCGTTGCCGCTTATCCGCAGCTTTGCTTTCCATGGTTTCAGTTATGTGTGGTCAACTGCAGTCCAAAAATATTAAATGGAAAATCCCAGAAATAAAGAATTCATAAGTTTTAAATTGTGTGCTATTCTGAGTGGCGTGATGAAATGTCTCACCATCCCGCTCCATCTCATTCCAGACATGAAGCCTCCCTTTGTCCAGCATATCTACACTGTATACTCTTTGCATCCTTTAGTCACTTAGTAGCCATTTGGGTTATCAGATCAATTGTCACAGTTATCAGATCAACTGTGGCAGAGCTTGTCTTCAATAATGGCTTTGAAACGATGCTGGCAATTCAAATATGCTAAAGAGATGATATAAAGCACTTCCTTTAAGTGAAAAGGTGAAAGTTCTTATTAAGTAAAGAAAAAATATCATATGCTGAGGCTGCTACGATCTACAGTAAGAATGAATTTTCTATCCGTGAAATTGTGAAGAAGGAAAAGGTATCTGTGCTAGTTTTGCTATCACACCTCAAACTGCAAAAGTTATGGCCACAGTGCTTAGTTAAAATGGAAAAGGCATTAAATTTGTGGGTGGAAGACATGAACAGAAAACATGTTCTGATTGATGACAATGTGTTGCCCCAGAAAGCATCACACCTATAAAAAGACTTCACCAAATGATCCCCTGAAATCAGCGACACCAAACTATTTACTGCAAGGAAGAGGTGGTTACACAGATTCAGGAATAAGTTTGGACTGGAAAATATAAAATTTATGGTGGGATGGGGGGAGTGGGAGGAGGGAGAGAGACTGCACTCACGTAACCTTTATTGTAGTATATTGTTATAATTGTTCTATTTTATTATTAGTTATTGTCATTAATCTCCTATTGTGCCTAATTTGTAAATTAAATTTTATTATAGATATGTATGTATAGGGGAAAGCAGTATATGTATAGCTTTGGTACAGGCTTCAGTTTCAGGCATCCACTGGGGGTCTTGGAACATATTTCCCATGGTTAAGTGGGGACTACTGTTATCCCAGTTCACAGCACCATCTTTGTAAAATACAGTATCTAAATCTCAAAGGATGTGAGAAGATATTAATGCTCAGTTTTGACATCCATAGACTTAAACCTTCCTTGAACCTGTTTACCTTTTCCAGTATTACCAGCACTTGGGAAATAATTGGACTTGTCTTTTATTTTTTCTTATGACTGTCATATTTAATGTAAAACTTAGGTGGTATCTCTCTAAGAGTTCTTTTGAGATTCTCTATGTTAAACATACAAGGCATGGTAAAATCGAACTTTTTCTTAGGAATGTACTCTTGCCCAATGTCTGTGTTGATGATTGGACTTAAAGCTGAGCAGGGAAGGGTGCTGAGAACAGTGATATAACAGACATCTACGACTTCCTCCAAGTTAGCTCAATAGGCTCTTGATTGTGTAAAAAATGATTTCATCTTAGCTGTTTCACAGAGAAAAAGCAGCATAGAAGTTCAAACAAGGTATTTTATTTTTATTTTATTTTATTCTTTGGGGGCAGTGTCACTGGCCCTCATATGTGGGATCCAAACCGGGGCCGCTGGTGTCCCAAGCCAGCTCTTAACCACCGTGCCACTCAGCCAGCCCCAAGCAAGATATTTTAAAGATAGATATGGAAGCAGAATGAAGGAGGGTTAGTTATGTAGCTTGGTTGTTTAGTGAATGTAGGCTCAGAGCACCAGCTGGATCTATCTCCAGTATTGATTAGTCCTGTTAAGTGGGCTAAAGTCTATTCTGGGTCAGCATCAGGATGGGCGCTGATGCTGGAATTTGCCTCCATTTCTATGGTCTGTGGCTAACAATTCCCCTCTTTCAATCAACATACTTTTCTCGACATGTTAAAACATTCAGTCAGGCTGTAGTTAAGTCACATTTTAGGAAGCATATCCAGGGCTGATATTCCACTGATGTACCAAATTTATGGCCTTACCAGTTTAAAATATTGAAAAAAGTTCTTACTTTTTTGTGAGTAAATGGGCAATGGTCTGCATCTTCCCATTGCACCCCGCATCCTACCATAGTTCCCCACTATTCATCAATTCATAGTTCTTGATGTCTGGCACAGCAGGAGAGCTTCCAGGACCTATCCATTCTAATTTGTTGACACCTGTTTCATTCCTGCTATTAAACACTGTTAATACATTCCAGAGCACATCTGTTGATTGAAGAGTTGAAATCTCAGAGCATGATCTTATTTCCATTTCACTGTCTCCTACTTCCAGCAATGAAGAGTCTATCGGGAATATTTATACTTTTAACGTAGCCATGTCTACTTCTGGTTTAAAACAACCAAAGATAGACCCCACAAGTGATGTTCTTAATAGGCTGGATTGAGGAGTGAAACCTCAGAGGAGAGTGCTTTGAATTCTCTTCTGTTGTAGAGAGCAAAGCTACCAGGGTGGGACTTCTCTGTTGTTCTATTATCAGACCCAGACATGGCTCACAAAACAGCCAGGTTTGACCCGGGATAAACAGAACCCTCTAAACCTCAGACCAGAGAGAGAGAATAAAGGAATGCACGTGGTCCTAAAGGTCTTCTGGGCACGCAAGTTATTTACTCCTGAAGTGGATTTATAGTGTGTGGGGAAAGAACATTGTCTCTGTTGTGACAGCACTGAACTGAATCCTGATTCGGCCACTTCAGACTCTGTGATTGTGGGCACTTTTATCTCAGTGGGTCTTCATGTACTCATTGAAAAATGTGGGTGATACATAGGGTAGGGATGAGGATCAAATGAAGGGATTCATGCATGTAAAACACATAACACTTAAATGATATATAAAACCAAAACCACAAAACAAGCAACTTGATCTTCAAATTTCTTATTCTGGGCAGAGTGAAGAAAAGGCTGGGAAGATGCTCCTGGCCAGTGGTACTCTTTGTGTTGTAGCATTCTTCTGTTAGTTTCTGTGATGTATTTTCATATGTATTAGCACACTGACTGAGGTCCTTCACTCCTTCTAAGTCATGTTCCAGGACCAAGGAAATGAGACCCAACACTTTCCCTGACCACTTCTAGGAAGAGAAGGTCAAGGAGAATGGATTTCCTTTTTCTATTGGGTAGCCTGCTAATCCTGAGAAGCCAGCTTCTTAGAAATTTTCCTAGGCCTCCTCAGGTTCCCCAATGCAATTGACTATTCACCAACACCTTGGAGACACATACTGAGGCAAGCGTAAGTTTACCAAATTGTCCCATATGCAAGTTCTTCCTCTCATGATGATTCCTTACCCCAACCCACAGGCTGCATTTCATGGCTCCTTGTGAAAACCAGCAGCCATTCCTGACAATGGTAGACGTGCTCTTTTATTAGGATAGGCTGCATCCTGAGGTCTTCTCAGAACAACTGGAGCAATGAAACTCATTTCTGATGCTTTAATGTTTGGAATATATATGCTTGTTAAAGTGAAGGTGGCAAATACAAGTAACCTCAAATACCAGCACAGATTGCTTGGTAGAATCTGCTGCTCTATTGTGCTTTATCAGGATTCCAAGGCCATGATCAAGGCCTTGATTGATTAGCAATGTCTGTAACAGGTGTGGGAAGGGATGATGGCAGTGTGCATGCAATGCACTTGCCGATCCTGTTTTACAGTCTATGATTCTTTTCTAACAAGTTTTTTGAAAAGTATAAAATATCAGACTGAATGGATCAGAGGAGCTTTTCTTAGGAAAATGATAGAACACAAACTGAAGGGATACCTGTTCCTAAGCAGACTAGTTTATGATTTCAAATTGGAGGGTGCATTGTTACTTGTACAAGATGAGCTTTCTAGTGCTTATGTTTACTTGCAATAAAAAGAAAATATGTGCTTAAGTGTGCATAAGTTTTTACATCTATCTACTAAAGTAAGGTATGTAGGCTTCAAATTTTCCATCAATATTTACTTTCCCTGGGGTGTTCACACTTCTCTCCCACAAGGAGAAGCATCCATGTCTTCCTATTCTTTCTGCTCCAGCTCTCCACCTATCCTGATATGCTGGAAAGCCACTGGATGGTGTCTTGCTGCAATAGGTACCCACAGAAGAAGCTCAATATTAATTCCAAGAATGCCATCTCCTGATGCTCTGAAAGCTGTATATCCCCAAGGGCAGGCGAAAATGCTATTCCAGGTGGGGAGATGGTTCCTACCCTCTGTCTGTGTCACACTTTGTATCCTGGGCACTAACGTAGTGCCTAGTGCCTAGCACTATAGCATAGTGAGTCCACAACTTCTGTTTCTGCATTGCAATGCTTGTCTGCAAAGAGCTGACACGGGGCTAGGTGGCGTCCAGAGGCCATGCTAAACTCCTGTCCCCTCTGGTGCAGATGCACCCACTGGACTTTTTGCAGAATTACTTGCACAGATTGCCAGTTGACGGGCCTGTCTCCATGTGACATCAACTTTTGGATGGTTAGAGTTCTTTAATGTTTTGGACCATGAGTATTTAGTAATTTCAGGTTTTCTTTCTAATTCCTCACAGCCATTTATTTTACTTCCATGTAAAATGTGTTTTTTACTGTAGCCTACAGGAATATCTGAAATAGTTGGGGTATGGAGGAAATGTTTGACATTCAAATTAGACCCTCTTTCTTCTTTCAAACTTCATTATATTCTCTTTTGTTAATTTCTACCATGTTAACATTTCTTTTATGCATTTAGATAGTTAAAATGTATTGAGCTGCTCTGATGTACCAGGCAATAATATTGAATCCTAACCTGATAAATATGAATACTATAATCTCTGTCTTCATAGCTTTCATAATTTGGGGAAAAGGAATGAGAAACATGAAACTAAAATTCTATTGATGAGTGAAAAATGAAACATTAAAACATTTATATCTACAGAATAGCCCTGGGGAGAAAAACATTAATCCCAGGCAGATGAGGGGAAATAAATGATATATCTGACTTAACCTTTGCTACCCACCCCTGGACACTTGTCTCTCTGTGCTGAT
Source organism: Aselliscus stoliczkanus (assembly GCA_033961575.1). Classification (NCBI taxonomy): domain Eukaryota; kingdom Metazoa; phylum Chordata; class Mammalia; order Chiroptera; family Hipposideridae; genus Aselliscus; species Aselliscus stoliczkanus. The sequence goes on from CM066728.1 coordinate 182,701,015, forward strand.
GTTGACTTTGTTCAGCTCACAGAGACATCATTAGGAAGCACTGGACTACTGCAATGGTTTAAAAACCAAAACAAATTTAACAACATCCTGAGCTGGAGGAAATCAGAACTGAGAATAGCAAAGAATAGCTGCCTTGGTATAAACTGTGTGTAATCTTAAAAGGGAGAAGGTTATGAGGCCAAGATACATGTTCAACCATTTAATGCTTTAGAGACAGAGCTATATGTAGAAAAGATAACTGTGTTTGCCCCTTTGGGATACAAATAAAAGTTGCGTTTGTCGTCCATCTTTATTTTTTTAGACCCTCACATATTCTGAAAGGTGAGCATTAGGCCACACCACAGCACGGAAAGTCTATAGGCTCACTCCCTTTCAGAACTGAAATGAGAGGAAGAAAGAAGACTAGGAAAGTCACTTACCACATCGCCCCTCACTGTAGGGGTTGGTTAGCTATAAATGTCAATAGTCCTAACAAGGACTGCGGAGTAATTTGTTAAATAACAGAGTGAGCATGCCAGTCAGAAGCTGCTGGATGAGAGCGCAGCATCAATTAGAGACAAAGGAAATCATTCGCTTTTCTCTGCAGCAAGTGGGCCCTTGGAGGCTCAGAACGAGCTGGTCCCCCCAAAAAGCAGAGAAAACAGAAGAAAGGAGTGGGGGAAGGACAAGGCAACAAGGCCTCCTGGAAGTCTGAGGGGCGGTGAAGAAAGAGAGGCTTCGCTCACCCTGAGAAAACACACAGGACCTACGCGGAGAATGGAAAGAAAGCCCTGCAGACCCCAGGGGACTCAAGGGCGTCTGACAGCCAGACTGAGTGACCAGCCTCACCATCTGCTCCCACACGTCTCTCCCCAACAATGGGAACTTCTGCAGACCTTCTGCCCCCTCCCTTCCCCCACCTTTAGCATGCATTTAAATGAGGCTCGTAAGTGGGGGGCATCCTCTCCCGTTGTGATCACTCACCCTGAGGGAGCCAGACCAGCACCCCAAACAGGAGGCCCGAGGGGAGAGGTTAAACTCTCAGCTGCCCAGAGAAATGATTATGGAGCTGCTCCCAAATTAAGCTGCTTCACTGCTGGTACTTGGGCATGTGTTGGGATAATTGTGCTTGAATACTTAATGCTTGATTGACTTGGCTGTTTTGTGTTTGACCATATTTTGAAATGCAATCTCACTGTTGGGCTAGGCAATTAGCATTGAGCCCAAGGGGTTAGAAAGAGTGAGATGGAGTTGCTTCTATGGTGATTTCTTGCTTCTTTCCTGGATTCTGCAGAGGGACGAGTGTTCTACTGGGCTTATTTGCCTGTATTTGGATCATCTGGAATTTTGATCGTAAAGAGGAAGTCTCATAATCCTGAACTTTAGGGTAGCTGCCAACTTTGATCTTTCTGCCTTTGGTTACAGCTGAGTTTTGTTTCCATTTTAAGTGACCTTTGTTCCAATTCAGCAGTGGAAGAAAAAAAAAATAGGAGAAAGAGGTCAGGGCTCAGAAAAGAAAAATTCATGCTGAGTATCAGAAAGGCTAGGACAAAATGTGAGTGATAACTTATGACACAGAAGCCAGAATTTTGAGATGACAGTCAGCTGAGTGGCTTAGGTACCCTCTCTTATTCAGTTCTTTGTGGGTGTGTCTTAATCATCTTTGTAACCCCAGAGCCTAGGACACTGCCTGGTTTTCAGTAAGCATTTAGTATTTATATCTGTGAAACATATATATTAAAGCTAGCATAATTTCTAGGAAAACAGAGAAGGGTCATTAGCTCATTTTAAAAACTCCATTTAATTTCATTTGCAAATGATGAACTCGAGTACCACTCAGACTACGTCCCACATTTATTGAAATATAACATTCCAGTTAAGAATTCCAAGCTGTGAGGTTTGGAGACACATGAGTCCTCTCACGGTCGCAGGCTTTTAGAATAAAGACTCCCAGTTTGGCTTACTTACTGACAACGGCGTCTTCTGTTAAGCTCTCTGAATTCTAAATATAACACTGGGACCTGAAGACTTTAAAGACCACAATTCACAACCAGGAAATTTTGTCCATTGGACAAAACATCAGTTAAAAACTCCAACCTTGTCAGAAAGGGCCCATCAGTGGATATCAAAGACTCCTCAAGGATGAGAAGCTGCCGAACATCAGGGACAGACAGCTATCCCAAGACATCAAGAAGGTCTGTATATCTACATAATTGATATTAAATTTAAAATAACCTAAAAAAAAAAAAAAAAAAAGAATTCCAAAAGGCAGACAATGGATTTCACAGATACTTTCAAGATCACTTCGGGGATATTTAAAACTACTATCTCTGTATAACAAAGGAAGGCCGTTGTTCTACTCATTTAATCTAATATTATATGTCAACTGTAATTGAAAAACAAAAAATTATTAATCAAGAAAAGTCCTTCATTGGGGGACTACATTTAAAAAAAAAAAAAGAATCAAGGACTAATTAAATATATTATACAACCTAGGTAATGGTCTTAAACAATTCCAGGAGTACAGAGAAGTGTTATGAAGTCTAAGACCAAATGTTGGTGATATGCGTGCAGTTGCAATTTCTGTATTGCCTTTGACCTCTTAGTCAGTCCTTTGTGGGTATGTATTAATCATCTTTGTATCCCAAGAGCCTAGAACACTGCCTGGTTTTTAGGACTAAGTCTTAGCAAAATGAAGGAGTTCACTGACTTTGACCCAGTGGTGTGAATTTGAACATATACGGGATATACAAACTTGATTTATTTGTAAATTGATCATTAGTGTCCCTAGGTTAAGGCACAACTCCTATGTTGCTCCTGTTAGTTAGTTTTGAGTTAAAACTAAAGGATGATTCTTGGATTTTCATTTGTTCTTTGTTCTTCACTTATTAAAGACTTTTTCCTGTCCTAGATATATATATATATATATATATATATATATATATATATATATATATATATAATTTTTATTTTTTTATTTTTTTATTTTTTTTAGTTGAGCCATCCTGCTACCTGTTGGCAGCTCAGTGGCTGCTCAGCTTGGGCTGGGCATCGAACTGCTGTTGCTCAGAGCTCAGCTCGCACTCTTGAGCGAGTTCTTAACCAATTGAGCCACTCGGTCGGCCTTTGTCCTGGATATATTTAATCAACTCTTTCAAAATTAGTTATTTATACTTCTGTCTTTGTTTCCTCATCTGTAAAACGGGGGTTTTAATACTACCCACTGCATGGAATTGTTACAAGGATGAAATTAAATAATATATGTAAAATATTTATAACTGTGCCTGGCACATAATATTTACACATATATTTCAATGATAATATTTGCAATTACTTAGTTTGAGTACCTTCTTGTTTATTGAGGATAGAACATCACTCATATTTCTTTTGTGTTTAAATTTGTTTGACTCTGCTTAAGAAAACTGTAAGATAACTTCTCCAAAAGACAGTGCAGACAAATTTATTACAGTAAATACTTTTGTAAATAATGATCAAATAATGAATGATAATAATTCTCAGTCACTGTCCCAAATTTGAAATTCAAATTATACAATTGTCATAAATTCCTAGTAGCTGGGGAGTCTGGGTTAGGTATTAACAAGTCTAAATTTTTAGTGTATCACGTAAGCCAGAACAGAGTAGTGAATAAGCAAGTGGGTTTGAAGGGTTGGCTCCACAGTTACAGACCTCTCTGAGCCTTGAGATTTTTCATCTTTTTTGTTTGTTTGTTTAGGGTTTATGTTTTTTTAGATTTTTATTAAAATATAGATAGCATACAATATTATATTAGTTTCAGGTGTACATCATAGTTTATTCAACAATATCCACCTGGCACTATACAGAGTTATTATCACATTATTGATTATCTTCCCTATGCTAAAGAAGTGATCACCATGGTAAGTCAAGCAACCATCTGACACTGTACCATGCTATCACATTATTGACTATATTTCTATGCCATATACTACATCCCTGAGACTTATTTGTTTTATATGTGGAATTTTGAACCTCTTATTCTTTATTTCCCCCCACCTTTTACATTTTTCAATTTGAGTTGACATTCAATATTATTTTGTATTAGTTTCAGGTGTATAATATAGTGGTTAGACATTTATATAATTTAGGAAGTGATCCCCCTGGCTAGTACCCATCTGGCACTATCCATAGTTACTAGCATATTATTGATTATATTCCCTATACTTTATATACCCATGACTATTTGGAACTTCCAATTTGTATTTCTTAATCCCTTTTCCTTTTTACCCTGTCTCAACACCCCTCCCATCTATCACCCCAATAAACCTAGTACCCATCTGACACCATACATAGTTATTACAATATTATTGACTACATTCTTTATGCTATACCCTACATCACCATGACTGCTATGTAACAACCAATTTGTACTCCTTTTTTTTTTTTTAATTTTATTGGGGAATTGGGGAAGGGGAACAGCCAAGTTGTTGTCCTTACATCTTAGTTGTGGAGGGTACAGCTAGCTCAACTCCCAAGTTCAGTCATCATTTGACTGCCCATCGGCAGCTCCTCGCCACTCAGCTCGATGTGCCGTGTTCAATCTTAGTTGTGGGTGGGTTGTAGCCCACCATCCTATGTGGGAGTTGAACTGGCAACCTTGTTAGGAACACATGCCCTCACCAGCTGTGCCACCCTGCCACCTGTTGGCAGCTCAGTGGCAGCTCAGCTCAGGCGCAATTCACTGGCTCATGTGGGAATCTAACTGGCAACCCTGTTGCTCAGAGCTCAAGCTGTCAACCAACAGAGCCACTTGGCCCCCCCCCAATTTGTACTTCTTAACCCCCTCCCCTTTTCACCTACCCCCAAACCCCCTCCCATCCAGTAACCATAAAAATGTTCTCTGTATCTGTGCATTTGTTTCTGTTTTGTTTGTTTCTTTATTTTGTTCTTTAGATTCCACTTATAAGTGAAATCATATGACATCTATCTTTCATTGTCTGACTTATTACACTCAGCACAATACCCTCTAGATCCATCCATGTTGTCACAGACGGCAAGATTTCATTCCTTTTGATGGCTGAGTAATATTCCATTGTTTATATGTATGACCTACTCTTCATTCATTCATTGACGGATACCTAGATTTCCTCCTTATCTTGGCTGTTGTAAATAATACTGCAATGAACATTTGGATGCACATCTCCCTTGGAATTAGCGTTTTGGGTTTCTTGGAATAAATACTCAGAAGAGGGATTTAGATCTTTCATTGTCTCTTGTTATAGTCTCTGTTTTTTTTTGTTTTTTTTTTTGTTTTTTTTTGAGGGCAGTGTCACTGGCCCTCATATGTGGGACCCGAACCGGGGCCGCTGGCTTCCGAAGCCAGCGCTTAACCACCGCACCATTTGGCCGGCCCAATAGTCTTTGTTTTTAAAGTCTATTTTCGGGGCCATCTGAGTGGCTCAGTTGGTTAAGTGTTGGCTTAGAGTGCATGCTCTGAGCAACAGGGCCTCCGGTTTGATTTCCACATGGGCCAGTGAATGCTGCGCCCTAAATGAGCTGTCACTGAGCTGCCAACAGGTGGCAGGATGACTCAGCTGATGTAACAGGATTGCCAGTTCAGTGGTGGCTACACCCACCCACAACTAAAGATTGAACTCAGCACGTTGAGCTGAGCTGCCGCCCAGATGGCTCAGTGGATAGGGCTCCTAACAACAAGGCTGCTGATTCGACTTCTGCATGGGATGGTGGCTACACCCATCCACAAGTAAGATTGAACACAGCACCTTGAGCTTAGAGGCCATGAGTTGCCGACGGAAGCGAGATGGTGACTGGCACCCTCCACAACAAAGATTGAAGAACAACTTGACTGGTTTCCTACCCCAATTCCCGAACACTGTTCCCCTCCCAATTCCCCAATTTAAAAAATCTTTAAAAACAAACAAACAAACAAACAAATAAAATGAAATAAGTCTTTTTTGTTTGTTTGTTTGTTTCCATTTGCATGAAATATTTTTTTTCCATCCTTTTACTTTCAGTCTGTGTGTGCCTTTCAAGCTGAAGTGAGTCTCTTATAGGCAGCATATGTAAGGATCCTGTTTTCTTATCCATTCAGCCACCCTATCTTTTGATTGGAGCATTTAATCCATTTATGTTGAAACTAATTGTTGATAGGTATGTAGTTATTGCCATTTTATTGTTCATATTTCTATTTTTTTTCATGTTAAAGAAATCCCTCTAAGGTTTCTTGTAATACTGGTTTAGTGGTAATGAATTCTTAGCTTTTTCTTGTCTTGGAAGTTCTCAATCTGACCTTTTATTTTAAATGATAGCCCTGTTGGGTAGAGTAGTCTTGGTTCTTGATTGTAGATCCTTGCTTTTAATCACTTTGAATGTTTCCTCCCACTCCCTTCTGCCCTGCAAAGTTTCTGTTGAGAAAACAGCTGACAGTCTTATGGAAGCTCCCTTGTAGGCAACTAACTTCTTATCTCTTGCTGCTTTTAAGATTTTCACTTTGTCTTTAACCTTTGGCATTTTAATTATGATGTGTCTCAGTGTGGACCTGTTTGTGTTCATCTTGTTTGGGACTCTGCACTTCCTGGCTTGTATATTTCCGTCGCCAGGTTAGGGAAGTTTCCTATCATTATTTCTTCAGATAAATTTTCAATTCCTTGCTCTCTCTCTTCTCTTTCTGTTACCCCTATAGTGTATGCTTGAGGTTGCCCAGAGACTGCTTAAACACTCCTCAATTTTGGGGGTTCTTGTTTTTTTTTTTTTTTTTTTTGCTGTTCTGATTGGGTATTTTCTGCTACCTTATCTTTTAAACCACTGATTTGCTCTTCTGCTCCATCTAATCTACTGTTGATTCTTCTTCATTTCCATTATTGGAAATATGTATTCTTCATTTCCATTATTGTACTCTTTTTTTCTGACGGTTCTCCTTTATGTTTTCTATTTCCATTTTTATGTTTCCTATTTCTTTATTGAAGTTCTCCCTGAGATCATTGCGCATCCTTATAACCAGTGTTTGGAATTCTGCATCTGATAGATTACTTGTTTCCCTTTTGTTTAGTTCTTTTTCTAGAGCTTTGTTCTGTTCTTTTATTTGGAGTGTGTTTCTTTGTCTCCCATTTTGGCTACCTCCCTTTGTTTGTTTCTATGTATTAGGCAGGGCTACTATGTTTCCTGGTCTTAGTAGAGTGGCCTTATGTGGTAGGTGCCCTCTGGGGTTCAGTGGAGCAATCTTCCTGGTCACTTGAGCCGTGCACTCCTGGTGTGTCCCTTGTGTGGATTGTGTGTGCCATTCTCTTGTAGTTGAGCCTTGGTTGCTATTTGCACATCAGTGGGAGGGACTGACCCTTGGGCTCATTGGTTGTGAGGACTGGCCTTGACTACAGTGGAGAAGTTGTGCAAGGGCTGACCCTTCAGAACAGGATTTGCCTCGCCAGGGCTCTGGGGCATGCTCAATCTGCTCCTTGGGTGTGTCATCCTTGGAGGCTGCTGGGTGATACTCCAGCTTGTTTTGAAGCTGGCCACTGGGGCACCAGCCCTAGGGCCACCAGGTAGGGGACCTGCTGCAGGTCAAGTTCAGCTGCAGCTTGTGCCCCACCTGGGGCCACCCAGCAGGAGCCACAAAGCAACCCACAGATGGCCACCACTGGTGACATGCTTGGAAGTGTCTTGAGTGGCCAAGCCATGAGCCAAGGCCGGCTGCCACTAGTGTCAGTCGTAGGGCTGCCCACCCAGAGGTATGGGACACACTGAAGCCAGATACTGCTCGTCTGGATTCTGGGAACCTGTGAGAGACCCTAGGAAAGTTTGTAGTTGAGCCAAGGTAGGCGGTTTGTATGAAAAAGCTGCTGGAAGTGGCTTGAGTGTGCCAAAGTTGAGTAGGACAGGGTCAGGAATCACCAGGGCATGGCTAATGAACAGTGTTAGCCAGCTTGATGGAGACTCAGATATGGCAGTCGCCTGCCTCTGCACACAGGAGAAGGGGAGGGCTCAACAAAGAAACAATGAACTCTACCAGCTCCTCTGTCCAGGAGAAAGCTCCTCCTCCAGCCCCTGTCCTGAAGCCAGGAAAGCCATATGTCCCTGCCACCTCTCCAGTGGCTCCTCCAGCACTAGAGCTCAGAGACAGTGATTTTGTCAGTAAGTCTGTATGTGGTCCCTTTAAGAGAAGTGCCTGGGACTCCCACTGCCCTTTCTCTCACTCAGTCACAATCTCTGCTTGTTTTCACATCCAGAAATTATCGGGACTTCTCTCCCCAACACTGGAACCCTGAACTAGGAAGGGATTGGAACCCCTCACTCCCCTCAGGGGGATCTCCGCAGTTGAAATATCCCTCTCAATTTGTAATGGTCACATGTGGGTGTGGGACCAGCCTGTTCAGTGTCTCTGGCCCTCTTACCAGTCTCTTTTTTTTTTTTTGAGGGCAGTGTCACTGGCCCTCATATGTGGGACCCGAACCGGGGCCGCTGGCATCCCAAGCCAGCTCTTAACCACTGCACCACCCGGCCGGCCCCCTCTTACCAGTCTTGAAGTGGCTTCTTCTGCAGGTCCTTAGTTGTAGGGCTTCCGTTTAGCAAGATTTTATATGATTCTCAATGATGGTTGTTTTGTAGTTTAGTTGAATTTTGATGTGGTCATGAGAGAAGGTAAACACAGCATTTACTTACTGCTCCATCTTGACCAGAACCGAGATTTTTCATCTTTTAATAGAGTAATAATACCTACCTCACAAAAGTGATGAAAAGGTTAAATAATATATGTACAGGATTTAGTACAGTGCTGGGCCTATATGGAAAGGACCTAATAAATGAATGGATGTTGTTGTTATTGTTATTATTATTGTTATTATTATTATTATTGTTATTATTATTATTTTATTATATCTATTATCATCATCTTAGGTCACAGAAATTGGAAGATGGGACTTTTTTTCCTCCTCTTGAGGAAACAGCATTCAGGAGAAGCCCATGGGGGAGAATTTGACCTGTTAGAGGGTATATGCTGTGGTCTATTCCAAAGAAGCAAGAGAATAAGGAATGAAATTCTTGAATGGCAGGTTTCCAGCCCCTCTTGGAAGGCTCTACAAAGCAGAGGACGGCTTTGCTGATACAGGAGCAAAGGGTCAGTCTCTTCCATCTATGTTCCTTCTTTGTGCCCCAGTGATGACAACCGTCATCATAATAAAGGCACCATTTATTGATTTCCTTATGTATGCAAGGGCTTTATTTACATTATTTTACTCACCTTAGAAAATCTGATCTGCAAGCTAGATATCCCAATTTACAGTTTTACAGTTGTGTAAAGGTCACTTAACTAGTGGATAGCAGAACTAAGGGTTCATCTCCTGCTTTCTAACAGCTAAACCTGAGCTTTCACATTGATCTCTTGCATGACTTACCACCTTGGCACCATCTCAAACTTGAACCTAACAAAGGTCTTTAAAAACAGTTATAAAGGATTTTTTTCTCAACTTGAGTTGTGTTTTTCTTCTTCCCCTACAGAATACAAAATTATCAGAATCCACACATATACACACTTGTGAAACTAGTGCGAGTCACTACTCTGAGCGATGTTACATATAGTTTGGCTGCAAGAAAATTAAACTCTGTATCAGGAAATAGTTCCCAAGACCTGACTTTTTTTTTTGTATGAAAGCAGCTGCCAACAAAAGAGTGAAAAATTAGAAAAAATGTCTCCCAATCACAGATCATAAATGCGTGTAGTATTCAGCTCAGTTCTAAGGAGGTTGAGACATTTTCAGTCTTGGTCACACAGTAAATTAGTACTGGAATCAAATTAGAATCCAGCCTTTGGGTATTCTTTCCAGTTCTTTCTCCTGACACCTCTGCAGCCTTTCAGGTATTCGGGTTGCAGACCAGAGAACAACTGTTTAACAAACACTAATTGTGGCGGGGAGAGTATTTAACACACTCCAAGAGTAGTGTTAACGGAGGAGGTCTTTAATTTTTGAGCACTTTTGGAAGTGGTCCACATCCATGTATCATGGTCATAAACAGCATATTTTGCTGTAGGCCTCCTCTCAGCCCTGAGCATACGCTCCATGATACATATTGCTAGGCTTACTTCTCCCATCTAACCACCTGTCTCGGCAACTTGAGATGCAGCAAAATTTGTCTCTGGAAACAAAATTTGTCTCTTTTCCTCTGATGGTCCTCCAACTCCTTTTGATATACCTAGTAACCCTCTGGCTGCCCCTAAAGTCCTATCCATATATTTCGTTACTGAACAGTTTATTGTAATATGAGAACTCAGTTTTACAAAAGTCTACAAAAATTATGTGCTAATAATAATCACTTGTATTTACTTGCATAGCTCATTACCTTGTTTAAAGTATTCACATATGCATTATTTTATTTTTCTTGTTAATTCTGCCAAGTGGACCAAATAGGTGGGTTATACATCCTTTACAAATAATAATACAAGGTTAGAAAGTTAAAAAGACTTGCCCAACGTCACACTGGGCAGTGAGCAATGGAGTCAGACTGAGCTCAGGTCTTCTGAGACAACCAGGCATTCATCACTGAGGTACATTTCCTCATAGAGTATTTCCACTTGGAGGAAGAGCCTGAAGATTGAAAAGTGTTTTATGCACAAAGACTCTGATTGTGTAATTTCAGGCTTTATGTCAGGAATTAAGCAAAGTATGCTTTGGGGGCACCTTAAGTTACAACATGGAAGCCTAAAAGCTTAATGAAAGAAGGTCATTGGAAGCATTTCTTTTTTTTTTTTTTTTTTTTTTTTTTAGCTAAGCCATCCTGCCACCTGTTGCCAGCTCAGCTCAGGCTGGGCATCGAACTGCTGTTGCTCAGAGCTCAGCTTGCACTCTTGAGCGAGCTCTTAACCAACTGTGCCACTCGGCCAGCCCAAGAAGCATTTCTTTCTCTAAGATCTTATCCTACAGTAAACATTTGACAAATATTTTCTTCAGAAAAAAATGAAGTACATTTTTATGAAGGTAAACAAAAGTCAGTGTCAAGGCCAAATTACTCAGTATTTCTTCCATCTACCATGTTCTAGAGCATTTTTATTAGAGGATTTAAAGTTTTGAGATAGAAGTTAAGCAAATGAATACAGGGGATAAAATTTATGAGAAATTGGAGAGCAACTAACATGAAACGAAGAAATTAACTGCTAGTCATATGTTGTGCATCTGTTGGTTTGCAGACTCAGGAATTTCCCAGGTAAAATCTGAAACTGGCTCCCATGGAGAGCAAGGAGAGATGGAAGAAAGAGGCCGACCACTCCAGACTGGTAGATGGCAGTTTGAATAAGAAAGGGAACTTACACATGACTCATGTCTCTTGGGTGGCTGAAAGACGAGTAGATCTCTGCATCTCCCTGCCACAATCTGAAAAGTTTATATAAAGGCCTTAAATGGGATCAGTCATATATTCAGTCCAGATGATCTCAACAACATCTTGCACTCTCAAGGTTATGTCCTTGAAACGTCTCCTAGTGTGGGAATAGTTCGCAGAATGTACATTCCAAGGACAGGAGGGGATGCAGAGCTTAAGATTGTCTGGGTCCCACTCATGGGTCAACTGGTGGTCACATCCTCTCAATGACCTCCTCTAACAGCATCAAGTTGGCTGTGGATTCTGTAGAAGATTAAGTTGCATAATAATTGCTTAGGTTCTTTGGAAAATGAGGGCCCGTGCTATAAATATTTTCAGGTGGATAAAACATTCTTACTGTTAGGGATCAGATGTTATGTACCTTGAGGAAGAAAAAGTGGCATAGCCATGTATTGCCATTAATAATAATACATAATCCTTAATAACTTAAGAGATAATGTTGATAATTGTTTTTATCTTTTTCATTTGTCTCAGACAATTTAAATTTGCTCATAGAAGTATTTTTATTCCAATATCTGATTCATCTCAGTATCGGTGGCTGTGGATTGTCTTTATTCGTTAAGTTGTGATTTTCCATTATATCCTGGACATTCTGGATGTTATTTTATAAGATTCTGGACTCCATTTAATCTTTTTTTTTTTTTCCCCCAGCAGGTAGTCCCCTTGTTGAGGTGTAGCTTGGGAGGAGTGTATCTCTGGCTTCCTGATGGGCTCTCCAATACCATAAGTGGAGAGCTGGTTCACACTGCCTCCTTGTAAGTGGGTGGGGTGGAAGATCAGCTCCACATTTAGTCCTACTGACACTTTCCCAGAGAAAGTTGGGCACCTACTCGACTGCCTTAGTGCCTCCCAGTGGTGAACTCAGACTGTGCCCTGCTGACAGCTGGGAGGGAAAAGCAGAGGACTGATTCATCTGCTTTGTTGCTGCAGGGTAGGGCAGAAGTGGGGGGAGGAGGGCCAATTTACTCACCTCATACTTGCTCCATATTTTCTCTTATGGCCTCATTGATACAAGGTGGGCATGGAGGTCCAGCTCCACTGACATAGATGGGAGGGAGATGAAGCACCAACTGGATGTTACAATTTGTGTAGTTTTAGCAAAACCCATTAGGGAGGGGTGAGAGGCTGTGCTTGGCACTGGAACTCACTGACACCATCTTGGGAAGGAATCTGAGCATTACTGATTGCTTCTGTAAGGAGGGAAGTGGAGTGGAGTGGAAGATCAATTCCCTATTACTTAGCCCCCCTAAAACCACAGGGTGGGGAGAATGCAGGCTTGTTTATTGGTTTGTTTGTTTGTTTGTTTTGGAATTCGCCTAGAGTAAGGCAGTATTACCATAAAGGGTTTTCTGTCGCTAGGCCACTCTTTCCTGCTTTGGGCCGGGGAGAATAGGCTTTCCTTAGAGGTTTTTTTTGTTTTATTATTATTATTATTTTTATCTGTGCATACTGTTGGTTTCTGTAGCATCATGTCTAGGATAGATGGTGAGGGGAGGAACTCAGTGACGTGGTTCCTCAAGTCCTAAGATTCCTAGGCAATCTGTCCTCTTCTTCCCACCTTTTAGCATTTTCATCAGCTTGTTTGTGCTGTTACGTTCATGAATTCTTACTGTAAGAGGGAGGAGGAAGGGGTAAGTAGGCCTACTTCATCTTGGAACTAGAAGTCCGGGCAACCATTTTTAAAGAACTCTGACATTCAGCTTGGTCAGAATATTTCCATGGATTTTGCCACAGGAGGGGTGTGTGTGTGTGTGTGTGTGTGTGTGTGTGTGTGTGTGTGTGTATGGAAGGCAAAACAGGATAGATGGGTATTAGGGAAAGGAAAATTAAATGATTCAAACTTGTCTTCGTGTATACATGTAAACACACACACACACACACACACACACACACACACACATATTTTGTGTTGTTATTGTTGGTCTACCATGAAAATTAACTTGCACTTTCCTCCTACCCTCACTCCAAGTTCACTGTTGCCCTGTAATTCCTTGCCTTAGGATGGATGTAAAAAATCAAGAGTACTAACTCAGGTTACCAAGTGATCCCAAGCATCTTTCCATTATTTTGCATCAGTTTGATAATTTCCTATGGTATTGAAATTTCATCTTACTGGCCTTGCATGGAGAATTCCTTGAGCTCACAGCTCTGACTATTCACCTTTGTATCTGTAGCACCTGTGCTTAGTATTGGGCACCTCACAGGTTCTCAGCAACTATTTGTAGAATAAAGTGTCCACATAAGCACATCTTCCACTCGCCCCTGCATCTCATTGGAATCCTCTTTTTGCACATTTTCATATGCCACTTGTTAATATGTTTGAGAGTGAAACGTGTGGCCTACCTGATATTGTACTGTCTTACTGTGTAACTTTGGCTAGTTCAGTGTTTCGGTTCTCTATTGCTGTATAATAAGCTACCTCAGAACTTAGTGGCCTAAAACAACAATGATTTTGTTGGATGGGACTTGGTGGAGACAGTTTATCTCTGTTCATGTGCCACCAGCTGGAGTGTTTTAACTGCGGCTACCGGATAGACTTCTAAGATGGCTCACTCATTTATCTGGCACGTTGGTGCTGGCTCTTGGCTGGGAGCTCAACTGAAATTGTCAGCCAGGGGTCTTGATTATTCTCCACATGAGTCTCTTCACATGGCTGCTTGGGCTTCCTCATGACATGGTGGCTGGATTTCAAGATGTTGAAGCTTCCAGGTCTTCTTAATACTTGGCTTAGAATACTCATAATTTTTCTTTCTCTGCATTTTTTTTTTTGTCAAATTAGTCTTAGACCCAGCACAGAATCAAGAGGAGTGGATGTACACTCCAGCTTTTTAGGGAAGGAGCAGCTTGTGCATATAAGGAAAAGTAAAAATATTTGGGGCCATCTTTGGAGAGTAATTTTAACACTCTGACATTAAATTTCTTGAACTATAAAATATGCAATGGGAAGAGGACAACAACAGTGCATTCATCATAGAATTGCTACAAAAACTACAAGGGATAGATAATGTATGATCAAGCTTAGAATGATTCCTGGTACATAGTAAACAGTCAACACATTTTAGCTAATTTAGCTAATTTTGGTTGATTTGAGAATGGAAATTGCTGCAAAACATTAGAGAACAAAAAATTAGAGAACAGCATATCTTTTTCCTCAAGGAAATTATTATATCTTCTCTTAAAGTCCAGGTAAACAGTTTCACTGGTTAGTATTTCCTTTGATGGCTTCAATCAATGCATTCTCTTTGATGTGCTTCCTCTTAAACAACAGATAAGATTTTAAAAAAAAAAAAAAAGAGAGAAAGAGAGAGACCTCAAATCAGGAGCTAACAAATGAATGGAATAACCCACAGTTTTGTTGTATAATGACTTTCGGTATCTCTGTTGGAATCCTTTTTCTTTGATACTCACTTGTGGGTATTTTTCTTCTTGGTATCACTTTCTAGTCCCTCCATATTGTGCTTTGAAGTAACAGTCCTCTAAAGAGATAGAATGAATGATATGGAAGTGACATGCCCTTGGAAGCTGCTCTTGGTCCTCTCTTTGGAGGTGCTCATGTGAAGCGTTAGCCCTTTCAGAAAGTTACAAGTCAGCAGAGATGATCAGCCAGGTAAATCCAAGGTATAACCACAGGGACCTGATAAATTCCAAGTCAAGTAATTGCTACATTTGATCAATTCTGACAAGGTAATTTCTTGTTTCTATGCCAGAGATAAGGATCGATGCAAAACCATGTGCTACTAAAATTATGTAAATTCATGATTTTTAGCAGTTGGCTGGGTCAGCATTTTCATTAGCCAGTGCATGATATCTTTATAACTACCTTGATTTTTTTATAAAAAGAGCAGAGAAGTTCTTGCCATGTTTTCATAGCATTACTAATTTCCATTCTTTTCTTTTTGATTCTGTGTCCATACCTGTAATTTCTCCAAGTGATTAAGACTCCAAGTTATTACTTCTACAGCTGACATTTCCTTCTATGATTATCCATTTCTTCAGTTTTTTGAATAGCCACATTTTATTAATGATCATTTACCATGCACTGATAAACTCTGTCCTTCCGGAATTTTCTGATGCTTGATTACAGTGTAACATACTGCCTGATTAATTGCTTGTCATTGCTGTTTTCAGCTTCCTCATGCACTAGTTAAGGTTACTTTTTCTCTTTTTTGGCTTTACTCCCCACTGAAGATTTTCATTTTCAACAGCCTTGTTAGCTGTCTCCAACTTCTCTCACCTCCTTTTTGCATGCTCTGATAGTGCAGAGCATATACTGAATCCTTGTAAATGGTCACCATCTACTTTTGTTTTAGTCTAACACATTGGTTCTCAGACTTCAGTGTGCCTTAAAAGAGCCTACAGGGCTTATTAAAACAGATTGCTGGGCCCCACTCCCAGAATAGAACAGGTGTGGCCAGAGAATTTACATTTTTAGCAAGAGCTCGGGAATGCTGATGCTGGATACCCAGGACCAAGCTGTGAGAACCACTGGCAGAGTAGATCAGCATGGTAGTCAGGAGCTTCCGGATTTAGTTGATGTAGGTTCAGCCACAGCCCTGCTGCTTAACTTTCCCAGCCATGCAACCTTACAAAAGCTAAGGCCTTAGTTTCAGCTCTGTAAGATGCAGTTCCCACACTCATAAAATGTGAAGAGGACCAACTTTCTAGACTTGTTGTAAGGATTAGATGACATGATCAATGTAAAGTGTTTAGTACAGCGGTAAGATATACATGCTCCATAAATGTGAGTTATTGGCATTTTTTTTACGAGATGTGGAGAATTAATGTTTAAGCTCAATTGCCAAAATTAAGACAACATGCCTTCTCCAGCATATTGGCTATTTTTCTCAGGATACTGATTTTCTATACTGTTGAGATAGAAATGCTTTTTTTTTTTTTTAAGATTGGCCACGTGAAAAGAAAGATGCAATGGAAAGATCATGAGATTTGGAATCAGGAAAATGCCTGGGTTCCAGTCCACTCTGCTATTCCTAGCTTTGTGACTCATAGCAATTTTCTTCATCTCTCTAATCCAAGTTTCCTTTAAATATCTTCTAAAGTGGTGATATAAATGGTATGGATTGTTATGTGGATCAAATAAACTAGAGCATTTGAAAGTTTCTTTTTTCTTTAGTGTTCTGTACAGTGTGGTTATTGTTATTTACTGAGAATAGGGTCTTGAGTAATTTTTATTGTACATATTCATTATCATCATGAAAAGTTGTGCTTCTGTAGAGTGACAATTATGAAAAAAACACAGACTTTTCCATTAGAATTATTTTGAGGTGGTAGTAACTCTAACTGGGGATTGCTAAACACTAGCTTAGATATGTGGATATGTTATTTTCTATTAGCAATCTAGCTAGTTCTCTTTCTTATTGACTGAAATGCTGGTTCATCTTTCAGACTTTTTACCTGGATGAAATTAACATCTGAGTGACAATATTTCAAAATGATGCTGAGAGAGAGAGAGAAAAAAAAAATCTAATAATGATTGCACCAAAGGCTCACTTAAAGCTTTGTTCTCCTGCTGTGACTACTTGGTTTTGATAATAGATTATAGACAAAAATCAGGGACTTATTTTCAGTTGATATTACAGGATTTTTTCAAAAGAGGAAAGAAGTCCCACTTGATCACATTTTTTTTTTTTTAATGTAGCATTTTAAACACTCTGTAAGGCACCATGGAAGATGCTTCATGCTTTAGATGCATTTTCCTCTCATGGAAAGCAAGACAACATACACAAATTACTACGTATGTCACAAAGAAGATCAAGTCAGAGGGCTTAGAACTTGAAGGAGGAAGAGATGATTCTGGCTAGATCAGCACCCTCCCATTTTCAGGCCACAGGCTGAGCCACATTAAGCTAGAGTATCTGGGTATCATAAGGAAGCTGCAAAGAACTTGGTAAGCCCAATTTATTGATTGACCTTCATAAAGGACTATATTTAAACCATCTCAGACAGATGAGAATCTATCCTCCATTGGCGGAAGAAATCCTTTCCTTGAAGGAGACTGTATAACCTTCATTAACTCATTTCAGTATTTAACAGCCTTTGCTTGCTGAATACATGATTCAACCCCCACATGAACATCAGGATTTGTCCTCTCTGGACTTGCTTATATTAGGCAACTGCCATCATATCTCTGGGGACACCATGTCATTGCTTCATTAGTTGATTAACCAATTAAACAAATCATTCTGAGAATCGGGATACAGTACTGGTTGAGAGCATTGTGAGTTGACCAGTTTTGGATTAGAGTCTTGGCTCCTTCACTTTCTTGTCCAATGACCTTGGGCAAAGTTAGTTAAAACCTCTGGGTCTCAGTTTTCTTACCTGCAGAATGGGGATAACATATCTGCCCGTTAGGGTTGTAAAGATTAAATTTAAAAAGATACCTGTTTTAGGTTGAACTACATGAAATCACCAATATGTGATCATTTTGAACAATAAGAATAGCAATTTTATGTGGTTTAAGCTAATAAATGGCTTAGCAAATTACCTAGAATCTATGAAGGACTCACCATTACTGGCAATTTTTAGAAACATAGGAAAGACTATGTCTATTATTAGTATAACTATTACTATTACTACTGTTATTATTATAATTACATTGCTATCATTATCATCATGGTCTGCAATATCCAGGCTCAGTACTAGAAGATAATCCTGCACACAAACCAATTTAAAATGGCGACGATATTGATTATGGAGCTGTGTGCGATGCCGCAAATGTGTGGGTGATAGAGCATATGGGCCAGCCTGCAGACATTAGGGAAGGCTGCAGAGAACTGGGCCTTGCAAGGTGGGTTGGAGATTTCTGGGTGGACAAACCGATGGAGAAATGCCCAGCAGAGGCAAGAGCATGTGCCCAAGGCACAGAGGTGGAAGGGAGCGTGGCAGATTTGGGAACCTGTATTGAGTCTGCGTGGTGGAAGCGTAAAATTAGGTCAGTGAGAATGGAAGGAATTGAAAGCTGAGAGAGGAGAAGGGACACGGATTGAAAGAAATGTAAATTTTTTTAGGGTAGTGTCCTGGTTGGTTTTGCAAGTCTGAAAAGTTGCTCTGGAGATTACGAAGAGAATGATTGGCCTGGAGTGAATGTAGAAACAGAGAGACACGTACAGGGGTTATGGCCGTGATCCAGCTGAGCAATAATGTACCCCGAACTCAGGACCTTTATGTAGATATAGAGGTCCTAGTGATGGGTGGGCGCAGGCAAGAGAGTGAAATGTAAGTCGACTCCTGAGTATCTATGGAAAACAGAAGGGGCAGGAGGGGGAAGACTGGGACATAGGGAATGGGGTGGGAAGTGGCTAAGAGGAGCTGAGTTTGGGGCATGCTGCATCTAGAGTGTGTTAGAGCTTTCCATTCCCCCTGACTTCCATTTCTCCTAACTTGGCAGAGCCTGGTGTTTCTGATAGGACTGCAGCACAAGGTGTTATGCCCTCGGGGGCACCAACGGGTGCCCAGCATTTTGACAGGGCAAATTACACTTTGTTTTTCTAATTTTACAAGGGTCTTGCCTCCCCAGGCACATTGGTCATGTACTTATGCTGAGGTCCTGGTTAATAAGTGAAAAACGTATCAAACGTTTAATAAATAAATAGACCGTTTATTTAGACTATTAATAAATAAATAGACCATTTATTATATCTTAGACATTATTCCAAGTTCTTTCTGTCTAAATTTCATCTAATTTTATCAACAACTCTACAAAGTAGGTAGTACTATTAACCCTATTTTATAAATAACAAAATGGAAGCTCATGGAGGTTAACTAACGTGTCCACAGTCATATAACTAGTGAGTGGTGAAGCCAGCATGCAAATTGAGGGCACTGTGTTCCTGAGTGTCATGCTGAGATATGTAATTTGGCTTAGGCTAGAGAATCTTAAATTCCCTGTCTATTGGGGTGTTTCATAATGGGATTTTATTGTTTTTTTAAAATAATTCTTATTTGGTCCAAATTATTTTACATAGTGTCCTGAGGTTTGTAGATTTGAAAAGACAATCCATGGGTTAAAAATTCTTTTGTCTAATCCACATTCTCCAATAGGAAAGATTTTAGATTTTGGTTTCAGATAATCTTGTTGTATTTGGTCTGTAATTTTCTTTCACTTTCTAGTTTGCAGCCCCTCTTTAGCAGGCGTCAAAGAGGAGTTACCATTAATAATTTATTGCTTATTTTTAATTTTCACTGAAAAAAGCTTTTTGTTTTCTGAGTTTTTTTTGTTTTGTTTTGCTAAGTCATCTGTATGATGTGCTGGTGTCTGGCACTCTTACAATTCCTCTATTCATCCTTGCTATGGACTGAATGTTTGTGTCCCTCCAAAATTCATATGTTGAGGCCCTAATCCCAGATGTGATGACATTTGAAGGTGGGGCCTCTAGGAGGTGATGATGTTTAAATGAGGCCCATGGTGGGATTATAAGGAAGACACCAGAGCGCATGTGCATTCTCTCTCTCTCTCTCTCTCTCTCTCTCCCATGTGAGGACACAGCAAAAAGGCAGTGTCTGCAAGAGGACCATTACCAGTCTCCAGAGCTTGGAGAAACAAACATTTGTGAAACCACCCAGTCTCTGGTATTTTGTTATGTAGCCCAAGTTGACTAGGACAGCTCTCCTGGGACTCTTCAATAAGATGTGCCCCATCTCTGCTGTGCACCCCTACAAGGGCATGACTGTCATCAATGTAAGGGGGTCCCTTGTCTTGGTAGCAGCCCAGTCACTAACTGAAGAGAAAACCCAGCTAAAATCTTTCTGTAGTTGCGCTTTTATGAATTATTTAACTGGGCTTTGTCCCTCCCTTTATTTGATTGCACTCTCGGATTGTTGGCATTAAGAACCCTTTAAAAGACAAAGCAGTTGATTATTCTTATCATCAAAGTAGGCACTCATATTGGTGCGGTAAGAAGCACTGCACAGAAATAGCTTGTTGGCAGAATTGCACTCTCAAGGGTGCATATCTACAAGCCATCCTTGACTCTCTGGAGCAGGAAGGCAAACCAAGTACAATGGCGAGGAGTGGGGAAAATGTTGAACTGAGCAGAAGGATCTCATGTGAAATTGAGAGTGTCTTTCAGTTGTGCCTATCAAAGAAAAGATTAATGATGATGCGCTTTCCTTCCTAACAATGAAGCTACTATCCTCAGGAAAACCCAGTTCTCTTCCTGGCTTAGGTATTAATTGATGGTTTGAATGAACATACTGTTTTTACCTACTTGCTTTTGCATGTGCTTCTTCCTCTGTCAGGAAGATCATCTTCCCTCCCCAGCCCTCTTCCCCCCCCCCAAAATTTCCCCCTCCTCCCATTCTTCTGGAGAATTCCTACATGGCCTTCCATACTGAAATAATAACAATGATCCTAGAATTAACACAGTAGTATTTACTGTATATCTGGTAGTGTAGAGGGTAGAGGGTGGGGCACTGGGGGTATCTACTTCAGATGCAGGCAGTAAGGTGTTGTGTTGTCTACAGATAATTGTTTTTTAATTATAAAACCAAAAAATGAGTCTGCTTTCTCTGTTGTTGGCAAATCTAAACAGTATCAGTAATAAAATAGTTCTCCCCACTGAGGCAGACTGTTCCCACTGAGCCCCCTTTCACCTGTTACCCGCTATATGTACCCAGCACCTTCCTAAGCATATACATATATTAACTTCCATAATTTGTCCCATTTTACAGCTGGGGGAAGTGAATCATGGGGATTGTGTGAGTAACCTAAGGTAATGCAACTTGGTCATATGCCTAGCAGGTAAGTGATGGGGCCAAGGTTTGAATCCAGGCTGTATTCCACCTAACCACTGAACATACAAATCTCAGAATAGCTAACACACTTATAAATATATCTCTATGAAGGTGCCCCAGATCCACCCACATTATAATGGCTCCCTGCATGTGCTCCTCAGGACTCTGCTTATTTTCTTGTCATAGCATTCACTGGGCTACAGGGCAGTAGAGTGGGAGCTTCCTGGGTCTAGCACAATGGCTGCCCTCTAAAAGAAGCCACAAAAAAAATGGATGGATGAATGAATGAACCAATGCAGCCTTTGGTCCCAGAGCTATAAATATTTAGATGTATTTGTGTATGAGAAGCTCAAGTAGATTTCTTTTTTTCCTCCCTCCCATTGCTAACAAGCATTTTTGTAGAATAAAACCCAAAACTTTTTATTTAATTATAACAGACCACAGAAGGCACACAAATTAGCTTCATGAATTATCACAAGGTGAACATGTCCATGTGACACCACCCAGATCAAGAAAAAGCACAGTACCAGTCCCTTGTTACCCTTCCCCTAGACAAATGCAAGGCTCCTCTGACTTCTAACATCATGTACTAACTTTCTAATACATGGGAAACTTTAGTGTCTGTTACTTTGTGTAAGGCTTTCCTTTGCTCTGCCTTATGTTTATGAGCTTCCTCCATGCTGGTGTGTTTAACTGTAGTTAATTCATTTTTCTTGCTGTATCATATTCTACTGTGCTAACAAACACTATAGTTTAGTAATTATTATCCATTCTACTAATTAAATTTTGGATCAATATAAAGAATGCCATACCTAGTAAATCATGCTTACGCTGCCAGAAAGGTCAATGACAAGAGATACCTATTAAAAATGATTCACTTATTCATTTTCCCTAAGAATGCTAATTCCTTTCCCCCTTTCTGGGAAATTCTTCCTTCTTCCTTCCTCCAGCCAACAACTTGTAACATATCCTGAGTCTCATTTTCACAACCATGATTGATTGGCCAGGGCTGGACATCTGAACAGTCCAGGCCAATCCTGGTTTCTGTGCTCATGCCCACAATTGTTCAGTCCAGGAATAATTACAATCAGAGCACTCTTTTAAGATTTTTGACCATGGGATCCGAGAGAGAGTCATAAGAGACTTTGCAACTGACTGGGGCCATGTTTCCTGGGAGGAAGAAGTCACCTGCGCTAGGAGAAAATCAGGTTTACACATGGCTAGAAACAGTATGGAAAGATGGAGAGAGCACCTTGGTGGTATTCCTGGCTTCATTTATCCCAGAGGCCCCACCCCATCTCCCCCTCTTGTTATTTATTTGATTCATTAAGTTCCTTCTTGGCTTAACTTAGTTCAGGTTGGTGATCTGTCACAACCAAAAGAAATCTTGCTAGTATAGACATGTTACACAGACCACAATATATCAAATCAATAAATGTGGAACTCTGCCTCATTACCTCAAAATAGCCCCTTTAAAAAAGCACTGAACTGAATGATATTTATATCCAGATGCAATTTTCTAGGAATGTTGAGGATGGTAAGTTTCATCAGTATAAAATAAGAAAAAGATTAGAATCTGGAATAGCATTTTATGAATGGCACAGTACTCTGGAGGCCTGTCCAGGCTTTCAATGCTATTCTCATATCCACTCTAAATAATCCTGTCCCTTGAGTCTCTGTACCCCTGGGCCTAGGTCACAGAGTGTTGTTAGTGCAAGATGGAAACTTTGTATTTTGACTTCAAGTACATGTGCCTAACTCATAGATGGAACTCAACAAATATTTATTTTGTGATTGCTACCCAAATTCAGCATTCATTACTTAGCTGCAAGTTCTTTCCCCATTTGCAGGTGATTAGTTAAGACATGTCTATGAATAGCTACTCCAAAACCCCTTTAATTCTTCTGAAATCTGCATTCTTACTCAATAAATGACTCCCTACTCTTTAATGAACAAATTCAGAGATCCCCGTCTTCATTTTAACACATTTCAACCTTCATGTTTATATCTTCTTGTTCTTTTCTCCAGCTCAAAGGAATCTGTGTCCTTATTTTTCTCTAAAGCTAGATTCCATCTGAGAGATACTGATGCTATATTTATTCCCTCTCTCTGGTATCTTTAAAATCTCCCTCTGCATAGATTTCCAACCCAACTTCTGTGTTTCTCCTTCACCTTGAAACAAAACCTTAATATGATCTTGGTGTCCATTCTAGCTATCATCTTATTACTTTTCCTTTGTTGACACATTTCTTGAATAAGAAGTTGAAGGATAAATTGAGTACCTGTCTTGAAACTTTGAAATACCTTCTACCCATTTCCAAGGTAACTCATTTACCTACTTGCTTGATCTCTGTCTCCACCCCTACTTTTCTTCTTCTTCCTGTCCTCTAACTCTGTGCACTGAGCTTTTGTGAAAGTTCAGCCTAGGTGCTGGACTTCTCCTGCTACAAATGTTCTGTCTGCTTCCTGGATAATGTCTGTACAAATAACACCCAAATCTATACCTTTCACCTTCTTCTCTCACTCAAGTTCCAGCTGTGTTATCTTTAATTCCTGCCTAACATTCCCACTTAGCTGTTCCATTTTCTCCCCTCAAATAAATGCTTGCCAAGCTGAGCTCATCCTTCTCCTTCTATCCACACTGGGCTCAGCATGCTAAATCCCTTTCCTTCATCAATAACACCAACATTTCCCCATTTAGGCAGGCTTGAAACGTCCATCATCATTGACATTACCTATCTTTCATTGTGCATGGTAATCAGTCACTATGACTCTTGGAGATTGTTCTTTGGAAAGACTCTAGCAGCCATGCCTTTTCCTTTTTTCCTACTCCCACGCCAACCCATAATTTATGTTAGCTGACGCCATTACAAAAACTCACAGAAAAATGTGGCATCTTTCCTTTCCCATGCTTTCCCTTCTTGATGGACCTGTACATTCTTCTCTCTCTAAAAGATATTTTCAGCTCTAAGCTATTTTCAGAACCAAGATTACTGATCAACATGAATTCTAGGAATGAGCACATCTTCCCCTGGCTAATTCTCCCAGATCGGCTCATGTCCCATAAGCTCTTTATAACTTCTCACTTAGAAGATTCTCCCAAAAGGGTAAAATATTCTAAAATCAGAATTTTACAAAATCAAAATGTCTTAACACATTTAACAGCAGCCATCAATCTCACCTAGAAAAGCAGAGATGGTTCCCACACAGCCTTATTTTGGTAGTCAGAAAAGTTGACTTATTTCTCGATATTGTAAGGAGTTCAGGGGCTGTGTTTACCACTCTATAAACACTTTAGTGTCTAGCTCAAGGTTTTGCATATAGTAAGAATTTAAAATTTTTCAATGACTGAATGGATTAGCAGTTCAATATTACCACTTCAATAATACATATTCTTTGGAAAATAAATAAATAAAATTCATACTTTTCTTTAATTTTTAGGACCCCAAGCGTGGATGGAAAAGACATATTCATGCCATTTTCTGCTGAGGAATCTGAGGTAAAGAGAGGTTGTGATTTGCCTGAAGTTATGCAGGTATTTGGCAATATGACTAGGCCCAGAAACGGATCTGTTGTCTTCAACTCTGTATCTGGACACTAAATTATGCTTTCTTGGAAGGTCAGTAGACCAGGTTTTGAAACAAATGATATTTAAAATTGAAATCTCTAAATGTGAATTTTTCTCTCAGAATACTCAGTCAGTTCATAAATATTGGCAAAACTTTCTTTTTATATATTTAAAGTCAGTCTGTCAGTTATTTCCATAAGAAATTTGACTGTTACTATGTATATGATAGGAAAACAACTTAACTAAATTTAGGTATTTTAGTTGATGTTATTTTATAATACTACCTAACATTTGGAAATTTAAGATCTGGAAGGAATGTTAGACATTGTCTATAATAATCTATTATTATAAGACTCCCTTTCATCGAGAGAGAGATGCACAGGGACTTGAGTGTGTACAATGTGCCATTTCTTCAGGGGAACTTAAAAGATGAGACAGTTAATAAAATGAACTGAAATGTACTAGGACACTCTACTTCCTTGGCTAGTTTCTCTCCATACTGACCTTTGTCTAGCATCTCATATTTCCTCACCATGGCTAGTATCACCTGGGAATCTGAATTCATGTTGGTCTTAGAAAAATTTGTACCTGTCTCCCTGTCAATCTATACCCTTCTGCTTTCTCTATTGTAGATATTTTTCAAAATTCCTTGTCCATGGATATCACTTTGCTCTTATGAAGGGGTTTCTCTTCCTCAAGTGGGTCATGCCCAGATCCACTCTAGGACTTTAAATGTATTAGGCCTTTGGGAATATTCTGTCCCAAAGATTTTGCTAGTCTGAATCATTGGATCATTCAGGTTTTGGTTCCATATTTTCTTCCCTGTAAGGATTTCACTGATTGTTACAGATGAAATAGTCCCACAACCCCCTCCTACCAGTCACTCTCAATCATAGTATTCTGTTTAATTAATTTGGTAGTATACTTTATTATCTATCATTATTTTGTATATTTATTTGTTTGCTTGTTTGTTTTATTTTTTCCTGCCCTCCAACCTTGACTGGAATGTAATTTCCATCAGATCAGGAATCTTGCTGAACCTATTTACTACAATAGCACATAGAGCATAGTAGGATGTAATAGAGATTTGTCAGATGAATGAAGGATTGATTCAAAATGTTTTATATCACTTCAAGGGATTTGGGATATTGGGAAGAGAACCTGTGTATTCAGTCTATCATATTGATTCAATTCCTTCTCTGCTAAATATGTAGGATTTTGAACTCTCAGCAAATTGGGCATAGAGAGAATGTACCTCAACCTAATAAAAGCTATTTATGCAAGCCACAGCTAACATCATACTCAATAGTGAAAGGTTGAAAGCTTTTCCTTTAAAATCAGGAACACGATAAGGATGTCCACTTTCACCACTTTCATTTAACATAGTAATGGAAGTCCTAGCCAGACCAATTAGGCAAGAAAAAGAAATTAAAGGCATCTATATAAGAAAGGAAGAAGTAAAATTCTATTCACAAACATGATATTATATAGAGGAAATCTTAAAGACTCCACTCAAAAAAACTGTTAAAACTAATAAATTTAATAAAGTTGAAAGATACAAAATCAATACACAAAAATTATTTCTATACACTAACAATAACAAGAGGAATTAAGAAACGAGTCCCATTTACAGTACCATCAAACAAAATAGAATATTTAGAAATTAAATTTAACAAAAGAAGTGAAAAACCTGTACACTGAAAATTATAAAACATTAAAACAAGATATTGAAGAAGACACAAATAAATGGATAGATATTATATGTTCATTGATTGGAAGAATTAATACTGTTAAAATGACCATATGATCCATAGTGACCTACAGATTCAATGCAATCCCTATTAAAAGTAAAATGACATTTTTCACAAAAATAGGAAAAACAATCCTAAAATTCGTAGAGAACCAGAAAAGACCTTGAATAGCCAAAATCATATTGAGAAAGCAGAACAAAGCTGGAGGCATCACACGTCCTGGTTTCAAACTACATTACAAAGCTACAAAGCTATAGTCATCAAAAAGTATTGTATTGGCACAAAAACAGACACATAAATCAATGGAATGGAATAAAGAGCCAAGAAATAAACTCATACATCTATGGTCACATAATTTACAGCAAAGGAGCCTAGAATATAATGGGGAAAGGGTAGTCCTTTAATAAATGGTACTGAGAATATTGAATATCCACATGCAGAAGAATGAAAATGGACCACTATTCTACATTATACACAAAAATAAACTCAAAATGGATTAAAGACTTGAATGTAAAACCTGAAACTATAAAACTCCTAGAAGAAAACATAGGGGGTAAATTCCTTGACATTGGTCTCGGCAGTGATTTTTTAAAATTTTATTTAATATAAAAAACAAAGGGAAAACAAATAAAATAAACAAGTGGGACTGCATCAGTTTAAAAAGCTTCTGCACAGCAAAGGAAATCATTAACACAGTGAAAAAGCAACATATGGAATGGGAGAAAATATTTACAAATCATATATGTGATGAGGGGTTAATATCCAAAATGTATAAAAAACTCATACAACTCAATAGTAAACAAATAATTTGTTTTTAAAATGGGCAGAAGAACAGAACAGACATTTTTCCAAGGAAGACATATAAATGGCTAACAGGTACATGATAAGGTGCTCAATGTTACTAATTATCAGGGAAATGCAAATCAAAACCGTAATAAGGTATTACCTTACATCTGTTAGAATGGCTATGATTAAAGAGATTATAAGTACTGGTGAGAATGTGGAGAGAATGGAATGCTTTTTCACCATTGGTGGGAATGAAAATTGGTGCAATCACTATAGAAAACAGAATGGATTTCCTCAAAAAATTAGAAGTAGAAGTACCTTATGATCCAGCAATCCCACTTCTGGGTGTACATCCAAAGGAAATAAAAACAGGAGTTCAAATATATATCTATATGTTCAAAGAGATATCTACATGTTTGTTGCAGCATTATTCACAAAATATGGAAACAACCTAAGGGTATAGAAGATGTGATACATATATATAAGTTCACCTGTTAAGTGGTTGTATGGTTGTATGATTGTGTGTGTGTGTGTGTGTGTGTGTGTGTGTGTGTGTATTATTCATCCATGAGAAATAAGGACATTCTGCCATTTGGGACAGCATGGATGGAACTTAAGGGCACAATGCTAAGTGAAATAAGTCAGGGAAAGACAAAGACTGTTTGATATCACTTACATGTGGAATCTAAAAATGCTGAACTTGTATAACCAGAGACTAGAATGGTGGTTACCAGGGGGGTTAGGGTGTGATAAAAGGGGAAATTTGGTTTCAGAGTACAAACTTTCAATTATAAGATGAATAAGTTCTGGGACCTAATGTATAACATAGTGATTATAGTTAATACTGTATTATAAAATAATACTGTATTAAGTGTTCTCACCACACACCCAAAAATAGGTAAATAAGTGATGGTGATGCAGGTGTCAGCTAATGCTATGGAGGTAATTACATATTTTGCAATATAGAACTCAAATCAACACAGCTGTAGATCTTAAACTTATACAATGTTATATGTCAATTATATTTCAATAAAGCTGGAAAAAATATGTAGGATTCTGGTAATATTGGTAGCCATTTTGACATTGACAATAAATGTTGCAAAGAACAATATTATTCCAAATAATCGGTACACAGCATCTGAATCTACCTGGACATTTTTATAACATCTAAAGGGCTATACTATATAGAAGATGCCTAAAGTCTAGAAGAATAACAGACAAACACTCTGGAATGGAAGCATAGACCTGCTTGCATCCTGTCTCCTCACTCATCCCATCTAAAACGTGCCTGTATTCTCCAGTCATGGGATGTGGGATATTATAGTAGTACAGGCTAATATTGGGAGGATATCATGAACATGTTGCAAGTGTGAAAGAGTGGTTTTTCCTTAAAAACCTTTGTCAAAATGTCCTCCTCTGAGCTGGGCTTTGGCTATTGCCTTGTCCTATTCTGTGCTCCTGGTAGGCACTATAATGCCCATATATTTTCCTAAGGTTTTAAGAGCCCAACAGGTCTCTGCCCTTATCTATGTTACCTTGGTTCCCATGGAGGCCAAGGCCTTGTTTTGTTTTGTTGGCGGT
Organism: Aselliscus stoliczkanus; assembly: GCA_033961575.1. NCBI lineage: Eukaryota > Metazoa > Chordata > Mammalia > Chiroptera > Hipposideridae > Aselliscus > Aselliscus stoliczkanus. The sequence goes on from CM066728.1 coordinate 182,729,791, forward strand.
AGTCAGGGGTAGTTCCTTATAACATAATCTTCAGGACAACCCTGACCCGATAGGTATTATTAATACTGATTTTCACATTAAGGGAAAAGACTCAGAGAGGTTACACAACTTGGCCAACATCTTGTGACTAGTAAGTGGGCAAAACCAGGATTTGAACCTTGATCTATCACATACCGAAGCTGTATGTGCTGTTATATGGCAGCATTCATCAGTGTCCCTATTTATGGAGATGAAAAGTTCACTATTTCGAATCTATTATCAATTAGCTTAAATTATTGGAGAGCAATTTCAGATACTCAATCAAAAGCTTTTTATTTTTATATAAAATTGTACTGTGAGAGCTATACAGAATATCTACTTTTTTCCTGGCAATCACTTTCAAATATTTGAATAAACGTCTCAAATATAATAGTTAGGGATTAATTTATAAGCTGGTAGAACTTGAAGAAGAATTATACACCCCTATGTTTAATACAGCGCTATTCACAACAGCCAAAATATGGAAACAACTGAAATGTCCAACAATAGACTATTGAAAGAAAGGTATTGTGATACATTTATACAATGGAGTATTACTCTGCCATAAAATGGATGAAATCTTACCATTTCCAATGACATGGATACACCTAGAGGTTATTATGCTAAATGAAGTAATTCAGATGGAGAAAGACAAATATCATATGATCTCACTTATATGTGGAATCTAAAGAACAGGATAAATGAGCAAAGAAAACAGAAATAGGCTCATAGATACAGAGAACAAACTGATGGTTGCTAGATGGGATGGGGTTAGGGGGATGAGTAAGAAACCTGAAGGGATTAAGGAGTACAAATTAGTACTTACAAAATAGTCATGGGGATGTAAAGTACAGTATGGGGAATATAGTCAATAATGTAAAAACTATATATGGTATCAGATGGGCACTAGACTTATCGGGGGATCACTTCATAAATTATGTAAATCCCTAATCATTGTGCTGTACAGCTGAAACTAATATAAAATAATATTGAATGGCTACTATAATTAAATATATATATATAGCCACAGGGTGTAAAATACAGCATAGGGAATAGAGTCAATGGTATTGTAATAGCTATGTATAGTTTCAGATGGGTAGGAGACTTGGGGTTATCACTTTATGAGGTGTGTAAAGGTCTAATCATTATGTTGTTTTGTACACCTGAAACTGATAATAAAAAATAATAAAAAAATCAAAGTATTTGAATTGGTGGAAATGAGAGAAGTGGACATTAGAGATAATCAAATGTCATAGAATGATAGTTCAATGCTTATTGTGTTTAGTATTGTGCTAGAAGCTTTCTATGCATTATCTCAAGTAATTCTCATGATGATTATACAATAGATGGATGATATTCTCATGTTATAGATATAAAAACGGACTCAAGGGCCAGATGAGTGGTGCGGTGGTTAAGAGCTGGCTTGGGACGCCAGTGGCCCCAGTTCGGGTCTCACATATGAAGGCCAGTGACACTGCCCTCAAAATAAATAATAAATAAATAAATAAATAAATAAATAAATAAATAAATAAATAAATAATAATACTAAATAAAAACAGACTCAAGAGATGTGAAGTAATCCAGTTCACTCAGGTATTAAGTGACAGAGATTCGAAACCAGACTTAAGTGATTCCAAAAGCTATGTTTTCTGCACTTGCCTAGATTTGTGTCTTGGTTACATAAATTAAGTTGTATAATAATAAAATAGTATCATCTGTTTCTGAGTCTAAATTCAGTGGGGCACCAGCTCGAAAAAGACTTATTGTTTTTTAGTCACCATCTTAAACATGCTCTGCCCATTTACTCCATTGTTGTCCTCTTTTAACATTTTAAGACGATACCACTGACTTTTAGGCCTTTTAAGTTAGGACAAAACCCGAAATCTAAAAGTTCAATTTCATTTCTTTCCTTCTCTCCAGCTCACCCCCCCAACAACTTAAGCCCAAGTGATCTATAATAAAAAATAAAAAAAATAGTGCATATTCTACTCATTTAATCTTTTTTCCCTACCTTTTTTTCCATAGGCATTTCAGGCAGGGAGCAGGGTAAGAGTGAAGGTCAACTGACTCTTAACTGATGCTATTGTAATCCTTTCTCGGCTGTTGCTACTTCTCTAGTTAACTCTGACAAGCTGCTGATGCTGTCTCTAAGGCCGGCATTCACCCCTGGTCTAGGTTTGGGGAAATGAAATGTAAAGGGGAAGCACAGTTAAGGTTTGGGTGCCAGGAAAGATGACAGTTATGGAAATGGGCAAACTTGACGGAAATGAGCTGGCTCAGACTAGGCATAATCCAATGGGCATGGTAGAAGCTTCCATATGATGAATTAGAATTGAAAGACAGCTCACTTTGTTTGATGGAACTGATGTGTTTCAGCTGTTGGTTCTAAAATGAACTCAATTTTCCTTCTTAACTGCTATTATGAAATCAAGGATGCATCCCCACAGGGAAAAAAGGAAATCCTCAAAAGACTCAATTAAAAACTTTCGGTGAAGATGTAGTTGAAATGGTAGGCAGCTTCCTAGGCCCTGTGGGATTGTTGTCCCACTTAGTGGTTCACTGTTTGGGATTTTTCGACTCCTTTGTCTCCCCAAGGCTGTCAGGCCCACTCCTGTTCTTTTTGGGATAGAATGTTAGTGCAGTGCCTGTTATCGGAGAAATGACTGCACAATTCTAAAACACTGGGAGTTTTCTGGTAGGCTGCAGAACATGTTACTTTTGCATTCAGGTTTTACATACTTAGTCCACTGCCCTATCTCACCTTTGGAACATTTCTAAAAATATGACAACATACTCAGAGAGTCCGTGAGGGGTAACTGTGCCCTGTATCTCTTTATCTTTACATGAGCAAAAATCCTCCCCCAAATTGTGTTATCAACATGGCATCTTATAGTTCATCATACTTTTATTTGTCCTATAGACCTGACATAGACAATATAACATCTATTGGTCTGTCTATTATGAGAGAACTCTCTTTTGAACCAGTTATCAGAAAAACCAGTTGGGTAAATGGTAAGTTGTGTCCCTAACTCAGCCCCCTGAGCGATTTGATTTGGGGCACCACGGGAAGTTGCTGAGGTTCAGAAGGAGTGTATGCACAGAAGACACCAGGAGATCAAAGCACTTAGGAACACCTTCAGGCTTAAGGTGGGAGGAAAGGGCTACTGGCAAAGATGTAATTGCTTTAGAAATATTCCTGCCCTGGTATCTAGGCGGGAAACCTGTAATACCAATCCCCCTGAAAAGACTGGGTCAACAGAGTCACCTCCTGAACTCTCAATTTATAACACCAACACTTCTCTAACTTTGTTACAGCTGAAGGGAGAAGTCATGTTGATACAAAACACTATTACAGCTCTTCTTGAAAAGCAGAAAATGATTTCACAAATGCTTCCCTTCTTATTTATTGTCACTACCATTTTTTCCCAGACTACTTTCATTCTCAGCCCGTGTAGAAAATCAGAAGATAATTTAAAATTAAATGATGGCTCAGAGCTTAAAGCATTTAAAAAAGAGAGAAGAAAGAAAAGCATCACATCTTAACAGGGCTGGCAGTGAGGGTTGGAAGCTTGCCAAAGATGCCCAGAAGAACTGTTGGCAAGTGGGCTTTTAGTACTTTGTCTGACCACAGAGAACTCCCAAGACTAATCCTTCCTCATGGGATAGTAACTGAGGTTATGGAAACCTAAAGGAGACAGTTGAGAAAGAATGGAAAGAAGGTACAAACAGAAAGTTGGTGAGTTAGGAAAACACTGATATAATTATTATTTCATAATATATGTATTCTTTCTAAGCATGTAATTTATAAAATATCTTCCTAGAATCTGAAATAAATAAATTTTTATATATACACATGTATATGTATATAGGTGCATATATGTGTACATGTATATATATGTAAGTGTGTATGTATATATGCATATATATATATGCATGTGTGACAATTAAGTTCACGAACTTGTTTCAATGATATTGCTAACCTTTTTTGATATTAGAGGGATTATTCATTATGAATTTGTTCCAATTGAACAAACAGTTAACCAAGTTTACTATTTTCAAGTGCTGAAAAAGCTGTGTGAAAAAGTTAGATGACCTCAACTTTTTGCCAACAATTCATGGTTCTTGCATCACAACAATGCACCAGCTGACACGGCACTGTCTGTGAGGGAGGTTGTAGCCAGCAAACAAATAACTGTATTGGAACACCCTACCTACTCACCTGATCTGGTCCCCAATAGCTTCTTTCTTTCCCCAAAGATAAAGGAAATATTGAAAGGAAGACATTTTGATGACATTCAGGACATCAAGGGTAATACGATGACAGCTCTGATGGCCATTCCAGAAAAAAAGTTCCAAAATTGCTTTGAAGGGTGGACTAGGTGCTGACATTGGTGCATAAATTCCCAAGGGGAGTACTTCAAAGGTAACCATAGTGATATTCAGCAATGAGGTACATAGCACTTTTTCTAGGATGAGTTTGCAAACTTAATTGTCTGACTATGTGTGTGCGTGTGTGTGTGTGTGTGTACACACATACACATATAATTTTTTATCAGTGTGGGGATCAGCATATAAAAAAGCATATAAAATAGGAATGGCATAAACTATTAGGATAGGGTATAAACCCAGCTCTTCAGCTAACTTTAGCTTTCATTTCACTTGCCCATATGCGATGATGTGCAAATCGCCAAGAAAAGCCTTCCATTTCTTTTCAAGGTTCTATAACTGTAAGAAGTAAACACAGCACAGTTCTCAGGGTCTGACAAATCAGAATTCAAATTTGTGCTCTGCCACTTATGAGCCATAGAACCTGGGATAAGTTGCCTCTCTGGGTCTCAGATTTCACATCTGGATAATTGCATTATTTATTCTTTTACATCATGGCCATGAAATTTAATGAGGTGAAAAGCATGTAATAGCTCTGAATATACTGCCTGGTATATAACATATACCAAATTAGCAGTTGGCAAACTTCTGTCGAGGGCCAGATAATAAATATTTTAGGCTTTGCAGGCCTAACTGCTCATAGCATGAAGCATCTGAGACAATACATAAAGGAATGGGCATGGCTGTGTTCCAATAAAACTTTATTTAAAAAAGGCAAGTGGGACAACAACATGGATGGACCTAGAGGGTATTATGCTAAATGAAATAAGTCAGACAGAGAAAGACAAATACCATATGACTTTACTTATATATGGAATCTGAAGGACAAAACAAATGAGCAAACAAAACAAAAAAGAAATCAGACTCATAGATTCAGAGAAGAAATTGATGACTGCTAGAGGGGAGAGGGGTGAAGGGAATTAGGAGGTACAAATTTAAGTTATAAAATAACTAAGTCATAAGGATATAATATACAGCATAGGGAACGTAGTCAATAATATCTTAACTTTGCATGGTGACAGATGGTTACTACACTTGTTGTGGTGATCACTTCATAAGGCCTACAGATGTCAAATCACTATTTTATAGACCTGAAATTAATATAATATTGTATGTCAACTATACTTCAATAAAATAAATAACAAGTGAGCTAGTTGGCCTGTGATCTAGTTTGCAAATCCCAGCACTTAACCAATATTAGTTTGTTCTCCTTTCCCTAATTTGCCTTCTCTGAGATTTAGGTTGTTTATGTGTAGGAAATAATGTAGAAAATAACACCTACCACAAGTTTAATTTATTGGTTGAGCATCTGTTGCAGACAGAGGACTGAGTTCAAATGCAATGAACAACAGAGTGAATAAAATTTGCTTCTACCCCTTGAGGGGCTTACAGGGTAACAGAAAGTTTTTAATTTACCTAAGCTTGGCCTTCTTAGCCAGAAAGTGGTTTAAGAGTATTTATTTCATGAAGTTATTTTGAGGATGAAATAAAGCATCATATTAAATCTAGATACAGTACAAGCCATTATGGAGAAATGGCTATAGGACTTAACCTTGTATGAAGAACTGCAAAACTGGACAAAATGTTTGAAGAAACTGTTTTCAGACACTGGATAATAGATAGCACTGGGCTCTGATGCTTGAGATAAGGAAACCACCATATTTCACTCCAGCATTCTTCCTGGGACCACTATCCAAATCTCAGCACAAAAAAGTGGAGCCCAATTTTTAAAAAGTTGAGCTCAGGTTTCCCTGTTTTTTTTAAAAAAGTGTTTTTGTTTCTTTTTTAAGACGTTTCACTGGGTAGAGGCAAATGAGATTAGAGTTTGGTCTGTGGATATAGCTGGCAATTTCTTATCAGGTTACTGAGGAGAAGGCAGGCGCACAGATAAGAGAGCTTCAGGAATCTGCACAAGGGTCCATTTGAGTTTTGGGGCAAGTACAAAGCCGTATATGCAAAAATCAAGATTCAGTGAGATTAGGCAGAGCATAGCTATTGGATAACTGTGAACCGAAGAGAATCATGGGAGATGCACAGTGCAGGAAGTTGGAGTTATAACCATCTAAAGTGGTGAGACCACATAAACATCTTGGAAGTTCAATCGAGACCCCAGAAAAGGTACAACTTAGGAGTAGGGCTACTCTAGCTCCAGAAAAAGGGCTATTCTAGATCCATCCTAAAAAAGCTTAAAACTAAGCCTTGATAGGATAAAGCTGATCTGTCAATACATTAAGTGCCTGTCAAAACAAAACACAACAGTCTTTAAAGGAAGGCAACAGAACTACAACTTCTATAACAACATAGAATCCATAATCGAGTATAAAATTATGTATTTGAAAGCATGTGAGGAAATAGGGAAATGTAGCACTTAACCAGGAGAAAGACGAGTCAGTGGCAGCAGACTCAGAAATAACATAGACCTTTGAATTAGCAAACATGTTGCTCTTTTTTGGGCCACACCCACCTGCTCTCCAATCTCCCATCTCTGACCCCTTGCAACTGCTAACATGTTCCTCATTTCTATAATTTTTATTCTGTAAGAATGTTATAAATGGAATCATGTGATAGTCAGTCTTTGGGGATTGGCATTTTCCACTCAACCTAGTTCCCTAGAGATGCATCCAAGTCGCAGCATGTACAGATAATTTGTTCTTTTTTATTCCTGAGTAGTATTCCATGATATGGATGTATCATAGTTTGTTTAGGCAGTCATCCGTTGAAGGACCTCTGTGTTCTCTCCATTTTTTGGCTATTACAAACAACACTGCAATAAATATTTGTGTACAGTTTTTTTTTTATGTGGACATAAGTGTTCATTCCTCTGGCATAAATCCCCAACAGTACCACTGCTGGGTTTTATGGTAGTTGTATGTTTAGTTCTATAAGAAGCTGCCAAACTGTTTTCCATAGTGGCTTTATTGTTTTAAAATCTCTCCAGCAATATATGAGTGATCCAGTTTTTCTGCACCCTTGCCAGCATTTAGTACTATCACTATTTTTTATTACAGCTATTCCCATAGGTTATATGGGTTATATAAGATGCATTTTAAACACAAAGACATAGATAGGTTACAAAAAAAATATCATTGATCATAATAAATATGTAGTAATTACATCAATGATACACAAAGTAGAGTTCAAGGAAAAGAATATTACCAGAGGTAAAGAAGAATGTTTCATAATAATATTAACTGTGAATTAATTATCAATTAATTGCTATTCATTAAGAAGACATAACAATACTAAAATGTGAATGCATTTATTACAGAGCCTCAAAACCTGATAGAACTCAAAGCAAAATAGACACATTCACAGGAAGAATTGGACATTTTAACACTTCTTTCTTAGTAACTTACTATGACTAATGGACTGAAATCTATAGCTATATATAGATTTAAACACTGCTGTCAGCCAACTAACCATCAGGTATACTACCTGACTTCAAAACATACAGCAGGTCCTTGAATAACATCGTTTTCTTCAATATTATTTTGTTTTATCATCAATGAGATGCTATAGGGACTTAACGCTTGTTTATATCAATTAGTCTATGGTAAAATTGCTTTCATTATATGTTTTACTTAAAGTTGCAGAACCCATTGAGGACATTAAGTGAGGACTTACTGTACTGTGATGTTACACCCATCCAGAAAATGTGATATTGGCCTCACAACTGATCTTTGTCAATGGAAAGGAATAGAGAGTCTAGAAGTAGGCCAACCTTATAGAGTCAATGTGATTTTTGACAAAAAGGACAGGCATTCAATAGGAAAAAAAGAAATTCTTTTCAAGAAATAATGCAAGAATCACTGATATCCACAGTGAGAAAAAAAAAAAACCCTAACTCAGCCCTTACTTCACACCTCACTCAAATATTATTTCAAGATGGGTCATGGACCTGATGTGAAAGCTAAAAGTGTGAAGTTTCTAGACTATTATATAAAAGAATATCTTCATAGCCCTAGGATAGGTAAACTATTCTTTAAAATCACTGATCATAAAAGAAAAAACTGATACATTGTTATTCAGAATTATAAACTTCAGCTCATTGAAAGTGCTCATTAAGAAAATAAACAGGTGGGCCAGCTGAGTGGCATGTTGGTTAAGAGCTGGCTTGGGACACCAGTGGCCGGGGTTCGGATCAGACATAGGAGGGCCAGTAACACTGTCCTCTACAGCTAAGATGGTGAACAACAACTCCACCTGGAGCTGGGCTGCATGAGTCCCGGCGACGGTGTGGGCTGCAGCCCCTGCTGCAGACATAAGCTATAGTGAGCGGCCGGCAGCTGGAGTGAGCTGCCGATAGCTGCAGTGAACGGCTGTCCAGAGGCTGGTGACTGATCTGCCTCCCCCGGGAAGAGAGCAATGATAATACCAACAGGGGCCAGTGAAGCGACGTCCTCCACAACTAGACTGAAGAGAAGAGCAAAAGGACAGCAACTTGTCTGTTCCTCTCCCCCAATTCCCCAATAAAAATCTTAAAAAAAAAAAAAAAAGCAAAGAAACAGGTAAGCATGGGAATAGTCACAATATCACAAAAGATTTGTATACAGGGTATATAAAAACACCTTCAATTCAATAAGAAGAAGACATCTCAATAACAAATAGGCAAATTAGACATTTCACAAAGAAAGTTACATAAATGGCCAATAAACACTTGAAAAATTGCACATTATTAGTCATCAGGGAAATACAAATTAATATTAAAATACCACTATACTTCTAGAATGGCTTAAATTTAAGAAGTCTGAGAACACTAAATGTTGACCAGTATGTGGAGCAACTAGAATTCTCATACATTGCTGGGAGGAGTGCAAAATCATACAACCAATTTGGCAACTGGCAGTTTCTTATAAATTAAAATGTACTACTACTACTTTAGAACCAAATAATTTCACTCCCAAGTATTTATCCGAGACAAGTGAAAGTATATGTCCACAAAAGACTTTTATATAAATGTTCATAGCAGCTTTATTAGTAACAGTCCCAAACTGAAACAACTCAAATAGAATGGATAAATTGTACTATAGCCCTATAATGAAACTGTATTCTGCAATTAAAAGGAGGGCATAGTTTAGGGCATTGATAAGGTAGAATCAGCATTAGTTAGTGATTGAAAAGTAGTATAAGATAGACAGGAACTGAAGATGGCCTTGGGGTGATTAGCCTACTTGTCTAGGAGAAAGATTAAAAAAAAAAGAGGTGCCAGCTGAGTGGCATGGCAGTTGGGCCCTGGCTTGGGAGGCCAGCGGCCCCGATTCGATTCCCACATGTGAGGGCCAGTGACACTGCCCTCAAAAAAAAAAAAAAAGATATGTCTGAAGGTTGAAAAGGTTTAGGGGTGGGAATAAGGACATAGATGACGATTCCCTGAGAAACACTTAAAAACAAATTTTTTGTTCATTGTGAAGTAGAGAAAATTTCGCTGTTAATTGAAGATTCCAAGTAGTCAGACTTCACTTGTTTCCATTTTTCAGCCTCTTTGTGTCTCTTTTCTGAGCTGAATTTTCAATAACTTCAAAGGGTACTTTGGCATTGTAAATACTGAGAACAGTTATGAGAGGAAAGTACTTATGCTTTAGTACTCCTTGTTCTTTCTTGTGAAGTCTTGAAGTTCAGGTATTTCTCCACTGATAGGACAGATGCCTCCTTGTTTACCCTTCTCTTAGGTTGTATTTCAGCTGAGAGAATTTGGGCTGAGGTGCACTATTTTGAGTGGTCAAGAATGATGATAAGAAAGGAGAGGAAAATCATCATATAGTGCCATATATGAGAACATCAGGTATTTCAGAAATCGGTGATCACATTCACTTTTTTATTTTGTATACTAGAGTTATTTTGCTGATTTATTAGTTGGTGAATTTCTTGAGGGTAAGGACCACCTTATTTACATTTTTATCTTTCCTCCCTGAAGTTTATCGTGAAGTAAAGTAGGTGTTCAATGAATAGATGCTGAAAGAAGGAGTAAATTTGCCTCTAGAGGTTTTATTACCATTAACAGAGGTTTTATTACCATTAACTTCCTCTGAGATTAAAAAAAAAGTTTCATTATTAAAAGCAACAACAAAAGTAAACAACAGTAACAAAATGAGCTTTTTAAAGAAACTTTCAATAAGAAAGGAAAATAAGACAAGCCCAATATGAAAATGGCAAGATCTTAACTAAAACTGACATTTAAAGGCCAGATTGGAAAAATAAGAAGAAAAAAAAAGGAGACAAATGAGATTCTCAAGGTTTCTGAACTCAGAAAGGAAAAAAGCAGAAGAGATGGATCGAAGAATCAAAACTCCATTAAGGGAAACAAAGGGAAAGTAAAGGGACTAGAATATCCCTGCAAGATATAGAAGCATTTTGATTTAGCTATAGAAGCAGAGGAAGGTCACACACAAACAGAGGGAGGTTACAGGAAAACTGCCCACTGTTACTCAGGAGGGAAGCTGGGATTGACATCCAGTTTGATCTCACTCTCTGCTCAGTTATCATCTATCCTGGTTATGCATCTCTTGATATTTACCCATAAATAATAGCTGGCTTAGAATAATGCTGCCCATGAAGGATCCATGTTATGACATCTCAGCCACACTGCATTTTCCAGCCACTGTCATGCCCCTGACCTTGGAACCACTTCTGCTTCACTGTTCAATGTGTTCCATTCAAAATATGGTGTAAAACCTGGTATTCTCCACTTGTAATTAGTTCAAGGTGTATTCTTTTGAGTGCATGAGAATGAATAAAAAGAAGGATAATAAAATAATTTTTTCTTTAACATAAAGAACATATGGCTGTCTTCCTCGGATATTACTTGGCATGAGAATTGAAGTCCTCAAAGCCTATACTGTGGTCTGAGAAGCAAATTTCTTATGTTTCAGTGTCACCTTCTACAAAATCAAAATAGGTTAGATTTCATTTGTAAATATAAATATTCAAAGAGAGTTGATATTTGTGAATGAAGGGTGGTGCATTATCAGAAAATGCTTTCAGAATGAGGTTGTCATGCATTGTATATGAAATATGAAATAAGAAAATATTTCAACAAAGCAAAAGCCAGCTGTCCCTGGACAAATAACTGAGGGTTTGCCTCCTCAGTAAACAAAACTTGGGATAAAGAACATCTGGAAAAAAAGAAGCAGTGGTTTTATGTTTTGGGAGTTTGGATGATCATTAGTTTCCTATTTGTTGCTGTAACAAATAGTCACAAATGTTGTGGCTTCAAAAATCAAATTATTATTATTATTATTATTATTATTATTATTAATCTTATAGTTCTGTGCATCAGAAGTCCAACATGAGTATCACTGGGTTGCAATCAAGGTGTCTGCAGGGCAGTGTTCCTCCCTGGGGACCGGAGGGGGGAACCTATTCCCTTGCCTTTTCAGCATCTAGAGGCTGCCCACATTCTTCATTATGGCCCCCTCCTCCTTCTTCAAAGCCAACAATGACAGTCAGTTGAGTCCTTCTAACATCTAATTGCTTTGACTTCCCCTCTGATTCCCTCCCCTGCTTTTAAGAACCTTTGTAATTACATTGGACTGACCTGGATAATCTTTCTATTTTAAAGTCAGTTGATTAGCAACCTTAATTGCAGTTGCAATCTTAGGTTTCCTTTGCCATGTACTGTAATAGTCACAGGCTATCAGGATTACTGTGGGGATGTCTCTGGGGTACTGTCCTTCTGCCTGCCACATCTGGCTTTGATTTCCTTTTGTGATGCCGAATGCTATATGATGGCACTTCTTCCTGAACTTGTCCTGTCCAGCCACATTTGCATTAAAAGTATAGACCTTCTATTATTAACTCTTCAAATAGGTTTTCAATGCCTTGCTTTCTCTCTTCTCCTTCTGATGTCCCTATGATGTGGATTTGGTATGTTTAATGTTGTCCTAGAGGCCCCTTAAACTATCCTCAATGTTTAGGATTCTTTTTTCTTTTTGCTGTTCTGATTAGGTGTTTTCTGTTATCTTCCAAATCACTGAATTGATTCTCCTTCATCTAATCTGTTGTTTCCTTCTAATGTATTATTTATTTCAGTTATTGTATCTTTCAATTCTGACTGACTCTTTTATATGTTCCCTAACCTGGTGAAGGAACTAGACATATAGCCCAGGAAGTGCAGAGAGTCCCAAACAAGATGAACTCAAAGAGGCCAACACCAAGACAGATCATAATTAAAATGCTAAAGGTTAAAGACAAAGAGAAAATCTTAAAAGCAGCAAGAGAAAAACAGTTAGTTACCTACAAGGGAGTGGCCATAAGATTGTCAGCTGATTTCTCTACAGAAACTTTGCAGGCCAGGAGAGACTGACAGGAAATACTCAAAGTGATGAAAAACGAGGACCTATGACCAAAATTACTCTACCAGCAAGGTTGTAATTTAAAATCAAAGGACAGATAAAGAGCTTCCAAGACAAGAAAAAAGTTAAGTAGTTTATCAACATCAAATCAGTAATACAAGAAATGTTAGAGGGACTTCTTTAATAAGATGGTGGAAAAGATAAAAAATATGAACAGTAAAATGGGAATAACTACATATCTATCAACAATTACTCTAAATGTAAATGGACTAAATGCTTCAATCAAAAGACAGAGGGTGGCTGAATGGATACAAAATCAAGACCTTTACATATGCTGCCTACAGGAGACTCACTTCAGATCGAAAGACACACAGACTGAGAGTAAAGGGATGGGAAAAAGATATTTCACATAAATGGAAACCAAAAAAAAGTTGAGGTAGTAATACTTATACCAGACAAAATAGATTTTAAAACACAGGCTATAACAAGAGACAAAGACCGAGTAATCCCATTTCTGGGTATTTATCTAAAGAAACACAAAATGCTACTTCAAGGGGACTTGTGCATCCATATGTTCATTGCAGCATTGTTTACAATAGCCAAGATAAGGAAACTTAGGTGTCGATTAATGGATGAGTGAATAAAGAATAGGTGGTACATACACACAATGGAATATTACTCAGCCATAAAGAATGAAATCTTGACATCTGCAATAACATGGATGGACCTAGAGGGTACTGTGCTGAGTGAAGTGAGTCAAAGAAGAACAAATGCCATATGATTTCACTCATATGTGAGATCTAAAGAACCAAATAAATGAACAAACAAAATAAAAACAAACTCATAGATACAGAGAACATTTTGATGGTTGCCTGATGGGAGGGGATTTGGAGGCAGGGTGAAAAAGGGGAAGAGGCTAAGAATTACAAATTCATAGCAAAATAGTCATGGGAATGTAAAGTATAGCAAAAGGAATATAGTCAATAATATTTCAATAACTAATGATAGAGTTAGATGTTAGATGGGCATTAGTTTTATCATGGTGATCACCTCATAAGTTATATAAATGTGTAATCACTATTTTGTACACTTGGAACTAACATAATAGTATATGTCAATTGCAATTGAAAAATTTTAAAAATATATTAAAAATATATAGATGTCATAGCCCATGTACAGAATTGACCCTGATACATTATGGGAATACATTTGAGGCCATTTAAAATATGGAAAGTCTTTGGAGGTTGCCTTTTTTTGGATCTTTTACCACCTAAACAAAGTTATGAATACTTAATTATTCTGCCAAAAGGACTCTAGTAAATTATTTTATAATTATGTTTATAGTTAGTACAAGTAAGCAAGGGTCAGGTTAGCTTTGGTTAAACATTCCCTCTCATACTTGACGAGCATTTTGGTTGCTTTTAAATCCCATGTAATGCTTTCCTGAATTTGGGCTGGTTCTCTCTTTCTATGGGCAGGTGAGCATAACAGGTTTTGTTCATTTGTTTATTTTTAATGCCGTCTTGATCTAATATTGAGGCTCTGGCTAGAGGCAAGTCAGTTCCCTCTCCTGAGCAGCTTAATAAGCCCAGACGCCAATCACTTTCCTTATCAGGTTCTCACACTCTGGAGCCACTAGGCTGCTATGCACCTGCCATAATTACTTGGGAGCCAGGTACTGGACAACTGGCCCTTATGCCCTGGAGCCACAAAATTATTTACATTAGCCCAATCCATAGGGAGTCCAGGAAACACACGGAGGTAACCCCACTCCATTCGCCATACAACAACCGCCTTCTCCAGCCCCAGCTTGCTGTTAGCCTGTGACTGGGTGGAATCCACTATATGATGGACTGATGCCTTCTCTCATTTGAAACTGTAAGTTAAAAAGAGTTCTACCTTTCATCTATCTGAGCTTCCATGTGCTGTGTTCCAACATTAAAGAATCTTTAAATCTTATAAAGCAGAGAGCCCTTTCATCTATACACCGAAGGCTTCACACCACATTTCCTGCACACTCGCTATGGGCAAGTGTGCCAAGCCAGTGGTGACTACTGCAGTTCCTGAACTTGAAAGTTATTATCGATACAGATTTTTTTCCTACCTGAGATCTAGTATAATGGCAAGTGTTTCCTCCCTCACCTCACTTTTTTAAAAAATCATTTACTGCTGAAATTAATAGCTCCACATTGCTTTTGCACAATCCAATCAAGGTGGCTAGAAATCTGTGTGCATGTGAATTTTAGAAAGGAGACATTACATGTGAGTTTATGTGGATTTCATTTGCCACAATGCTGATCAGATATACTCTTTTAAACAGTTATGGCCACTGGTAGATACTGACTATTGCCAACAGTTTTCTTCAACATTCCTTTGATGCATGAACCACTAAAAAACAGAAAAAACAGAAAACCCATTACAGTTAACATCGTGAACCAGATGTGTAATAGAAAACTTCCAGCGATGTTTTACCAAATGGTGCCATCTGTAAACAGAGTACTTTTGTCTGTCTGACACAGCAGGTAGAGCATTGGTTTGAATGCCCAGTTCCTTATCCTGCGTTTGTAGGGCAGCCAAAGCCATTTTAGGATGGTGCGAGATGTGTTGCAAACTCATCTGAAACACGTCTGTCTGGTGGACAGGGAACTGTGTGATTCACACTTGAAGGTCTCTGTTGTGAGAAGGGGATGAACCACTTTGCCTTCAGAAGTACTGAAGGTGTTAGGAGCTGCCTGGCATTTTGACTGTTTTTTTGAGACGAATACGTATGTGTTACTGCCTGGGGGGAAAAAAACCACACACAACAGAACCTGATGTGAATAACATTGGGTGATAGATTGCCCCTTACCATCAGTCATATCATATGCAATGTAAACAGAGTGAAGTAATTTGCTACTTTCCTGGGTTCCATTATGTATATGTGTTTATTTAATCAGAACTAAATGATATTACATGAAGTTCCCCCTGGCCCTCCTGAGGAATCCACATTCAACACTTTCCAGAGCTGTTCCGTGCTGGAGAGTGAAGAAAGTGTAACCATAGTGATGGAATGGAAATGATTTTCTTTGTTCAGAGTCTTCAATATCCAACAGACATTACAGTTTTCAAGGTCAAAAATATATTAGGATGAGATAAAAATTAAAGAAAAATGTGCTGGCTTAGCTACAAAAGCTAATTTAGTTTATGCATTATAAATTATGTTAAAATGACTGAAATGAGATTTCTCAGCAAGAACTAAATGTGTGGTTTCACAAAACTAATTTCCAAAGATGAACATGATTACAGAATTTAGCTTTAAAAGCTTTTCAGGCCATCAGAGAAAACAGCAAAGCTATCAATTATCAGACTTTAGTGGTGCCTCTGTCAGAAATATAATGGTATTTTTAGCATTCTGCTCAGCGTTTACTAAATTAAGAATGTCTACAAACAAATCAATTAATTGGGACATTATTTAATTAAGTAAAACATGTGATCTGCCAAAGAACCTTAAGCAGACGATTATAGCAAACATCCCAGTAGCCTTCCTCTTCTATTGAGGGAGATAGCAGGCCAAGCAATAAAACGAAAATGGAAGCTACGGAAATTGAAATGTTGATCAAACAAGCAAGCGCAGCTCCTGATGCTTTTCTGATTCGTGCTGCATACTTATGTAATTTTAAAAAGTGCTTGTTTTGAAAATCTGTCATTTCCTGGGAAAAGGTCAATGCTATCTGTCAGTCATCCAGTCCTGTTAGGTGGGTATGTGACATTTTTTCTTTCTTTTCTTTTTTTTTAATAATGCATATATAAACATCAAAGAATCTGTATTATCATGTGTAGTACATATAAGGTTCTGGATGCTAGGAAGTTACTGAGTTTCTAATATTTGTTTTCATATTCTGGAAAGCTAAACAATTCAGATTCAGTGAAGGTTTACCTTGGACCCACTATAAGTCAGGCACTTATTTTATTTTTCAGGTATATAATATACTGATTCAACATTTTTTTAAAAATTAGTTTATGGGGTGACGATGGTTAATAAAGTTACATAGGTTTCAAATGTACAATTCTGTAATACATCATCTATATATCACATTGTGTGTTCACCACCCAGAATCAGTTCTCCTTCCATCACCATATAGTTGACCCCTTTTACCCTCATCTTCCACATCCCTCCCCCCTCACCCTCTGGTAACCGCTAAACTGTTGTCTGTGTCTATGAGTTTTTGTTTCTTTATTTGTTTGTCTTGTTCTTTTGTTGTTGTCAGTTTCATATCCCACATATCAGTATGAAGTCAGGCACTTTCAAACAAACTATCTTATTCAACCTTTTTAACAGTCCTGTGAGTTAGGTTTTGTAAATGGGGGACTGGGGTTCAAGGATGCTAAGTACTCCCCTGTGTTCATGTACCTGATAAATGGCTGAGCTAGGATTTAAACTCATGGCATATGCCAGCAACTCCAAAACACATCATTTCTTTCCATTATTCCAGAAAATCTTCTTTTCTTCAGGAAAGCTGGTGTGGACAAGTCTGAGTGTAAGCAGGGCTCTGCCAATGAAATGACTCCACTGTTGACCAACAGAAACATTAGAAATACATTGTTTCAAAAGAGAGCTAGCAGTGATGTGATTAGGGAGGGATCAGAGGCTATCATCGAATATTGTGTGAACAAGTCATCGTATCTAATTGCCTAATCCAGAATAGCATCCTACCTTATGTGAAGTAATTGCACGTATGGACCAAGAATAAATTCAGTGAGGTGGAATGGGAACAGGTGTTCGATAGTAATGTTGTAACCTGTTAGAAATGTTAAAATTGAATTCCTTCCTTTTTGTTAATGAAGCTTATCTTTTCACACATATCAGAATGGTGAGCTTGTGTACTGGGGAATTATTTATATAAATCATTGAGCCAAGCAATTATTATTGGCCCTACACAGGTGACTCTTACTATCCAGGTTAAATAAGTCGTCCAGTTCCCTTTGTTCTTTATTTGTTGTTCCCTTTTGTCCTCTCAGATTGGGGTGCATCGCTGATTCAGATTGGGGTGCATCGCTGATCCAATCATACATCTGGACTTATTTATTTTGCTGGGTTTATCTTCCAGGAAATTTCTCAAACAAGATGTGGATATAAATCTGCAAACCACTGACTCTTAGTTATCTGTGGGTGATAAAGAACCATGAGAACATGAGGGTCCTTTCAAATTCTTGTCTCACTAAATATTAACTTTTTTTTTTTTTTTGAGGGCAGTGTCACTGGTCGTCATATGTGGGACCTGAACCGGGGTCACTGGCTTCCTAAGCCAGCGCTTAACCACCGCACCACTTGGCCGGCCCTAAATATTAACTTTTTAAAAAATTTTTTTTTTAATTTTATTTTTTATTTTTTATTTATTTTTATTAGTTTTCAGTGTACAACACAATACAATAGTTATACTCTTTACCCCCCAAAGTGAAAACCCCCCTCCCCCAGTTCGCCAGCCCACTCCCCCCCCATATCATACATATCCATCACAACTCCCCTGACTCGCCTCCACAGCATACTCCACATCCCGTGACCACCCACATATTCAGTTGCAGTTGGCATACAATACTATACAACATCAGCTTCAGGTGTACAGTGCAGTGATCAAGCCTCTATTTCATCCATGAAGTGGTCTCCCTAACAAGACATGTGACTATCTGACACGCCACAAAATTTTTACAACATTATTATATTCCCCGAACTGTGTTTCATATCCCTGTGGCAATATTGTAGTTGTCTATTTATGCTGTCTAATCCCTTCCCCTTCCCCCATGCCCCCCTCCCAACTAGCAACCCTCAGTTTTTCCTCTACATCTATGAGTCTGTTTACTTTGATCGTTCACTCAGTTCTTCAGACTCCACACACAAGTGAGATCACATGGTACCTGTCCTTCTCCGACTGACTTATTTCTCACAACATAATTGTCTTTTCACAACGATATCAATTACATTCCCAGAACTGCCCCCATAACCCTGCGGCAACATTGTAGTCCCACATATACTGTCCAAAACCTTCCCCCTCTCCCTCTTCCCCACTCCCTCCCAACCAGCAACCATCAGTTTTTCCTTTATATCTGCTTGATATGACATCAATCTTCTTAAATTGTCTCTCTGGGTTAGCTTGTTTACCCCTTTCTTTTGTTTAAAAAAGTCCTTTTAACATTTCTTGCAATGCTGGCTTGGTGGTAATGAATTCCTTAAGCTTATTCTTTTCTGAGAAGCTCTTTATTTCTCCTTCAATTTTAAGTGATAGCCGTGCTGGATAGAGTAATCTTGGTTGTAGGCCTTTATTTTGTGTCACTTTGAGTATCTCCTGCTACTCCCTTCTGGCCTGCAGAGTTTCTGTAGACAAGTCAGCTGTTAGTCTAACAGGAGTTCCTTTGTATGTAACCTGCTGTCTTTCTCTTGCAGCCTCTAGGATTCTGTCTCTGTCTTTAACCTTTGCCATTTTCACTATGATGTGTCTTGGTGTGGACCTGTTTGGGTTCAGCTTGTTTGGAACCCTCTGCACTTCCTGGGCATGTATGTTGATTTCCTTCACCAGGGTAGGGAAGTTTTCAGTCATTATTTTTTCAAATACCTTTTCAACCCCTTGCTTCTTCTCTTCTCCTTCTGGTATCCCTATGATTCGAAGGTGGTTGCGCTTCATCTTGTCCCGTAGGGCTCTTAAACTATTTTCATTGTTTTTTATTCTTTGGTCTTTTTGCTGTGCCAACTGGGTGAGTTCTGCTATTTTATCTTCCAAATCGCTGATCCGCTCCTCTGCTTCATCTACTCTACTGGTGATGCCTTCGAGTGTGTTCTTCATTTCAGTTATTGTATTCTTTAGTTCTAACAGGTTGTTTTTTATGGTTTCCCTGTCTTTCTTTATGTCCTCGCTAAGTTCCTTAAACATTCTTATCATCAGTGTTCTAAACTGTGTCTCTGAAAGGTTGGATCCCTCTGTTTCCTTTGGTTCCATTTCTGGAGGTTTCTTCTGATCTTTTACTTGTGACATGTTTCTTTGTTTCCCCATTCTGGCTGTCACTCTGGGATTGCTTTGATGTATTAGATAGATCACCAGGAGAGCCCTGGCTGGATCACGCAGGCACACAGCTCACGGCCCAACACTCCCAGGAGAACTCCCAGTCTCAGCCTGTCCCAATCAGCCGCTCGCAGATCAGGCCGAGCAGCCCGACAACCAATCACCAGCCTGGCAACTCTGCAAGCGCAGTGTGGAAAGCAGAGACCCAAGGCGGCTTGCGTGCTCCCGCGTCTCAGTGAGCAGCCTGTTGGAGTCGGATCACTCCCACTAGGCGTTTTCCTGGCAACACAGCACAAGCCGAGCGGAGGGTGGGGATCCGAGGTGGCTCGCGCTCCGGGGTCTCAGTGAGCCACAGTAGGAGCCGGAGGGCACCGCCCTATGTTTCCCTGGCAACGCAGTATAAGCCGGGCGGAGGGTGGGGATCCAAGGCCGCAGGCGCGCACGCACACGCGCACGCAGGCACGCACGCACGCACGCACGCACGCACGCACGCACGCACGCACGCACGCACTTCGCCAATTCCACCAGACCAATTAGGTCTCGGACCTGATCCTTCGTGGGAGGGCCCAAGCCCGACAAAATGGCGCCCTCCTTACACCACTCGCGTGCAAGCTCCGCACCACGGGAACAACAATCCAAAAACCTCCAGCCTTTGCACCAAAGGTGCTCAGCTCAGTCCGTCTCCGCAGGCTCCCGGCTCACACAGCCACTCCCTCCATCAGGAACCAGGTAAGTGCTCACCGGCGAGCAAGCCCGGGCGCCGGCCCCACTGATTCTCCAGCTGCTATTAGCCTCACCAAGCTGAGGAAAGAGAGTCCTTACTAATTTATTGCCGGCTATCTTAGAACTCCTCTTCCCGGCAAAGGAGCTCTGGGCTAGTGAGCTTGGGGTGCGGCCGGAGGGTCTCTCCCCCAACCAGACAAGCTTCCCATGACTGGGGCTTCCCTCACGGGGCTCGCCCTCTCTCGTCTCCGCCCGTCCTACCAGACCTACGTGGCCTCCTCTTTAAGTTCTTCATTTAGTGGTTCTGTTCCTCCACTGTTCCGGGGACCTCCAGGGTTGAATGCTGTATAATTTGCTTGTAATTTTGGTGTGATCCTGGGAGGCAGTTAGCACAGCGTCTGTCTATTGCGCCATTTTCCCGGATGTCCCTAAATATTAACTTTTAAGTCAAGGGTTTGTTACTTGTTATTCTTCACATTGTTATTACTAAGTAATAGACTAAACTTTTCATGGAATGCCATGTGGGAAAATTGTAATGTTTCTACTCAATTCTAAAAATAAAAGAACTTACTGTGTGCATTATCCAACTGGAGAGGAAATATCTTATTGCTTAACTTGTACCTGATGACTGAGGTGCAATGCTGACTATAGTGACAGAGAGGGACAAAGATGGACTTCACTCTTTGGCTGGGATTGACAGCATGTGAGAAAAATGCTTTGCTATAATTAGGATAATGTTGTATGCAATTCGGAAAAACAGCCCTTTAAATATCAGGGTGGGATTCAATAGGAAAATATGTCTAGACATGTGGAACCTTCCACACTGAAAGAAGTTATTGAAAAATGATTCATTTTTATATCCTCCACCTGCTGCCTGTTTCTTCATAATATTGATTTGTGAAAGAACTTTTTCTAAGTGATAGTACTGAGATATGTTGCTAATAAGATACATAGTTTTGAGCACTCAGCCTTTTAAGCATCAATTTTGTGTTAGATGCTATTTAGAAAACTCAGAGTAACTGTCTTTATCTTAATAATTCAATTTTCATAAAAAAATTCTTTTGTCATTCATATTAATCAGAGTTTAGGATCAACTAAACATGGATGATATTTGTTTTTTTTAGAAGCAGGAATTATAACTTTGGAAATAGGCTTTTTATGTAAAATAGATATTTACTATAGTTAAAGTTGTTTTTCTCTGTTATATCACTAACATGGATACTTTAGAGAGAGTGTTTTAGACATTCTCCTAAATCAGTTTTTTTTCCCCATGTAATTGCAAGAATACCAACTAACAGTGCCTCAAATAGTTTGTTTTTCTCACATAACAAGGAGTCAGGATGTAGGTGTCCACTCTTATTGTTTGAGCAGCTTCATGTCAGGGGCAGCATCTCTGCAATTTTCTTTTCTTTATTTTATTAAAATTTATTGGGGTGACAATTGTTAGTAAAGTTACTTAGGTTTCAGGTGTACAATTCTGTAATACATCATCTGTATATCACATTGTGTGTTCACCACCCAGAGTCAGTTCTCCTTCCATCACCATACATTTGACCCTCATCCACCACCCCCCTACCCCCTTACCCTCTGGTAACCACTAAACTATTGTCTATGTCTATGAGTTTTTGTTTCTTCATTTGTTTGTCTTTTTCCTTTGTTGCTTTCAGTATTATATTGCACAGTATCTGTGAATCATATGGTTCTTGACTTTTTCTGTCTGACTTATTTCACTTAGCATAATAATCTCAAGATCCATCCATACCTTTTCCTGACAGTCACAAGATGGTTACTGCTGTTCAGGCATCATGCCTATACTCATGCAGGATGTAGAGGGGCAGGTTTAGTGCTAGAGATGTCTGGGTTTTTTTATTTGTTTATTTTAATCATTAAGCAAAGTTTTCCAGGACCTCCAGCAAACTTCACTGGCTAGAACTCAGGTATCTGGCCATTCTTGGAATGAATGTGAGACTCACAAGAAGTGTGAAACAGTGAGTACTGAGGTATTTGAGAGGTATTCCTAGGTTAGCTAGCCAACAGTGCCTGACACCTTTGGCAACCCAATTTGTATTGGGTTGTCGGAAAAGTCATGACGCACGTTTGTAACAAATAGCACTAGTTCATCTTTGGAAGTACTAGAGTCATTCAAATCTATATTATTGCTATGTCATTTGACAGCTGACAGTTCTAGCTTCATTCTGGAAGAAAAATTGATCGATTTGGTTGCGTTTTGGAGATTTTACAAGTTGAAGATGGAAGACCAAACTGTGCGTTTTTGCCATATTTTACTGTTTTACTTCCATAAAGGGAAGAATGCGCGTCAAGCTTCTGAAAGATTGCATAAAGTTTACAGTGACAATGCTCTACAAAAATGTCAGTGCCAGCAACGGTTCACCAAATTCCGTGCTGGGGATTTTGATCTCAACGACACTGCTCTGTCAGTTTCGAGGCTGATGACCACAAAATAAAGGCATTGTCAAGTCAAACCCATGTTACACAACACGAGAGATTGCAGAAACATTGAACATCCATCATTCAAGCATTCACAACCACCTGAAGAAGCTGGGATATGTAAACAAGCTCGAACCCAAATTGGGTTCCGCATGAACTCAAAGAAGTTCATTTGACGGAGCATATAAACATCTACAATATGCTCATTAAACGTGAGGAAAATGATCCTTGTTTGAAGTGACTGATAACTGGTGATAAGAAGTGGATTGTTGACAACAATGTGGTGCACAAATGGTCTTAGTCCCAACTTGATGATCCACCTCAAACGACATCAAAAGCAGACATTCATCAGAGGAAGGTTATGCTCTCAGTGTGGTGAGATTTTAAAGGTGTCGTGTTTTTCGAACTCCTACCAAGGAACCAAACAATCAATTCAAATGTGTACTGTCGGCAGTTGGACAGTTTGAATGAATCCATCATCCAGAAACGTCCAGAGTTTGTTAATTGTAAAGGAGTTGTGTTCCATCTCGACAAGGCAAGACCACATACAAGTTTGATCACCCGTGAAAAATTATTGTAGCTTGGATGGGATGTGTTGCCACACCCACCATACTCACCTGATCTTGCGCTGCCAGACTTCCATTTGTTTCACTGTCTTCAAAACTCCTTTCGTGGTATAACGTTCAATTCAGATGAGTCTGTAAATCAGCACCTTGTTCAGTTTTTCGCAAATAAAGACAGGTCCTTCTATGAATGAGGAATTATGAAGCTCACTGAAAGATGGCAAAAGGTTATCAAACAAAATGGGCAATATATCATTTGATTGATCTTTGTTCTTTATATAAATAAATGACCTTTGAAAAACATAGACAAAATATGTCAAGAGTTTTCCGACAATCCAATATTTTAATAACTAGGATTGATGCTGTAACTGAGTGAAATCAGCTATGGGTTGAAGCTTTGTTCTAAAGGAAAAGGAAATAGACTTAAAATCAAATCATCTGGGTTTAAACTTCAACTCTGTAGTTCCTATGTTATGATCCTAAGCAAGCCACTTACTTTTATAACCTTCAGTTTCTTCATCTCCAAATGGAGATAAGAATTCTTTTTTAATAAGTGTGATGAGGATTAAATGAGTAAAATGTCTTAGAGTGTCAAATACAGATTTGAATATATAGAAATTCACTAAATTGCTCTTACATTTGTTTTCTTTCATTCAGGCATTCAGTTGGTCAATATAAGCTTTATTTCAGAGAAGGAATTGAGAAGAGGTCACCACTGGTCAGGTTTGCATCTCTGAGGCAAAAAATGCAGTAGTTGTTCGTCTCAGAGTCTTGTTCCTGAGTGTGTGTGTGTGTGTGTGTGTGTGTGTGTGTGTGTGACTGTATCTGGTTACTCCAGCCTCTAGATGGCAATAAGGAGGGAGGAAGGAAATTCATTTTTTTGTTGACCACCTCCTACGTGCCTCTAATATCTCTTTTTACCTAGTGAAGCAGATATTTTTTTTCTTCTATGATTAACTAGGCTATTAGGCTAAAACCAAAATGGCTTTGGCCTCTCATATATCTAAATAGCACATATTATACAGTTTTCCATCTCATTCACATTTTTGTTTCCCTGTGAACCCATCACAAGTCCCTGGGGGGGCGGGGCAGAAAGATCATTTTATTAAATACTGCTCAGGGACACATACCAAATCTTTCCTTCCTCTCAACCATCAACTAATAATCCACAAATATATTGGTACCCAATTATTTCTTTCTTACAAGTATATTTCTTTCCTATCTAGAAATCCTCCATCCAGCTTCATCCAGAGATAAAGAATAGCCATTACTCAATATTAATTTGGAGTCTGAACTTTAGAAACTACTGCCCGCTTCATCAAGCATTGCCTCTTCTCTTAAATTCATTGTGCATTCCTGCTGTCCAGATGTGGCCAATGTGGCATACTTGCATTTGCTATGGATTTGTTCCTGAGTCCTGTGATCTGGCAACCTTGCCACATATGGGTTATACAACAATGTGTCACATGCAGTAATTCTTAAGTATGAACATGTGAATATATGAACATAAATATTTCTTCTGAACATGGAAATAACCTCTGTTTTCCTTTGTTCTTCCCTCTATCCACCTATTCATCCTTCCCTCCCTTCCACCATCCTTGTTTGTCTCTGCTTCTCTCTCCCCCTCCCTCCCCTGCCTTTCTCGTTCTCTCTCTCATATCTGGGCAATGTGTAGAAGTGGGGAGCATGCTGAGAGATGACTAGTAATCTGTAACACCGATGTGTTACAGATTGAGAATTGATCACTCTTAAAAGATGGTACATAGACTCAAACTAGTCATTGAATGGTTGCCAGAGTAGCTCTGAGTAGCCTCTGTAAATAGATAGAAATGGGCATGATGAAGATGAATAGGGCTACGTACTATTGGGTTTTTGGAAAAGTCATCACTCATTTTTGCAATGAAAAACATAGAAAAAATATGTCATGACTTTTCCGACACCCCAATAATTCTGGAGTTTCCTTTAGAGAGAGCTAGCTGATGGGCCAGCTAGAGAAAACCAAAAGTAAGTGACATTGGTCAAAAACTAGTGAGGAAACTAAACGTAGGTAGTATCATAAGACTGGGTGAAGCTGAGCAATTAATCCTGAGCCTGTGGACATCAGAGACTCTTAGTATAATATCAGAGAAACAACTATTATGGACCTCATCTCATCTTAATGTTATTTGCTCATGTTGTAATGCTAACATCTTGATTTTAGCCCTGAAGGCTAATTCAAAGAGTTTGTAAACTTTCAGGCACCCATTCATTCATGCATCCACCTCCCACTGAATGTTTGCTGAGCTTATATTAAATGCCAAATGCTGTGCCTGATATTGGCGAAGCAGAATTAAATAGTCATGTCCCTAACCTCAAGGAACTGAATCTAATAGAGAAAACAAATATATAATAGAAGCAGATAGTTACAACTCAGTGCTAATTTGAAGATACACATGTGACATAATAGTAGGGAAGAAAGCATATGGGGGATTAGCATAAGGAACTGAAATGCATATGTGGTTAACCAACCTGTAACCGTCTCTGAAAATGAGGGAATAGTCTGACAAGGCAAGAAAGAGGGCCATCATAAAACCCATTGAGTCAGGGCTCCCCATCATTTACTGTATTACTGTTTGCCTGATGTGGAAGGCTTACCATTCTGTTGTTGGCTTTCAACTCCCATCAGTGGTTCCCAGAACACGTCTTGTTATTTTATATGTTCATTTCATTGTACATGATGTTTCTTCCTCTGGTTTTCCTCCCTTCTTTCATTCTGCCATGTTTTGTTCACCTACTATCTGGAGTGCACTACCCTGGGATTTTAGATTGACCTCATTCTTCATTGGGTGTCAGCTCAGTTATCATCTATTCAGAGATATCTTTCCTCCTCACCCAGTCTAAAGTGGCAACTCTATCCACATTCATCATCACATCCCTCTTTCTTATTTTCCTCAAGGCACTTTTCTATGTCTGAATTTCTAGTTCATTTATTTGTTTACTGTCTGTGTCTACCTTGATTGCCAAGTAAACTCCATGAGACAGGGGTTTGGACAGTCTTATTCACTGCTGTATTTTCAGGGTCTAGCATCAAGCCTGGTAAATAATAGGTACTTAATAAACATTTGTGGGATTGACAAAATAATTATTATGATTTTTTCCCACTGGATTGCATGCCTATTGGGAGAAGCATGAAATAATTAATGGATCACTTTTTTTTGTCTTGGAGTACATGCCCATTTGGAGAAGGGATCACCACTTTTTATCTGTGTAGTCTATATACTTCGTATGTGAGTATACTCTGATGCATAGTAGATACTCAATATTTGTTGAATGAATGAATAAATGAATGATTGAATGAGGGCTGACAGAGTTTGTACAGATGATTCCAGGATTGCAGCTAAGGTATTAATACTATATTGAAGTTGTTTTTGGAACATGAACCAGTTGCTGAGTTAGGATGGTTTCAGAGTGATTGCTGCTCCAATTGGAGCATGTCTACTGACTTGAGAGTGCCACCATGTTGCCTGTTGACAAATTAAGCTTGCTAGCCCTGCGCACAAGGAGAGGCTTTGCAAATGCAGATGGTCAAGGGAGGAGAAGACAGCCACCACACACACATCCTTTTATTTCCCATACTCATGGTTTCTGCAGTAATTATGGTATTGATATAAATCTCTGGGAGTCTCTAAAGGTCATGTTTTGAAGATTTTATGTATATTATCTTGAGAAGTGGTATCACAAATTTGGAGGTTAGGACCCATGTTAAAATTTAAATAAGTGGTATCAAATGCCATACTAATTGCCAAAAGTTGTTAACTTAATTAGTTTGGTGTCCTAAAACAGCAATCAGTATTTAGAGTCCCCAATTTGCATGTACCTTTCTCCTTTTAAAAAACAGATTTCTTGGGGCCAGCCGAGTGGCTCAGTTGGTTAAGAGTTGGCTTAAGAGCGCAAGCTCTGAGCAACAGGGCCACCGGTTGGATTCCCACATGGGCCAGGGAAGCTGAGCCTGAGCTGAGCTGTCCCTGAGCTGCCACCAGGTGGCAGGATGGCCTAGCTGGTGTAACAAGAAGATTGTCTGTTTGATGGTGGGTTACAGCCACCCGCAACTAAGACTGACCGCCTCACCTTGAGCTGAGCTGCCGCCCAGATTGCTGGGTGGATAGGGCATGTGCTCTTTACAACAAGGCTGCTGGTTTGACTTCCACATAGAATGGTGGCAACGCTCACCCGCAACTAAGATTGTAACACAGCACCTTGAGATTAGAGGCCACAAGCTGCCGATGGGAAGCCAGATGGCAACTGGCGCCCTCTGCAACTAAGATTGAAGAACAAAAACTTGTCTGTTCCCTTCCCCAATTCCCCAACACTGTTTGCCTCCCCCAATTCCCCAATAAAATCTTTAAAAACAAAAACAAAACAAAACAAAAAAACCAGATTTCTTCTAATATGTAAAATGTTCTAACATTGCTGAGGAGTTTGCTTGGGTCTATATGAAAATTTTAAGATGTAACTGCTTGAGCAAAACATTACATTATTTAGTAAAAACATAGGTTTGAAAGATGAAAGATATTTTTTATCTTACTCAGACCACTCAGTGTCCAAACTGAGTGTTTATGCTGCTTATTCATAATCTGGGAAGATTTCCATCTTGATGTGTGTATGAATTACTCCGACCAAAGTTTAGAGGTAAACAAAAATCATCCTTGGGCTCAGATTCTTTACCAAACCTTCAGCTACAAAGATAAAATTATTTGATAAAATTACTAACAATAAAAATGTCTCCTCAAAATGATTTTGCCGAAAAAAGATTCTCTGTGTATGGATTTTATTTTTAACAGGAATCATATAATCTGTGTACCAACTGGTGCTAAAGAGTCTTTATTTTATTGTACTGTCATGAAATGACTGAAGTCATCAGTGATGAAGAAAAGAATAATTTAGTATCAGATTTCCTGGTGAAGGAAGCTTCACTGTTTACCTTTCATTTCTTTAAAGGCCCAGGGGGAGAGTCGGTGGTGAGGAGGTCACTTTCTCTCTAAAGCACAGTCAGGATCTGAAACCCTGACTTGAAAAGAAAGTAATGAATGTTCTTTCAAGTTAATCACACATTTTGATCTATAAGAGCCTCAGAGATATTTTGAACTATTTTATAAATCTGCATGGGTCACTTTATCTGAACCTTAATTTATTCCAAACATTGTCTTGAGTCATTTGGAAAGTGAGAATACTGAATCCTTGCTCCCAATAAGTTTATAATCTGTTGATACAGACAGGATAATTTGCACATGAAATGTAAACTGCCTGATGAATGAGTCAGTCATGAAATGATAGAGGAATTCAAAAAGAATGGCTGTCACCTGAAACATAATATTGTGAGTCAACTATAATTGAAAAATGAAAAAAATATATATTAAAAAAAGAATGGTGGGCATTTCTAGGTCTCATGCTGAGCTAAATATACGAATCAATCAGTATAACTTGCCTTTCTGTTCACCTTTTCACACATACTCCCAGTTGGAATAGAAATATTGGAAGTGGGAAGCATGTAATTTCAACCTTTTGAGTGATTTGAGATAGTTAATATTTCAATGAAGATATTTAAGGTAGTATAAAAATTTTATATTATGAGGATAACGATGTTAAAAGAAAGCCCCTCCCCCATCTTCCTATATGTTCCAAAGGCTTCTGGTACTTCTCTATAGCGACTTAGCCTGGCACATCATGAGTGTTTACCTCCCTCACTTGAACATGAGCTGTATGGGGGTTTCTTGTCTTGTTTAATAGAGTATTTGATGGAGTAGATGGTAAATGAGTGTTCACTGAATTAAGGAGGAAAAGAATAAACCCCTTTATACTCTGCTGTGATACACTTGGCTTATACTATTGGGTATCTCTAACCATGTCGGCTTCTCTCTGGTTTTCTGAACATGTCAATCTCTTTCCTGCCTCAGGCTTTTACAAATACCTTCTCTCCTCTGAGAAAATTCTCCTTTTTCTCATTTTCTAGCCACATCCTCTGGCACCATTGCCTCCTCAGAGGGAAATTTTCTGACCACCCTGCCTAAAGTGGGTCCCTTTTGCTACTAGCTCAGCTCCTTTTTTCTATAATACCATATATAATGTTTTCTTATTGTTTATTCCCCCATCTGTATTGTAATCTTCATGATGACTGGCATATGTCTCATTGTCCACTCCTGTAACTCCAGTGCCTAACACAAGGCTGGATACACAGAAGTCAATAAATATTGGCTAAAGAAATGAATAGTGTTTATGTATAGGACACACTCAATAATATTTATTCTCAGGCTGCCGTGTGTGTGTGTGTGTGTGTGTGTGTGTGTGTGTGTGTGAGAGAGAGAGAGAGAGAGAGAGAGAGAGAGAGATTTACGCATAATGCACAAGATGTAACTCCACATCTTTTTATTCATTGATCTAACAATTTTGTGTATTGAAACATCATGGTAGAAAACCACTTGGATGCATATATGGATTATGAGGGAACAGAGGGGAAGAGAGAAAAACATGGTTCTTTAGGACAGAATATCCCACTTGGGACAGAGGAATATGTGGCAGCTCTGGAAAGCACCTATATTGGTAACTTTTCATGGCTTACTGTTTTGGTTTTCTTAATCATCTGAATTCTCTCTCTCTCTTTCTCTCTCTCTCGCTCATCACTTGATATGAGACGGCTAAAATTCTCAGTCAGGCTCACCTTTCTGAATATTCTCCTTGCCAGACATTGTTTTTCCTACCTATGCAAGCTTGTTATGTATTAAAAATTGTGCCCCACTTGACTCTGCAGCTTCACATATACTAAGAAAACGCAGAAGGAGTGTACCTGCCTGCAGAAGTGTGGTGGCTTGGGGAACGTTTTATTTGCAATAACCATCTCAGGGATATCATCTTCTTATAATGAGGATGTTGATACTAATGATGACTGTAACAACAATACAATGCTGATGATTACAAAGCCCACATTTCCTCAAATGGCATTAGCCTGGCACTACCAGGCTCACAATAACGCCGAGAAGCCTTCTGACTTAAAGCCTTTCATCAGGATCACTGGAACCTCAGTCGAAGTCTCCTCCTGATGGTCATCAGGGTATCACTGGAAAGTCTCATTTGCTCTTGATTGGCCCTGACAGTCTCCTGCTTCAACCTCACAGTGATGGTCATATTTTCCTCCGCCAATCCAAACAATCCTTACAGTCACCTGTCTTGACATCACCTGCCCTGGAATTAGCAATTTCAACTCTTTCTTCTTCTCCCTGTGCCTATGCTATAGAGGAGAATACCCCAACATTTCTAAAATTGTTACAGAAATGTAGTCCTAAATTTTGCTCTCCCTTTCTCAAAATAACTTGTGTTTTACTCCTCTAATTTCATCCCTAGGATTCATACAAATTTCCATGAGGGCTGGTCTAGAATAGCTCTCTATCAGTCAAAATGTTGTTTGTGGACCAGTAGTATAAGCATCATCTGAGAGCTTATTAGAAATGCAGAATCTCGGGCTCTGCCTGAGTCCTGCTGAGTGAGAATCTGTACTTTAATGTGATTCTCAGGTCACGTGTAGCACGCTGGAGTCTCAGAACTGATAGACTGTTAGATCAACTTTTCCTACTTTCTCCCTGGTAATTGCCACCAAATTAGCTTTTTCATCACCAACCACTCTCTCTTGCCTCAGTGGTTATAGGATAACTGTGTTTCTTAGTGTCTTAAAGGTCTTCATGTCCAGGAGAGCCATTAGCCCATTGCAATGCCTGCCTCATAGACTTTCCAGGTACACAAACACTTGCCTTGAGGGTGCAACAGACATTATATGAACCCTTGCATTGCAGCTTCAGTCACATAAATTATACTTAAAAAGAGCAATCATGCTGACACCAGTAATAATCCATACCTTAAATGTCCATTATACTTTTCTCCTTTCAGAGCATTTGAGTTTGTTATATTCATTGTGTTTCCTGAACAACTCAGTGAAGGGGATAGAACTGGTATCATTATAATACTTCTTTGGCCAAAGAAGAACTGAGGCTTGGAGTGATGAATCTAGGACCCATGTGGCATACATGGCACATCTTTTATTTATTTATTTATTTATTTATTTATTTATTTATTTAGAGGGCAGTGTCACTGGCCCTCATATGTGGGACCCGAACCAGAGCCGCTGGCTTCCCAAGCCAGCGCTTAACCACCGTGCCACTCGGCCGGCCCTCGTGGCACATCTTTTGACCTCAGTTCTTCCCTCTCTACTCAAACTAAATCAAATAAAAAAAGAACATAGGGCAAATGACAATGCAATTACAACAAAATGTGGGTGCTGTTTTGAAGATTTGTTAAGTCATCAGGAAAGGTTTAACATAAGCTCTATGGGTCCAAGAACATGTTCTCATGTCTTGAGGGTTTTGCATACTAAAGTATTTTATCAAGCAGAAAATAAAATTAACTGAGGGAAAGATTCCAAATGAGATACGATGCTAGAAAACAGCTGAAAGAAATATTGCCTCCATTTTGACAGGTTTACTTAGGTTAAAGCAGTCACTGTGTACTTCTATTATCGCAGAAAATGTTGAAGGAATGCCACCTTTGTGTTTACATCTCTTCAATTTGTGAACTCAGATTAATTTTAGTTCAAATGGTACTGGTTTGGAAAGAAATGTTTTATGCCAGCTGTAGAATAAATCCTCAGGTGTCACCCTAAGTCTGCTACTGTTTACTAATGAGGCAATGTTGATGGGACAGCAAGACATTCTTTTAAAATCCTACCTGGAATAAGCAGAAGTTGAATTGTTTTGAGTTTTAAATTTTTACCTGCTTTGTTCTTTTTCAAGGAGAGACTGATTTGGCACCTTTGGAAAGGACTAACCATTCTTTCTTTGGTTTCTTTCAGAACCCTTTGCTTAGTTTTTTATGTCAAATACAACAAACCTCTTCCCACATGTGGGAAGGGGTGCCTGACTGCTCAGGGGCACCTAGAGAGTCTCTTGGCTTTGAAAAAAATAGGAGCCCAAATACAAATTGGGCACTGGTTCATCTGGGAGATATTTCTTACTGAGCTCTCTCTGCTCTGGATACCCTGATGCGACTACCTACAGCTATCCTATTCCCAGGCCAGAACTTACTGCCTGCGTCACTGCAAAACCTGCACTGTCTTAGGTTTCCAGTTGCCTCATCCCCTATTTGGGTCCTTTCCCTCGGCTCTCTCAGCAGCGTCCCTATTTTGGTCCTTAGACTTCTCAGAACTAATGAGGCTTTTCTTTTCTCTCATGTACTCTTTTAAAACTCATTTCTTTTCCTTTTCCACCTCCCTTTCCTTCTTCTCCTGTTCCTCCTCTTCCTCCTCCTCCTTTTTTCTTCTTCCTTGTGGTAATCCTCTACTTCTCCTTTCTGTTTCTCTATGATCCATTTTTCATTTTAGGTGAAGACCAGTCTTTCCTAGTGAAATCATAGAGGTCCTCAGGATATTAGTTGACAAGGTGAAACAATTACTATAGAAATTTATCTGTTAGACTAGAGAGTTGAATAGTTACTTTGATGATATCTCAAGCTTGGCCGCTATCTGTCTGAAACCTGTATGTTTAACCTGGTCCAGCCCACCTCTGGACCAGGTGCTCAGCACCCAATAATACAGTGTCCATTTGCCTCAGCTGTTCTGACAAGAATCCTGTACCTTCTCATCTTGTCATCTTGTTGCTACACTTGCTGGATTTTTATTTTTATTTTTTATTTTTTTAGCTGCAGTTCTGTTAATAGATTTAGCTTCTGTGATTTTTTGTTTGTTTGTTTGTTGTTGTTGTTGTTTGGTAATTTGAGGTTTACCCTTTGGTTCTCTCTGTATATAGCATAATTAAGTCCTGACCCTTGTGACCCAACCCTGGAGCTGCTTGATGGGGTTTGTTTCTCCTTGCTCCTATCTCAGCTTTCAAGAAGTACTTAATTAACAGACTCAAAGCTTAAATTTCTGTTTCACAATTAACTTGAGCCAATAATCTCTATTCAATAAATCCTTGCCTGATTGATGAAACAAAAGGCAGGGTTACCCCAGATATAATGTATCTGATTTTCTTACAAATTCTCCACCTCTTTCTCATTGTTAAATATTTATTATAACTTATTGCCATTTATGTAACTGAAGATAGCAACAAGGGAGATATAGCTTACTTTACAATAGGTATGTGTATTCCCGAAAAAACATGTTGTGTAAGTAAAATGCCTAAACATGAATTTTTATTAAATATTTTAGGGGATATTTAAAGGAATCTCAAGATAAAACTTTTACAGAAAAAAAAAAAAGTCCCTGTATTCTGTATCAAGACAGGCTGGTTTATGCTGCAATAACAAAAAATTCCCTGTTCTTAACAAAAATATTTATTCCTCATACTATTTGTCCAAAGAGAGCTGGTTAGGAAGCCCTGGAAAGCGATGGAAGCTCCATTTTCCGCAAGCTTTCTAGGGAAGAGAACTCAGGAGCCCTTACACCAGCAGTTAAGTGTTCTGACCTGGAAATGAGGGTCCAATGTCCAGACCTACTCCCATTGACCTTCCTATCCAAACAGAGGGCTAAGAAGATAAGTCTTCTGTGTGGACAGGAGGCAATAAGAACCGGGTATCAATGAGCAGCTCCCATGACTATTACAGTCTGCCCTTCTGGTTACCAAATTTGCGTGCCTCTCTCCTTCCCCCAGGTGAAACACATTCTTTCCATCTGATCTCCTAAGAGAGACACCCCAATTCCATCCAGTCATAGCAGCCAGCACAAAGTCCAGAATCTCTCATAGTCTTCTATCAGGAATGATGTAAGATATTCGCATCAGATCCAGATATGGCTCCTGATGATCCAGAGACCTATAACTGAAAATGAAAGTTATCAACCTTCTTACCTGCCTACATACACCCAAAAGACAGTGGCAAACGGGGCCTGGATAATGTCAGTAAGCACTCGTGTTTGTGAAGGGTACAAATGGAGGCAGACATACCACAAACACTGGGTTCTTGCAACTGAGAAATCCCACTGGGTAAATGGTATCAAGGGCACCTCTCCTGGAGTAGGTGGGGGGTGGGGTTCCCTGGTTCATTATATCCATGGCCCTTGGTCAGTCCTTAGGGAGAGTCTCCCTTCCATGGTTTTCCTTGCCTCATCTGAAGTGGAAGTGGTTGTCAGAGAATTACCTCCTTTGAGGGTTAGGTTAACTTCTTAGCTTAGGTTGACATCCTTTCCAGTGATGGTCAAAGCCTGTGTTATTTTAAGTCATGAATTATCACATTTTCTTTTAATTCAGGCTGATTCTTTTGTCTAGTTCTCTCAAAAACATCACTGGATTTCTATCTCTTTGATTTTAGTCAATTTCATGTACCAAAAATGCAATGCATGACAGTTCCTTTCTAGATATAATGCTCATATTTGCTTAGTGTCTTTGCCTCCTCATTCCTCTCTCTCTCTCTCTCTCTCTCTCTCTCTCTCTCTCTCTCTCTCTCTCTCTCTCCCCCCCCCCTCTCGATTTCAATGTGGACATCATGTGCCTATCAGGTATTCAGAACCACACTTTTCATTTCTTTTCCCTAAACAATGTTGCCCATTTTACAAGATTTTCTAGCTCTCACTGTGTGGTAAGCATAATAGTGGTCTCCCAAAGATGTTTGTATCCTAACCCCTAGATTTGTGAATATGCCATGTTGTGTGGTAAAGGGGAAGTAAGTTTGCTCGTTAGATGGCATTAAAGCAGCAAGAGTATCCTGAATTAACCATGTGGGTCCAGTGATATCACGTGAGTCCTTAAAAGCCGAGCGAGAGGAAGGAGGGTCGGTGTCTGAGTCAGAGTCTTGTGGTATGAGAAAGATTCGACCAGCTATGCCTGACTTTGAAAATGGAAGGAGGAAGAAGGCAATCAGCCAGAAATGTGGGAAGCCTTTAGAAGCTGGAAAGACAAGAAAACAGATTAACTCTTAAAGCCTTCAAAAAGAAACACAGCCCTGTTCACAACTGAATTTAGCCCAAAAGGGCACCACTACCAGAGGTGCCAAAAAAATGTATACAAGTGGACACTTTGGTCAATGTTGCTCAAACAGTAGTTTACCGTAATCAGAAGTGTCTGAGTGCTGATGGGAACCACTTTGAGCACCTCTTGTAATTGCAGAAGTCAAAGGGGACTTGTATTCATCTTTTGTTATCAGTATATATTGAGTATTACAATTTTAATAGTTTTTTTCCTTTCTTAAAATGTGTATACACTTTTTTGGCACTCTCTGTATTAGAGTAACTTTGCATTATTTTAAGCCAACAAGTTTATATAGTAATTTGTTACAGAAGCAACAAGAAACTAATACACATCTTAAATTTGCTCAGAGCTTTTAACACTAGCTTTTAACAGTTGCCATATCCTTAATTAGTATTAGATGCAAGGCTGGGTTTTCATCAGACTTTGTTGCTCAAAAACCACTTCTCAATTACATAGTTTACAGTTTAAGTAAGAGTGTTCATTTCTTCTAACACTATAAGTTCCTGAATTCTTGAACTTTCTAATTCTTTTTATTACAGCTTGTAAACCAACTAGTTCTTCCTTCAGCCTATCTCTACTATAATACCTTGTAATATAGAACCAACAAGCAGCCAACACATCTTACTAACATTTTATTTTCCAACTTACTCCCCTGGTTCTCCAAGTTTATTAGGTATATAGTATGCCTTCCAAGTATTTGCACGTGAAATTTTACCAAGTATTCTGCCACTATATAACATGGATCACCATTCTTCTAACTCCATGGAAGCTTTCTCACTATAGTTTTTAATCAATGCTACCTTTTTGTTATGGTAGGAGCCCACTTATTTCTATTGGTGTACTAATTTCTATTGGTTAAGAGTTGTGTTCAGTCTATTCAAGATGGGAGAGATTATGCTATGTTAACAAGTAATCCTAAAATCTTAGTGGCTTAGAGTAGAAAGGTTTATTTCTCCCTCACTCTCTGTCTGTCCTGGGGGCTTTGTTCTAGAAGCCTGCCCTAACTCCAAACCCTAAGCTATTAGAATAACCACAATCAGGGCAATTGCCAGTCCCTACGGCAAAGCAAAGAGTGTATAGCTAATGACATACTGCCTCTTAAGCTTTCACACACCTTTACTTACATTACCTCAGCCAAATCAAACAACACGCCTACATCGAACTCCAAGGGAGCCAAGCAGTGCAATCCTATCATATGCCTATTAAGAGAATAGGAATATTTGATGAACAGCAATAACAATGACCACACCCTTTGATGATTTTTCTAAATTGAGGTTTATTATAATAGTGGACATATATATATTCAGAAATGGGTTCCATACTATGAGAAAAGATGACTCTGCAGAAAGATTTTTTTGCGTATTTGCAATAAGTTGTAAATGTTAGGCACATGCAGTCAGAATCAGCTGCTTATTCTGATATCATGTTTTAAAAGCTTATTAGTTTGCAAGTACATGTTGGAATGCAAGGAATACTTAAAAAAAGAAAAAAAAAAGACTAATGTAATACCCCAACTAAGTATCTAGATAAATACCCAGAAAGAAATCCAAAACACCAACAAATGTTCATCTTTAAAAACATGTAATTCAATGTTATTTAGATTGGAAGTTTTGCAGCATCCCATATACCACTAAATAAGGTAAATTACAATACATTCATTCACTATAATATGTGGCAATTATTTAAATATTAAATGCCAGAAATTGTTCCCAACCTAAGATTAATTTAATAAGTAGAATATAATAAATACTGTATATAGTACAGTTTAAACTTTAGCTTTTATGAGTATGTACAGAGAAAAATGACTGCAGAAAAAATATATAAATACCAATAGTGTCTATATATGAGTGATGGATCATGATTGTTCCAAGTTTTTTTTCCATTTTTATTTTCCAAATTTTCTACAACAACAATTTCTTTCTTTTATGTCCAAAACAGTAAATATGATATAGAAGAATAGAAGTATGTTGTTTTCTAAGGAGGGTTTATGGTGTCTTTTACCAAGGCCTGTCAATAAAACTGTTAAAATGGAAATAGAAAATTAAAACCGTGTTTTGTAGGCAACATGCTAATGATGTCTCTCCAAGATTCCCATCACCTAGCTGTTTAATTAAACACTAACATAGTTTTCAGTGAGGGGGACTTGGATGATCACCTGACCTTTAAATAGGGAGATAATCCTGGGTTATCCAGGTAGGCCCAATGTAATCCCATGCCCCCTTAAAAAACAGAAGAGGAAGAGAGAAGTGGCAGCTTTAGAAATGTAGCAGGAGGGGAGGTTAGAGATACTCAAAGCAAGAGAAGGACCCACCCTGTTGTTGATGGCTTTGAAGACAGAGGAAATGGACCACAAATCAAGGAATGCAGGTAGGCTAGGAGCTGAGAATAACTCCTGGCTCACAGTTAGCAAGGAAACTGGGACTTACATTCTGTAATTGCGTGGAACTGAATTCTGTCAACAACCTGAATGAGTTTGGGAGTCGGTTATTCCCCAGTCTCTAGTGAGGAACATAGCCCTGCAACATGGTGATGTTAGCCCAGAGAGACATGTGTGGGACTCCAGACACACAGAAACTGAGATAATAGTTTTCTGTTATTTTAAGCTTCTAAATAGGCCATAATTTATTACAGCAACAATAGGAAAGTAATACACCATGAAATGAAGGTGAACAAAAATATGCTGAATCAAAGGTCTAATGCAGTTACCGTGAATAAGGATTAAATATGACTTTGAACTTCTTGGCAGTCAAGGCAGGAAGGAAATCGAGCAGTGTATGACCATTTTATTTATGAGAGCTCCCAACATTCCCATGACAATGCTTTAATGGGGGTGTGTGTGCAATAATCTACCTCCTCACAGACCGCTTTCCTTTCCCAAATCCTATCATTGTATTACTGTATAGAATGATCTTTCAACAATAAAACCAAACCATGTCATTTCCCTGCTTCATAGCCTTCAGGTGCTTCCTATCGCAGGAAGAGTTTCAAGCGCTTCAACATAACACAAAAGGTCCTTCAGCATCTGAGTCCTGCTTCTCCTTCCACATTCACCTTCTCTCAAGTCAACACCCTTTTTACACTCTTCCATTTACAGACACTCTGTCCTGGGCCTAGAATGGCTTTTCCTTCTTTTCTTCCTGGGGGATGGCTCATACACCATGGGTCAACAAAAGCACTTTCTCTTTGGTGAAGCCTTCCTCACCACTCCCCTCGCCCATCCTCTCTAGGAAAATCAAGTCACTTCCTTCTCTTTCCTCTCATAATGCTATAATACCCTGTTCCTTGTTCTATTGCACCACTTAGATATTGCAACAAAATCACTCGCTTACATGTCAGTCATTCCCACTAGGTGGTGGGTTCACTGAACATAAGTACTATATTGCATTCATATTTAGATCTTCAGAATGTAGCTCTGTAATGGCATAGGGTACCCTCAGAAAAAATTAGTAGAGCAAATGCCTGTGTTAGAGCCTCAATCAGTGTCGAATCAATTGAAGCAGAATAATGTAAGGGAAAATATCAGGTCTCAATGTTAATTGTGCCCAGTTACAAAGTACTTTCTTATTTGGTGACCTTGGCAATCACTTAAGCCTGCCTCACTTTCCTCATCTATGAAACAAGAATATTATCTATCTCATAAGGTTATTGTAAGGATTAATTATAATGTCTTTAAAAATGGATAGCATAGTGCTAGCATATTATAGGTATTTGGAAGTGTAACATGAAAAAAAGTATATCTATGAGTATGGTTATTACTTAAAAGAGAAAAACTTTTTTGTTTAAAAAGCTGAATAAAAATATCAGGTTTTGAAATAGAAGTTAGCTAATATAGAAATAATAATTCAATAGCAACAAATTAGTTCTAAGTTCTCTTAGTAATAAAGATTGGGAAATGATGTGAGTAGTAGTGAGGGGAACTCAAAACTGATAAAATTCCTTCTCCTATCAGGAGAGAAGTCAAAAGATAGCATTCAGTCTTGAATTTTATTACTATAAAGAAATATAGGTTATGGGCCGGCTGAGTGGTACAGTGGTTAAGCGCTGGCTTGGGAAGCCAGTGGCCCTGGTTCAGATTGCACATATGAGGGCCAGTGACATTGCCCTCAAGAAAAAAAAAAGAAGTATAGGTTAATAATTAATTTTTAGTATGTTTAACAAATTAATTCATACATTTCATATTTCATTTTTTCAACTGAAGACAGAAAATAATGGACTTAGCAAGAAAGGGGGAAAAAATGAATAAAAGATAATGCCAAGCATACTTGTTATAAACAGTGGCAAAAACAAAAACAAGAAATATAAACAGACATACTACAAAAGCATTTACATGATGTTAATGATAAACCTTAAATAAATTAACCTGGAAGTATAGAAAATAACATTTTGGGCAAGGACTTACCCTTTCAAATGAAACCAAAAGAAAGTAGTCAAGTTGACATTAAATCAAAGCAGAAATCAAGTAAAAAGCATTTAATAGAAAAAAATAATTTAACACTGAAAAAAGACACATACAATCAGTGGTGAAATGTATCAAAATGTATAATGCAAAATGTGTTGATTTCAGAAGAAATCATCAATAACACAAACGTTGTACAAAATGTTCTTAGCTCTATTAGTCCCATTGGCCTTTCACATATCAAGTACGCAAAAAGATTGAATCTATATGGACATAGAATTTGATCACTATCCTAATATTGGTATTTGCATCAAACTTAATAGCTTACAAACAGAATACACCTTTTTTCATGTATCATAGAAAATTTACAAAAATTAATCTCAATTGTGAAAATTCACTGGTCAAATTCTCTGACCACAACAGTTAAACAAAAACAATTTGTTTGGAAATTAGAAAAGGAGAACTTTTCCATATATAACTATTGAATTAAAAGGGAGATCAAAACTATCATTATAAATTATTTTAATTAATATGTGTTAAAAGTTGAGGCTATGGTCACATCTATATCTATAGATAGATCTTTAATGATATCACAATTAAGTAAGAAAAAATCAAAAGGAATGGGCGAGCATTAAATGAAGAAGTTAGAAAAAAAAAGTAAGCTCACAGAAAATAGGATAATTATAAAAGTAAAATCAGAAACCAATAAATTAAGGAATACAAAACAGCAGAACTCATCAATAATTTCAAAATCTGATCCTTTGAGGGAAAAATCCAACTATTAAATGGTTTATGGATGAGTAGAATTTTCAGTAAAAAGAAATGAGACAAAACACAAATACTGTACTTAGAACTAGGACCAAATATGCCATAAAAACACAGGTATCAAAAAAAACAACAACACATGTATCAACCATATTCAGAAAGTATGAATTATCAAAATGTTGTTAGAAGAAGTAAAAATTTTAAGTGGAAAAAAAAACACATGATGAAATGGGGTGGGGAAAGTTTGCAGTTTTATAAACAAATAGTATAACTTTTAAGGACCATATAATTTCATGGTTTTGAACTATTTTAGAAGATAGAAAAGTTTTGCCATTTATTTATTTTTTGTCATTAATAATCCATCTTGATAAAGGTACTCTTCTCCCACACAAATATACTGAACTATACATAATTTCACTAGTAACTAAAAACAAGACAAAAGAAATAACTAAAACACTAGCAAGTCGTATACAGACATATATTAAAAGAATAATAGATTATAACCAAATGGAATTTATTATAATTAATACAACATTGTACAGACATAAAAATAATGGCACAAAACTATGACCTCAAAACAAACCTAAAAAATACAAGAATTTGATATACAATAAAGATGGTAAAAGAACCAGTGAAGGAGTTATAGGAGTTATTCAAGGAATAATGCATGCTATTAGTTAACTATTTGGCAAAAT
This sequence comes from Aselliscus stoliczkanus, assembly GCA_033961575.1. NCBI lineage: Eukaryota > Metazoa > Chordata > Mammalia > Chiroptera > Hipposideridae > Aselliscus > Aselliscus stoliczkanus. The sequence goes on from CM066728.1 coordinate 182,771,085, forward strand.
GTAAGTTTTGACTCTTATTTCATGATTTATGTCAAAAGCAGATAAAACAGTTGCATTTAACCCTTAAAAAATAGGAAGAGAGTAAGGATGGAAAGACAGGAAGGAAGAGAGAGATGATGGATGGCTTGGTAGATGGATAGATCAGAGAGGGAGGGAAAGTAACTGAAGGAAGGGGAAGGAAGGATATACAGAGAGAAAATGTGGAAATAACTAAAGTTAGTCTGGGAAGATTATCTTCCTGAGGGATAGGAAGGACTAAGCATAAAAGGAATGGTAAAAACACAAAGAGAAATATCAATTGAGTTAACTTCATAAACATTAAAATATTTGTACATACAAAACCATCAGTATAAAAATTCAGTGTCAATCAACAAACTTAAAAGGTGCCACAATTAAATAAGAAACCGGGTTAATATTCTTGATGTATAAAATATATTCAAATGAAAAAATGGATATATTGAAAAAGAACTACAATTGATCAAAGTATATGAGAATACTCTTTTGACAGCTTTTGAACTAAGCAGAAAAAAAAGCTGTGGTTTTAGGCAAGGACATCCTGGAACTATGATCTCAAACCCCAAATCAGAAAGAAGGAGGAATCAGAAGCTTTACAAAAAGTTTGCAAACAAAACAAAAACACTCATTAAAAATACTCAAAATGTTTTTTGCAGTGCATTAATATTTAATATTTATTTTGAGTTAGAGCATTCTCAGGTGAAAAAAATATAAATAAAAATCTGAGTATGAGGAAGATGAATTTGGTTAAACTGATGGATTTTAAACTATAAAACATAATTTAGATATATTTCTAAATTATTACATAATCCTTGTGTCAGACACACCTGATGTAGGAAAAGTCCAAATCATCCTCTGGGGTAATCTCAGGTTACTGGCATGAGGCTCAGCCAGTAACCCATGTAACCAGGAGGCAGGAGGGGCTGTGATTGAGAACATGGGTACTGGCAGCTGTTCTTGGTTCAGGTGCTAGAGCTGAGTTTCCTTGGGCTGGTGATTTGATATCTGCAAATCTCATGTTTCTTCATTTGAAAAATACGCAAATATAGCTGTATTAATCCATGTACACTGCTCAGCTTAATTCTTGACACTTAGAGAGTGCTCAATAAGTGTTATCGTTCTCATCATACCGGATACAATTCATCAGGAAGTGTAATGTGGTCCTACTTTCTGAGTACAGTAAAACCTTGGATTGCGAGTAACATGGTTTCCAGGTGTTCTGCAAGACGAGCAAACATTTCTAATACATTTTAACATGGTAAATGAGCCATGTCTTGCAATATGAGTAGTTTGTTTCCAGAACAAATTATGCTCACAAACCAAGGCATTACTGTAGTTATTGGAAAGAGACAATGTGAAACTAGACGAGAGGCTTTGGGTCCAGTTCTCACTATCTAATGAAGGTTTACCTTGGCTGAGTCCTGTTACCTTTGTCATTAATCTTGAGTTTCTTTCCCTTTAAAATGGGGTTATCGCCTACCTTCCCCCCCATCTAAGACTGTGTGAATGTGCTGTGGAAACGGTAAAACACAGCGTCAGTGGCATTACCACTACCAGCATGCTACCACCATTACTATTTCTAGTGTCCCTCTTTTTCATGTATTACTGGCATCATCCCCACTCCCCACCCATGAAGGAAACTCACACACTGATCTCAGAAAACATTCACTCAGCATATCCGTACAGTATGGCCTAGTCAAAGGGTATCAGGATTCAGAAAGAAGTGTGGTATAGAAACTCTGACCTTAAGCAGAAAGGTTGACCTCCTGGCAATAATCACTGATTAGAGATGGAAGAAATTGAACTTTGGAAGACCAGTCCTGAGGATTTGACAATAGCACAGGTAGGCAGCAGTGAGGGCCTGCTGTAGGATGATGACAAAGAAAAAGGAGTTGAGGGAAGCGGTGGGGCCCCTCTGTCATAGTCTGAACATGGGCTTTGGTTGATGAGAGATTTGCTTATATGGCCATCCAGGGCCATCTTGGCTGCAAGAATGCAGCATGTCCCCATCCAGTAAACGCCCCATCACCTGCAAATCCTGGGACAGAGATGATGGTTGACAATGATGACAATCATAATGATACTTAATAATTATGGAATGCCTACTATGTGCCAGGCACAAGTATTAGTTTACTTATAGTAGCTCTTCAGAGCAATCTGATAAAATTGGTGCTGTTATTACCTCTATTTTTTTCAGATAAATGGGGGCAGGGAAATGTTCAATAATTTACCCAAGAATACACTCTAGTAAGTAATACGATATTCAGACCCCAGGCAGTCTGGCTCCAGAGTCCACACTCTTAACTACTATTCCATAGTGATAATAATGATGATAATATTAAGAGCAAATATTGTGGGCTTCCTCTGTTATACCCTGTGCTCAAGGCCATACATGAGCTCTCCTCTTGATTGATCAAGTAACAGCAGCTCAATCACATGAGTTCTTTCAGCAAGGCCTTCACGCTTATATTAAAGCATTAAACCAGGTCAGTGCTCCTGACGGCAGTTATAATTCCTTTGAGTGTATGGTCCATATCCAGGGCATGGAGCATTCAGGGGTGGAAATGGGTCTTGCAGAAAAGCACATTTCTGTTCTCTGACATTCCCCCTGCTGCCAGAAGCCCTTCAGGTCTCATTGATTTGCTCCACTCAGAAGGCAGACTGCCAATGCCTTGGCCGTGACATCCTGAAATCAAGGGAAATACCCTTACGTCTATGCAGGGAGTGTTCCAGGGCACCCGTTGACTGACATGAGGCTCTAGATCATAGTATACAACTTATCGTTATTAGTTGTAGTATACATGCATTGTTTCTTTCACTTTTCCCTTAATTTTTTCCCCGAATTTTGGCTACCCCCACTCTCTTGGGCAAATTGATTACTTGCTGTAAACCTTAGTTTCCTCATGTATAAAATGAGGACAGTAGTTGTTGTGGAGCTTCAATGAGATAGTCCACGTAATACAGTGCAGTGTTTGACCCATATAGAAAGTACCAAATTGGTGTTAGCTGTTATATCATCTTCTTCATTTTAAATAACCCATCCCGTGTAGAAGATATCTATAGCATTCTGGCCTAACTGAAAAAAATTAATAAGTATGAAGATTTTCCCAAAGAGTTGCCTTATTATATACAATAAATAATAAAGAAAGATGGAGTTATTAGTTCCATCTAATTTCATACACTTTAGGATTAAGAATAATTTAGGAATACAGGCTGGTAAAAATGAACTAACCTCTGAAACATGACCTAAATTGCTAGAGAAAAATACTGCATATGTCCATCCAAAAGACTTGAGGGAGAGCTCTAATTATTAAGATATTAAATCATTTCAACTTTGTCCATCCCCGTCATTAACACATTTGTTTTGCTTTTAGAGGAGAAAGGAGGTGGCATCTTGGGTGCTTAGGGACTTGGAGGAGGACAAAAGGGTAAAGGGAAGGTTATAGGAGACAGAATAGACCTCCAGCCAACACAGCCTCTATTAGAACGTCAATGTAAAGGAAAATTCTAGGGCAAGGGAACAAAATCAGAGAAAGAATTTAAAAGGCAGATAGTTTAGAAGCAGTAATCCATGGACATCAACGTGCAAATAACTGATGAGGAGTGGAAGTTCAGAGTTAGGGATTGGAATTTTTGAACATGGGTTCCGAAAGTGTGTGAAAGGGGATCTTTTGTGGAGTAAGATGGGAACAGATACCTGGCACTGCTGCACCCTTTGGAGCCAAGGGTCCCCCAGGGGGTTCTCCTGTAGGTCAGGACTGAGGAGAAATTCCAGGGAGTGTGGTGGCTGATACTGCCTAGTCCGTTTAAACCCTCACATTTCCCCTGAGGACATGCAGCCAGAGCCAGGTAGAAACACAAGTGTCACCTCAACTTTTTCATCGCTTCTTAAGTCATCTGCCGGTTCTGACCCGTTTTGCACTCAGTTCTGGAACACTTTCCATTCTTCTCAGGTTTGGGCTACCTTATTCTGATACGTTCTTAGGACTTTTCTTTGACCTTGGACCTATACCTTCTTTTGGCTACAGATTGGCCCTGGTTCCCAGGGGATCTGGTATCTTGGTGTAAATAACTGGTCGATATACCTGCAGGGTTTTCTCTGGCCCTGCAACTTCTTGGCCCTACAACCAGGACAGCTGAAAACTATTGTCTCAGCCAAAATATACTTGGAGACTGATAAGGAAGGGCATCGAGACGTTTATGCCATCACACTGCTGCTCTTTACTCATCTACTCCACATGAATCACCCCTCACTTCTAGGGACAATTGCTCCAGTTCTTTTCGCATCCATCTGATTGGTCACCTGTATATTTGAATTGCATTAATGAATTCAAATAAACAAATCCCAAAAAGTAAGGACTTTGTAAACTGGGTTGAGGAGTATTTTAAGAAATGAATGTAAATGATTTCACTATATATTTTTTAATACATAATAAACTCAGCCTGGAATAATTTTTAGCTTCCCAGAGAGCACAGTGTTTGATTAAAGAAAATGTACACTTTTTTTAATACAAAAGGAACACAAGTTAAATTTGGTAAATGCAGACATTCTTATGAAAGAGGAACAAAGACAACAGAAGTCAAAAGAGAAAATAACCATAGATATTAACATATGAAGGAATAAAAAGGAGGCTTCTCTGCTTCCAACTTCTCTTGAAAAGTTTTGAAGTTCAGAGCAAAGGGAAAACCCTTAGCTCACTTATGTGACTTGATTATCTTTTCAGATGTAAAACAAAGAAAGTCCTTGAGAGTAGAGAAGATACTGGGAAATAGAAAATTTTCCATGTGGTATTTTCTATTTTAAAGAGAAAATTTCTTAGACTGGAAAAGAAGTATGTAAGCATGGATCAATAGCTCTGATATCTCCGTTGTGGAAAAGATTACAGAAATCTACAATATCCGATTAGTTGTCTACATAGCACGCTTTGTGGTTGTTCGTGCTGAGACAGTGGCGTGTAACCCTATGCAGGAGTGACTTTTTAAAAGTGCAAAAGGCAAAAGCTTTTTATCCTCTAAAAAGGTATCCCTGGCTTTGTCCTCCTGGAAACAGGACATGAAGATTATTGCACAGTAGCAAAAGTGTCCCTTGACTTCACTGAAATATAAGAAATGTAGAAATTGAGCTAAAATATTAGATTGCCTAATAAAACTACTGATAAACACAACCAAAGTGGATCTATACAAAGGAGAATAGGCTATGACAACCCTAGAAGATTGTTTAATATAATGTCAAAAGCTACCAATATAAAAGCCTCCAATTTGCTTCCATCTCCAGATGCTGGAAAAGCTTTTGACAGTTAATTGGAAGCTTTTATTTTTGACATTGAAAAGCATGGACTTGCCACAAGAATTCATTTCCTGGACAGAAACATTATCTGATCATCCAAAGGCCAAAATTAATGCTAATGTGTATAATTGGAGACCCTTTCTTTCTTTTTTCTTTTTCCCCCCTCTTTTTGACAAGGAAGCAGCCATAGGCCATCCACATTTCCCTCTATTATTTGGTTCATCAATAGAATCTCTGCCAGGCAAGATGAAGGAATAAAAATGGGGTACTTAAAGCTTACAATTTTATTATGAGTAGATAATGCGGCTCAATTCTGGGTTGCATATAGACTTGTGAAATCCACTTCTGGGGAGTCAAGTGGGAGGCTGAATCCCCTCTCCTAGTAGAGGGGCCTATTTGGTTTAGCTCAAGAGGTATTTCCCTCTTAGGAGCTAGTTCTTTATTGCTAAATAAAGAAGTGTGTTACAGATGGTGTCTTCTTTGTCCTTGGAAACAGAAACATCCCAATTTCAGCCTGTTTCTTCTCTTCTTGCCCATGGAACAGAAGAGCAGAACTTCCCGTTATAGCAGGAAGTAAAATACTATTATTTATTCTAATTTTTTCCTAACCAAATAAATAAAGAGCTTAGATTATCTGATGAGTAAATAGGTAAAGGAGAACTATAGGTTCTCATATATAAACAAAAAATACACATGGTCAGAAAATCATAAATGAAGTATGGTAAAGAATTGCTTTAAAGCTAGTTGCACCTAACTATGAAAACAGTGACAGGGATGGTCCACTGTGCGGTTCTTACCTCTCTCTCTTTTTAAAGAGCTTTATTAAGCTACAATTCATATATGATGCAATTCACTCATCTAAAGTATTCTATCCAATCTAATCATTTTTTATATATTCACAGAGTTGTGAAACCAACACTACAATCAATTTTGGAATATTTGATCATCGCAAAGAGAAATCCCATATCCATTGGCAGTCATTCCCTGTATCTACCCAACTCTGAGAGCCCTGGGCAATCATTAATCCACTTTCTGTTTCTATAGATCTGCCTATTCTGGATATTTCATGTAAACGTAATCACACAATATGTGGGTTTTTGTGTCTGGGCTCTTTTACTTAGCATAGTGTTTTCAAGGTTCTTCCATGTTGTAACATAAATCATAACTTTATTCCTTTCTGTGGATGAATAACATTTAATTGTATGACTATACCACATTTTGTTTATCCATTCAGAAGTTGATGGACATTTGGGTTTCCACCTTTGGGCTACTATGAATAATGCTACTGTGAACATTCATGTACAGGTTTTTATGTGAACATGTTTCCATTTTTCTTGGATATATACCTAAGAGTGGAATTCTGAGGTCATATTATAACTCTACATTTAACTTCTTGAGGAAGTGCCAGAGTGTTTCCAAAGCCATTTTATATTCCTATATTATCTACTCACAGTTAAATTGTGGGTTTTAGGTACCCCATTTTTATTTCTTCATCTTGTCTGTCAGAGAGTGTGTGAGGTTTACAACTTCTCCAGATCCTCACCAAAACTTATTATCTGTCACTTTAATTGCAGCCATGTTAGTGGGTATGAAGTGGTATCTCCCTGTGATTTTGATTTGTGTTAATATGGTTAATGAAATTAAGCATCTTTTTAGGTGCTTATTGGTATATCTTTTGGAAAAACATCTTTTCTGACCTTTGCTTATTTTTAAATTTGATTAATTTTCTCCTTACTATTGAGTTTTATGAGTTCTTTATATATTCTAGATACAAGACCCTTTGCATATATATATGATTTGCAAATATTTTTCCATGCTGTTTTTGTTTCACTTTCTTTACGAGTTCTTTGACCCACAAGAGTTTTTCCATTTTGATAATGTCCAATTTACCTGTATTTGGTTGCTTGTGTGTTTAGTGGCATATCTAAGAAACCATTGCCTAATCCAAAGTCATGAAGATTAACACCTATGTTTCTTTGAAAAGCTTTGTAGTATTAGCTTCTACATTTAGGTCTTTGATCCATTTTGAGTTAATTTTTGTATATGACATTGCATTCCTTTGCATTTGGCTATCAAGTTGTCCCAGTACCATTGTTAGGATCAGCTTATCAATTTCTGCAACAAATTCAGCTGATATTTTGATAGAGATCGTATTAACCCTATAGATCAAAAGGAATGTGCTGTATTAACAATATTAAGTTGTCTTACTCATGAAACTGGGATGTTTTTATTTTTTATATAGACCTTTAACTTCTTTCAACAATGTTTTGGGTTTTTAGAATATAAATTTTGTGCTTGTTTGTTAAATTTATTTTTAAGTACTTTATTATTTCTGATCCTATTTCATTTTCAGATTCTTTATTGGGAGTCTATCAAAATATTACTGATTTTTGCATATTGATTTATTTTTTTAAAACTTGCAGGATTTATTTATTCTAAAACATATTTAGTGACAGAGACTTAGGATTTTCTGCATACAAGATTAGGTGATCTGATAGCTTTTCTACTTTGTTTCCAATCTGGATGGTTTTTTGTCTTTGTTTTTAATTTATTTCTTCCCCAATTGCCCTAGCTAGAACATCCAGTGCAGTGTTGAGAAGGAAAACGGTGACACCAGACAACCTTGTCTTTTTCTTGATGTTAGGAGGAAAACATTCATTATTAGGAATGATGTATGTGGGATATTTTGTAGATGCCCTTTATCACATTGAGGAAGTTCTCATCTACTCATACTTTGTTAAGTGTTTTTATTATGAAAAGGTGTTGGATTTTACCAAATACTTTTTCTGTGTCTGTTGAGATAATTTTGTGGGTTTTGTCCTTTATTCTCTTGATATGGCATATTACATTGACTTTTGGATGTTAAAGCTACCTCACATTCCTGGGAGCAGTGTCACTTGGTCATAATTTATAATCCCATATATATAGCTATATTCAGTTTGCTAGTATTTTGTTGAGGATTTTTGCATCTAATTCATCAGAGATATTGTCTATATTTGTCTTATCTTCTGATTTTAGATATTTAGATATTGATTTTAGAATTTGGCAACTCATAGAATGAGTTGGGATGAATTCTGTCATTTTCTATGTTACGGAAGTATTTGTGAAGAGCTGGCATTAATTCTTCATATTACCATACTGTGTATGTTTTCCTACAAGTTGTCTCTGCCTCTCAACATGATGACTGGGAACTGTATTGTTATATTTATTTAACAAGTTTATTTTTATGGTTACATGTATTTTTATATCTATATTGGCTATTTGAATATCATGTTCTGTGAATTACCTGGTTTTCTTCTTTGCCCTATAAGTCTGTTGGTTTATTTGTGTTTTATTTTTATTTCATAGAAGTTATTTATATATTATGATTACTAGTCCTTTTTCTATTATACAAGGTGCAAATATTTCTTCTGGTAAATCACTCCTTTATGATGTATTTGTGGTATAACCATTCTTTATGATGTATTTGTAGTATAACCTTTATGATGTATTTGTGGTATGACCATTCTTTATGATGTATTTGTGGTATAACCATTCTTGCAGGAGATTTTAGTTCTGATGTCACCAAATGTTTTAGTTTTTCCTTCATGATTTTCTTTGTGTTTTATTTAAGAAGTCCTGTTACATTTTAAAGGATTGAGATATTCTTCAATATTCACTTTAAATATATTATAGTTTTCTCCATATTTATGTTGGTAACATCTTTGAAACTAACTTTTATGAATTCTGTAGCAAAAACGTAGCTTTACCCTCAGATAGCTAATTGTTTTCATAATTGTATTGAATATTTATGTTTCCTCCACTGGGTTTAATATGTTAAATCTTGTAATATTAAAGGTTTTTAAATATATTTTAAATTTATTTCTCATATATTCATGGGTACAATTTTGGGCTCTTTATTTAGCTATTTTTAATTTATAACCAAATTGGTAATATTCTAATTACAATAGTTATATACTATGTCTTGATATTTAGCAAGAAAACGTCATCCTTTTTTCTTTTTTCTTTTTAAATTTCTCACCTATTCTTACAAATTTAATCTTCTATATGAATTTTAAAATCTTTCATATGAGATTATACCTGAAGAATCTAATCGAGATATTGATTGTAACGTACATGAACTTAAAGGTTAATTTGGGAAAACTCTACAGTATTGAGCCTTGTTACCCAGGAATGTGAAATATTCAAGTATTTAAGGTATTTTTACATCATTTAACAAAATTCAATTGTCTTCATGGTTATTGAGTATTTGTTTTTTTTTATTCCTAAATATTTTATAATTTTTGTTTCTACTGTGAATGGGTTCCTTTTTCAATCACATATGCTAATTATGATCAATGTATAGGTCTTTGATTTTTATAAATTGATCTCAATATTGCCTCTTACTTACCTAATTTTAAAAATAATTCAGCAGTTGGTTTTATTGATATTTATAACTAGAGTATCATCATTATCAGCAATGATAGTTTTGTCTCTTTTCTTCTAAACTTTGTTTTCTTATATCTTTTTATTATAGCACAGTTTCTAATAGTTGCTATAATAGCAGGAAATATGTTTATGCCTGAGTTTAAAGAACACATCAGTGGTTTAGCCTTATGTATGATATTTACTATAGATTTATGGATATTCTCTATCCTTTGTCAAATTAAGAAACTTTATATACACAAATATGCAGGTACATTTACAGACTGTAGATCAAAATCCTAACTATGTTTTTTTTTTCCTAACAAGTGTGATTTTGGTGATTTTTAGTTTTTTTCTTTATGTGCAATTTTTTTTTTTATTGTGAAATAAACTTTTTTTAAAAAATTAGCTTCAGGTGTACAACACAGTGCAATAGTTATACTTTTAACCCCTCAAAGTGACAACCCCCCACCCCCAATTGTCCCCCCTGACTCCTCCCCCCATATCATACATCTCTATTACAATTCCTTTGACTCCCTTCCACCGTATAATCCACATCCCGTGACTATCTATATATTCAATTACAGTTGGCATACAATATTATACATCAGTTTCAGGTATACAGTGCAATGTCAAGCCTCTACTCCATCCATGAAGTGGTCACCCTAACAACACATGTGACCATCTGACACCCCATAAAATATTTACAACATTATTAAATCCCCCAAACTGTCTTTCATATCCCTGTGGCAATATTGTAGTTCCCTATTTATGCTGTCTAATCCCTTCCCCTTCTCCCTCATCCCACCCCTCTCCCAACTAGCAACACTGTTTATCCTCTATATCTATGAGACTGTTTCTGTTTGCTTTGCTCATTCATTCAGTTTTTCAGATTCCACATATAAGTGAGATCATATGGTATTTGTCTTTCTTCGACTGACTTATTTCACTTAACATAATAGTCTCTAGGTCCATCCGTATTGTTGCAAGTGGTACGATTTCATTCTTCTTTATAGCGGAGTAATACTCAATTGTATAAATGTACCACAGTTTCTTAATCCAGTCATCTACTGATGGGCGGTTGTTTCCAAGTCTTGGCTATTGTAAATAGCGCTGCAATAAACATAGGGGTGCATATATTTTTTTGAATTAGTGTCTTGGATTCCTCTGGGTAGATACCCAAGAGTGGAATTGCTGGGTCATACGACAGTTCCATTTCCAGTTTTTGAGATACCTCCATACTGATTTCCATAATGGCTGGACCAATTTTCAGTCCCACCAACAGTGCACCAGGGTTCCCTTTTCTCCACACCCTCTCCAGCACTTGCTGTTTGTTGATTTGTTGATGATAGCCATACTGACCAGAGTGAGGTAGTATCTCATTGTGGTTTTTATTTGCATTTCTCTGATGATTAGTGAGGTTGAACATTTTTTCATATGCCTGTTGGTCATCTGTATGTCCTCTTTAGAGAAATGCCTCTTTATATCCTCTGCCCATTTTTTAATTGGGTTGTTAGTTTTTTTGGTGTTGAGTTTCATGAGTGTTTTATAAATTTTGGATATTAACCCCTTAAGATATATTGTTGGCAAATATCTTATCCCATTCAGTAGGCTGCCTTTTTGTTTTATTGATGATTTCCTTTGCTGTGAAAAAACTTTGAAGTTTGATGTAATCCCATATGCTCGTTTTTTCTTTTATTTCCCTTGCTCAAGGGGATATATCAGTAAAAATATTACTCAGGGTAATGCCTGCAATCTTACTCCCTATGTTTTCTTCTAGGAGTTTTATGGTTTCAGGTCTTACATTTAAGTCTTTAATTCATTTTGAGTTTGTTCTCGTATATGGTGTAAGTAGGTGGTCCATTTTCATTTTTTTGCACATGTCAGTCCAGTTTGCCCAGTACCATTTATTAAATAGACTATCTTTACTCTAATGTAAATTCTTGCTTCCATTGTCATAGATTAAATGTCCGTATATGGATGGGTTTATTCCTGGGCTCTCTATTCTGTTCCATTGGTCTATGTGTCTGTTTATATGCCAGTACCATACTATTTTGATTACTGTAGCCTTGTAGTATCTTTTGATGTCAGGTGGTGTGATGTCTCCCACTTTGTTCTTGTTTCTCATGATTGCTGTGGCTATTCTGGGTCTTTTGAGGTTCCATATAAATTTTAGGATTCTGTGTTCTATTTCTGAGAAAAATGTCCTTGGTAGTTTGATTGGAATTGCATTGATCTATATATTGCCTTAGGTAGTATTGACATTTTAACTATATTAATTCTTCCTATCCATGAGCATGGTATGTATTTCCATTTATTTGTATCTTCTTTGATTTCTCTCTTCAGTATCTCATAATTTTCTGAGTACAGGTCTTTTACTTCTTTAGTTAAATTGATTCCTAGATGTTTTATTGTTTTTGAAGTAATTGTATAAGGAATTGATTTCCTGATTTCTTCTTCTGATAGTTTATTATTGGCGTATGCAAATGGAACTGATTTCTGCACATTAATTTTGTATCATGCTACCTTACCAAATTCATTTATCAGTTCTAGCAGTTTTTTGGTGGAATCTTTGGAATTCTCTATATATAGTATTACGTCATCTGCATATAATGACAATTTGACTTCCTCTTTTCCAATTTGGATGCCTTTTATTTCATTTTCTTGTCTGATTGCTGTGGCTAGAATTTCCAGAACTATGTTAAATAGAAGTGGTGAAAGTGGGCAGCCTTGTCTTGTTCCTGATCTTAAGAGGAAAGCTTTTATCCTTTCCCCATTGAGAACGATGTTTGCTGTAGGCTTATCATATATGGCCTTTATTATGTTGAGATATAATCCCACTATTCCCACTTTACTAAGAGTTTTTATCATAAATGGCTGCTGGATTTTGTCAAATGCCTTTTCTGTATCTATTGATATGATCATATGATTTTTATTTTTCCTTTTGTTAATGTGATGTATTACGTTAATTGATTTGCAGATATTGAACCAACCTTGCATACCAGGAATGAATCCCACTTGATCGTGGTGTATGATCTTTTTAAAGAGATGCTGAATTCGGTTTGCTAGTATTTTGTTGAGAATTTTTGCTTCTATATTCATTAGGAATATTGGCCTGTAGTTTTCCTCTTTTGTAATATCTTTATCTGACTTAGGAATCAGGGTGATATTGGCTTCATAGAAAGAGCTTGGGAGCCTTCCCTCCTTCTGTATTTTTTTGGAATAGTTTGAGGAGAATAGGTATTAATTCTTTTTTGAATGTTTTGTAAAATTCACCTGTGAAGCCTTCTGGTCCAGGGCTTTTGTTTGTTGGAATATTATTTATTACTGATTCCATTTCTTTGGCAGTAACCAGTCTGTTCAGAGTTTCTGTTTCTTTTTGGTTCAGAGTTGGTAGATTGTATGCTTCTAGAAATTTATCCATTTCTTCCAGATTGTCAAATTTGTTTATCTTTTCAAAAAACCAACTCTTGGTTTCATTGATCTTTTGTATGCTTTTTTTTTTATTCTCTATTTCATTTATTTCTGCTCTGATCTTTATTCTTTCCTTCCTTATACTCCCTTTAGGCATGTTTTGCTGGGTTTTTTTCAAGTTCCCTTAGGTGTAAAGATAGTCTGTTGATTTGAGATTTTTCTTCCTTCTTTAGGTAGGCCTGCACTGCTATGAACCTCCCTCTTAGGACTGCTTTCGCTGCATCTCAGAGATTTTGGGTCATGGTATTTTCATTTTCGTTTGTCTCGAGGTATCTTTTGATTTCCTCCTTGATCTCATTTTTGACCCACTCTTTATGTGCAATTTTAAAAGGTTTTTTTAAAATTAGTTTTGCAAAATAAAATAAATTTCTCTTTCGTGGAAAAAAAAAAAGTAACATGTAAAATGTGTATCACTCATCCCAAGCTACAGGAAATGGCCCAAATTCTCAATGTTATAGTCAGCCTTCAACTATTTGTTTGATGATATGGTTTCCCAAAGTTTGTTCCTTAGGATTTTATTATCCCTTGAAAAAGTTCTGTGGTCTAATAAATTTAGAAAGTGTGAGGTAAAAGAAGATAAAACATGACTTTTTTTAAAGCAAGATTTCTCGGGATCGGTAATATACAAATGTAAAGACTGAAGATCCGAAAGAAGAATGCAGAATTGGGCATATTTTCCAGGAGCATCCCTTACCCAGTATGTCAGTCTTCTCTGTTGTTTGGTGGACTTCTCATGTTGCTGTTTGCAAAACAAAACAATGCTCAGGGTTATATGTGCCCAACTGAGCACAGTTTATTTACTTCAGAATCATTACATAAGACTAAGTTGTATCAATAGCTCTCTCTAGAGAGCTCTAGGCTTACTTAGAAAGCAAACCAAGTAAGCAAAAAAATTAGTCAACTCTGTTATACCCTCCAGAGTATTGGATTAGTTGGTATTCATGGGGTGGGGATAAAGAACTCGTGTTCACAGTGTTGACGCATGGTGTGGCCCTCCAGATGTTTCAAGTCTAATAAGACTTGTATCCAGTGTCTTCCTTTAGATCCAAAGGAATAATAAGACCACTGATATCAATATTTCTTTTTATCAAATAAGGACACAAACACAGAAATGGATTGGTGATGAGTGAGTCCAAGTTCATGCAAACTGAGAAGTCAGTTGGGAACAGAACAGATTCATTTGACTACACTTCCAGCACCTTGTTTAATTGACCTGACTTCCTCTCCTACCTACATAGTAGATATAAATAAGAGATTAACTGCTGGGATGGGAAAAGTGAGTGGGAGCTAAGCATTTTGGAATATCAAAATAATTTAATTGGATCCCAAATGAATTAAGATGTGTGGGAGTCCAAATTATACCCCAAATATCAAGTCTGCATAAAGGCAATTTTAAAATAATTTAAATGAACTAAATAGAATGACTTTCTCATGCTAATAGAAAGGTTGCAAAAAATTGCAGTGAAATTCTGAAAAGAATTTTATTCACATAAAACCATAATTATCAAACTTGTATTTCAACAAGAAACCTTATTGAAGTTGAAATCAACTTGAAGTATGAAAAAATGACAGTTATGTATACCTAATTTGAAATATACTATAGGTATTACTATAATGTATTGGTTTGGTTTATTTTAATGACTACCTGAAAATGACACTAGCTTTTTCCTATGCAGTGAATGTGTACTCATAAAATGAACTCTACAGAATTCTGTGTACAAAATTTGGGGTTGGCACCTTCTGTTTGTTAAGCCTCAATTCCTAAGGAGCACATCCAGTTTTCTTTTTTGCTTTCTTCTTTCCTTTCCCTGCTTCTTTCCTGGCTAAAAGACTCTATCTCGTGCCCTCTGGGGGCTCAGGGAGCCATTCTTTTGCTCTAACTATATGAAGCCCCAAAGTCCCATCCTATTCTCTTTTGATCCAGTTGGATCTCTGTGATCCAATATGACGTTTTCCTCCTTCCTTGGGAGGCAGCTGGGACTAGAAGTATAACCTTGAGCACATTGCTACGCATCCTACACTGCACTTCTCCATAGTAATAATTAACTTTGGGGATTGTAGTAAATGAAAGATGCATGGAATTGAAGCCAATATAGAATTGTGATCTGTGTCTGAGAGGGAGAGAGGGAGAATCAGGACAGATCAAAATGATGGTTTGGTTTCTCTTATGATTCCTGGGTTACTTGCTAGGGCAGTCAAGTGTTAGGGCTTTCTTTCGATACAGCATTTCCATGGCTTAAGTGTTCTAGAACAGGGGTGGGCAAACTTTTGAGATGGAAGAGCCATCAGGGGTCAGCAAACTGCAGCTCGGGAGCCACAGGCTCTGAAGTAAAATTGAAAATGAAAATAAAACTATCATAGCTTCATTTATAAAATTTTTAAAGGATGTTATTCATATAATGATGATTATGTAAAAATATATTTATGGCTCTTGAATAATTTTTAAATTGTTGTGAAGGACAGGATTGGCTGTTCCAGGGGTCAGCAAACTTTTTGAGATTGAACGTACCCCCCAAAAGGCCATATGTGGCTTGTGAGCAGCAGTTTGCCGATCCCGGCTCTAGAATCCTCTCATGAAAAGTCAGTCTACTTCTGTGTAGATCAAAACAGCCAGGTATCTATCTAATTCTGGAATGGACTCCCCTGTCTCTTCTTTAACTATTGAATGCCACCCAAGAGCTCTCAGGCTTTAGGCAACAAAGAAAGCCCATTGAAGGGATTGACTGGGAGAAAGATTTAAAGCAATGACCAACTTCTTCCATTCTTCATCTGGGCAAGTGTTAGGGTGGATGAGTAAACCAGCAAATGAATAACTCATACATTTTGTGGCTCTTAGCTCCTTAAAGTGCAGGATATTGGATTCTCCTGCCCCAGAAATAACTTTAGCTGATGTAGGAATCAGGCAGAGTAGCCTCCTTCTTTACCCAGTTCCTTACTCTTTTTCCCTCAGTAGGTCCTAGGAATGATTTGCTTGGCTTAAATAAAAGCAACATCACTTATATCCGTTTATGTTAACTGTCTGACTTTTATGCCCAATGAGCTTGTGACACTATAACATTATTCATATCATTAAGTATGAGTTGGATTAACTTTGTTATAAATTATGTATGCTAATAGTGCTGAGTTTTATTTAAATGAAGTTAATGGTGTTTCTCATGAAATATAATTATTTGACTTTAAGTTTTAAAATTTTGAGGAAATTTCAAAAGTTGGTAATTCAAATTGTTGCAATGAGATGCTGAACACAATTATGACTAAATTATGAATTAATTTATTCATTCATTCATGCACTCACATCAACATTTATTCAATGCCTGATACTGTATTAGGAGTATGAATATGAAGGCTGTACTTTCTAGGAACTAACAGTGTAGAATCAAGACATATAAATAAGCAGACAATGATAACACAATGTGACAGGTTACATGATAAGGATGTGTGAGGGGCCCCTCACCCACACTGAGGGGCAAGACTGGGGAACATCAGGGGGGCTTTCTGAGGTAGATTACACTGGAATTTAATCCTAGGTAACATGTCAGATTATACCAAGTAGAGGAATGGGGGAAGGGGAGATGCAGGCAAGGGAATAGCAATATAAGGGGCATAGAAACAAGAGACATGGCATGTTTAGAGAACTCTGAATATTAGTGTGAATACAGACTACTATGTGGTGGGGACAGTGTTTAGTGTGATTGTAGACTAATGTGTAGTGGAGAGAGTAGAAGAGATGATGTCAGGCAAGAGCCACATCATAGAGGACTTTGTATGTCTCCTCCTTACTGTGGAATAACAATCCATAGAGCATGCAATTCATTTTCTTGGGGCCTGTGCTAGCCTGCTGTGTAATGCTTTCCCATTGCAATAAGTATTTCCACTGCATACCTAAAACTGCTCTGTGATGAATATACCGGGGATGCCAAAAAACAAAATGTATGCACATGACTTGTATTCCATCTTTTGTTATCGGTATATGTTGAATATTAAAAATTTAATAAAGTTTTTTCCTCTCTCAAAATGTGTATACATTTTTTTGGCACGCTCTGTATTTGCTTTAAGGAGTTCTCCAATGAAGTTATTACCTGAACTTGGAGTTTTGATGTATAATGTAAAATTTAGGAAACTATAACTGGCAAAGTGTAAACATACTCTTCCTAATTACATGTTCTATGTTTTTAAGCAAAATCTAGTATCTACATACCTAGCTGTCAACTGAAATGCACTTTATTGAAACTGATCAGTGTCTTTCCAATATGAAGCACCTTTAAAGTGTTTCATTCCTGTAGTTCTGCTTTTCTGTTAATTGGCCAAAGCATAAAATCTCCAAAATGCAGGAGGAAAGACAGGAGACCTTATATCACTATGGTATACAAGTTTTGGAGTCTCCAAGGTGAACAGGGATGACCATAAGGAGGACACAAGGACCTTTTCATGCTGTCATATTTGGCTAGGAGGCAGTACCCCTTGATTTATAGGTACCATGGACTTCCCCCTGTTATCTCAGTTCTGCTGTGTTTTTTATTTAATTTAATGGTCATCATGCCACTGAGCACTACACCTCTGGGAACTGTTTTGCTAGCATAGAGGATTAAGGAAATCTCATCCTAGCTATGAATCTCTTCATAAAAGTTCTGTAATATTCTTGGGCAATTGTTTAGTGAGAATCTACTTTACAACATGTTATGTCTAAACTTCATAACAACATTGAAGGACCACAGCCATGAGGAGCTAAGTAATGGTCTGTTTTATTTTAAAGCCAATGGTATTCTTCCTACATCAATTCTGATGAGGAATGCTGATTCTATACAGGTCAAGCTGGTCTCCCTTCATTAAAGGCTAAAGGCTTTTAGATTTTCCTCTTCTAATTCATTTTAAAGTTGAGATATAATTCACATACCATCAAGTTCACCCTTTAAAACTGTATAGTTCAGTGGTTTTTAGTATATTTGCAAAGTTGTGCAACCATTATCATTATCTAATTTGAGATCTTTTTTATCATTCCTAAAAGAAACCTGTACCCATTAGTCATTCTCCATTTCTCCCATCCTCCAGCCCTTGGCAGTTACTAATTTGCTTTCTGTCTCTATGGATTTGCCCAGGGGTCAGCAAACTGCAGCTTGCAAGCCATATGTGGCTCTGGGGTACATTCCATCTCAAAAATTTGCCGATCCCTGGAAGAGCCAATCCTGTCCCTCACAATAATTTAAAAATTATTCAAGAGCCACAAATATATTTTTACATAATCACTATTGTGTGAATAATATCCTTTAAAATTTTATAAATGAAACTATGATAGTTTTATTTTCATTTTCAATATTACTTCAGAGCCTGCGGCTCACAAGCCACAGTTTGCTGACCCCTAGCAGTTCTTCCATCTCAAAAGTTTGCCGACCCCATAGGTAACTACAATATTGCCACAGGGATATCAAAGATAGTTCGGGGAATATAATTAATAATGTTGTAAATATTTTGTGGGGTTCCAGATGGTCACATGTCTTGTTAGGGAGACCACTTCATGGATGGAGTAGAGGCTTGATCACTGCACTGTACACCTGAAACTGATGTTGTATAGTATTGTATGCCAACTGCAACTGAATATATAGATAGTCATGGGATGTGGAGTATACTGTGGAGGGGAGTCAGAGAAAGTGTAATAGATATATATGATATGGGGGGGAGGAGTGGGGTGGCGAATTGGGGGAAGGGAGTTGTCACTTTGAGGGGTAAAAAGTATAACTATTGCACTGTGTTGTACACCTGAAACTTTTTTTTATTAAAAAAAAAAAGTTTGCTGACCCCTGGATTTGCCTATTATGGCATTTTATATAAATTGAATAATACAATACGTGGCTTTTTGTGTCTGGCTTCTTTTATTTAGCGTAATGTTTTCAATGTTCAGCCACGTTGTAGCCTATATTGGTACTCCATTCCTTTTTATGTCTGCATAACGTTCCTTTGTATGGAGACACCTCACTTTTCTTTATTGATTCATCAGTTGGTGGATGTTAGGGTTGTTTCCACTTTTAGTCTGTTTTGAATAATGCTGCTCTAGCTTTATGGTTTTAGGCTGTTGTAGGAACCTATTATCACAGAGTATATCACATTGTATTATAATTATATTGTAATTATAATTATTGCAATGTATTACAATTATTGTCTCTTTCTCCTTTCACTCTTTAAACTCCATAAGTGCACAAAACATATTTGTCTTGTTAGCCATTATATCCAGCATAATACATGCATGTAAGAAACACGTGAATGAATAAATTAAAGAAGGCCGTTCCGTAGCTCTCCATGAGAACTTTGAACTGCTCATCTGGCTTGCCTGGTGTCATTTCACTGAAGGGCTGCGTCCCTCACTCTATTCAGAGAGTGTGTTTCAGGTTGAGGATTCTGCTCTAGATTTTTCCTGACGTTTTTGATTGTTAGGAGAGTGGAGGTTACATTAATATAGCAGCCTCATACTTTGTTTGGTTGAGTGTTGCCACCTATCAACAAAAGTCAGAGGAAAGCTAGATTTGTGTTGACAGCTTGTGCTGGAAGCATTTGGGACATTTATTAGTAAGGGAAGTAGACCATGATCCCAAGTTTGTCTGTTGTTTTGCCAATTAAAACTGTCTGCCTGGGCATGTGTCACTGCCCCACAGTGGGAGTCTTCCCATTGGGGACACTGGAAAAGTCCGTCAGTGTTGAATTTATTTCCTCTTTCGTTTTTCTCATTCGCTCTTCGCCTAACTCCTCCTTGATTGTCCCTGAACTTGTGAAGGGAGATTTTCTGTTCTTAGTGCAAAAGGTTGCCTAACTCCTCATCCTTTCAAAGGCAAGAGGATTTAATCAGGGCAAGACCATCTCATGTATTTGTTACTTCACATAAAGCCCTAGTTGTTGCGGACTGCCTTTCCTTGGGGACACCTTGCTCAGGTGCTGAGACCTATTTCTCAGCCTTGAACCCTGCACGAGCTCCCAAGGAATGCTGGGCAATGAAGGGGTGCGGGGGGTTGGGGGGGGCAAGTCTGAATGTGGCGAGTGCTCTGGCAGCCTTTGCTTTCCCCTCCCTCCTGCATCTGCCTACTCCTTGCCTAGTGAGAATGACAGGAAGGGAGAAGGGAGCTGCCAGGTTTCCTGTATGCCTGTCTGTGGGAGGGAGAAGAAGAGGGCTGGCAGCCATGAACTAAGTGGGCTCCATTCCATCTATCTTTTCTTATTAAAGTGAAACAGATTCAGGCTGCTGCCTGTGAGCTGTGATTGGAGCCATAGCTCAGGGACGATTCCAGGAATGACTGTTGTAGACATTGCACCCATTTCTATCCTGAAGCAACATACAGGCGGAGGGGGCTGAGAAGTCTAGAGTGGTCTATAATGTATTTGGATGATAATCTCCATGTACCATTATATAAACTTCAGAGGAAATACTATAAACATATAAATAAAGATGTCCCTACAAGTATAATGTGCTTCTGGTGTGGTATCCCATGGCTTTCATTTTTATGCTATTTTTACAGCTGTTGAGATCACCCATTTGGAAGAAGATAGGTTTGGCTTCCGGGTAGTTGTCATTAAAGGCTATGCTTTAAAGAGCCAATATATCCATTATTTCATTAAGATCCAAAGAATCCATTGTTTTATTTAAACTTTTGTGCCTGATTATTGCAACAGATTCTAGATCCTTCTGGAAGGTTCTATAAACATTTAGCCTTTTTTACGTGAATTCTTAATTTCCCAGTTTAGTCTTGGGGAAGATTGTCAAGAATCTGGGTAGCAATCACTATGACAATAAAATTCTATTTTGGGTCTGAGCCTCCATGGTGGAATTTTGGGGATGCAAGCCCCCTCCTTCTTTCCCCTCAAGCAGTATCCAGGCATAGCTCATCAGTTCTTCTTGGAGCATATAGAATTCTGCTGTACACCCTGGGGGTAATCTCTGCTCAGCCATAGAAGGTGTTAACAGCTGACACCCTTCCATAGCTCATTTCATAAGGATGTCGCTGCCACGCACGTGAGCACCATGGCTCTTCGTGTCATTGCTGTTGCTTCCATGGTCACTTTAAGATCTGCTGAAGCGACAAAGGTACATCAGTAAATTTTTCTGCTTTCATTTTCTCCTCTATTACTCAAAGGGCTTCTATTGTCATACCTATTTTTTTTTTTTTAGTTAAACTTTTAGGTTAGTCTCCCACTTTCTTGAAATAAACTCTCTTGGAGTGTATCAGAGGATATTTCAGAAGCATTCTGTATTGCCTCTCAAAGTAACCTTCTCTAGTAACGAGGGTCCCAGGATAGACACCAGGCACTCCAACTGTCATATATCAGTGTAAATTCCCTCATCTTTTAAAAATGTCTTAATCTGTCATCATTAGACACAACAAATTCCTTAGTACTGTTCTTCCTACTGGGGGAGGAAAGACTACCAGGCACCCATAAATAGGATTTGTTATGCTTTACTTAGGATAAACTGTGTCATGCTATGGTAACAAACAACTCTAAAAGCTCGGTGGCTTAAAACAAAACATCTCTCTCTCTCTCTCTCTCTCTCTCTCTCTCTCTCTCAAAGTACATACATACAAAGTACATACCAAACATAGTTGCATGGTAGTTATTTAGAGGCTCAGACTGATAAAGACTTTGTCACCTTATGAACCCTCCATCACATCACGATGCTCAGGGTTTACTGCAGCAGGGGACGACCACAGGTGAACACAGCTCCTGGTCACCTCCGCTGGGAAGTGATACATGTAGCTTCTGTTCGCTTTCACTGGCCAAAGAGAGTCTTTGAACAATAATTTTTGTAAATCCGGAAAATAAGGTGACAGGACTTAGCCAGCAAGCAGCTTGGGAAGAGGTTTGAATGGATCGGAAGATATGCATGATAAGCCTAAAATGGCCACAATTGATTTTGTGTATAGCATTTATCGTTTCTTGCAAGGAGGCCTAAGGAAGCTGAAATCAATAGGCATGAGTTCTGTAACTAAATGATGCTCTGGCAGGGGTGAAGCTATTTGGAGCTTCACTCCTTACTGAGAGCATGAAATGCCACAGGAGTAGCTGGTGTGGTAGAAGTCAGCCTGCGGGGCCCTTCTGGTGTGCCTCTTATCTGTTGCCACCCTCCAGCAATCACTGGAGAGTGAGGGAATCATTGAATGTACCTGAGATCCTGCTTGCCGCACCTGCCTCATGAGTGTGCACCATCTGCCTGTGGAAGGATGGCACCATCTGGGGGTTTGAAGCAAGAGCCTGTAGTGAACACGAACCCAATCCACAGCCACGTACACAGTGGGTTCATAAGAAGTGGATGACACATCTAAAACTTACTTGGAGTAAAAACAAAACACGGGAGAAATGTGATTGTTTAAAATGACATAGAATTTTCAACCATTCCCTCATACTTTGTTAAGCACTTTTGCTGTTATATGCTATCTCATTTTGTTCTTAAAAAGTATAGCAATCACTGTTAGCCTCCTTGCCTGCTTTATTTATCTCCTTGGCAATTACCACACCAAACATTCTAAACATTTTACCTGTTAATTTTTTTTTTCTTTTTTTGAGGGCAGTGTCACTGGCCCTCATATGTGGGACCCAAACCGGGGCCGCTGGCTTCCCAAGCCAGTGCTTAACCATCGCGCCACTCGCCCAGCCCCTTACCTGTTAATTTTAATTGTCTGTTTAACCCACTAGAATCAACCTCCTGGAGGTGATTTTTCCTCTAACTGTTATGCACTCAGAACTGAGCACAGTACCTAGTGTAGAGTAGTCCCTCATCAAATATTTATTAAATACATGAATGAGTAGTACTAATTCTTATTGAAGCTAGTTTCATAGCCCAATGATGCATGATGTGTCCTTAAATATTGCCTTAATATATTCTTCTGTATTAAAAATTTACTAATCATGGAAAACTGTTTGAACCTCTGTTTACTGTTCAACGTCCAATGCTTTCTGAGCACCTGGTGACTGCCGGGCATTGTAGACATCAAGGAATAAAAGAGGCCCCTGACCTCAGAGAGCTTTCCATCCTCAAGGTTGGGGTGGAGAGAAATAATCAGTAAACACAATAGATAAATCATATTTTTGGAAGTGACACATGCTATGAAATAAAAATAGAGTAAGTGAAAGGAATTGGAAGTTCCAGAGATGACAGTTGGGGGGAACAGAAGCATTAAATTGGGTGGTCAGGGGAAGCATGTTTGACTAGGTGAGATTCAAACATAGAACTTAGAAGATGTAAGAAAGAAAGGCCAGTGGGTATGGTGGAGCAGAGTGGGATTGAGAGTGTTCCAAGGAGAGGAGATAGCTGGGACTAGGGCTAAGGCAAGAGGTTTGGAAAATAGAAAGGAGGAGAATGTGTCTGATGCTGAGAGAATGGAGTGGAGAATCAGTAGGAGACAGGGTCAGGGCGGGCCAGGTGAGGTCGGGCCTCAGAAATCCCTAGAAGGACTTACGCTTTTCCTCAGAGTGCAACCAGATGCCTTTGCAGGGTTCTGCCTAAATGAATAACATGATTTATCTTAGATACATATCCCTCTAGCAGTAATGCTGAGAGTGGACCCTAGGGTGGCAAGGCTAGGAACCATCGGGCCCTGGTGAGATTATAGCCAGATCTAGAGGTGATGGTGATGTAGGCAGGGACAGTGGTAGCAGAGATGATAAGAAAAGGTCAGATTCTGCAAAGATTTTCCAAATTCAAGTCTGGTGGCTGCTCTCTGCCTTGCCTAGTTGTAAATTTAGGCACAGTGTGAAGTCACAGGAGACTGCCATCCATGCTGATTCATCTCTTGATACTCTGTGCCCTCATCTGCAGAGAACCTTCCCTCTCTTATGGGCATATTATGTCCCCTTTGACCTCCTTTCCATATCACATGCACTTAGCAAAGCATTATGGTTGAAATTTATCTGAATTTTCAGGCTTGACTACTTGAATTGTTTCATATAAAATGTGTTCTTTTTCCTTTTCAAGGGATTTTGGGCATTACCAATATGAAAGGAGGTATACGGCCTTAGAACCCAACTGCCCTGGTGTTTTCAACTATTGCTTATCATTTAAGTTTGGTCCCTCAAATCACAATCTCTGCTCCATAGCTGATCCTGGAAACAATCCTATTTCATTATTTATTTTATTTTACTTTTTTGGTGTGATGGGAAAAGGGTCAGAAGAATGAGCTTGGGGGGTGCACTGTTTTCATGGGCAGATGACCTGGACTAGGGCAGTGTGAGGCGGGATGTCTGTCGCTGTTAGAAAAAACAAGGACCAGAGTCATTGACAAGCAGGTCCTTTCCCTTCAAGCTGCTCACATAGCCACTCCTCTTTCTTTTCCTTTCTTCTCACTCACCAGATCAAAAATAAAACCCAGGGCCGGCCCAGTGGTGCGGCAATTAAGCACTGGCTTGGGAAGCCAGTGGCCCCGGTTCGGTCCCACATGTGAGGGCCAGTGACACTGCTCTCAAAAAAAAAAACAAAACCCGAAAGCCTTCCAGTTTTCTTACATACAGCCCTTGAACTATCTCTGATACCTTTAGGGTCTCCTTTCCTTTCACAGTGAGGTGCTTCTCTCAAGCAAAGGTGATTTCCTCACAAAAGAATTCTGATGCCAGGTATTACAATAATAACTGTTTTTATAATCTCATTACATGTGTCACCTAAATGAAATAATCTCTCAGTACCTTCCTCCCTCCCTCCCTCTCTCCCTCCTCTCTCTCTCTCTCTTTTCCTTCCTTTTTCCTTCCTTCCTTCCTTCCTTCCTTCCTTCCTTCCTTCCTTCCTTCCTTCCTTCCTTCCTTCTTTCTTTCTTTCTTTCTTTCTTTCTTTCTTTCTTTCTTTCTTTCTTTCTTTCTTTCTTTCTTTTTCTTTCTTTCTCTCTTTCTTTCCTTCTTTCGAAGGTGATGACCCCCACAAATTGAGTCTTCACTAAGGTCATAAAACTGTTTAGTGGCAGAGTTGAAATAATACAGGGATTCCTTTCTGAGTCCATGTGCCTTCTTTAACTTAGAATAGATGCCCTGCAAAGCCCATGTTTTGCAAATCACATTTGTGGGGCATAGTCAGGTTATTATAAAATTAATATGGGGAAGTGACTAGGATCTGAAGCTGTGTTGCTGAGATTCAAAGAAGGATGGTAGTGCTGGGAGATAGGACTCATTATTAAGTGCTATTTTTTAATGCAACAGTTTTCTTATTTATTTGGCAAAAGTGGATAGAACCAAATACAAGCTTCTAGGTACTTTATATATCGTGATGAAATCATATCTCACCCCAACTTCTTTGACTGTGCACAGATGGGCTCAATTTTTCTTCTCCAGGGCTCGATTAGTTTCCTGTGGCTTTCGTAAGAAATTACCACCACTTTGATGGAATAAAAAAATTTTTTTTTAATTTCCCTTAAACTAGGAAGGCCAGAATTCCACAACTCAAGGTGTTATCATGGACGAGCTCACCCTGGGAATTCCAGAGGACAATCTGTAGTTTGCCTCTTCTTTCCTCTCTGGTGGCTGCCGGCCATCCTTGGGGATACTTCATTTGTCCCTGTCTTTACACTACATTCTCGTGTATGTGTGTGTGTGTGTGTGTCTGTGTGTGTGTGTGTGTGTGTGTGTGTCTTTGTGTGTGTGTATGAGAGAGAGAGAGAGAGAGAGAGAGAGAGAGAGAGAGAGAGAGAGAGAGAGAGAGAAAGAGATCTCTTCCTCCCAGATTGTCCAGGGGATTCTCATTTCAAAACCCCGGATTTAATCACATTTTCAAAAGGCCATTTTTCCAAATGAGGTAACATTTAGAGGTTCCAGGGATTAGGATCTGATTATCTTCAGAGCCATCTTTCAGCCCACTATAAGCCTTAACCTAAATGCTGTTCTTTGTCTTCCCTTCCCTTCTAATCTCTTCTCACAAGTTTTAAAACACACAGTACCTTATTTTCTGTCCCATTTATGTTATTTACATAAATATATACCTTCTTAAAAATTACATAGGCCTTGTTTTCTGATTTCCTAAAGCAAGGGTTGGTAAGCTTTTTCTGTAAAGGGCCAGATAGTAAATATTTTAGGCTTGTGGGCCCTATAGTCTCTATTGCAACTATTCACCTCTGCCCTTGTAGTCTGCAGGCAGGTTTGACCAATAGTAAAAAAAATGGGTGTGCTGTCTTCCAATGAAATAAAAACCAGATTCGACTTACTGGCTTTAGATTGCTGACCTCTGATCTGAAGACTTCCCTATGTCTCCTTTATTATTTCTACTTCTGAATACGAAGCTTTAAGGGTATATTTCAGTTTTCTTTGCTATCAGAGATATTAGTATCTATATACTTTGTCAGTGTTTTCCTACCATCAAACCAAAAAATTACAGTTTGGTAATTCCTAAATGAAAAATAGAAAAAAAAATTCTTGTGTTTTTGTTTTCTTGTTGTTGTTTTTTTTGCTATGCCTTCTTGTATGTCCCATTCAATTATGCATTCATTAATTCAATGAACATTTATTGTAAGTGTACTGGATACTAAACATTGTTTCTAGTGCTGAGACCCACGTGACCAGATATACATTGTAAAAAGAAGATTTAAGAGGGGATGGTTATTTTTGAGATATATAGGAGAACAAGTCATCAGGATTTAGAGATGGGTGTGATATTGACATGAGAGAAAAAGAGATGTTGAGGATGACCCCTGTATTTCTGACTTGATAATGGTTGGAGAGTGTTGTCACTCACTGGGATGAAGAATGTTGGAAGAGAAAGTTTAGATGAAGCTTATAGCTTGATATTGGATTGGCTGACATTGATGCCTGCTTTTCTCAGAGGCTTTTGCTCACTACCTCCCTCAACATTTCTTCCTCTTCTTAATTTACTTTAAAGAATTTCCATATATATGTAAATATATATATATAAAACATGGGATATTATCCTTTCAGGGACTGTAACTGTAATCTCATCTTGACCCATTTGCCTCACATAGAAATTCTGGTAGGAAATCGGATAGCTATTCTTACACCAATTTATGTAAAAGAAAAGAACTAAAACAGCAAGTATTTATTAAGCACCAGCTATACATACATTTTTATTTCATTCTTTCAACTAATCTATGATGTACATACTAAGTTTTTTTTTCTATTATGCTGATATGTAAAGGCAGGCATTAGAAAGGTTAATTACTTTGCTCTACCTTCGAGCTAGGATTTGAACCCAGCCAGCTTTTTCTTATTCCTAAGAGAGCCAATAGACTTAGGAAAAAATTTGCATATAATTTCTCAGATTAAATGACACTGTACCTGAAAGGGCTTCCCAGGACACTTCCTCCCCAACTCTAGAAATATAGTCTCTATGCCCCTCACTTTGAGCTCCTCAAATCCTATGTGCTTCCTTTTTCCATAGCACTTATTTCATTACCTTTTTATGGTCTAAGTTTTTTGAGGACAAAGACTGTTTTACTTTTTATTTTATCTCCATTTCTGATAATACCGAGCAGAAAAGCAGTGCTCAGTACATGTGTTCTAAATTGAGAATTAATCCCCTCTGCTTAAGGTCTATTAAACTGATATCAGAATTTACCTTTTACAGGATCTTGGGTACATATCGTTACAGAATGGTTTATTAGTTTGGGACATTGCTGTTTCAGGGCTATGGTAATTTTGTTCTTGAGAATTCTTGACTGACAAGAAAGCCAAGCTAGCAGAGCAAAACAAAACAGAGCAATAACATAGCAACCCAGTAAAGAATGAGTCTCAAATCAATGGAAGTCTGATAAGAGAAATGTTTGGGGGTAGTTGGTCCTTTATGTAAAGGAAAGTGAGCTCCTGAGTAAAGGATTGCAAATGAGACAAAATTGCATTTTGTGATATAGATTTCATTATTATTTAAGATAATGAGGAAACTGTGAACTAGAGATGTTAGGTAATTTGCTGAGTGACACACAGCTGCTAAGTGGTGAGCATAGCTGTCAGTCCTAGGAATTTCTACTGCAAAGCCCATGCTTTTTCCATGATGCTACTCAAAGTAATGACACTGGTAATGTGTGGATGGACAAGGGTGCAAGCCTCCAACTTTCACTAAATCACTTCTTAAATTTTAATTTGCATCAAAATTACTTGGGGTTCTTGTTAAACTACAAATTCTGATTCGGGGGAGACCTGACTTGCCACAGTTCTAACAAGTTCCCAGGTGATGGAGCACTGCTGGCTGTGGACCACACTTTACTCAGAGGCATAAGAGACTGCAGAAGTTCATCTCCACTGTGGTAAGTAAATGAAGGCACACACAGTACCTCTGGGGAAACAGCAACCTTAGGTGGAATAAACATAGCTGTGGGAGTGGGTCTCAAAGTCTGCCATGGTTACCACTACTATTTAAGACGTATTGGCTTGCAGAAGGAGAGATTGATGACATCATGGACAAAGAACAGGACAGAAATACAATGGAGATTTATCTGTCAGACCCTCCCTCAGCAGTAGCTGTCATTGGACTATGTTACTGTTCATTTCTCAATATAGCCTCACTGATTTAGCTGGTTGTTCCATTAGAAGGTCCACATATAAAATCTCCTTTCGTTGTGGTCATTCCTTGAGATCCAGTCTTTTGTCAAAGCTTTTTCTCAACATAACACCCTGATGAGTTAGAGATGGTTGAGATGATGGCCTCTCTTCTCCCAAACGCTTCCTTCCCAGTTGAGAATATTGGAGAGCCTGGGGAACCTTAGAATCTGAGGGCTGGAATAGCACTCCAGAGAAATGGCACAAAGAGCGCCAGCCGCTTCTCACTCTCCGAAATGCTTTCCTACATGTCCTGGCTCTTTGCTTATGAAACAGGAAGTAGTGGTATATGGAACATTCCCATCCATCCCCTTCTAACTGATTACGGATTTGGAACTTGGGAAACTCAGCATCTCCCATGTGGCAGTGAATGATTATTGAAAAGAAAGAAAGTGAGAAAGAGAAAAGGAAGGGAGGGAGAGAAAGAAGGGAGGGAAGGAAGGAGGGAGGGAGGGAGGGAGGGAGGAAAGAAGGAAGGAAGGAAGGAAGGAAGGAAGAAAGGAAGGAAGGAAGGAAGGAAGGAAGGAAGGAAGGAAGGAAGGAAGGAAGGATAAAAGTAACAGAAAAGGCTAACTTATCATATATCTTTGCCACTTCAATTTCTATTTACTAGTAGAGTAGGTGTTTGAAGACATCCTTCAGAACTAAAAAAGTATGTTTTGTTCAAGGAGCTTTTCCCCATCTTTTCAGATCCTATCTCATGTGTTCTGTGATAGGTGTGTTTCCGATAGCCTCTTAGAATGGATATAAATATGAAATGAAATTGAGGGGCAGCACGAAATTGTGGCACAACAACTGACCTAGATGCTAAAGCCCTGGATTCACTATGAAAGTTGGCTGGAAGTCCCTGAATTTTAAGATTAATTGAAAGCTTATTGAAAAGGTGGTGGAAGTCTGAAGCCCTTCCCAAGACTTTTCTGGATTCCCTGGGAGCTTATGCTTTGATAGTCAGGAGAGCCTCAATTTTCTGCCACAGCTGAATGTGTGTCCCCTCTTGTTAAATCCTTTATGTCCAGCTAAATGCGGGCTACTCACAGCAGTCACAAACAAGGCTGCTGCAGACAGCACAACTTTGGAATGTATGCTGCTGACAAGGAGTGGTTGTGTAGTATACTGCCAACCACTTACAGCCATGGCTAGTTGCCACGTCATCATCAGGGATTTTTCCCTGGGCGCTACCGCTCCCCTCCATTAATACTTCAGCTTTTTGGAACATTTTCTCAATCCTTTGAGATTTTGCTTCCCAGCAATTGTCAACAGTTTGGCTCAAATAAATTCTGATAAGCTTTAAAAAAAAAAATACTTCAGCCTTTTGCCATCTCGCTGCTTCCCCTTAGCCTTTCTTCTATTCTTTTCCTTTCTTTCCTTGAAACTCACAAGCCCAAAAACAAAAATGAAAACTTTTCTAATTTTCATGTGGAGAGCACTTTGTCTCTAATACCTTCAAGGTCTCGTGTTCTATCACAGTGAGGTTTTTTTATATATATAAAACACAGAATTCTGATGCTTTCATTATAATAAAGTTTTTATCTCGTTACATGGCTCACTTCACATGAAATAATCTTTCTTTTATATTGTTTGTAAGTGATGGACCAGAAATTATGACAGACAATTAAGTATATAGAATTGCAGAGTTAACACAGAAAACTGTGCCTTTTAAAGTTAAGAATAGGTGCTCTACAAAGCCTAAGATTTGCAAATGTTATTTGTGGAGCACAGTCAGGTTAATATAATAAGAAGGGGAAGTGTCTGGGATTTGAAGGTGTCTTTGCCGAGAGTGGAATGCTGTGGTGAGTGACTACTGGATCCTTCTCAATTAGCACGGGAAATAGGACTCATTCCTAAATGCTATTTCTTATGCAACAGCTTCTTCTTTATTTGGCAAAACTGAGTGGGGCCAAATATAACCGTTATTTCAGGTACTTTAAACATTGTGATGAAATAATTTTATTGAAATCACATGGTAGTTAGAAATTCATAAATAAAAGAGTTTTAAAATATATAGGTTTTAAAAATTATTAGAGCAACACATCAGTATGTGGGAAATGTATGAAAAAAGAGAAAAGAAAAAGTAATTTGTGATCCCAATATCTAAATAAAAATTTTAAAACCACTGTTAACTTCCTATATTCTTTTAGGTACCGTCATTATGCATGCTGTATAGTCTTGTGATCATAATATACACCTAATTTTCTATCCAGATTTACTTTATAAGCATTTTTTTATGTTCCACATAGTTTTTATGTCACTGCTTTAAATAGTTATAAAACACAGCATTTGGTGGTTCTCCTGGTTTATATTCAAGTTTATAATTTTGCATTGTTAGAAATAATTATGATGTGAGATGATCTATAGCTAGAATATATTTTCTTAGAATAAATTCCCAAAGATTGAATAACTGAGTTAAATCCTCCTGCCAATATCTAATGCTCCTCTGTGAGAAAGACCTTTAGTATACTTTTATCAAATAGAATATTAGAATTTTAAAGTTGCTAATTTAATACCTGAAAAATGGTATTTAATATCTGAAAAATGGTATCCAGTTTTTCTAATTTGCTCTTTATTATTAGTGAGAACTTTTTGTTTATTATATGTATTTTTTTAAGAATGTAGTATTTATATCCTTGGCACATTTATCTGTTGCTTTATTTTATTACCCATGTGGCTAACAAGAGGCTTTGCAGAATTATAAGAGTGGTTAAGCGAAGAGGGGCTTTGTTTGAAACGCCAGACTATTTCTGATGAGAGTTCTTTGCTGCTAAAGAGCAAGGGGGTGTGGAATTCCATTCCATATGGCATATGCTGACTTCTTCAGCAGATTTCAAAGCTGTCTCTGGGCTTCGTGTCAGTGTGACCTAGAAAGGAATGAAAGCACAGCCAGCCCAGGTCGCTGTCAGAGCTGTAACCTTCACTCTGATTTCCTATTTCCTTAAGGTTGGCCTCAATATAGATTCCACATTCTCAAGCAAGTGCGTCATTGGATTTATTTTCTTTTTGCTTTGTCAAAGCAGATTAATGCACATCGAGGTTAGAGATTGCCCACAAATAAATGGCGAAGAAGACAACATTCATTTCAGGGTCTCCATCTCATTGACCAGTGACCTCATGCTGCCCCCAGAAGCTTCAGAGTCTTCCTATTATTGTACTACATATTTTGGACCTTTCAAAAACCTCTCTGGACCATCAAAACCGCCTGTCAATTATATTATTTCCTCTGAATCCTGTTGTCTGACAGCTGTTCACTGCAGTGTCCTTGGGTTAATATCTTACCCATTCTAGGATTGTCCATTTTGAAAGAAACGTGTATAAGCAAAAAAAAAAGAAAAAAAAAAAAGAAAGATTTCTCAGCTTTAGTTCATGTCTGTGTTCTACTTCAATGCTATTACTGTTTCTTCTGTTAAAAATCTAGCTTAAGATTCTTTGCACATATTTTCTTTTCCACAAAGATTTTCCCAATTGGATTACATCTCTTCAGGCTTTGATCCTCCCTAGTATATTGTTTGGGAGTTAGTATACTCTTTTCTTTTGGCATATACTAAATGATAGTATAGTTATTTGCATATTCGTCATTACCCTCACTGGGTTATATACACTGTAAAACAGAGATTCTGGCTAATTAATTTTTTACTTTCTCCCAGTTAATCAAGACATTTCCCTAATATACAATAGTTAGTGCTCAATGGTTGTTTGGTTGAATAATTGGAGTGACACTAATGGTTAGAATTTCAGGCATTAAGGCATGCTGAAGCAAAGGGAGGCATTTCTTGCCTCACATGTTATTGTGTTTAATACAGATGGCTGCCACACATGGCTTTCCAGAAGGGCAAATGTTAGTTAAGAAAGGCAGTCCTTAAGGAAAGCTAAAGTCAAGTTTTAGAGGGTTTGGTGATGTTCACTCATACCACTATCCTTAAAAGTCAAGCTTATGCCTATGTTTTATAGGTATAAGGTTTTTTATATAAAATTGCTTTTCAAAATGAGTAGGAAAGGATGAATAACTCACCCAACCAGTAGGATGTAATTGTTCAGAAATCTGTTGAGTAAAATGTTGTACTGGCCACAGGTTTTGCTTTTTGATCATTTAGTGTTACCTGGATAAGTAGTGATGCAGTGAGAGTAACACAGGAGTTCTGGGTTCTCTTTTGACACTTGGCTATTGTGAAGAGAGCTGTCAAGCCAAAGCTCCAGTGCTGGCTCTTGGGAAAGACCCCACCCAACATCTACTAGTGTATTGAGATATGTCTGTACAGGAAATTTGATTTCTGGAAGTGAGTCCTTCATCCAGAATTGCTAATATGCCTTGATTTTTCACTACAATAAGTACATGACTATTTTACAACCTTTGTTAGGGCAATCTTGTTTTTCCAATTAGTAAAGGATTAAACACTAGAGATTTCAACATTCTGTTTTAACATATCTCAAAGAAACTTTCTAGATCCATCCCTTCCCTATATTGTTAAGTAGAGCACACTATCAACAACTCAGTTATTTTCTACACATTTTTCAAACAGCAATTGTTTTTCAATAAATTTCGATTAGCAGCGATTAATTAGCACTATATCAAGCACTAGGGAGAGCTGTAAAGATGAAGAAGACCTTGTCCCTTTTTAAGGTAAGTTTAGGCGATATTTTTCATGGTACAAGCCAGTCAGTGAAACGGCACGTCATAGAGGTCATACTGCTATGAGATTCATTGGCAGATGAAGAGATGTAGAAATCCTGCCTCCAGCCAGTGTGCTCGTGAAACCTATTTTTCAGAAAAAGCTTCAGGTTTCAATTCAGATTCTAATCATTGCAATCTATTTAACTGTGAATTTGACATTTGGAGTAGTGGACGTGGCTGATTTTATTCATTCTGGATCAATGAAACAAAGGCTTAAGGTATATTTTTCTGGCTTCTCAACTTCCAGAAAAATAGCATCATCATTGTGATTGGTGCTTTGCCTTGTCAGCATTATGAAATATTTCCAGTTCCTATATTACCACCACAGTAAACCAAGGGCAACCTCTGATAAGTTTGTACTCACCTACTCCTAATTTGATTTTTGTGATCTAAAACACCCACTTGCTTCTGAATTTTGAGATATTGTGGAAAGCCAAGGAATATGGGAAACTGGCAATCACGTAATTAAATCTTTTAGACTCTACAAAATTCAGACTCTAGTATTTGCCTTGCCTTCTAAATCCTCTTTTTCTTCTTTCTTTTTCTTATACCGAAATTTGTACAGCTCAAAGTGTGACAAAGCCTCCTGCAGAAGGAAGGATATGATTACTGAATTTAAACCAAAGTATAATACATTAAGGATACAAGACCAGATCGACATTTGGGTTCTATTGGGTTCAGTATGTAAAAATTCTCAATTGTGTTTTGATGTGCTCCCCCTGCTTCCCCCCACCCGCCAGGTGACTCTAAGGTAGTGTGAGTAGTTTGAACTAGGCATAATTTACAACACTGCCTTTGACAGTTACTGGGTTAGCAAGGAGCATATGAATTTATTCCAGCCAGTGACATGTGAGAAGATTGCTGATGAGCAATTATAAAACGTTGTCTCTCTAATATATACAGGATGACACATCTGTTTTTCTTCTGGATTTGGTTGTGTCTTTGTGCAATGTTTGGAACTAGGGTGGGCATCTTGCCTACATAAAAAAGGTTAGCTGGGGCCAGCCGAGTAGTGCAGTGGTTAAGAGCTGGCTTGGGACGCCAGCGGCCCCAGTTCGAATCCCACATATGAGGGCCAGTGACACTGCCCTCTAAAAAAAAAAAAAAAAAAAAAGGTTGGCTGGGACAAGCTGGGGGACATGAAATGCTGAGTTGGCTAGAGCAGAGAGATCAGACAGCCTTGCACTTATTTGTATCCCTGTTATTTCAGCCCTTCAAGTCTGAAATTTTATTACTTGCAGTCAAAACCATCCTAACTAATAAAGTGTGATTTAGTGGAGTTGGCTGAAAGGCACTTCTTTACAGTTTTTTCCTTCCGTACTCCCATGTTTCCTGAAATGCTACCAATAGGCTCTTCTGTGAGTGAAAAAAAATTGAGGCCTCTGTTAAATGAAAGTCTGCTTTTTGGAGGCTGTAACACATTCACATTCTATCTCAGTATTTAATACAATTCTCATTTGTCAAGTCCCTGGGAAAATAGCAGATGAAACAGCAAGGTTTGATGGTGCGAAAGGAGCCAGGAACAACTGGAGTAAAGGATAATGCCAGGAAGGGCAGTTTGAGGGGGTGGACTCCAAAATGGTTGCGTGGTGAGCAGCTTTGTGATGGCGCAGTGGAAGCAGTGGGCAGACACTGAGCAGACACTGAGCACGGGACAGAGGCCAGGATGGCCACCAGAGGCAAATATGGCTTATCCCAAATGGAAGTTCTATAATCCAGGACTACCCCCAGATGGCCTAGCTCTGAGCCGGGACACGGCAAACTGCAGGGTTTCTCATTTAAACTTGCAGATTATATGGTTGTGGCATCTCCCACTGTATAGGTACTATCGATGTCTTCCTGGTTGGCTGAATAAACCCATCCTCTGAGAAATAATGGGACGACCTAATTCTAGGGCAAAATATGCATTCCTAACAAGTTGACTCTGGGTCTAATGATTTGGTCATATACAGTTTGATTTGGGTTTGATAAGGCATATTGAGTTCAAGTCAGGAAAAGAACATTTTGTTCTCTCCCTTTGTTCTTCACCTTCCAATTATCTGTCATCCTCTTAAAAGATAGATGCTTTTCCCCCATGTCTCTCAGAGTCACAGAGCATTGTAGGTTTTTTCCTTTTCTTGGTGGACATAGAATGGAAAAAGCCCAACATGAATAGACTCTGCATGAAGAAATATGTTATGTGGGAGCTGAGGACAGGTGCAGCTTCTGAAGTCACACTAGTTCTCATTTTCTAAACAGAAACTTCCTGACTCTCCACTGGAGTCTGACGCTGATGTACACCCCCCAGGTGCTGCCCACAAGAGCAGAGCATATGGTTCAGCTAATGTGCAGTAAAACTTGAGAGGAACCATTGAAGCCTGCTCTCTTCTGGAAACAGAGACTCTTTCAATCAATTCTCCAGTAATCCACCCATGTCCCCTTGGCACCTCCCTTCTGGGTCCTGCCAAGCCTTAGCTGCTGGCTGCCTTTCATCTCTGCCTATCTGCTCCTACAAGGCTAATCCCATGAATTCTGCTTGCTACTTTTAGAAAGGGGAGGAAGAGGTAAATCAAGAGAAGAAATTGTTTTGGAGAGCACCTTAAGGCAATTTCAATAATAAATGACTACAGGGCTGAGTTTCACATCCTAATTATAAATGACTACTTGAGTGGATGGGCTCCTCTACAAAGTGCTTGGAGTTACGGTTTGTCTTAGCTTGGTACTATTTCAAAAATACTCCTTAACTTTATTATGCAGCCCACAAAGTGACCAGTATAATTAAGTTGCCAAAGCTTTCCTCCTCTTTCTTTATCACCCTCTCTCTTCAATTACTGCAAAGTTTCTGAAAAATTCAGCTTAGTGCCTTCAATTTCCTACTTGATACAGGCAGAGGAGGCCAGAGTAAACAGATGGTGCTGTCACTGCACTCCTGCAGGCAAGCAGCCTCAGATGCTTGGATGAGAAGAGAGAAATGAATGGATTGTAACGCTTTGGGGTCCACACTATAGACATTGTTATGCCACAATTCAGAATCACAAGTCTTTTGTTCCGAGCAATGGGATCATCGGAGTTCTGTGAGTCAGTGCCCAGAGAAAAAAGTAATTTATAAGGGTGTCAGCAGTGGGATTCAACATCATAATAAATAATTGCACATTTATTAAGGTGAAAATTAGCTAATCTGGCACTCTATCAGCTTGAACTCTCAATTAAGTAGCAATTTTGCCATTTATAGTAAAATACAATTAGTGCCTCTAATGAGGGCCCTGGATCCCTGCAATTATTGGAATGCCTTTTGAGTCATCCAAGAGTGAGACCACTGCGATTAGTAGTTAATGTGATATTTATCGTGTATACCATTTTTAAAAGTATGGGACTCTGTCCTTGGTTGGCTTCAATGGTAATTCAGAATCCTATGTTGTTGAAAATATTGTGTGCACAGGGCATCCTATATATGAGGATCACAGGAGTAATTATTTTAACTCTGAAACTCAGGAAGATTTGCCTTGCTAATTATCTGATTTGATTAACTTGTGTAACCTGTCACTTCCTGCTTTGCTTTAGCCTATAGGAAGCTTAGTGTCTATAGGCTACTAATGCATGGGATGGGATGCTGATCTTATTCCTTGATCTGTCTTTTTCTTATTCTCTTGTTTTCTCAACCATTTATTTTACTCGTTTTTGTATATGTTTTGGCAAATTTTCTTACTTGTGGATGTTAGAGGGGGTCACTGAAAGGATGTGGCTGCTGATTGACCCAAGAGCTGTACCCTGGCAATCGGAGGTTCCTTTCCCCCAACCCTGTCCTTGGAATGTATGTTCCTCCCACCATTCCCACACTAGGAGCCATTTCAAGTTTGCAACCTTGAGAGAGTAATGTGTTGTTGAGACCATCTGGACTGTACCTGTGATTGAACACCATTAATGCCTCTGTATAAACTTTTTTAGATTTGATAGGCAGGTGTGGAGATCTGCTCATCTGTCGCTGCCCGAGGCAAGCCTCATAATTTCCCTTATTAAAACTGCCACCTACCAAACTGGAGTGGCCCACCTCTTTCTTCATTCTCTCCCTGTCTTAGTACAGTGGCCAGTTTCAGATTTCACCAGGGATGCTCCCAAGGTCCTAAGCCAACAGTGGAATGACTGGAAATGTAAATGCTGTTTTCTTTCCTGGGCCATGTTTAATTATCTTGTGAATGAAGCATCACCTACTTTTTTTTTTTAGAGGGTAGTGTCACTGGCCCTCATATATGGGATCTGAATTGGGACCGCTGGCGTCCCAAGCCAGCTCTTAACCACCGCGCCACTCTGCCAGCCTGCATCACCTGTTTTTAAATGGTAAATGTCTGCTAAGAGTCAGATTTTATGGGAAAAATATGAAATGGAGTTTTTTGTTCCTTCATGCAATTTTATAAATAGATATGCATCCAGTTATTCTTGATTTATATCTCTAAAACATAAAAATGACTTAAAGCTCATGAATGGACCCACGTCACCACAAAGCTGAGAGATTTGAACTCAGTATTCCTATGATTTCTCTGTTACCTAATCCAGTAGTCACCCCCATTCCAAGGCCGCCAGTGAATCCCTAAAACCGCAGATAGAACTAAACCTTATATATACCATGTTTTTTCCTGTACACACATACCAATGATAAAGTTTATTTTATAAATTAGGCACAGTAAAAGATGAACTATAATAACTAATAATAAAGTAGAACAATATACTGTAATAAAGGTTATATGAATGACTTTGGGGCCATTATTAAGTAAAATAAGGATCACTTGAACACGGGCACTGTGATAATGAGACAGTCGATATGATAAGACAGTTGATCTGATAACTGAGGCAGGATGGAGCAGGATGGCATTAGATTTCATTATACTACTCAGAACAGTGCACAATTTAAAAACCGGTGAATTATTTCTAGAATTTTCCATTTAATATTTTCAAACTGTGATTGACCATGAGTCACGGATACCATAGAAAGCAAAACCTTAGATGGTGATGGTGGTGGGGAGGGGGGACTACTATACAGACCATTGTGAGGCTTCAAGTCATAGAAATGTGACTCTAATACATACAGTCTGATTTTTTTGTAAGGCATTGTAGGATACTGCATAAGGAAAAGAATAAATTATGTAGCTGCTTAAACCTTGAATGTCCTGTCTTGGTCACAGTCTCATTATCCACTTTTAATGCAGCATTCTACAGTATTAATACTCATTTTTCAAGTCTGTAGCCGTTCTGCAAAATGTGTTCACACGAAAAGCGAAGGAAGAATTTTTTTCCTATTTAAATTGATGATGAATAAGTGGGTCATATGCTTTCAGTGGTGTGTTTTGGGGTGAAAGACAGTGAGAACAGTGTAAAAATAACAGGGGTGTTAGGGTGAAAGCTTGAAGCATCCCACTTTCCCATATCTCCCAGGAACAGTAATCCCAACTCCATTAGTACAGAATGAGAGGCCATTTGGGTAAATATAGTCACATAAATATATCATTAGGCAGTTTTGTAAAATTCACATTATTTACTCAAGCAAATATGTAATTAGAACATTTTTTAAAACACAGATTATCTACCAAAGAGACTCAAACTGCTCCTTTGGAGCATTTAAGCCTATTGGGTAAAACTGTAATTAGGCCATTAATTAAACCCAAATCATATTATTTATTAAAAGGTGCTTTGCTGATCTGATAAGCATTTTCTTTGCTCTTTTAAGGCATTTTAATAATTGATTATTGTAAACCCCTTGGCTATCACTTGCCCTTCATTCATTCCTTTCTGATTTGCTTCTTGTTTCATTTTATGATGATGGTTATAGATTTAGATTTCCCTGTGGATAGTATGTGCAAAAATGCCTGATCTAGCATTGCCACCTTCTTTCCTTTCAAAGACGTGAGGATGAAAAACGAGCTTTCTGTATTTTTAAACTATATCCTCTTTGAATTATTATTTATTATTTTTTTTTAGGGGAAGTAGTTAGTAGTAATTGTCCCTTTATTTTTTGCTTATTGTTACACATGGACTTCAGAAGATAAAGGTTCTTTTCAAATTCTAAAATACTGAGGTGGTGTGAACTTTCTGGAAATGGATTTATTCTGAACCAAGTCAGATTCCCTTTTTGGGTCATTTCTGTGACCAAAGCACATACATTTGTAAAATGTTTAATTCAATGTATTCTCTTTGTGATCTTGAGGAGTGATGACCCATATAGAATCGAACCTTAAACCGCAGTCTCTGGTTTGTGGAGAGCAGTATTCACTTAGTCTTCCAAGGAACACACATCCCAAAGGATCTTAATAGGTAGATGTGTGCAAAGAGTAACCTATTTTTGGCCTTCCTTGCTCCAACCCAATCTCTCCATTATAGCTAGTGATTTTTTGTTTGTTTTTGTTTTATCTTCCTAAAAATGCAGTCTGCTTAATCAGTTTCTCAAAAGATTAGAATCGTTTTTTGTCTCAGAGTCTGCTTTTGCTCTACCCTTTGCTTGGAACCCTGCCTGTCTCTTGAATCTCCTTTGCCTAGGCAACTTAAAACTCAATGCAATGTAGCGTTAAGGGCACAGAAGTGGGAGCCAGACTGTCTAGGTTTGAATCCAGCTCCCCTTCTAATTAGCTGAGCAAACTTGGCAAGCCACATACCTTCCTTGCTCCTATATTTCCTTATTTACCTCCTTCTTCGATGAAGGTCATTCCAAATTACTTTGCATAAAGTACTTACATAGGGATCCTTATTATTTAGGTCATTTGTTTCAGAGACGCCTCCACATCTTGGCTTCCCTGGAATCCCCACCACCCACTGCATTGCACTTGCTTATTGATGACCTTTTTCTAATACTGGACTAAAAACTCGATGAGCAAAGAGATGAAGTCTGTATTCTTTAATGTTCTATCTGTAGCATGTAGCACAGTGCAGGTAAAATAGTGCCTGACTCCAGGAACCCCTCCATTTTTGAAGGCACTGTGTTAAGTGCTCAAAATATTAATATAATAGTAAACAAAAAGAATATTGCTCGCTTTCATGTCATTTACATTCTAGTAGACAGCATAGATATTCAGCCAATAATTATGTCGAAAATATAAAATTGCAAGAAAGACAAATGCTGTAGAGGATAAGTATGTAGTCTCATGAATCCATAATAGGGGCATTTGGTCTCATCTGTGAGTTAAAGTAGACATCTCTGAAGAAGTGATGCTTGGATGAAATCTGAAGAGTGAGTAATTACTAAATAGAAGAAGGAGAGAGGGATTCACACTCTAGAAGAGTAAACAGCTTGTACCAGTGGCCTAGGTGTGAGCCCAGCAGGTGAGATAAAATGTAAAAGGTCCACGTCTTCCAAGTGGAGACATTGAAGAAAAGAGAAATGCTAGATGAAACTGGAGAAATAGACAAAAGTCATGGATGGAAGGCATTGAAGGCCATCTTTAAAAGGTTTTATCTATCATAAGTTAAATGAAAAGCCACTGATATATTTTAAGTAGAAAGGAGACATGATTATATCGGCATTTTCAAAATATTACTCATTTGTATGTGTGTCTGTAAAGTGAAGAATAGATTGGGTGAGCATGGCCGATACAGAGTAGTTGTACATACAACCAGGTTATATCTTGTAAAATGACTATGAAAGAGATTATGGTAACATGGACTAAGCTTGTAGTTGTTAACATAGAAAAACAAAAAAAAAAGATGGTTATGAGAGAAATTTAGCTACACAGTAAGGAGGATCTGATGAAGAGATATGGGTGGTAATGGAGAGGGAGTCAAAAAATGAAGCCCTGCACTATAACCCTAATAAACATCTATGCACCCAACATAGGAACTCCTAATTACATATAACAGATTTTGACAGACATAAAGACAGAGATCAACAGTAACTCTATCATAGTAGGGGACTTCAACACCATTGTCACCAATGGACAGACCCTTTAGACAGAAAATCAACACAGAAAGAGTTGATATAAAAGAAAAACTGATGGTTGCTGGCTGGGAGGGAGTGGGGAAGAGGGAGAGGGGGAAGATTTTGGACAGTGTAGGTGGGTGACTACAATGTTGCCACAGGAATATGGGGGCAGTTCTGGGAATGTAATTGATAATGTTTTGAAGAGACATGTTGCTTGATAATGTTTTGAAGAGTTATGTTGCATGAAATAAGTCAGTTCGAGAAGGACAGCTACCATGTGATCTCACTTGTGTGTGGAGTCTGAAGAGCTGAGTGAACCATCAAAGTAAATAGACTCGTAGATGTAGAGGAAAAACTGAGGTTGCTAGTTGGGAGGGGGGAGGGGGTGGGGGAGAAGGGGAAGGGATTAGACAGCATAAATAGACAACTACAATATTGCCACAGGGATATGAAACATAGTTTGGGGAATATAATAATGTTGTAAAAATTTTGTGGCGTGTTAGATAGTCACATGCTTTGTTAGGGAGACCATTTCATGGATGGAGTAGAGGCTTGATCACTGCTCTGTACACCTGAAGCTGATGTTGTCTAGTATTGTATGCCAACTGTAACTGAATATGTGGATGGTCACGGGATGTGGTGTATACTGTGGAGGGGAGTCAGGGGAGTTGTGATAGATATGTATGATATGGGGGGGAGTGGGGTGGCTAACTGGGGGAGGGGGGTTGTCACTTTGGGGGGTAAAGAGTATAACTATTGCATTGTGTTGTACACCTGAAACTAATAATAAAAAGAAGAAAAAATTATGAAGCCCTGGTGTTGGTAAGCAAATGAATTATTATTTCCATCACTTTCTGAGAGCAGACAAAGTTTGGGAGGAAAATAATGAGCTTTAGTTTGGACATGTTGAAGTTGAGAAGTTGAAAAGTTTGGGAAAATGTATGACAATCACAGAAATGCTATCTAGAAAACAACAATAATCTTCTTATGGCAAAAAAAATTAATTATCTAAACATTAGCAGAACTTTAAGATGTCAGGATAATAGATCAAATTTACTGAAATCAAGTTAAGTCACAAAATGTTTGCGCTTTCTCAGAAGCATCAAGAACGTTTAGGTTTTGATAACCTTTTACTATATAGTTATTTAAGAATTAACAGTTTAGGAAATGGCCA
This sequence comes from Aselliscus stoliczkanus, assembly GCA_033961575.1. NCBI lineage: Eukaryota > Metazoa > Chordata > Mammalia > Chiroptera > Hipposideridae > Aselliscus > Aselliscus stoliczkanus. The sequence continues at coordinate 182,813,476 of CM066728.1, forward strand.
AGTAACAACACACTCAACTAAATATGAAATCTGTGAGAAGCCAGCTGTAGGGAAATATGCAGTCCCTGTGACATGGGACAGTACAGGTATTCATTGCTGACTAGAGCAATGGGCCAATATAATTCTTTGAACTAGAGACATTATTCATGTTACAAAGAATTAGACAATATTGCAAAGCTAATTTCATGTTACCTGTCTATGAGACTTATATTTCCCTCCCTTTCCTTTCCTATCCTCTAAATTTGTCACTTCCATATGGCAAACAACCCTGCTTTTCAGGTCAAAGAGCCCAGATTTTCAATTCTAATGGAGTGACACTGGGCAAGTCACTTCAATTCTAGAATCGTAACTCCTCCTCATCAACATAGAATTAGTAGCTGTCTCATAAAATTGGGGATTTTATGAGACAAGGTAAGGTATACAATGTTCTTGGCATAAAACCTGGCACATCTTCAGCACTCAATAACTATGTTAACATCTCTACCCATCATTTTAGGAAAATAGAAAATACATATGTCTTGTTACCTTCTGACTTTAAGTGCGTCCTCTTGGTCAATCCTTATAACACTCAGTTGCATGTGGATCTCAACAAATTCCGTTAGACCAATTCCAAAACATTTTGCAGTAGTAGTTCTCAAAACTGAAAAATACATAGTTGACATTTAACTTTTTTTTTTTTTTTTTTTTTTTTTAGGGCAGTGTCACTGGCCCTCTTATGTGTGACCGAACCGGGGCCGCTGGCTTCCCAAGCCAGCGCTTAACCACTACGCCACTCGGCCAGCCCCATAGTTGACATTTAAAAGGGAGGTAGGAAATATTATGTACTAAAATACAACTGTGGTCATCTGAGCACTTAAGTTAAAAAATGTGGCACTAGAAGTAAAATATTGCCTCTTTAGGCAATAACTTGCAATCATGCTATTGCAAAGACAATTGTAAATTTGGTCACAAATCAAGTGGAAATTAAAAAAGAAAAAACTGGCATCCAAATAATTCAGGATATATTTATATTAATTTAAAAAAATCAGTGTGAAAAATAAAACATAAAACTGTCCGAGCCTTCAAAGCTTTAGTGAAATTCCCTGAAAAGATGTCATCATCAATGTCAGTTTGAAAAACAAAGTTTCATAGTAACAACATTTTGAGTATTTTTCTAAAAAGCAGATTCAAGTCTTCAGAGTTGAAACTGAACTGTACCACATTTTACAATAAGTGCCTTTATCCCCATTTAAAATATATTTTAATGCACGTAAAAAAAAAAGTCAGTGCTTTCAAGAAAGCAGTATACAAGGAATTGTGAACATACAAATTACTCTGTGTTTTCTTCCTACCTTTGAATCTATATTTTCATTATTTTCAATCATTGTTTGGGGAGTTGGGTAATTCAGGATCATAATCAAACTTCCGCAGCTAAGCCAGAAATGTGATTGAATGTATCCAGCCATGTGTAAGCAAATAGGGAATGGTAAGAATATGGTGAACCAAAGAACAGATGCTCCTTCAGAAAGGAGCAACCTCTATTCAGTTCTAAATTATTATTACCGTAGAAAAGACATGAACACAATATTCTAGATCTTCTAATTCTTCAATAAACTAGAAAGCTAGAATTCTTTGTAAAACCAGATTTTTAAGTGATGCAACCATTTCAGTTAAAAAGAAAAAAAGAAAAAAACAACTGCAAGCTAAATAAAACATGTGTGTGAGCCAAATTCACCCTCAGACCCATTTGTGACCATCAATATTAATGGACAATTGAGGAGTTTGAGATGAAGAGGCAAAATGGAAGTTGAAGGGGATTTTTGGATCGCTAAACCCACCTCTCTCTTTTCTACACCCCATCTCTCCTGAAGATATTTAGCCATGTGTATTCTCTATAGAAATTTCCATATTGGTGGGGATTTATTGTAATAATAAGAAATCATAAAATTCATGAAGATTATTTTTTTTATTTGATTGGCAGTATACGTACCAATCTCTACATTTCCGAGTTGAGGAAAGCCAATCTCAGAGGCTAACTAGCTTTGCAAAAGTTAAAAACAAAAAACAGAAAAATAGTACATTAGTTGTAAATAAGTCCCAAAAGCTTGAATCTTAGCCAAGGGCTCTTTTGATGGCATCACAGCAGCATCTACAATAGTTTAACCAAATCACCAAAATGCTACTCCTGTGGGCCCTCCACTAAACATGACAAAGACTTTACAAGATGCCAACTGTCACAGAAATCATCCTCCACCCCACCATGTTGCTATTAGTAACATTAATTTTATTCCTGACAACTTTGGATTTACACCTTAAGCTCACGTCTCTTAATTCTACATATTTATATCCAGAGGTTGACTAGGCATCTTCACATAGATATCCAACAGATTTTTCAAACTCAGTAATCCAACACTGAATTTTGTGGTTTCCACTACCTTGACGTCTTCCACATGTTATCTTTTTTTCTGTCTTCTTTTTTTCCATTGTCACTGCTTTAGTTTAGGCTTTTTAAAATTTCACCTGTTTTAAGGCTGGCCGAGTGGCATGGTGGTTAAGCGCTGGCTTGGGAAGCCAGCGGCCCCGGTTCGGTCCCACATATGAGGGCCAGTGACACTGCTCTCAAAAAAAAGAAAAAAAATTTACCTGTCTTACTGAGAGGATGTCTTGCTACATTCCAGTCAGCTCTCATCACCTCTAAAGTTTTAAGTTTTATCTAAAAGGTCATTTGAAGTATGTTACTCCTCTGCTTAAAATCCAAGTTACCAGTTAACTTCAGGTGAAGTCCCAACTTGTGATTACTGCCTATGAGGTCATTCATGGTCTGGCCTCAACTTAACGCTTCACCCTCATGGCTCCCCAAACTCCCCACTCAATTCTCTATGCTATAATCACTCTGAACTACAAGGATGGTTGGCAAGGTGATACCAGGTTCCTGGAGGTCAGACTTAGGGCAATGCATCAATGCCTTCTCAACTACACTCATGAGAGTAGAGTAAGGATAAGTTTTCAAACAAAAATAGGAGATGTGATTGTCAGAAGAAGATAGTGATTTTTCTCTTCCACTTGAAATGTATTTGGACTTAGAGACTCCATCACTTAACATTACTCCAACAGTGAGTTCATACACTGCTGAGTTTATACATTATGCATGTCTGCAGATCCAGGTGTAAAGTTTTTTTTTTTTAAAGATTTCATTGGAGAATTAGGGGAGGGGAACAGCGTTGGGGAACCGGGAAGGGGAACAGACAAGTTGCTGTCCTTTTGTTCTTCAGTCTAGTTGTGGAGGACGTTGCTTCACTGGCCCATGTTGGTATCATCATTGCTCTCTTCTCAGGTGAGATAGATCAGTTGCCGGCCTCTGGACGGCCACTCGCAGCGGCTCTTGGCAGCTCATAACGGCTGCCAGTTGTTCACGCTGGCTGCTGGCCACTCACTGTAGCCTATGGCAGCCCACCATAGCTGCAGGGACTGCAGCTATGCTGTCTCGTTAACTCACAGCAGCCCAGCTCCAGGTTGAGCTGTTGTTCACTATCTTAGCTGTAGAAGGCAGTGTCACTGGTCCTCATATGTGGGATCTGAACCTGGGCCACTGGCATCCCAAGCCAGCTCTTAACCAATATGCCACTTGGCCAGCCCAGGTGTAAAGTTTTAACATTGACGGTGTTTACTTTAGAATATTTGCTCCCCAAGTATGTTCTCTCATCTCTTTGCCAGTTGTAATGTTTCCTCTCCCTAGAATAGTTTTTCTCTTTTTTGACAGTCCATTTGTCCATCAAGATTTGGCTCAAGTATCACCTCCTAAAGGGAAACTTCCCTTTCTCTGAATTAGATGTTCCTCATGTGAGCTGCCCTAGCACTTTGTGCTTACCTATCAGGGTGTTTATATGAGAACAAAAGCTAACTTTCCTCCGACAAACCCCATCTCACCTTATCAGAGCCAAACAGATTCAAAAGATGGCCCATAGAACCTCTCACCACATGGGTTGGAAAATTGAGGAGTGGGAAATCCATTGCCCTAGCACAGTAGCATGAATGCAATAATGATACCTAGTGGTTTATTTATTTATTTATTTGAGGGCAGTGTCACTGGTCCTCATATGTGGGACCCGAACCGGGGCCACTGGCTCCCCAAGCCAGCGCTTAACCACCACGCCACTCAGCCGGCACTCTAGTGGTTTATTTTGATCAAGGAGTATTTACTCTAAATTGGATGAGGGTTAAACTTAATTACAGACATCTTATAGCTGAGTAGCTCAGTGATCACTGCCTGGAATGATCCTTATGTCTTGATGTCTATCAACACTTAGAAACCACCCATCAAGTCACTAATTGGCATGCTCTGCAGAGGTCTTTGGAGAGAAGCTAAGAAACTGAGCACTTTCCAGCTTCAATATACTCTTGAAACATTTTCCCCCCCAGAGATTGGAGCTGCTAAAAGGGCACTTTGATCATGGGAGACCATCAAGGCTCCTCCTCGCTTTCAATATGTCAGGATTTCAACAGAAACACAACATTAAGCTAAATCAAATGTCATCTTTTTGATACTTATAAGGAAGCAAAATAAAATGGGCAATGAAAAATCGATGAAGGTCGATTGATTTTCTCTCCTAACAATTATGCCTTATAATTGTTTGCTAAAAGAGAAACTGGCATTTTTCTAAAGTCAGTGACTGGCTGGGATCTTGTGCTTACTGAACCTCTGTGTGCAGAGTTTGGGTTTGGATAAAAACCCAGAGTTGAACTGCATTTGAGGAGTCTCTCTCCAAAGCTTTTCATCTAGAAGCTGGCTGGTGAGCTCACAAGGTTTCTGACATTTCCCCCATTCCAACTAGGATGGAATCCCACTGTAATCGAAATCCACAATGTTCCAGAACCTAGACTTTGGTCCTCATTAAAAACCCAACAGACAAAAATGTCTAGGAGGCCTGCTAGCCAAACCTTTCCACAGCGGGGAAGGTTGGCATTCGGTTTTATTTTTAAGTTAGCAGACTAGGTCGGGGCTCATTTTGCAGGCTGATAAAAAACGTAGAGCCCAGGTTTCATCTTCTGATTAATCCAAAATTAAACAGTTCTGAGATTTTTACCTTTTAGTTGTTTAAAAACCCATGTCTGACAGATCACATAAATAGCCGTCTTTAGTACACAGAACAGGACAGATTGTATTTGCTTGCAGGCCTTGATGGACCATTCTTAGGCTTATTCGGTGATCAGAAAATAAAGCACTGTTACAGTTTTCACCTATGTATTATTGAAACTGAAGTGTGCATTCTACTACTTGAACATTGTTTACCGGATGTTCATATTCCCAGTAATAATCCATTTTACTTGATCAAACATTTTTGATGAAGCGGGTACGTAAGCCTTGAAAGGGGAAAGGAATTGGGCACTTATCACAGGGCTCATTAGTCACATTTGAATTAAACATAAATCTTTAGATAATAGCAAAGTATTTTGCATTTTCCAAGTTTATTATTTTTTTTAAATCAAATCTTGAAAATGAAAAGACTTTTTAAATAATAAATAATCAGTCCTGCAGGAGATGAATGGGAAAATCCCAACACACCTAGCAAGATCATTGGTGTTTCAGGGACATAAATGACTGGCCCTCTAGATACAGTGCCTGGGATCATCCTGTTCATCTCACTTTAACATCTCTACTCTTTATAACCACTTCAGCTCTCGTTCCCTCCCTCCCATTTCCGTCTGGTCCCTCTGACCTCCTCCTGCTCCTTCCAAGTTTAGTAAGGAACTGCATTCCCCACATCCCAGAGGACTTTGTCATACCTTCTTTATAACTTACAACAATGCACTGTGATTATTTTCTTCCTTGAATATCTTCCTCACAGACTGAGATCTCCCCAAGGACTAAGACTTAATTGTCTTTTCATTCCCAGCCTATAACACAGTACCTGGCATATTTACTTGCATATGCATTGGTTTATTTACACCTTGCCTCTTTGCAAAAGAATATTTTGAGGTGCTTTATAGGACAGATATATTTACAATTTAAAGGAATAAAAGATAACTCCATAAATACAATAGGGCAGGGTAAAAATAAGAGGCACTAATTAGTGGATGCCCAGCATAGTAGCTAGAGCATACCAGTCAGGGTCTCAGCAGGAGTCACTCTCAGATGGAACCCATTAAGGAGAGTTTAATAAAGGGACTATTTGTGAAGGTGTTGGAAAGGTTTAAAAACGAAAAAAAAAACACAAAGTTGGTAATGGTGTGCTTGCGGTAAAGTAACAGAAAAAAATGCCTACATGAATTTTGACTCCTGCAGACCTAAAGGGCAAGGTGAGTGGTCAGTGGTACCTAGAGAAAGAACTTATGGAGAGGGCCATGTGATAGGAGTGTGGACTTAAAGCGAAGTAGCTAACCTGTAGGGTTCTAACCTGCAGAGAGCTCAAGTAATAAGTACCTCGTCTCACTCTCTTCTTACCTTCAGATCTTTTTCTCATAACCCTTATGGACCAAATCTTTATAGAAGCCAGAGCACAGATGATCCCCTTGATACAACACCAGTCAAGTACCAGAACAGGGAACAGTGTGTAGAAAAGAGGGGTAAAGAGAAGACACCAACACACAGTACAAGCTTGCAAATTCAGTTACTGATATGCTAGCTACCAACCAGAACAAAATGAGAATCATAATTGGCTTCAAAATTCAGAGCATTTATCATTAATAGCATATCAGTGGTTTCTGAAAAGGCACAGAGGCCTGAGATACAAACCTCTTAGGGCAATTCCTAAGAGTGACCTTCAGAGTTCCTTTTTAGAGCATGTCTCAAGGTACACCAAGGGCCTAGTATACAGAGCAGTGGGGAAGTAATGCTGCGAGATCACAAAATGGGTTGTCAACCTACCATTCTCATGGCTTCATGATCTTGGAGTACATTGTAGAGAATTTGGAGAAAATGTCAAACTGATTATCTTTTATGCTATTCTCCAAGAATATCAGTCATTTGCTTTTAAACAAAGATTTTGACAAAAGTTGAGCAACAGACAATTAATATTCTCCAGCAAGTCAAGGATTATATATGAATAATAAAGCTGCAGGTTTCATTAATCAATTGAATGGAAAATAGGGCCAGTTTTCTTTTGTGAAGTTAGGAGTCTAACCCGATAGCATCTGAATAGATGCCCAATGCGTTCCTGTACAGAGTCAGCCTGGTTCTAGACCGCCTGAAAGACTCAATAAACATTTGTTTTAAAAGACAGAAAGAAGGGCCGGCCGAGTGGCGCGGTGGTTAAGCGCTGGCTTGGGAGGCCAGCAGCCCTGGTTCGGTCCCACATATGAGGGCCAGTAACAATGCCCTAAAAGAAAACAAAAAAAAAAAGGCAGAAAGATAAATAAATAAATAACTAGCAGAAATAAACATGCGAAGAATGAGGCGTGTTCCCAGTTTGTGGTTTCTTCAACTTTGCTACCAAGTAGATGACCCCCAAAAAAGCATTTTTACTCCCTAATATATACAGAGGGCATCAAAGAAATGTATACACATTTTCAGAAAGGAAAAACCTGTATTAAAATTGTAATACTCAATATATACCAATAACAAAAGATGAATACAAGTCACATTTGACTTCTGCAATTACAAGAGATGCTCAAAGTGGTTACCATCAGCATCCAGACACTTCTGATTATGATGAACTACTGCTTGGGCAATGTTGAACAAAGTGTCCACTTGTATACATTTTTTTGGCACCCTCTGTATATATGCAGACAGAAACTACTTATTTCATTTGTTGTTACAATATAAAGAGCTAATATCCCTTCTGATATTCTAATCATCACCATCACTCACAGTTTTAAATTGCTTACTAAATGCTAGATGGTTTACTAAGTACTTTACATGCATTAACTCATTTAAATATCACATAACTATCACCCTGCATTTTATAGGTGAGGAAACTGAGGCACAGAGATCTTAAGTAACTAACTCACTTGTATTAGTCAGAGTTCTCCAGAGAAAAAGAACCAGTAGGATATATAAAAAGATATACAAGAGGAGATTTATTATAGGAATTGTCTCGCTGTTATGGAGATGAGAAGTCTCATCATTTACCATTTTCAAGCTGGAGAAGGTCCAGTGTCAAGGGCAGGAGGAAATGGAGATCCCAGCTCACACAGAGAGAAAACATTCACTCTTCCTCTGCCTCTTTTCTTCTATTTGGGCTCTCCATGGATTGGATGACACCTGCCCACATTAGTGAGGACAGGAGTTCTTTACTCAGTCTCCTGATTCAAATGCTAATCTCTACTGGAAACACTCAGACATAATGTTTTACCAGCGATCTGGGCATCTCTTAGCCCAGCCAAGTTGACACATGAAATTAACCGTCACATTGCTCAAAATCATCCAGCATGCAGGAGGATTTTTAAACCTTAGAAATCTGGCTTCAGAGACCTCCCTTTTAACCACTGCAAAATTCTAACACTCTAGTCTAACATTACAAAACGAAAATAGATGCAAAGCCATTGTATGAAGTGAGAAACTTTACAGAACCAAGAGTTTTTGCCCAAGGAACACTTCTGGCTCAACACTTCCCAAACTGGGATTACACAGGACATCTTGTCCTGTAAGATGCACCAGAAAAGGATTCCAAAGACTATGAAGATGGAAAACCCTTTGAGAATCATAATACACATCTTTTTACAGGCTCTGAGAAAGTAGTCATTTAAAAATATCTTTTCCCTTTCTCATTACCCAGAGCCTACTTAATTTATTCCATCAATGAAGTCATTCATTGTTTCATTCTTGTGGAAGTTGATCACGACTTTCTGTGTTACTAAATCCAAAGGATTTCTTAGCAGCTCTAGACGTAGACCTTGCCTCCTTTTGAAACATGCTCTTCATGTGGCTTCTGCAACATAATTCTCCTGGTTTCCTTCCTTCTGTATGTTTCTGGTTTCTTGTTTTCTAGTTCACCAACCAACCATCTGCCAGTCAACCATATTTGGAGTCTTCTGGACTCAGCCCCAGGCACTTTCCTCTTCTTACTTGAGGGTCTCTTTGTAGGTAATTGCATCCACATACATAGTTTTAATATGCACCATTTGCAGATGATGCTCAGATTTATAGCAATGGATTCCATAATAGATTCTATATAGATATATATCTCAGACTTCATCTCTAAGTTCCAGAACCAGTTTCCAACTTCCATTTGAAATCATATCATGATATGATTTCATTTAATTGACTAAAAGGAAATGGACTAAAAGGAAAATAACTTTTTTCTGGAGAAAACTCTAAATGTGGATGTGAGAGGCAACATATATCTTTATTAATTATTACAGTAAAAGGATAAAAAAGACTATAGCTTTATCATTTATTGCAAAGCTCAGAGTTTTAGAATGAGCGTAACTTTGAATCTCAGAAGCCCTCCAATAGAGGAATCAAAAATTTTATCAGTAGTCTGTGGATGTCCATACTTCTTTATTCATTTCTGGTGTGTCTAGAACACTTACTGGTCTTACTTATTGAACAGCTTGTTTTAGATTTGGTCATGTGACAACTATCGCCTTAGGTATGAGTTTTACCATTTGGGTATTTTCTGAGCAGAGGATTTCAGATAAGAAGGGTAAACAAGCGTAGCCATCTTGGGTTTGCTGTGTGGGGAAAATACCCACTTCTAGAAGATACAGGAAGTGAAAATGAAAAGCAGGCTTCTGTGGAGAGGTGGGGGTAGAGGAAAGGAGGGAAACTAAATGCTAAAGAAGATAAGATGTAACTGTAAAATCAGGAAAGGGATAATCAGAAGCTGCCCACAAACTTCTTGGGTCTTGTTTACTAAGCCATTGCTTAAAGGTATAATTGCTCACTCACCCTCAACCACCAAAGCATTTTCACCTCACATTCTACATGTTATGCTTTGCTCTGTTGCCACACATTCTTTGACTCTAGTACCCTGAGAATGTGTCCAAATCAGTCATTCTAGGTTTTCACACAATAGTTCTGAAGTGAAAGAGAGTAATGGAGCAAAGAAAGAGACAATGAAAAGACTGTGGATGTATTTATAACCCACGTAAAGGGGGACTCAACATGAAGACTCGGGGAAAATGACAGTGTTCATGGCATTATAACTAATGGTAACGTGGGGACAGATAGGAGTCAACATTTATTGAGCATCTTTTAGGTGTCAGGTACTGTCTTGAGCAAACGGACATAGTACAAAGCAGACTTGGACCCTGTCATCATGTAAGTATATTAGACCAAGTAATTAGAAGTGTTTTGAGAGCTCCAGAAGGAAAGTACAAGGGTACAAAGGAAATACATATGATTTAACCAGGCTAGGTGGGTAGTGTCACTAAGGAAGGATGTTACTAATTAGTCAAAGCAATGGAGTTGTGAGGAAGGGAACTTTCCAGGCAGACATACCCTGCACCACCATGAAGGAGAAAGGTAATATAAGAAACATTCATACATAAAGGCAAACTGTGAAAAGAGCTACAAAGAAAACCAACAGACATCTGACAGGAGGACCTGATTGATAAAGTGGTCTGAGAAGACCTCTTTGAGGAAGTGATAACTTGACATGAAATCTGAAGAACGAGACGGAACTAGCTATGAAGGAGCAGGGAGTAAGGTCATTCGGGTAGAGAAGACAGGACATGAGAAGGCTTTGAGAAGGGACATTCCTTGGCATATTTAGGTAACTGAAAGTAAGTCAGTGTCCCTGAACATGGTGCATAAGCAGGAGAGTAGCATGAGATAGAACGGAAGAGGTGGGCAGGGCCCAGACTTAGCAGGCCTGGGGGACTCTATATAGTTTATAGGGGAAGTCATTGGGGAGTTTTTGACACATGGCTCAACGGCATGCATAGAAACCTCACAATAACTCTGAAAGATGAGGAAATGAGGCTATGGAAAATTAAATAGGTTTCTAAATGTTTTGCACACTGTGAATGACAAAGCCAGCTTTGGAACCCAAACCTAGTTTACCCCCAAACTCATGCTCACTGGGAAGGCATCTGTGACTTAATAACTTAGACTAATGATTGACAGGAAAGAGCCCTGAGAAAAACATACTCAGAAAGAGCTTTTGGATTTTTCAAAATCCCCACTACACACACACACACACACACACACACACACACACACAGAAATACCCTGTGAATGGACCTCTTAATATTTTGGAATTGCACCCAGATCAAATGCTAAAGGGAGAACAAACTTTATAAAAACCAAAAGCAAACAATATCCCCTCTAAAGTCCCCACACTGATAATCTCTTAAAGTTCTCTTTATTTACCTAAGTGTGTGAAGGCAAAAAAAGGCATTTTTTACACTGAGCAATGTTCTTATATTTTATAAATGCAAATGAAATAGATTCTTCCCTCCTTTCTTCTTTGTAGTCCATTTGTGACTTGTTTCCTGTTCTCTTTAATTTAACTGTTGTGTCTTGGCTTTTGGAATCCCCTAAAATTATGTTGTGTCCTTTATTGATGGTGACAGTCAGTAACCTAGTGAGCTGGCACCTGCTTCCCAATTCCTGTCTCTATTGGCACAAAAGGGCATCCTCCACTGAGCACCTTGGAAGGGTGATGGGGCATGGAGTGGGGTCATGGCCAATGAACAGCTCATAGAGGTGCCCTTTTTATCCCCTTAGCTAGTTTTAGTAGGTGGTTTTGATAGTTTCCTCATTTGCCTTCTTGTGGCCTTCTAGTTAAGAAATTTCCAGTGACCATTTTTCAGTCTTTGAAGAAAGAAGAATGGATTAAATCATTCGATAGGAGAAAAGGTTTTGAACTGAAAACACAGCCTAATCATTTTGGTGAACACCGTCTGTTCACTGGTGATCTGGGCAATGAGGGAGTCCTGGAGACCTGACAGCTGGCTGGCAGATTTCTGAATGAGTGAGGAAATTTTCCAGTTCATCTGTGGAGAATTTAGCCCAGCATTACAGCATTAGGCTACCCATCTGCAGCCTGCAATTGGTACAGACAAGAGAATCACTATTACTTTGTGGAGACAAGCCACAGATCTGGAATGAGGCAGGCTGGCATGCCTACTTGGGATTGGCAGGGCTGAGGGTTAGTCTATTGTTGCAAGACTGCACTGCCAAAGAAGAGCGAGAGTCCAATTGCATTAGGCACTCATCACACACAGTCTCAGAATGGACAGAATGTGTGGAATGAACTGAGAAAGCTTGACGTTATGAAAGCTATTGTTCATACTCCCTTGCTTGCTGTTTGTGCCCTTGCTAATGGGCTGGTGTCTTTTCCCTCCAAAGGCCATTTATTCATCCAATTGGATGGCTCTACTTAGATGCTGATATCAGTTTATGGGTTATTATATCTATTTGCAAATCATGACTCAAAAGAGAAAGCTCTGGGATGCAAAACACTTCGTATGCCCATAAATCACAAACTGAAAAATGGTTGGCAACACGAAAGTGATTGTGTTGGAAGTTTGAAAGCTTCAGTCAGTCAACCTTTATTGAATCTCTGATATTGTATGCTATGTTACTTGGGGGACTGCAAAGGAAATAAAGAATATGGAAGAAAAGGATGTGCAGATAGGAACTTAGAGGTCACATAGTCCAAATGGCTGTCTCAAGCAGGAGACTGGTTCCTTACCATTGTATTTTAAAGGGGAGGATAATTATTATTTTTTTTTAAGAGTCTAGGTGTTGGCCCAAATTGAGCAAACAGAATATGGCCCTTACATAGTTGTTTTGTTTTGGGGTTTTGGGATTTTTTTTTTTTTTGCATTTGGTTGAAGCTGATTGGTTCATGCTAAAATAGTTATACAATTACTAATATTAGTAAAAAGCAATAAAAATGACTGCAATCTATTGAGCTCTTACCAAGTGTCAGTTACTTTATAAGCATTGTATCATTAATCCTCACAAAACTCTATGAGATAAATACTGTCATCAGCTTCCATTAAAATATGAGGGTTTTGAAGTTCACCTAAATTTTGTGACTTGCCCAAGTTTAGGGAGACTGAAGTTCACAGAGCAAGGATTTAAACCCAGGTGAAGAACCTCAGCTTATCTCTACATGGGATGGTGACTAGATGTAAAGTCATAAGAACTGAGATAATGCCTTTTTCAGCACTTACAAGTTGTGTAAACTAGGACAAGTCTTGTCCATTCTCTTAGTCCCAATTTACTCCTTTTTAAAAGGCAGTAATAGTGGCCTGTCAACACAAAGTGGTTGGGATGAACATACAAAATAATGTATGTGTTCTTGCTTTAAAAATTCAAGATCTTTCATTTAGGCAACAAACATGATCTTTCATTTAGGCAACAAACGTTAGTTGAGTGCATCCATTGTGTTCAGCACTTTCTAGCACAGTGTTAGAATAAAAAGACATGGTGGAGGCCACAGAATACTCAGCATAGTGTGGAAAGAGACAAGCACATAATTACATTGTAATGAGATCATTGCCATGGCACTGAGAGAAGGAAAAACAAGGAACGCTGTCTGGAGAAGTTGAAGATGACTTTCTAGAAGAAGCGATGTCTTAGACTTTTGTCAAATAATGTCTGGCCAAGAAAACATCTTATGATGTTGAGAAGGAGAAATGAGAAGAACATGATATGTTAGGATAAAGATAACAGTTTAAAAAATATTTTTAAATAAGCTTTTTATTTTAGATTTACAGAAAAATTGTGAAAATAGTTATAAGAGGTATGACAATTAAGTTTGCGAACTCATCCTAGAAAAAGTGCTACATACCTCATTGTTGAATATCACTCTGGTCACCTTCAAAGTACTCCCTGTGGGAAGCTATGCACTGACACCAGCGCTTAGTCCACCCTTCACAGCAACTTTGGAACTTTTTCTGGAATGGCCATCAGAGCTGTCGTCGTACTCGTATATACTACACCCAGATTCCCTTATTATTAATGTCTTATGTTACTATGATAAAATAGTCACAATTCATCAATTAATATTAACACATTATTAACTAAAATCAATATTTTATTCCAATTTCTATAATTTTTACCCAATGTCTTTATTCTGTTCTTGGATCCAATCTAGGATGCTCCATTGCATTTAGTCATAATGTCTCCTTAGGCTCCTTTTCTGATAGTGTGTTCCCTTGGTTTTGATACCTTTAAACGGTTTGAGAAATGCTAGCCAGATAATATGTTAAATGTCTCTCACTTGGGATTTGTGTGAAGTTTTTTTTTGATAGATATTTATTAAGATGTGTCTATCACTCTTGAGGTAACCGGATCACCTGGCTTAAGCAGTACTTGTTAGAGTGTTTGGTTTCTCCACTATTTTTTCCCTCCTTTTATACTGTATTTTTTGGGAGAAAGTCACCATGTACAACCCTAGTCAAGGACTGGGGAGTTACACTCTACTTGCTAAGGGTGAAATAGCTACACAAATAACCTGAAATTCTTTTGCATGAGTGATTTGTCTATTATCCCCGTTTATTTATTTATTTGAATATCTATATCTATACCTATATAGATATAGATATAGATGATATAGATATAGATATAGATATATCTCCATGGATATTTGATATATCTCCATGGATATTTATTTTATAAAATTTACTTTAAATTATCATCCAGTAGTCCTTTATTTTGTTGATTAAATCATTTCATCTTTGGCCATTGGGAGTTCTTCAAGTGGCTCCTTGTCTGTTTTACTTACTGCTTTCATTATCTTTTTGGGTTTTTTTTCCCCCTCATACTTTCTTACTTTCTGGCACTACTAAATGCACCAGGTTCATCTTGCATATTTTCTATTTGTGTCCTAGCATCACCCATTTCTCCAAAAATCCCTGGTTCCTTTTATTGGAGACTGGTATTAGAAATCAAGATCTGGGTGCTAGGTGTGCTACTGGAATGTCATTGCTGCAAGCCTTACAGAGCTGACAGAGAAAGGAAATATGTACATATAAACTAATCAGTGTAGATACACATAATAATAAGTAGGCTTTTGTAATTGTTCTTTATCAGGTTGAGAAAGTTCTCTTCTATCATTACTAGTTTTCTGAGAGTTTTGTGGGGTTTTCTTAAGATTTTTATTGGGGATTTGGGGGAGGGGAACAGACAAGTTGCTGTCCTTTTGTTCTTCAGTCTAGTTGTGGAGGATGTCGTTTCACTGGCCCATGTTGGTATTATCATTGTGCTCTTCCCTGGTGAGGCAGATCGGTTGCCAACCTCTGGGTGGTCGGTCATTCACGGCGGCTATTGGCAGCTCACACCAGCTGCCGGCCGCTCATGCTGGCTACCGGCCACTCACTGTAGCTTACGGCAGCCTACTGCAGCAGGGGCTGCAGCCTACACTGTCGCCGGGACTCACGCAGCCCAGCTCCAAGTGGAGCTGTTGTTCACCACCTTAGCTGTAGAGGGCAATGTCACTGGCCCTCATCTGTGGGATCCGAACTGGTGCCGCTGGCGTCCCAAGCCAGCTCTTAACCAACGCGCCACCTGGTTGGCCCAAGATTTTTCTTTTAAATCATGAATGGATGTTAGATTTTGTCAAATGCTTTTTTGGCGTTGATTGATATGATTGTATGATTTTTTCCTTAGCTTGTTGATATGATGGATTACATTGCTTGAGTTTTGAATGTTTAATCATCCTTGCATATATGGAATGAATTCCACTTGGTTGTACCGTTTAATTTTTTTAAAATTACTGAATAAAATTTGCTAATGTTTTGTTGAGGGTTTTGCATTTAAGTTTATGTAAGTTATTGTCTGTAGTTTTCTTTTTTGTAATGTTTTTATCTGGTTTTGTTATTAGGGCAATGTTGGCATATAGACTGAGTTAGGAAGTCTTCCCTCTGCCTTTATTTTCTGAAAGAAATTATGGAGAATCAGTACTATGTCTTCCTTAAATAGTTTGTAGAATTCACCAGTAAAACCATTTGGGCTTGGTACTTTTCTTTTTGGAAGTTTATTAATTATTGATACAACACACCATTTAAGTATTTCTATAAGTATTCCTATACCATTTATGGCTCCAGTGGGTTCCTGCTCCAGATGAGAGGATCTTGGCTATATTTCTGGATGAACCTATTGCTCCAGGTTTCAGCATTATAATTTACCCTGCAACCTCAGTTTTCTGATGGTTCCAAGGAAAGTAATTTTCAGTTTTTCCAGGTCTTATTTGTTTTAAGAACAGGAATGATGACTTCTAAGCTTTTTACATGTTACAGTTGAAACTGCAAGTCCAAGGAGACAATTTTCATGTGGCTGCAACATTTGAGATATGAACAAAGTAAGGAAAGCAAGTCTGGAAAAATACAAGTGCTTCCACTACTCCAAGATCTTTTGTGCCAGGCTGAAGTTTGGACTATAAGTTATAGGCCAGAAATGTGCAACTATAGCTAGGTAGAGATACAACCCGAAGGATGACACTAATGACAGAATAGAAGTGCTTCTCCTGGGACCTGTAGGCACAAATGTGATCTGATCGGACTTATAAGATTGCATTGGGGCCAGCCGAGTGGCTCAGTTGGTTAAGAGCTCGCTCAAGAGTATGAGCTGAGCTCTGAGCCACAGCAGTTAGATGCCCAGCCCAAGCTGAGCTGTCATTGAGCTGCCAACAGGTGGCAGGATGGCTCAGCTAAAAAAAAAAAAAAAAAAAAAAAAGATTGCATCACATACACTCCTTTCATTCAGATATCTTAGGTGCATTTAATGCTGTTGTTTAGTTGTTATTTCAACAGAGCACACATCATTGTTTACTTTCATTGAACTAGAAAGAAAGCTTTTTATGTTGTCTTGTTCCATTGCCCTCTCAATGAACTGGGCCCAGCACATGCTTAAATAGCAATTGAACTGAGTGAACGGAATCATTCAGGAGTTTCAATGCAATTTCACCTCAGGCTCTCTGCTGCAGCCATGTTGTTAGAAATATGGGCAAGAGGTGAATTTATATATTATTTTCTAAAAGCATTACAAAGTCATGTCAGTTTCATACGTTTAGATGAAGAGGCAAAAGGGATAGTTTCTGTCCTGTTGCCTCAGGGGTTATTATGCATAAAACCATAAAGAAGACAATTTTAAAATTGCACCATATATATTTATATTGTTAAACTATAATTTAAAGTATATACATGAATCAATAGTTGTGATATAGTGGTGCATCTTATCAGCAAAGCCCAGGAAATCACTATATCAAATGTAAGTAGACTTGACTCAACAAGCAGTAAGCAACACCATCTATGAGTCAAGCACTGTGCCTAGGCACCATGGGTAAAAATATGAATATCACAGATATGCCTTTGATGACCCAAAATCTAGTGGGTTAGGCAGACTATGTGGTTATCTGTATTATCAATCAGATTATAATAAATGAGAAAATAATGATATGACAAAAGCTGCATAAATACCTTCCTTTAAGTTTTTACTATGTAGCCAAACCTATGCTAAGCATTTTGTGTACGCGATCACAATCTTTACAATAGCTCGGGTATGTTGATATTATACCCATTTTGTAGATGAGAAATATGAGGCTTAAAGGCCTTAAGTGTTTTGCCCAAGGTCACAGTGAGCAGAGGAAGCAGGATATAAATGAGATCTTTCTGGCTCAAAGTTTTCACTCCCATCTGTTCACTCTACACTAAGGTACGGGAACACAGAAAGTGTGATTCATTCTATCTGGATGAGTCAAGAAAGCTTTACAGGGAAGGTGGCATTTAAACTATGTTTTGACAGAGAAGTTGGATAGTGCCAGGATGAAAATGAAGAAAGGAACATAGAAGACAGAAGAAAGAGCAAGAGAAAAGGATAGAAGAGTTCAGGGTTGGTGAAACCTGCAGTATGGCAGGAGCATGGCACCTGAATGAGATCTGTGGGTAAAGAGGCCTGACCTGGATGGGGCTAAAACTAAAAGAAGATGAAAGACATTTGCTGCCATGCTAAGGCATGAATTATGAGCCAGACAGGGATTTTGGAACATAGGAGCTAGTGACCTGATCAAATCGAAGTCTTAGCCAGGTTACACTGGAGGTGTGTAGGGGAGGAAGGGCAGGGAAGCAAGCCTGGAGGCATAGAGATCATTTTGAGAGCTGTTATAAAATACAGGAAAAAGCAGTGAAAAGCTTAATTCCTAATATGAAGTCAAAACATTTTTATATGCAGAGCCAGAAGATTTTAAGCCCTTTTATGAGAAAAACTTTTGATTTCCCTAAGATTGCTAACAATTCAAGCAGTCTAAGTTGAAATGAATTCCATGCCTGGGTTACAGTAAGAGTTAAGCCCAGACTCAGTGTTCTGAATTCTAGAGAGAAGTCCTTCTGGTTTCTTCTGAATTCAACACAGAAAACGAAAAATAAAAATAAAAAACCAAAAATCAATGATCCCACTAGTGAGGCCAGGGTACAATAAGTCAACATTGATTTATTATTTGAAAATTAATTTTTTTAAAGATTTTTTTTTTTATTGGGGAATTGGGGGAGGAAACAGCATTGGGGAATCGGGGAAGGGGAACAGACAAGTTGCTATCCTTTTGTTCTTCAGTCTAGATGTAGAGGACTCTGCTTCACTGGCCCATGTTGGTATTGTGATCATTGTGCTCTTTCCGGCTGAGGCAGATGAGTCACTGGCCATTGGACAGCCGCTCACCACTACTCACGGCAGTCACGTTGGCTGCCAGCCACTCATGGTAGCTTATGGCAGCCCACTGCAATCCCACTGCAGCCCACTGCAGCCTACACCATCGCCGGCAACTCGTGGCAGCCCAGCTCCAGGTAAAGCTGTTGTTCACCATCTTAGCTGTAGAGGACGCAGCATCACTGGCCCATGTGGGATCTGAACCAGTGGCCCCGCTGCTCAGAGCTGGTGCTCCCAAGCCAACTCTTAGCCACTGAGCCACTTGGCCTACCCCGAAAAATAATGTTTTAATTCCTACAGAGTGCCAGGCATTTCTTTACTCAAGGAGCCACATTGAGCACCTACTAGAGATCAAACACTGTGATAAGCATTAGAGATAGACTGGTGAACATTACAGACATGGGATCTGCTTCCAGAGCGCTTATTATCTAACAGATTTGGGGTGTGGTAGGAAAGTGCCCCAGCTTTAACTGAGAAAAATCATACCAAAATTTAAAAGAAACCCAGGGCCAAAATTTCCTTTGGGTGAGATTTTTTCCCGAGCAGATCTACGTTTGCATGCATATCTCAAATGTTTCCTACTCTTTTGTGTGCCAACCATTGCTATCTTCCTCTGGTTTACTATTTCCTTCAGGTTTTTATCCAGATGTTTGGGGCCCATTACTTTACTATGTAACCCATATCTTGCTCCACATAATTTAGGCTATTAACTCCGATGAGCTGGCTAACCTGGTCACAGGATTGTCTTGTAAACTGGAACTCCCTTACCCTCCCTCAACATCGCCTCTTGCTTTTTAGTACTAGACATTTAACCTTGATGGTCTTCTTCAGACTCATACGGTTTTCCTTAAATGACACTGGAGCTCAGGATCCTGAACCTTGAAAGTTAAAATATGCCTGGTAATTATATCTTGTATGGCTATTTTTGAGAAAACTTAATGGATTCTATCCATCTAAAATGTGGTGATCCTAAAATGTGTTCAGAATGAGTGGTTAATAAAGCCAAATTTTGTGGCAGGAGGAAGTCCGCACAATTCTCACATGTTTATTCCACGTCTTTGAAGTTCTTTTACAAAGCAGGGAATCATTGCTTTCTTAGTGAGTAAGCTAGGAAGTGTCAGTAAACAAAATGAAGCCTGGAACTGGGGTGAGAAGTTTGGGTGAAAACGATACATTCAATCATAAGTATCGGTGGAACATTTCACAGAACTGGTCATTAGGAGGTTTTTTCATTTCCGGAGAGGTCAGTGATGGAATTGAGAAAATGGAGAAGCTGATTTGTTCACTTGAATGTGTAGCTCCCTCAGCCAAGACCTCTACTAATTGGCACCAATCTGCTTGGGATTGGAGCAGCTTCTCTTCCAGTGAAGGTAGACCGTCATAGAGGGGCCATCTGCTCCATTTCCTCGGCAGTGGCACTTGTTCAGTTCTTACCTTAGAACCTGTTCCTCTTGATGAGATAAACAATATGTTTGAAGCACCAGAGATGCTGTGCAGCTTAGCAGAGAAATGGTGTTTTATGAAGTGTCATCCTGTGCAGCCATCTGGAGAGAATCACACTTGACCATCCTTGGGGAGTATTCCATTTATCCCAGAGTTCTGGTTCCACCCATGGAAAACTGTCCATTTTTCCTTGGTTTAAAGGGAGCAGATTCCACTGCCTTTTTTCTTAAATGGAGGAAGGTTTTTCCATTACACAGTGATTCATGGATAAAAGTCAGAATTACTGCAGATGAATTATTTAATGGGAATATAACATCTAAAATGATAATGCCTTATATCCTAACAAGAGTTCCTTGAAAACCTATTTCTTGCCTCCTGTAAACTCATTAGAACTATAAATTACCCAACCACAAGATGAGCTAGAAATTGTGTCAGGGTAGATAACGAAGTTATAAAAACTTTTACTTATATTAGTCAATAGCACATAATTTACATTTTAAAATTTCAATTCAAAATGATGTAATGAGACAAAGACAATATTTAACACTGACAATATATCATTTCATTTAAAAAATTATTAATTTTTTTCAGTTACAGTTGACACTCAATATTATTTTATATTAGTTTCAGGTGCACAGCATAGTTATTATATATTTACATAGTTTATGCAGTGATCCCCTGATAAATCTATATAAATCTATATAAATCTATATATAAAACCCACCTGGCACTATATATAGTTATTGTAGTATTATTGATTATATTGTCTATGCTGTACTTTACATTCCCATGACTATTTTGTAACTACCGATTTGTATTTCTTTTTTTTTGTTTGTTTTTTAAAGATTTTATTGGGGAATTGGCAGAGGGGAACAACGTTGGGGAATCGGGGAAGGGGAACAGACAAGTTGCTGTCTTTTTGTTCTTCAGTTTAGTTGCGGAGGATGTTGCTTCACTGTTGGTATCATCATTGCGCTCTTCCCGGATGAGGCAGATCGGTCGCTGGCCTCTGGATGTCGCTCACCGCGGCTATTGGCAGCTCATGCTGGCTGCCAGCCGCTCATGCTGGCTGCGGGCCACTCACTGTAGCCTATGGCAGCCCACTGCAGCAGGGGCTGCAGCCCACACCATCACCGGGGCTCGCACAGCCCAGCTCCAGGTGGAGCTGTTGTTAACTGTAGAGGGCAGTGTCACTGACCCTCATGTGGGATCCGAACCGGGGCCGCTGGCATCCCAAAACCAGCGCTTAACCAATGCGCCACTCGGCCGGCCCCCGATTTGTATTTCTTAATCTCTTTTTATCTTATCACATTGACCCGTCTCCCATCTGGTAACCATCAGTTTGTTCTCTGTATCTATGAGCCTGTGTCTGTTTTGTTTGTTCATTTATTTTTGTTTTTGTTTTTTGTTTTTTGTTTTTTGGTTTTTTTAGCTGAGCCATCATGCCACCTGTTGGCAGCTCAGCAGCAGCTCAGCTCGAGCTGGGCATCGAACTGCTGTTGCTCAGAGCTCAGCTTGCACTCTTGAGCGAGCTCTTAACCAACTGAGCCACTCGGCTGGCCCTTATTTTGTTCTTTACATTCCACATATAAGTGAGATTGTATGGCATTTGTCTTGACTTATTTCACTTAGCATAATACCCTCTAGGTCCGTCCCATATCATGTCATTTTAATTCACTTCTGTATATGTTTATTTTTAAAACAGATATTTTTTTCACATAACCAAAATTCCGTTAGTGTACCTAACAAAATTAGGAATAATTCCCTAATAATTTAGAATACCCAGTCCATATAGGAATTTTTTCAGTGGTATCAAAATATGTTTGCTTTCTTTAGAGTTGCTTTCTCATATAAGGTCCATTCATTGTATGTGACTGCTGTCTCTTAAGCATCTTCTTGAGTATTAGTTTAGAACAGTCTTCCCTTACCTTTTTTTCTCACATGCCATTGACTTGCTGAAGAAATTGCCCCAGCTGTCTTGTAGAATCTTTTATAATCTGGATTTGCTTCTTGTGGCATAATTTTACTTGCTCCTGCATGTTCTACATTATTGCAGAAATAATGTAAATATAAAGGCATGATCAGACTACATTAAATTTTTTCCTAAACCTCATAGATGATACTCTGTACTTCATATGGACACCTGGAGGCAAATAATATTTGATTTCTGATGTTCGGTAATGCTGAATGATTACTGATCACTTCAACTCATCATTTTAATGCATGTTTATGTCAATTGTTTGGAAACGTTTTTCACTGGACCTTGCAAAATGGTGAGTTTCTGATTCTACATTCCTCGTGCATTTGTTAGCTATAATTATTCTACATAGAAAAATTGCCATTCATCCACTAGGTCAAAAGGGTATGATCAATGGTGGACTTGGTTTCAATCTGTTCCCAAAGAACTTTCTTCCTTTTAGTGGGGAGTGGAAATTGGAGACACAGTTTGTTCTAAGGGTGCTCATTATTCTGACTTGCCACTGCTTCCAGGTCTTTTTAGTAGACAAAACTTGTCAATATGTATTTTCAAAACAAGAGAGATGAAATCATTTTGCATTAATATTTCTAATTCAACTTTAAGATATAGAGTTTTTCACTTCTTGGACTTCTTTCTTTCAAACCCAAAATCCTTGTTCTCATTGACATTAACACAAATACTTACTCTATCCTACAACATCCTATAATAGTTTTAAAATAGAAATACTAATATTCATACTTAAATTAAGTCTACAGAATATAGTTTAGAATCTCCATTTCCCTAATTATGAACGAGAAGTGAGCATTATTCACACACACACGCACAGATGCATCATAAGTTCTTTTTCATTGCTCTCTTCATATCACTTGCCATTTTTGTATTTGATACTTGATAATTTCTTCTTAATTATGAGTGCTTTAAATATTAGAGATATCAAAACTCTCAGTTTATCATTTATTCGTTTTTGAAATGAACATAACCTTAAGATTTTGTTGTCTTTATAATTAACGAAATAATGGAGCTCAGACTTGGATAACTTGGCCCTTTCTCATCGTATCTCCTCCCAGTTCAAAACGTTTGCATCTCTTAATAGCCAGCATTATCTTAGAGCTGCTGTTGGGTTGACCACATTTAAGTCTCAGCACAATCATCTTGGTAGTTTTAGCTTTTTTTCCAGAAATTAGCTTAGTCTGCTCACCATAACCATTCTGCTTCCTGTCATCATGCCTCTTTCTAGGCATACCAAGAATCCTTGCCTATCTTGTACTGCATCACTTTGTGGGGTTGGTGCTTGCCACACTCCTTATAGAAAGTCTCCTAGGTTTTAGGAACATTCATCACGTTTGTGGGAACACTATAGGCATGGAGAGAAGTTTTGTTTGTTTATTTATTTATTTATTTATTTTACTCTGTATATTGTGTTTTATAATGCAAAATTTTTGTTTTTAATTTTTATGTAGTCAAATGTATCAAGTTGTTCCTGTATCACTTCTAGATTTTGAATCAGATGGAACTTTTACCCCTGGCTTATAAAGGAATCCGTCCATGTTTTTTCCTACTATGAGGTTTCTTATGCTGATCCACTGGGTATTCATACAGGTGTATAGTGTAAATAACAGATTTCATTTTATCTTTTTCCATATAGCTCCTCAGTTGGCAAAACACTGTTCATTAAAAACTCTATTTTAGGCCTCCATTTCTGGATAGGTTGGACTAGCTTGCATCTTGATAATACAAAATAGAAACCGTAGAATATAACTGATGATAATAATAATACAAAATAAGTTGTTTGTAGGTATTGCTGAGTTATCATGTTCTTCAGGACTTGAAGAACCCAGTCACTGGAGAGCAGCGAAATGCATTGAGATGAACCACATATTCGTTGCCATCCTTACCCTTGAAGAATTTTACTGATGTGTCAGTGTCCAGGGCTGAGAGGCTGAGAAGCCAAGCATAAAGCAGACTAAAACGTTGAGAAGATCTTGAGTTCACAATTTGATGAGTTGTGACAAATGTATTCTGTCTTGTAACCAACACTCAAACAAGATATAAAATATTTGGTCACCCTGGAAAATTCATTTGTGCCTCTTTTCAGTCAATACTCTGAAGAAGAAACTACTGTTACGACTTCTTTCACCATTGCTTAAGTTTTATCTCTCTGGGGATGGAATCATATAACATGTACTCATTTGTATCTTATTTTGTTAAACATAATGTTTTAGATATTCATCCATGTTGTTTGTATCAGTACCCATTTTGGTTTTAAATTGGGTAGTTTACTTTTGGACAGTGGATCTCTATCCTAAACTATAGCCGCTGTGGCTTGGGTCACAGGTACTTTGTATCCTTGCCTCATCTGTTTACCTTCCCATTGGGGTTAGACTTCTTCTCTGTTCTTTGCGCCTCCACTTGGCCTTATGAAGGCTTCTCCCGAGATACTATAGTCTTTGTGGACCAACACTTTGGCTTAACTGTCGTTTATTTCCAGGTTTAACACAGTCTCTATTCCATGGTAGATGGCCAGTATATGAAAGACTTGACTAGAATCCTGCTTTTAATGGGTTGATCACCTGTAACTATGACACTGCCATTCGGCAGTCGATCGCCTTTGAACCACCCCTCCTCCCGTGCTTTGAACAAACCCTCAAATGTGTTGTCTTGGTGTGCTCTATTGAATCACTGCCTAACATTGTGAGTGGCAATCCAAGCACTGAGTCAGTTAAGTAAAACTGCAAACTGAATAGCATACTACTTGGCATTGATTAGTTGTTCAATAAAGTGGAGGGAGAGAAAGACATGGGAAACTCAATCTCAGTCCACCAATCATTGAAGCCACAGAGGTTTCACTATGTCCTGCAGCCAAGCCTGGTCAAATTATAAAATTGTTCTTATTGTTTCATAAATATAGGAGATTTGTTTTCCTTTAATTGTGTTTGCCATTTTAAAAAATTCATGCTATTTTATATACTCTTTTTCTATCTTACTTTCTATCAGAAAGTAAGTACCTTGCAGCAAATAACTATGCCTTCCAGTACTTTTTTCACTTGCCATAGGACCAAGCTATAGTTTTTTGTTTTTGTTTTTGTTTTTGAGGGCAGTGTCATTGGCCCTCATATGTGGAACCCGAACCAGGGCCGCTGGCTTCCCAAGCCAGCACTTAACCACTACGCCACTCGGCGGGCCCTCAAGCTATAGTTTTATACATCCTGGACACTCAAACATGGAGAGAAGGGTTGATAATGAGTGCAGAGCAGAATAACGAATAGATCTAATCCCTGAGGTACTCGATAACATACAATGCTATATAAAAGCTTATAATAACTGTCACTCATGATAGCAGAGCAAAAGACACAAAAAGATAAAAATCAAAGAGAACACCTGGATAAAAAGTGAAAGGAAGCAATAGAAGAGAAACTTAACCATAAGAATGTTCTTTAACTGTAAATTTCCAAACTCAAGGGAAAGGTGTAGAAAAATATGATAGGTTCCACTTACAAGGAACTCAGTTTTCTTAGCAAGTGGAATTTTTGTTTCTTATTTTCCTCTGGGAATGTGTGGATGAGAGTTAATTAATGTGGTAAAATTTTGCAGTACCTTTGAAAATTGTAACCTCTAAGAGACCCAAATTGCACTACAACTGTGTAATTTGGGTGATGATATAAGAGTGGGTAAAGAAGACCCAGACCTACCAGACCTGTTCCCTTTGAGGTTTCAGGTCCCAGACTTAAGATTATATAACTGGAGGGCTGGCCGAGTGGCGCATTGGTTAAGCGCTGGTTTGGGGATGCCAGCGGCCCTGGTTCAGATCCCACATATGAGGGCCAGTGACGCTGCCCTCTACAGCTAACAACAGCTCCACCTGCAGCTGGGCTGTGCAAGCCCTGGAGACTGTGTGGGCTGCAGCCCCTGCTGCAGTGGGCTGCCATAGGCTACAGTGAGTGGCCAGCAGCCAGCGTGAGCAGCTGGCAGCCAGTGTGAGCTGCCAATAGCCATGGTGAGCAGCCATCCAGAGGCCGGTGACCCATTTGCCTCATCCAGGAAGAGCGCAATGATGATACCAACAGTGAAGCAACATCCTCCGCCACTAGACTGAAGAACAAAAAGATAGCAACTTGTCTGTTTCCCTTCCCCGATTCCCCAACGCTGTTCCCCTCCCCCAATTCCCCAATAAAATCTTAAAAAAAAAAAAAAGATTATATAACTGGAAAAGGAATACAATAGAGGAAGATAAATACTGCAGATTTACAACTGATGATTGTCAGCCCAATTGCATTGGTTTGTGCATAAACCTCACCCGTTCCACTACTGGGGCGGGCAACTTTCAAATTTGCATTATAAGTTGAATTCCACAGTCTCTAAGTCTCCATCCATTTCATTATTTTTTTATTTTTTTTCTTTGAGGGCAGTATCACTGGCCCTCATATGTGGGACCGAACTGGGGCCGCTGGCTTCCCAAGCCAGCGCTTAACCACTGCGCCACTCGGCCTGCCCACATTATTCTTTTTAATCTCTCATGTTTTCAGAAGCTGTTCAAATAACTATTGCTGAGTAATAAACTACCCCAAACTTAATAGGGTAATACAACTCTTCTGTAATGCTCATAAATTCTGTGGATCAGAGAAAGTACTACAACTACAGGAATGGCTTGTCTCTGCTCTACAATATCTCAGGCTTCATATCACCTGGGGTGAGTAATACAGTGGGAACAAATATCTGGAGGCTTGGGTATTTGCATGTCTGATGCCTGGGCTGGGGTGACTCAAAACTGGGCTTGGCTAGGAATGTCTCTTCAGCCTCTCTCAGCATGATGGTTGGGTTCTGAGAGGGAGTCTTGAGACCAAGCATTGCAAGAAAGCTAGGCAGAAAGAAGTTCCATGGCCTTTCTGGCCCAACCTCACAAGTTTCACATCTTCACTACTGCCATATTCTATCTTCAGAGCAGCCATAAGGACCTTAAGATCCTAGGGGAGGAAGAGGACACGGAACCCACCTAGATGGGAGAAGTGTCAAAGAGCCTGCAGCCATAAAAAAAATAAATAACCACCACATCTGTACATTAAAAAACAAATAGTGATGCTATTTTTATTAGGCAACACTTTCCAGACTTGCTCAGAAGAAAGGTTACGCATTTGTTCCAGGCCATTTGGCTTTTAATAGTAATAAGCCCTGGCTAATAGGATTCTGGGTTAGAGTCTGCCAATGAAGCATTTACATGGTATTTGGAAGCTGGAAGAGAGGCCATTTTTATCACCTGGCAACCGTGGGCAGATCGCACATCTCTGCCTCAGAACTGGTCAGCTGAGTTCGTTAGTGGCAGTTTCCTTAAATGCCTACAGCTCCCTAATTTCCTAAACCCCAGCATTTTTCCCCCATCTCTGTCCCCCAGCCCTTCCATCAGTTCTGTGAGCACCAATTCCCTGCATTAAGTTCCTTCTTATTTGAATACCTATAGAAATTTCCCTGTTTTCACAATAAACCTTTTAAACTATGTACCTCATTTACATATTTACATTACATTGGATCAGGGAATTCTTTTGCAGATAGTTTCTAATGCTGGGACATATTCCATATGGTTATTGGAAAAAAATGCTTTTATTATATGGTGATAGCTAATTTTATTTACTCAATATATATTTAAGTTCTCCCAATAATTTAAAATAGGTAGAAAAATAATTTTTGCAATCAAGTTATTATTAATTTGCATCTGAGATATTTTTAATAATAAATAAAGGAAGAGAAGAAAGCATACTCTGACAATACTCCATTTGGGAGTAAAATGCCATGAATACAAGGAAAGCCTATATAATTTAATAAACCTCAAAGGGATATGAACAATACTACTCGTGGAATTCTGATATTTTAAAAGACATTTGAAATAACAAAGAAGAAAATGCACTATAATTTAGCTTATTTTGTATTTTTTTGGTATCCTCTTCTAGTTTTAAGTTTTTATCAGAGTGTCTGTCTACATTGCTCTTAGGAACGTAAATATCTATGACACTACTCATCTATATTTATGGAACAGAAAGTGGTAATGAGATATTTCATGTATTTCATCAATAAATTTATATTTAATATAAAATGCAAGAACACTACTAAATCTATGGAAGTCAAAGATAGAAAAGGCACTGTCTTTGCTCCTAAAAATCACGTTATTATCGCAGTAATTTCAAAGAAAATAAGAACAGGATTTTAAAAGGTTATAGTCAAGCTTGAATGTAACTGAGATTGGGGCAATAAAAAAGATAATTTGGGGCAAACTTTCATGAAGGAAGTTCCCAAAGGTAACACATTATTCTTGATCCTCTTTGTATATTTAGACTCTCCCTACCTACACACACACAGAGTCAAGATGGTTGAAATTTTTGTAACTTGGTGTTTGCCAGGCAAATATCCCTTTGCTAGTTGAGACTGTTGGAATTAAATTCAGGAATTCTGCTTTGGTAAATATTAGGCCTTGAATACTTTGCACTTTGATGTCAGCTTACAAATAAATCTGATCCCAGAGCCTAGAAAGGAGGAGTGTGTGTGTGTGCGTGTGTGTGTGTATGTGTGTGTGTGTGTGTGTACATGAGTGATATCTGTTAGTGTGTTGGCTGTACTGTGTCACCTGCCCACTGGTGAGAACACAGGGTTATTATTGGAAGTGGGTCGCCTAGACCACTTGGGTGCATTTTGCTGCTTGACCACATTCTTTTTTTTTTTTTTTTATTAGTTTCAGGTGTACAACACAATGCAATAGTTATACTCTTTACCCCCCAAAGTGAAAACCCCCCTCCCCCAGTTCGCCACCCCACTCCCCCCCATATCGTACATATCCATCACAACTCCCCTGACTCCCCTCCACAGTATACTCCACATCCCGTGACCATCCACATATTCAGTTGCAGTTGGCACCATATTCTTAGTCTCTGCTAATTACTGTGCTAATGAATGCTTTTGATTACTGAAAGGATTGAACTAAGGTTGGGAAAATTCTACATTGCTCTGAAACAAATTCCAAATTCATGCTTGTGGATTGGTGGAATGATATTTGCCTCATAGGACAATATAAACAAACATAAATTCCTGGAGCAAAGTGTCTGTGTCCAATGATCTGTCATGCATTCTGGGTAAAATATGACTTGCATACACCTATGGATCCCTTAAGGAGCTTAGAGATTTACATAGAGAGATAAAATGTAAGTAATGAATACAATAAAATTATAGGGGACCTGATCAGTCTTCATAAAGCAGATTGGAGGAATAAAGTAAAGACTGTGGTGGCTATTGCTTCAGGAAAGCCTTAAGCAGAGAAAGGGACACAAAATATGCTTTGGAAAATGAATACATTTTCAGGGTGAAATAGGGGGAAAGGAATTGTACTCAGAGGGAACAGCATGTGCAAGGGCACAGAGCCATTTGGGAACCTGGTTGCTTGTTAGAGATTGAATATATTGAGTAAACAGGCTCAGAGAGAAGCTCCAGTAAAAAGAAGGGACCCAGAGAAGGAAAAGGCCAGACATGGAAAAGCCTGTCTGCTTGCCTCAGAATTTCATTTTGTGTAGAAAGGGGAGTCAGGAAGGATTTGAATCATCATCATATTGCAAGACCAAAGTTAGAAAAGATCACTCTGACTGCATAATGGAGAATGCATTAGAAGTCTACTGAGGGACAACTTGAGAGAACTTGAATATAGTTGACACAAAAGTGGCGAAAACTGTCGTCTTAAAAGCCACATGTGGATGGGGCTGCCTTCCCGGACTTCCCCAACACTCTTTACCTGTCATTGTGTGTGTTGGGAGCAGGGATGGGGGAGAGAGGAGTGTCCACAGAGAAAGTGAATTAGGCATGGTGCAAGAGCTGTAGCTATTTCTCTGTAAACATAAGTCCATAATTCAGACCCCTATCTCTGCCTCTTCCTACACAGAGACGATTAGTGTGATGAGAACAGGGAGGAGGAAGAAGGAAGTATTTAAAAATAAAGCCAAGACTGAAATAGTCAAACATAAATTACACAAGCACAGTAACCCCCTATTTGACAATTCTTATAAGACAACAAAAGGCTATAATGTTTATAGACTCAAGGCTACCAAAAGACTGGAAATCAACAAATGAAGTAGGATTGGGAGTGTGTGTTTTGGGGGGAGTGAGGCAGGGAAGGCAGGGGCGGGGGGCTGGGGGGCAGGAATTTGCAGCTAAGAAAGCAAAGCCTAATGTAAGGATGCCAGCTGAGGTAGGTCGATCTAACATAAATGGTGATGTCTTGAAGAAAGATAGTTTTTAAGCAATCATCTGAAAGACAGGAGAGTTTTTAAAAGAACAGATAATTAGAAATATATTATGCTTGCTAGCTGGAAATATTGCATTGATTCCCCTTAATAAAATGTTAATGTACTCTTCAGAAGAGTTCTTGCCTTAAAATTTTGGGGACATGTTAGATTTTGTGAAGAAGTCAAGACTTTTGCAAATTTATCAAATATTAGCAATGTAAAACAACTCAGAACTTAACCTTTAAATATGCCAATACAGTAAGTCCCCGACTTACAAACAAGTTCCATTCAGGGAGAACGTTCATAAATCGGATTTGTCCGTAAGTCTGACAAAGTGAGTCTTACACACCTTTGCACTTCCTAGCAGTCCCCTCCACATCTCCACTGCTTTTCCTCTTGTTTCCCGACTTCCTGGGCTCTGATTGAGCACTGTACTACTGTCCACTATCACGCTGTACAGTAAGCACGCTGTAGCACAAATTGTGACAATGTCCGGCGGACATGTGAGCTACTTCTGCAATTTGTTCGCATCTACGAATGTTCTTAATGCGAGGTCATATCTGTGCAAGTTTGCAACTTGAATGTTCTTAAATCGGGGACTTACTGTATCAATCTTAAACAAAAAATTGAAAATTGATGAATTCAAAGACAATTTCATTCAGAAGTACCAATGAAATTAATAGAAAAATCATTTGTGTGCATGTGTATGTGTAATTTTATGGTAATTGAAGTTGAAAATAAGACAAAAATCCCAGATGCCCAGTTGTAAGCTAAGGAATTCCCAGGAATATAACTGAATTGAGCATTTAACCCTGGTTACCATATACCTTTATGAGTCTCTAAAAGTCTGAGGTTGGGGCCCAAAAAACTATTTCCAGGAACTTGAATGTTTATATTTTTTAGACAAGAGCTGTTCCAGGAGATAAGCTACACTAAACAGACTCATGAGAGTGATGAACAAACTAGAATAATGCATAAATTTATAATGAGAAATTTAGCTTCCACCATATTGGTATACTTGTGTCAGCTGATCTGCTTGGTGTGGGAAAAGCTATGTAGGAAGGCAGCCTTTAATCAGAAGATTTCTAGGTAACTGGAATAGAAAAAAACAGAATAAGTGGCATAATCCAAATAGCAGGAACCTTAAGGATAGGGTATCTTGGAATTCTCAAGCAATAAAATTGTACCCAAAACACCAAACCACGCTTGCTGGCTCTTGAGGGTATGCTCTTATCTGAATGAAGTAAGAACATGTTTATAAATGTCCCCCCTTGTGTTCTCTTTCTGGGCCCTGTCCAAGCTACATTCCTTTCTAGTTTTGGCAAATGTTGAAGGAAGAATAGGAAAACTAAATTATTTTTAATAGTTTAATACTAGAGAAAGGAGACAGCTAGGGCTAGAGCTAAGCTTTAGAAATGTAAGGAAATTACAACTTTGACAGTTTTGACCTGAAGTGAGAATGATGAATCGAGTCTCCAGGGACAAGCATCAGAGATGCTGAGATTGCTTACAGCTGAGGCCAACCAGATTTCTGAGGGCAGGCAGCTGTGATGTCAGTGGTTTTGACCTGAAGCCATAGAGATAGGTGTGGGGCAAAGTCTTGTTTTACTGGAGAGCAAACAAGAAACTCGAGGGTTAAAAGAAGATGAGAAGGTGGCATAACATCCTGTTATACTTGAAAAAATCTTGAGTAGGTAAGCATCCACGAGGTTTGGGTAAAAGCTGCTTTTAATTGTGAACCATCTAGACTATTTCTAAAAGTCCTTAATTTCCATGCACTGATCTCCCTTGAGGAAGGAACAAATTTGGGTAGGAACTGGGAAGTCAATGGCTGAACATTTTAGGAGTGACCAGTAGTCTAGTACACCCAAGTCTGGAGTTCACAGAAAACTCACGGGTGAGGTTATCTAGTGTGGAGATCTCTCTGTGCTGAGCCTTGGGAAAAGAAGCTGCATGAAGCATTTGTGTACCCATTTGAAAACTGTGTTTTTGTTTAATGTGGATCTGTGGGACTTGTAAATGCTGAGCCCTGTTGGCTATCAGAGGCTATTGATTTGAGGGCCTGTCCTTTGGATGGCAGCTACAAAAGTTGGGGTGCTAGCTGCATGGACAAGCTCCTTTCAGGGAGAAGCTGAAAAATTGATTTTATTGTTGTAGCTAGCCAGAAGGAGAATTAGAATAGATATTAATGGTATAGAGATAAAAGCACATTGCCCATATTTCCACAAAGTGGATAAGTACATTTTTGGTTTGTTATTTCAGTGTGGGGGTATTCAATGATTTTTCCTTCTGTTTCTTCTTTTTTTGTGTTATATATTTCAGTTCTGGATTTTTTTTTTCAGTGGTTACCATTAAGTTTATGTAAAAGAAAGTTTTATATTTACAGTAGTCCTTTTTCTTCAGCATGCCTCTAATCTCCATTCTCCTTTGCAGGTTCAGACCTTTACCCTCTCCCATTTTATGTTTTGTTGTCACAAGTAATCCCTACTTATGCTGTGAGTTGATTTCTGAGTTGCAGTAGCAATTGTCTTTTTCCTCCTTTTATTTTTAAAAAGATTTTATTGGGGAATTGGGGAAGGGAACAATGTTGGGGAGTTGGGGAAGGGGATCATTGTACTTTTCCAGGACCCATCA
Source organism: Aselliscus stoliczkanus (assembly GCA_033961575.1). Classification (NCBI taxonomy): domain Eukaryota; kingdom Metazoa; phylum Chordata; class Mammalia; order Chiroptera; family Hipposideridae; genus Aselliscus; species Aselliscus stoliczkanus. Next base: position 182,846,300 of record CM066728.1, read on the forward strand.
GCTCCAAGTCAAGTTGTCCTTCAATGTTAGTTGTGGAGGCTGTAAGCTCAGCTCCAAGTCCAGTTGCTGCTTTCAATCTAGTTGCGGGGGGCGCAGCCCATCATCCGAGTCCAACTGGCAACCTTGTTGTTAAGAGCACGCACTCTAACCAACTAGCCATCCAGCCGCCCATTAGCGGCTCAGGGCAGCTCAACTCAAGGTGCCATGTTGAATCAGTTGCCAAGGCTGAGGTGGGGGGCGGGGGACATCGCCCACAATGCCACGCGGGAGTTGAACCAACAACCTTGCTGTTAAGAGCTCCTGCTCTCACCAGCCAAGCCATCCTGCCCACTGTTGGCAGCTCAGAGGCAGCTCAGCTCAGGGGCAGCTCACTGGCCCATGTGGAAATCCAACCAGCAACCTTGTTGCTCAGAGCTCCAACCAACTGGGCCATCTGGAGGGTCCACCTTTTTTTTTTTTTAAATTAATGTTTGTAACCCCATTCTGGAAGCTATTGTTTCTCTATTAATGGGATCATAATTGATCATGGTTCCCATTACAGGACCGTGAAGAACTCACGCTCAACACCAACCACATGGGGCACTCAGATGTGGGAGATGAGCTACAGCATCAAGGAAACAACATGAGGACCGATCAGTGGAAAATATTCTTCAGAGAATGTTGAAGGAAGCAAAGGCTTCCTAGAAATGCAATTATTAAAGCTAGTACTTAAATTTAACTCTGAACAGGTTTCATAGGCTATGAATAAGTATTGTGATTAAAGAAAGCATTTTTTTCAGCTGTGGCTGGTATGAATAAACACAGCATGGTGCGGGCCCACAAAAGAGGTTTAGCAGGGCCTGCATGTTGCAAGGAGAGGAAACCATGCTGGATTAGAACTAAAACTACTTTTTAACGCCCTGGCAGAGGGTTTTCAGTAACTTTTTAGTGGAGAGAACCTGAATGTGTATTCCAGACCTCCCGCTATAATAATTGCATGTGAGTTTGCTCAAGTTAGCTATACAATAAATAGCATATAGCGTTCGCTCCATGGTGTAGGTAAGGCATTTTTAACAAATTCTTTCATCATTTTCATAAAGTCTTAGTTAGCAACAACAATAAGACAAACAATAGCAACAACCACACCTCTGTTATTGATATAGACGGAAATTGGGACAGAGCAAACCTGACTGAGGATTGAAATCAAGGCTCTGGATCCGAGTGGGATCAACTATTAATAGATAGGCCATAACAGCTACAGAATGCTGCTGTTTTTTACTCAGCTTATTTCTCTTGCAGAGTGATGCACATTGAAAAGATGGGGATATTAGAAGTAACAATTGTCCCAGCAATTGTCGGGGACCTGTGAAGGTAGATGGAAGGACTGACATAGATTAGGGCTAAGACACAGAAAGTAAGTGGGGTGAAGGTGAGTCTGCTATGTTGGGCATACATGATAATGGCTATATTGCCTTTCAGACAGTTTCCAGGGCTCACCCTATACACTAGTGGGTAAATTCATGCCTCCAGCCTCAAAACATCAGCTTTGGAATTGTTTTTAGATCTCACCTGGTGTGTCAGCTGCTGGGTCTGGCTCCCATTGGCTTAGAGTCTATTGTTCATGAAAGCCAGAGTGACCACTGTCAGGAGGCCCTTAAAAAAAAAAAAAATTAATTCCAGACCTTCCCGGTTTGGTGAGCTTGAGATATGGATTCAGGTGCTGATTTTAAAATCCTCAGATATTACAGCTAGGCAGGGCTGGAAGCCTTGGTCTGACAGCAGATGTGGGCATTCTGTAAAGTCTGTCAGATGATTGCTGGTGATAGAATAGGATAAGTACTTGAGAACTGATTTACTTGTGCTTGCAAGGGCTTAAAGCCTTCTTATTTATTATTAACTGTACTCTAGAAAACCTTTTGTTTATAAATCATTGAAATTAGTTTTTCCTCCCAAGGGCTGCTGAATTAACTCACAAACTATGGAGGAAAGTGCAGCTGAAACAGGGTAAAAGGCTGCCCATGGTTATGTGGCAAGGCTGTGAGGCAGAGCTTATGAAAACAGAAATCCCTGGGGTCCTCTCAGCCCACTGAGTCACCGAGCTGTTGAGAATCACTGCACTGCTCCCTCCAGCTAGGTTTGTGATTCTTAAAGCGACTTTCGCCACAGGCAGTTTACGGATTATCTATTTGGTGTTCACAACTATAAATAATCTCTTGGCAAAATGTATTTGAGCTGCAGAGTAAGTAACAGAGTTAAAATGTCTTCATTTGACTCTTGAGTCTGGTAAAAACTTTTTTTTTAAAGCCTCCCTATACTCGATGTACAACTTCTCTGGAGGCCTGTCAGACCTCGAGAATATTCAAGAAAAGATGGTTTGTATTTGAGTGAAAATATATTCATTTCTGGCCTTGGCTGACTAGAATAATGGTCTGAGCAATGTAAGCATGAGACAGTGAATTAAGACACTGCTCCACATCTGAATCCCACTCTGACAACCCACCTCCACAAACTCATATGTCTTTTGACTTACAAAAAATAAGTAAATCAGTAAAGCTATTGAAAAAAATATCAGAAAATGTCTTTATTCCTTGAAGGTGTTATCAAATTGTAGAATATAAAGACATATGGAGATTTTTTAAAATCACATAATTAATGACTTTTGAGATGGTGTGTGTGTTTCTGTGGAGCGTGAAGAGATTAAGGCTGCTTTTATTTTTCTTTTAAAGAAATTTTAGTGGGAAACAGTGTGTTTTTCCAGGATCCATCAACTCCAAGTCAAGGAGTTGTTTCAATCTTGTTGTGGAGGGCACAGCTCCGTGGCCCATGTGGGAATCAAACCGACAACCTTGGTGTTATGAGCCTGCGCTCTAACCACCTGAACCACCAACCGCCCCTGATTAAGGCTGCTTTTGACTTTTATCTATTGGTGTAAACTGTTACACTGTTATCTTCTCATATCTGAATAGTCAAGAGGCAATAGTAAATTGAAAACTGGGAGCATGCTTCGTCCAGTGCTGGGAGCCGACAGTCTCCCGGTGTCTGACAAGGCCACATTGAAATAAAGATCCACGCTCAGCACTGGATGTCTGGGGTGTTGCCTTATGGTTGGTCATGTAATATCTCCTGTCTCTATGAACCCATGTGCCTTTCCTCCTATAGGAGACAATATACTCACTACATTTGTGACAAGTTCCTGGGATACCCTGATGATAGCTGGCTGTATAAGTCAATGACGGGGCAAGATTTCCTAAAGAAAAGGAAACTCCCTAAAACAGGCTGCAGCCTGAGGGGACCCCTGAACTGAGATATTGGGGACTCAAGCCCCTTAGCCTATGCAGCTGTGAAAGGTTTCCTTGGAGACCAGGAGACCAAGGTCTCTCGGCCATGAGAGTTCTGATAAGAGACAACTTACTGACCATGAGGTATTTTAATTAAAGCCTTGTTTTAACTCTTTGCTTTATACATTGCTGTAGCAACAAAAACTGAAGCTTTGACTGAGAAACAGATGTTCCCCTCTATTGCAATAATACTCAGCTCTTCGTAGGATAGGAAAAGTCTGAGACTCCTTCTGCTACTAAATTCAAGTATACACCCTGTAACGTAGTCATGGTAACCAGTGTACCCTGGAAAGATACAATTACAAAAAGGTAAAAGCTCTGAGAAAGAGAAAAACATCCTGATCATGTGAAACATAACTTGCAGTTGAGGTAATGGTCAGAAGCCCCTATAAAAGGAGCCAGGCTTGAATAATAAAGTGTGTGTGTGACGCCCCTGTGAACCTTTTTCCGGTGTCTCCCTCCTTCTTTTTCCTCGCGGACGCTGTCCCACCTGAGGGAACCCCTGGTCCTCGCGGGGGCTGGCTCCCCGCAGTCCAGGACTGATTTTTTAAGTATTTATCCTTTGTGTATAGGGCCTTCATGCTTCTTTACTCCTCTCTTTACTTCATCATGCCTCTGTCTGCTCTAAGCCTCCATTTTTAAGTCTAACCTAAGCATGTCTTTATCTAAAACCCTTCTCCTCATATTCCAAAATTGCACTTCCGTTTTTTAAGTCTCTGCTATTAAAATACTCATTACTCTTAGGATATCTCAACTAAAGTTTAGGAGGGAAGTAATTTAAGGCAACCAGTGCATTCTCCATAAAGGACTTCATTGTTAAACTAATCCTCTTAATTCTCTTAAAGTTATTTACCTTTCACAATGGGCTTGTTAACCCAAATGAATCTTGATTTGGTAGAATTTCACACCTGAGAAGAGAGAAAGAGACATTTAGGTAGTACAGAGGAGAGACTTTTGAGCAGTGAGCAGTGAAATACTCTTAACTCCTTGTTTATCGTATGAACTTATACATGAGGTTAGATAACTAAATATTGATCAAATTGTTTAAAATTTTATCATTACTACTCTGCATTGTATTTGATAAATTCAAACAGGTAATTTTGAGATAACATAGATGAAGATTTGTTAAGAGACATCTGTCTTGTTGGTCTTATTCCCAACTCAGAGATGGTCATGCATCTTATAAGGTAGGTTATTTGTTCAGAATCAAGATGTTTGCAAGTGTTCTGCCTTGCTTGATATGGTGCCCTTCTCACCTTGTTTGAAGTTCACACTATAGATCGCTAGTGGGCTATAAAACAAATAGGAATAACCTCTGTTGTTTAGTAGTGGTTTTCTGTCCTCCTGCTGGTATGTGGCTGAGTTGATGACACCCACCACCTGGTGACTTAGATCTATAGGAGTGAGATATAAAATAATTCTAGGCTATGGTTTTCTCACAGTTGGGATAGGATGACAGCAGGTATTCATTGTTCAGAGCTGTCAATTATAGGGAAACGGAAAAAAGGAAGACTGATGGCAAACTTCACTGCTTTCATATTTCCCCCACAGGGACATGCAGATTTGGTCTTACGTGAAATGGGAAACTTCCAGTGTCTAGTACTAAGATTTAAATTCATTATTCACATTCCTTTGAGTTTCTGGAATAACTTAGTAAAGAAAAATACCACTTTGGTTTTTCTAGAACTTGAGAAAAATTATGATGATTATGAGGCCAACAGGCCTCATGGAAGACAGGCAATAGAATAATTTAAGATTATCTTAACGTTATATATGTTAGATTGAAGACATATATGGATCACAGAAATCACTCCCTAAATTAGCTTTACTTAAATATGTTAGCCTCCAGCCAACATTATTACTCAAGAGGGTGTGGTATGAAGGAAAATATTGATGAGAGAGACAAGAGGAGTCAATGACTTTGACATTCATTGGAGCACGTGTATCCTAGCAGGTACCCATCCAGGTTCTCCTTATGAGCTCGTGGCACTTATCCGTGTTTACTTCTTGCCTATAAGGACTGGGTGTTCCTTATCATTTTGGCAGCAATTATACACTCTGTATTCTACCTTATAGGCAATAATAATAGATCACTAAACTGGTTTAAACTTTAGTTATCTACTCAAGAAGCAATAAATCATCAGAGGCAATAAGGCAGTACAGGTTGTCAATAGTTAACTATGTTTAGTAAATGAAGGAAATTAAAGACCCCAAATAGCTTAAGCCTAGATTGCAGAGAAGTTCATAGTTGCCTGATCCTGACGAAAATAGGGAAAATAATTTTAATTGGTACAGATGTGAATTCAAACCCCAGCAGCTTTCAGGCAGTAGTCCAGGACAGGCTTCCTAAAATATCTCTGCTGTCTGTCCTATGCTTTGCTGTGGTACAGATGGCTCCAGGAAGACTAGCTTCATCCTGCAAGAAATACTCTTCCACAGCTCGAGCTTTCTTGAAAATATGCTCATGCCTGGTGGTCACTGGAAAAGTTTTGCAAGCTTGCTCTACCAAACGAGGAAGCATAAGCCACTTCAACTGTCACATCTACCTCCCCCTGGCTCTCCAGGATCCTCTCTTAACTGAATGGCATTCTCTGGAGCAGGGACAGAAACGGCCAATTTGCAAGGAACGGGATGGATGGTCAGAGTATAGAACAAATGACATTTTCTTTCTTGCATTGCCTGGCAGACTGCCTTCTTGGAACACATACATATAGACAGTTGTCACACATTTTAATTATATGGAGCAAAGCTATAGATGACACAGAAAATATATTTGCTGCTCTTAGAAAATGTTTGATAGAAAATATGTTAACATCAATCTGAAAAAGCCCACAGTTCTTGGGATATGGTGGAAACCTCCTTATGGAGTTAGCGGTCTCCAGAGAGCTTTGTAGGGGCGTTGCACTGCCCTCCAAAGCCTACGTCCTTTTCCTCACAGAGCTGGCACTGGTGATATGACCATTACAAGTGTTGCCTTTCCTTCCAGGGAATGAACATAGCTCACATTATTATCTCTGTTCACACTGTTTTTGAAGTTTTAAACCAAATCATATTTGCTATCATTCAAATCAGAAAGAAACAGATTTTATTTAGAATGAAATGCTGCAAGGCATTTTGATGTCCCTTGTTTATTCTTGGGCTAACATCATTGTAACATTTGCCTTTCTTCACAGCACTTGCACTCTTAGAAATTATCTTGTTGATTCACCTGTTTGTTTATTATTTGTACGCCCCAACAGAAGATCCGCTTCAAGGAGGCAGAAACCATGGCTGTCTTATCTGCCACCATATTCTGAGTTGCTAGAACAGTTTTTGGTCCACAGTAGGCACAGAATAAATACTGGTCAGATGAAAAAGTGAAATGATCAGATAGAATGGTTCTGCACTGAATGGATAAATGAACAAATAAACTCAAGGCTGTTATTTCTCTCCTTATCTGATTTGACTTTCCAGGAGCCTTTGATACACTTGATCATTCCTTCCATAATAAAGCACTCTCTGCCCCTGGATCCGATGACAAGACATTGTTATTGTTTCGCCCCTGGCCACTCCTCAGTTTCTTTTTTTTTTTTTTTAAATTTTATTGGGGAATTGCGGGAGAGGAACAGCGTTGGGGAATCGGGGAAGGGGAACAGACAAGTTGCTGTCCTTTTGTTCTTCAGTCTAGTTGCGGAAGACATTGCTTCACTGGCCCATGTTGGTATCGTCATTGCACTCTTCCCTGATGAGGCAGATTGGTCGCCGGCCTCTGGATGGTGGCTCACTGTGGCTATTGGCAGCTCATGCTGACTGCCAGCCACTCACGCTGGCTGCCGGCCACTCACTGTAGCCCATGGCAGCCCACTGCAGCAGGGGCTGCAGTCTACACTGTTGCCGGGGCTCGCAGCCCAGCTCCAGGTGGAGCTGTTGTTAGCTGTAGAGGGTAGTGTCACTGGCCCTCATATGTGGGATCCGAACCAGGGCCACTGGCATCCTAAAACCAGCTCTTAACCAATGTGCCTCTCGGCCAGCCCAACTCCTCAGATTCTTCTGCCAGCTCTTCCTCAACTGACTCCTAGACACTGGAGCTCTCCAAGATTCTTTCCTGAGCCCTCTTCTTTTTCTTAAATTCATTCCCTAGGTGAGCTATCTCTATTCCCTTGGCTTTAATTACCCCATATATGCTGGCAACTCCCAAATACATACATCCCTCCAGGAGGCCTCCTATGGACTCCAGACTTGAATGTACAACTTCTTGTTTGATCTGCATTTGAATGTCTCACAGCTCTCTTAAAATTAACTTCTAAATCAAACTCTTAAACTTCCAAGCAGTGACTCTTGCTAACCAGATGGCCAGCCAACCACAAAAAAAAAAAAAATGAACAAGCCAAACAATAATGTTGTAAAGATTTTTTTAGGGTATCTGACGGATACTTCTCTTATTAGGGGGACCACTTCATGGGCGGTGTAGATGCCTGACCACTGCACTGTAAATGCCTGACTACCTGAAGCTGAAGCTGAATAATACTGAATGTCAACTATAATTTTATATATATATATATATATATATATATATATATATATATATATATATTCACAGTATATGGAGTACAGCATAGGGAATAGAGTAAATGGAATTGTAATAACTATATACGATGTCAGAGGGGCAGTAGATTGGGGGAGGGGTGTTATCACTTTGTGAGGGGTGTAAATGTCTAACTATTACATTGGTTTGTACACCTGAAACTAATTTTTTTTAAAAAAAGAAAAAAGAAAAAAAGAAACCTGTCCATTCCCTGTCTTAATCAGCTTTGTGAAATGATACCACCTCCCACACAATAGCTCAGATCAGTAACCTAGGAATCATTCTTGAGTCATGCCTTTCCTTAACTCTCATAGCCACTCTATTTGAATGTCCTATTCTTTCTACCACCAAAAATATCTGGACGTTTTCTCTTCTTGCCCTACTGCTCATGGTTTTTTTTTCCCTTTTAATAATGCTGTGCCATTATAGCTCGCACTCTTGGCCTGCACGTTACCTTCCACACGGCGACCATAAAGCAGATGCTGCCACCCCCCAGCTTAAAGCCTTCCTTGCCTTCACACTCCTGATTGTGGCATATGAAGCCCTAAAGATTCTCATCCCAGCCCTTCTTTCTAGTCTGTTCCTCACCCACGCTGCTTCAATCATGCTGATCCCCCTTTCTGTTCCTTGTGGTTGTCTAGCTCTTGCCAGCCTCAGGATTTTTACCCATGTTTATTCTAACAGGAATCCTTTTTTATTCTCATAACTGGGTTACATTTTCTCATCTATTCATAGCTCAAGATGATTTTCAGATATCCCATGCCATGAGTTCCTACTTCTATACTACCACTGTAGTCTCTTTCTCCAGACCCTCTTCATTTGAAATTTTATACTACAGCCATCATCAATACTTCTGACTTCCTTCCATCTCAGCCCATTGTGGGGCTGTACTCTCTTTGAATTAAGGATGGCCATGTGACTCACTTTGTACAAGAAATGTAAGTAGGAGGGATAGGAGCAACTTACGAGCAAAAACTTTAGGACCACTGTGGCGTTTGCCACACTCATTTCCCACTGCTTTGGAGAGTGTAGGAAGCACATGTTAAGATAAAGCTTCTGTCAGCCTGAGTGACAAAGGTATACAGACCCTATCTGTAGACTTGCACCGAACAAATTGCATGAGTTGGGTGGGAAGTTTTGCAGCTATGAAGTGGTAGAGAATTTGGGATTGTTCATTATGAAATAAGCTAACCCATCCTGACCAATGCATACACTAACTCGCCTGCTTCATTTCTTATTATCTTTCTCCCACTAGACCATTTGGTCTGTAAGGGCAGGAACCATGCTTTGTTTGAGTCATCAATGTGTATTTAGTAAATAACTAAATACATAACACAACAGGCACTTTACATGTTATTTTGAGTGAAAGTATAAATGAGTGTTCCCTCACCCCTGATTGCTAACTGTGACTCCAAACAATGCTATAAACATTATGATGAAGTCATCAGAGATAGTAATGTTACTATGTAGTTAGACAGTACTTTACAAAATCCCATAAAACGTATTCGCCCATTTACACATCTATTGTGCTTCGGCATTTGATTTATGTGGTAAATGCCAAAAGTGCACAAGAATATAAAGGCATAGTCGTCATCTGATTAAAAATGCAGTACATTGTGTGGGAAATAATGAATTCAAAGTAAATCTTTTAATATACATGCTGTTGCTGATCCCTGTCGCTGAGTTTTAGAAAGCTTGAAAGCTGTAAATTTTTTATTTATTTATTTATTTATTTATTTATTTTTGAGGGCAGTGTCACTGGCCCTCATATTTGGGACCAAACTGGGGCCGCTGGCTTCCCCAGACAGCGCTTAACCACCGCGCCACTCGGCCGGCCCAAAAGCTGTAAATTTTTAAAATATTCTTTTTTTTTTTTTGAGGGCAGTGTCACTGGCCCTCATATGTGGGACCCGAACTGGGGCTGCTGGCTTTCCAAGCCAGTACTTAACCACCGCACCACTCAGCCGGCCCAAAGCTGTAAATTTTTAAACCTTGCTCTATGGCCCTGTAGTCAATGACTATTTGAGACCACATTGCTAGTTTACTCATACTCTATTTTTTCCTACTCTAGAATGGTATGTCAAGGATTAAACATATAGGTTCAAATTTTGAAGGGAAGACCCAGGAGCAAAGGCAGCCAATGCAAAACAAATTCTGGACCTTGACTGCTTTGTAGTTGTTAATAACACTTGGTCTTGGTCTCTAAAGGTTCCTTTCTGCCCCCTTACTGTCCCATTTCCTAATACCAAACTAGGGACTCCAATTCTTTTCTCTACTGAGGTAATCCTTCATATCATGGGTACTTCCTCAAAGGTCAAGGTTGGCCTTTGTTAATATTAATGATTACAAGTATCTTGGGAAGTAATTACACCTAAGTTTTCTCATTTGAAAAAAGAGGATGATGACAGTATCTGTTTCACAAAAGGGCATGTAGAATGATAAATGTAAGTGTGTTTGTAAAATGAGAAGGATTCTATGGTTTTTATTAATATAGCAATGTGTTGAATATTTAAATATAGAGATAATAATGACTAACTCTCAAGCTTGTGGAAAATTTGAGAAAACTAATGAGATTATATTCATAACACTCCAACGCTTCTTCACAAATAATTGGTATATAATATCATGCATAATTAATGAGTAGTTATTTACTTTGTATTTGTATGTGGTTCAGGGAGGCAGTGTCTTTTACTGTTTGATTAAAAAAAACAATGGATTTGAAAATGATCACATTGATAAACAATTATTAATTTGTTAGACAATATGCCTAGACATACCAATAGTAGAATTCCTAAGATGTCATGTTATCTTTGAGATACTGGACTTCAAGAATATCTAGCTCTTGTCTAGTATTTTTCAAGGCTCGGTGCATTTAATGAAGGTAGTCTCTCTCATCTGGTTCAGCATGGTAGAAAAGAATTTGAAGTTCATTGTTAACCTTGTTTGAATGATCAAATTAAGTTGCTATTTTAAAAAAGTAATATACATTAACTGGAATAAAATTTTAAAATACTAGATCAACTGCATGTAATGCTGATCCATAATGAGAATTGTTAACACTAAGAGAGCTGGTAAAGTAAGCTCTGAAAAGTTCCTCTTTGTAGATATGAAAGGGAAAAATAGGTTGAGTTTAAGAGATTTTTTTATATTTGATCTTTCATTAAAGAAGCTGTATTAAAAGTCTCTTGCAGTCTTCTGGTTCTCTAATCATCATAATTTAATAGCTACTCTATGTAATGTACTATACCAGACTCTGCGTCCTCAAAGACTTATAACATACTGTTTAGTGATCTTTCCAAATTTATAGACCAGTTAAGTAGTCTGGGCATGCATATATAAGGACAGCTGGCAACATATGATAGATAATAAGTACTAAATGAATGATATGGGAAATATTATTAAATATACTATTAGCGTATGAAGAGAAAGAGAGCCTTAAGGGGTGTTGTACTCAAGCTTATAAAAGTTAGAGGAGCTCACTGATTATTTCTACATATTTTTTTCTTTTAAGATTTTATTGGGGAATTGAGGGAGGGGGAACAGTGTCTGGGAATTGGGGGAGGGGACCAGCCAAGTTGCTATTCTTCAATCTTTGTTATGGAGGGCACCAGTCCCCATCTGGCTTCCCGTTGGCAGCTCGTGGCTTCTAAGCCCAAGGTGCTGTGTTCAATCTTAGTTGCGGGTGGGCGTAGCCACCATCCATGCGGGAGTCAAACCAGCAGCCTTGTTGTTAAGAGCACATGTTCTACCCACTGAACCATCCGGGTGGCAGCTCAGCTCAAGGTGCTGAGATCAGTTTTAGTTCCGGGTGGAAGTAGCCCACCATTGAACAGGCAATTTTGTTGTTATAAGAGCTGAGCCATCCTGCTACATGTTTGCAGTTCAGCGACAGCTCAGCTCGGGCACAGCTCACTGGCCCATGTGGGAATCAAACTGGTAGCCCTGTGGCTCAGAGCTCGCGCTCTAAGCCAACTCTTAACCAACTGAGCCACTCGGCCAGCCCTCTACATATTTTTTTTTTATTAAATGTTCTGTTTAACTCTTTTTTTCTCATTTTTTATTGGGTTGCATCTCTTTTTATTATTGAGTTGTAAGGATTTCTTAAATATTATGGACACAAGGAGTTTGTCAAATATATTACTTGCAGCTTTTTTCTCCCAATATGTGACTTATTTTTAAATTTCCTTAAAAGAATCTGTTGAAGCATAAAAGCTTCAATTTGATGATGTCCAATGTATCACTTCTTTCTTTTATGGAACTTTTCTGGGTATTCTAAGAACTCTGCCTAAAACAAGGTCATGAAGATATTTTTCCTATGTATTTTTAAAGTTTAATGGTTTCTGCTTTTACATTTTGGCATATTATCTATTTTGAGTTAATTTTTGTGTATAGTATGATGTAAGGGTCTAAATTAACCTTTTTATGTGTGACTATCTAATTGTTTCAACACTACTTGTTGAAAAGCTATTTTTTCACTCATTGAATTGTCCTGGCATCTTTGGTAAAGATCAATTAACCATAAATGTAGGGATTTACTTGAGGACTCCCAATCATTTTCCTGTGATTTATATAGGTTTTTTTGTTTTGTGTTTTGCCAATGCCACACTATTTGGATTACAGTGTAATTATAGTAAGTTTTCAAATTGAAAGTATAACTCCTCCAACTTTATTTTTTATTCAAAAATGGTTATGACTATTTTCAGTCCTTTGGATATATATCAATAGAAATTTTAGGAACAGCTTGTCAATTACTGAAAAAAAAAGCCTGTTGATTTTTTTGATAGAGATTACTTTGAATCTATAGATTAATTTGAGAAGAATTGCTATCTTAGCAATATTGAACATGAACATAGAATGCTTCTCCATTTATTTATATCTTCGTTCATTTCTCTCAGCAACATCTTGTAGTTTTCAGTGTATAGGAATTATACTTCTTTTATTAAATGTAATCATATAAGTATTCTTTACACTTTCTGAGTGTATGAATAAAATTGTTTTCTTAATTTCATATGTGGGTGGTTCATTACTGATGTATAGAAATTTAATTGATATTGATGTTTCTATTTTTATCTTGGCTCCTTTGACCTTACTGAATTATATATTAGTTTTCATGGTGGTTTTTTTTTGTTGTTTTTTTTTTTTTGTTTTAATGTGGATTCCTTTGCATTTCCTAAATACAGGGTCATGTTGCTTATAGATAAAGGTAGTTTTCCTTTCTAATATGCATTCCTTTAATTTATTTATATTGTGTTATTATAAATAAATAAATAAATAAATAAATCACTGGTGACAACCTCCAGTATAAGGCTGAATGGAATGTTGACAGTGAACATCCTTGCTTTGTTCCAGTCTTAGGGGAAAACATTTAACTTTTCACATTAAATATATTAGCTGTAGATTCTTCATAGATGTTCTTTATCAGGTTGAGGAAAATCCCTTATATTCCATTTATAATGGTTCCTTTAGAGTTTTTTTCCTGTACTTATATTGAGTTTTTTCTGTGTCTGTTGAAAGGATTATTTTTGTCATTTATTCTATTAATGTAGTAAATTACAATTATCAATAAAGATATGAAGTATTAAAAAGAGCCAAATGGAAAATTTGGAGATAAAAAATATATATAACTGAAATGAAAAATTTACTAGGGGAGTCAACATCAGATTTGAGATGGTAGGAAAAAATAGTCAGCAAACTTGAAGAAAAACAAAAATTAAAAGAAAAAAATGAAAACGCAATCGAATCCTCAGAGACCTATGGGAAACCATAACTATATGCATAAAAGACTTCCAGAAAAGGATAAAGAGAAAATAGAAGAAAAAATATTTGAAGAAATAACAGCTAAAAACTTTCCAAACTTGAAGAAAAACATTAATTTAGACTTCTAAGAAGCTCAACAAACTTGAAGTAGGATAGACAGAAGGAAATTCACACCTAGAAACATGGCAGTCAAATTTTTCAAAGCCAAAGACAACAGAAACATCGTGAAAACAGCAAGAGAAAAACAACTCATCACATATGAAAAGAAAAACAATATGACCAACAGTTGACTTCTCACTGGAAACTATGAAGTTCAAATGGCAATGGGATAACATTCAAGAGCTGACAGAAAAAGTAAACCAAGAATTCTGTATTCAACCAAAGTATACTTTTAAAATGAAAGTGAAATGCTCAGATAATATTTGAATATGGAAAATCCCAAAGAATCAATCAACAACATTTGAAAGTAATAAAGTTTAGCAAGGTCAGAGGATACAAGATCAATGTACAGAAGTCAACTGTGACCCATACACTGACAATTAACATGTGAAATTGAGACTTTAAAAAAAATGGCATTTATAATAGTTCCAAAAAATAAAGTACAGCATTCTGCTGTTCTCCTAAAGTAGAGAGTTCCTATGAAATTTTTGGTAAGCTGAAATGGTGTAAAGTGAGGACTATCCCCATCTTTCCAAAAGTTTGCATTACACCATTGTTTTTATGAAAGGCTTACATTACCTAGTACTTGTTATCTGCTAACTGAAAGAAATCTGAAGAGGATTTTCACTGTTAACAGAAAAAAAAGCCATTATCATACTAATATATTTCATAAAAGTGAGGTGTTGTAACTCAAACTTTGGAAAGCAGAGGATACCTGCATTGAGGTACAAATCTATTAAAATCTGTATACAAAAAATACATAACACTGATAAATAAATTGAGAAGAATCAAATAAATATAGAATATACTGTGTACTTGGAGTCTTCTTAGTAATTGATATCTCTGTTGATATTCTCTATTTATCAGATCACTGTTGTCATACTTTCCTTTAATTCTTCTTTTTTTTTTTTTTTTTTTTTTTAGCTGAGCCATCCTGCCACCTGTTGGCAGTTCAACGGCAGCTCGGCTCAGGCTGGGCATCAAACTGCTATTGCTCAGAACTCAGCCTGTACTCTTGAGCGGGCTCTTAACCAACTGAGCCACTCGGCAGGCCCCCCCTTAATTCTTTACATGTGGCTTTTTGTTGTTGTTCCTTGAACATATTGATAGCTCCTCTGAAGTCTGCTAACTCCAACATCTGTGTCCTCTGAGTCAGTTTCCATTGATTGCTCTTTTCCTGAGTATAGTCACATTTCTTACTTCTATGCATGTCTTACAATTTTTTGCTAAAAGCTGCACATTTTATTTATTTATTTTATTTTATTTTATTTTATTTTTTTTGAGGGCAGTGTCACTGGCCCTCATATGTGGGACCCGAACCAGGGCCGCTGGCTTCCCAAGCCAGCGCTTAACCACTGCACCACTCGGCTGGCCCCAAAGCTGCACATTTTAGATAACATATTCTAGCAACTGTGTATCTGAATCTTCCCAGGGTTGCTTTTATTGATATTTGTTTGTTTAGTGACTTGGGTGTACTAATTCTATGGACATGTTCTCCATGATATGTGATGGTGTGTGGCCATTGATATCTGTACTCAGATTAAAAAAACAAACCTGTTTTTATTTTTAATCCTAGCTTCCTGGGGAGAGAGGGGTAATCCCTTCATTAGCATAATTTATTGATTAGCCAGAGGTTGTACTCCAATACATTCAATCAGTATTTGCCTTGGGATCTGGGAATTCATTTAAAATTCAGGAAGTTTATAAATGTAACCCATCTTTTACTTTCTGCTTTCTGATATCTCTTCCTTGCATTCACAAGGCTTGACCATCTAGGGGATTTGTAGCTGGCTAGTTCCCCCTCCACTGTCTCCTAATCGTGTGCACAACGTTGTAAATGCACACAGCTTTTCAGACCACCAAATATGTGGGAGCTCCTCAAAGCCTACTACTATGTGTTTCTTATTCCATGGATCTTCCTGCTCGTATTTCAGGCTATTTAGCTTGCCTGTTGCTTACCACAATTACGATTATAATTTCAGATTAGGTGTGACATAACCTTCTCATTTGGCTACCAACTATATCCAAGGGTATGTTGTTTTTCTACAGCCTACTTAAAAATCAAGTCAGCTCCGGGCCGGCCGGGTAGCATGTTGGTTAGGAGCTGGCTTGGGATGCCAGCAGCCCAGTCCAGATCCCACATATGAGGGATCTACAACTAAGATGGTGAACAACACCTCCACCTGGAGCTGGACTGCTGTGAGTCCCCGAGCGGCATAGCTGCAGCCCCTGCTGCAGTGGGCTGCCATAGGCTACAGTGAGTGGCTGGCAGCCAGCGTGAGGGTCTGGCAGCCAGTGTGAGCTGCCAAGAGCCTCTGTGAGAGGCCGTCCAGAGGCCGGCGAATGATCTGCCTCACCCGAGAAGAGTGCAATGATGATACCAACATGGGCCAGTGAGGCAATTTCCTTTACAACTAGACTGAAGAACAAAAGGACAGCAACTCGTCTGTTCCCCTTCCCTGGTTCCCCCATGCTGTTCCCCTCCCTTAATTACCCAATAAAATCTTTAAAAAAAAAAAAAATCAAGTCAGCTCCCTCTGGTAGCAATGCCTCTGTTTTTCAGAGCTTATCCTCCTGTACTAGAATCATCATTCTGATAAAGCCAGTGAAGGAATGTGTGATAGCCTCCCCAGGGTAAAACACTACAACATTCCCATTGCTGTTACCCAAATTTCAGTAGCTTTTCTTGAATAAACACTTCTAAATTCATTGTATGCCTGTAGCTGATTTCCAGAGCCCTGAAATTATTGTTTGAGAGAATTTTACTCAGTTTTATCATTGTTTATTGGGGAGAGAATTTTATTTTATTTACTTATTTATTTATTTTTCTGGCGGGGGGAGAGAATTTTATATTCTACCATTTTGGGAGTCCTATCTCCCAATTAATCTTTTCTTAAAAAATAAAATATGAAAAGACATTGTCTATATTTACCCATATATTTACCATTTTGGTGTTCTTCATTCCTTTGTGTAGATCTGAGTTTAAATGTGGTATAAAATTCTTTGAACTTTCATATATTTCATGTTACAAATTTGCTTGGTGAATTCTCTCACCTTTTGTATTTCTGAAAAAGTGTTTCGATACCTATATTTGTGAAGGGTTTTAATTTTTTTCTGGATATAGAATTCTAAGTTAACAAGTTTGTTTCTTCTCTCTGCATGTTAAAGTTGTTGCTCCATTGTCTTACGTTTTCATTTTGCTAACAAGAAATCAGGAGATATTCTTTAAAAAAAAAAAAAAGTGGTGAAAGAGAAGTTTATTAGAAGAGATAGGACACTCCAAAGAGTTGGAAGCAGGCCCGAGCAGAAGGCAGTGGCTCAAGGGTCATTATTAGAAGAGAAAGTACACTCCAAAGGGTTAGGAGCGGACTCAAGCAAAAGCATCACTCAAACAGGCTGCAGCTCAAAGACTCAAAGGGACCAGGGCCAGGGCCCTGACTCAAGACATTCTTATCTAATTTTCCCAATTTACTGTGTTCCTATGTCCTCTGGCTGATTTTATTACTTTTTATTATCACTAATATTCAGCAATTTGATTATAATATTCCTAAATGTGGTTTTCTCTGTGGTACTCCTCTTTGGGATTTGTGGATCTTGGTTTACATTTTTTAATTAAGTTTGGACAATTTTAGTCATAAATTCTTATTTATTTTTTTCCCCTGTAACCCCATAACTTCTCTCCTGGGAATCCAATTATATGTTAGAGTGCTCGATATTGTCACATATGTCATTAAATCTCACCTTTTTTCATCTTTTCCTCTGTGGCTATGTTTGGATATTTTCTATTGTTAAGCCTTCAAATTCACCAATCTTTAAATTATATTCTTGTATTTAATTTGTTAAGTATATCCAGGAATTTTTTTCAGGCATTATACTTTTCAGCTCTGGAAGTTCAGTGTGGTTCTTTTAAATTTTATCTTCCGTTTCTCTCCTCATCATGTCACAGCCTTCTGCAGATAGAGCATATTTACAACAGCTTTTTAGAGGGCTTGTATCATCTCTCATTTTTTAGTCTGTTTCTGTTGACTGCTTTTTCTCTTAGTAATAGATAATTTTCCTGTTTCTTTCATGTCTAAGAACATTAGATTGGACATCTAAGATTATTAATTTTACATTGCTGAATAGTAAATTGTGTGGTATTCAGTATTGGTCTGGCCAGCAAATAAGTTACTTGTTTATGAGTTTGATTCTTTTTAGGCTTGTAGTTTATCTTTTTGTGATACATCCAGAGTGGAATTTACTATAGAGACTTCTGGAGTCTTTACTAAAATCCCACATTCTTATTGGGATCTTTCCACTCTCTGGCTGGTAGAAACTCTGGTCCTGTGTGAGCTCTGCAAATTGTTCAGCTTGTAGTCCCTTGATTATTATTCTTTTTTCAACAGTTGTTTTTCCTGCCTCATGAAATTATATCCAAAGTAGTCACTTAAGGAGTCAATGGATACTGAATTTGTAGAGCTCTGTTTCCACATAGCTCTTGTCCATGGTACTCTGTCCTATAAAGTTTAGCCACCTGGGCCTCCCTGAACTCTAATTTTTGTCTGCAGGTTCTCTTTGGTTCAGATTTTCTGTGGTCTGTTTGGGTTTCCTTACCCTGAACCAGAGTCCAGAATTGCCACTAACCTGAAAGCTGGGACTCATTGGACTGGCATCTTTATTTTTCCCTCCTCTCAATAGTCAGAGTTCTGTGAGTGTTTTCCAATGTATATAGGGTTTGCTAAATTTAGCAAATAAAAATACATGGCAAGTAGCTAAATTTGAATTTCAGAAAACCAACAAAGACTTAGTATCAATATGTCTCAAATGTTGCATGGGACATACCAATACTAAAATTGTTTGTCTGAAATTCAGATTTAACTTGCAACCTATATTGCATCTGGCAATCCTGGAAAAACAGTTGTTTCATATATATTTTTTACAGTTTATAGTTATTTTCTGTGAGAGGACATTCCTATGGCAGTTACTCCTTCATGGCTATATGCAAAAGTTCGGATGTTATTTGGTTACATATACTCTACATTATGAAACTCACATTGTTGATTTTCTCAAATTTGTTTTCTTCTTTCTTTATTTAAGACTTTATTGGGGAATTGGGGGAGGGGAATAGCATTGGGGAATCAGCAAAAGGAAGCAGACAAGTTGCTGGGGTTTTTTGTTGTTGTTCTTCAATCTAGTTGTGGAGGATATTGCTTCACTGTCCCATGTTGGTATTATCATTGCGCTTTTCCCAGGTGAGGCAGTCGCTTGCCCGCTATTGGATGGCCACTCACTGTGGCTCGTGGCAGCTCAAGCCTGCTGCCACCCACTCACGGTAGCTCACAGCAGTCCAGCTCCAGGTCGAGCTATTGTTCACCATCTTAGCTGTAAAGGGCACAGTGTCACTGGCCCTCATATGGGATCCGAACCGGGGCCCTGCTGCTCAGAGCTGGCATCCCAAGCCAACTCTTAACCAACAAGCCACTCGACCAGCCTTGTTTTCTTCTTTTAGAGTGCTGCAATTTGTTTATCTGGAATCTAAGAAACGAATGGCTCAGCTTGATCATTTTGAAGCTTTTTAGTAACTTTCTTCTAATGTTTCTATAGTGGCCTATAATCTAGGCCTCATTTAGGTCAACGTTAAGATGTGACCCTTCTGAAGTTTCTATCAAATATCTTGGTTTGCAACAAATTCTTATTACTTTGGGTAGTCAGAGCTGCAATAGCTCCCAGCCCTATGTGGGCTCTTACAATTCAGCTCATCTCTCTCCAGTGATTGTTCCTTTCCTGGTTCATGGAACTCTGCCTTATATAAGCACAGCATAATATTCAGCCAAAGACTCAAGAGGATCCCTATGCAGGTATCTGTAGCTCTCCTCTCTGGTACTTGGCCCTGCAATTTCCTGCCACCTCAGCTTCTCTAAACTCTTGTCTCCATCTCCTTAACTCAGCATGGCCACGGTGCTGTGCTTGGAACCCCCTCCCCTACACTGCAGTCTGGAAAGTGCCTCCAGGCGTAAAGCCCGAAAGGGGCCTCATTTTGTCTGTTTCCCTGCTCTCAGGGATCACACTCCTGTGCTAACTATTGTCTGGAACCGCTTACTTCATCATGGCCAGAAGTGGAAGTCTGACTTTGTAAATATTCTTATCTGGAGTCACTTCTGGTTCCCCTTTACCTCTTTATAAATTCTTCACATGGGGGAGTAGCTCTCTCATGCTTACGTTGGTAACCTCATACCTACTGGGTTTCTCAGTTAACAGTGAAGCCAGGCAGATCACTAGCCTGAAATGCTGTTGCATGTTGGCCTCTGGGCTCTAGACAGGTCAAAATTATTTCTTACTCTCAAGGATCCAGCATAGTGTCAAGGACAGAGTAATGTACAATAAACATATAATAAATTAGTAAGTGGCAAGGCATGGGCATGGGAACTGCCCATTGCTACCTGATTTGCAGGCCAAATTATTTGGACATTGCCTGGGGGCAGCTGAAACCAGTGTAAATGGGGCTGAGATATGTTCAAAGTGGCACTCTTTAGAATTATCATCTGGAAGAGGATTTAGAGAGAGCTACACTAGTGTGATATATTCCATTTAAGAAAAACAAGGACCGGCCCAGTGGCACATTGGTTAAGAGTTGGCTTGGGATACCAACTCTGAGAAGCAGGGCCCCAGTTGGGATCCCACATGAGGGCCAGAGATGCTGTGCCCTCTACAGGTAAGATGGTGAACAACAGCTCCACCTGGAGCTGGGCTGTCATTAGTCACCTGCGATGGCACAGGCTGCAGCCCCTCCTGCAGTGGGCTGTCATAGGCTACAGTGAGTGGCTGGCAGCCAGCGTGAGCGGCCAGCACCTGGTGTGAGCTGACATGAGCCTCCATGAGTGGGCGACTCTCTCACCTGGGAAGAGCGCAATGATAATACCAACATGGGCCAGTGAAGCGAAGTCCTCCACAACTAGACAGAGGAACAAAAGGACAGCAACTTGTCTGTTCCCCTTCCCCAATTCCCCAAAAATACCTAAAAAAAAGGAAGGAAGGAAGGAAGGAAGGAAGGAAGGAAGGAAGGAAGGAAGGAAGGAAGACAAAAGGCAGGAAAATAAAAGAGGCCTCAGTGAAACATAATCAACAAATTACACTTTTCAACTAAAAGCAGACTTGGGAGGGACCTGGATTCTGAAATCAGGTAAAAAGGATGGCAGTCCTGAGTGTCCTGTCACAGGACAATGAGAGCCAGTGAAGTGTGACAGGCCATTTGATGGCTATGCTATGGCAAGTGTACTAAAAGTCAGTGGAAATTGGGAATGTGTTATCTTTAAGATTCCTTCATTTCAAACATTCATTCATTCAAGTATTTATGATTGAACGTGTCCAAGTTGCAGCATCTTATTGAACAATCCAAAAAGATCGAAACTTCCCCCTTGTCTTAAAGGAGAGCACATTATTATAAGAAAAATAGAAGTGTAAAATGACTAACTGCAATAGAGTAAGAAAGAAGAAAGTTCTTGATTGAAGTCGACCTTTTCCCTTTGAAGGTCACCGCTGGGGGTGGCAGGGGAGAGAGGCAATGGTTTAAGAAAGGTTTATGTGATTCAGAATTAAAATTGCAGTGTGGTATGTGGATTAGGCTTCCACTGCTGCAGCACTTAAGGAACACTTTGAGGCACTCTTAAATGAGTCAATAGAAAAAGGCAAAACTGAGCTTGAGAGTAGTGAATATATAGCCTAAACTATTGATATTTGTTCTATACTTTTGCTAGAAAAAAAGAATATGTCTAACCCATATACTTACCATACTATTTAGTTATTCATCTATATAAGGATAATTGACTTACTTTAAAAAGCTAATTAGTTAATGCATGATAATGGCTAAAGTCATGTGAAATATACCTTATTTTTATTTTAAAAAGCCCAAAGTCACAGCTGTAGATGTTGCTCAGGCATATATTCCATGGACACCAGTGAGGTGTGTTCTACTTGTAATATAGGCAGGACAACAGTTCATGGAGGAATATGAAAGAATATTATCTTATTTAGTGTGAAGATTATTTCTCTGAGTTATTACTTCATCCAGTAAACTTTGCTTTCATTAACGAGAACATTGGAATTTCTTTTTCTCTAGAAAGTTTCTTTTCTTTTCCATGAAGTTTATTTATGTTTTTCATTAGGAAATTAAATATTAATTATACAAAGATTGGAAAACAGAACAGTGAAAAGAATAAATATTCATTTTCTACCATCCAAAATAATCAGTTAATAACAATACGTATTCTTGAATTTTTTTTCTATTCATATTTATTTTTTACTGTTTTGTTGGTTTTACATTGCTTGGATTGTAGCACACACACACACAAAATCTGTATCTTTTTCTTATCCTTATTGTTTTAACATAGATGATGGCAGATAATAGTAGGTGTGTCATGCCTTTTATATCTCCTAATACTAAATCACTTAGCAGAGGAGAAGGGGAAAAACAACTAAACTGAACTCTGTACTTTCATGTTATGTGCTTCTTTAATGAAGTCATTTAATTAACATAACAACTATGTAAGGAAAATGTTCTACTTTAAAGAAATGAAATCTTAGAGAAGGACTTGCCTGAGTTTACAGAGGAACCTTATAAGGGTATATTTGAGATCTGAACCCAGGACTACAGGACTCCTAAAAATGTCCTTACCCATCTCAACAGAAGCAAGAGAGAGAAAGAATGAAGGAATTAATGTCAGAGCAGTTAAGTGGTTGGCAGGGGGTGAAGGGATTATGAGGTATTAGGTTCATTTCCAAAGAACAAAAGTTTCCTCAATTTAAACTTCCTGATCTGAAATTGAGAAAATGCAGTTGAACAAGGGGAGAAATGGGAGAAAGAAGAAATAGTCCAAATTCTCGCCCCATTAATTTTTTTTTTCCTTTTTTTTAGCTAAACAATCCTATGACCACTTGAGTTATATTTTTACACTATCTTTGGAACCTGATTATTTTAACAAGTGCTGTCCAATTGCTCTGTTATTTAGAAGAAACATTTCTTACATTTCTAATTAGGCTTTATTTTTAAAATATCTGCCATCTTAAGGGCCTGTGAAAATTTATGTCTCCTATCTGTGAAGATAAAAGATTTTCTTTCTTTCTTTAGGCTGGTTTTACTTAGGTAAAGTCACCAGAGGCAGTTTAAATTTTGTTTTATTTTTGGATAGTCTTGATGTTACTTTGAGAATCTGAGTTGGTAACAAGCTATTTTTCTCAAAATATAATTGAGATCAACCAATCCACTTGTATAGGTGTATCTTAAGAATTTCAGAGAGAAATAAGGTGAAGATCACACATTTTTCTTCAGAAGTCCTTACCTTGGATTTCTGTATACAGAATAGCCTTAACTAGTGCATCCTTAAGTCAAACTTGCCACATCTAAATATCCAAAACCCAACTCACGATGGCTTTTTCCAACAATTATCTGCCTAACAGTTTTGTGTTTGTTTTTTTTTTTTTTTTTAGGGCAGTGTTACTGGTCCTCATATGTGGGACCCGAAACGGGGCCGCTGGTTTCCCAAGCCAGCGCTTAACCACCGTACCACTCAGCCGGCCCTAACAGTTTTTGCTTAAAAAAAATTTCATAATCTCATATTTTCTACTGATAGGACAACTGTGATGATCTATTAAAGACACCAAAAATGATAGTTATCTCTTATTTCATCTATCCAACCACTCACAAAATTCCATCATTTTAAAAAAAATTCATTCTCAGATTTATTCTTTCCTCTTTGTTCCCAGAAGTCATAGCAAGATTATTATACTCTTAAAAATAATTTTTTATTTAATTATGGCAACTGACTTCTAACTGGTCTTCCTGACTCCAAAATGTCTCTTTGTTTTCAACATACACAGCAATGCCCTTCTTCAAACACCACTTTGATCATATTGTCTGTATGTATCTAGTATCACCAACTTGTTAGCTCCCAGAGGGTAGGATGTAGTCCTACTGATTGTCTATGACAGTGTCTGCTACACAGCAGACCATGAATATTTATTTAGTGAATGCCAACAAAATTAATGGAGGCAGGAGGTGAGGAACTAATATAATGACATGGACTTTTTCTGTTGTCTCAAAATTTCAGGTAAAACCTCAAAGCTAAGGACTGCTGCAAACAAAAACACCTTCATATTCTAAAGAGAGCACCAAGTTGCAACATGTTACCATTCCTCTAGGACACTGCTTCTCAGCTGGGGGTGCTTTGCCTCCCATAGGCTATGCATTTGGCAATGTCTGGAGACATAATTGGTTATCAGGCCTCCATGGGAAGGGAAGCTTCTGGCATCTAGTGGGTGTAGGGCAGGGATGCTGTTCAATAGCCTACAATGTATAGTCCTGTCTTCTCAAACAAACAAAAAAAGGTTTTATTCATAGTGTTAATAATGCTGTGGTTGAGAAACCTGTGGGATTTAAGAAGGTCCTTCTTCTATCATTCGTTATTTAACCTATATAGTCAGAAGATAGAAAAAAAGTTTGTAAGATTAAAGGATTATAGGTCTAGGAGTAAAGTATTTGTTTGTTTGTTTTTAATAGTTTAATAAGGGATAAAGTATTTTTGTTTTTCTCATTTCTTCTACCTTCAAGTTAGGGATTCCCCAGAATCCCTCAGGGATTTGAAAGTAGTTGCAAAATGGGAAAATGGCATCTCACACCCTAGCTGGATGTCTGTTGAGCTGTAGAGACTAGAACACTTGTGTTATTCTGAGACAGGAGAAGGGCAATGGGGCGACTTCTTGGAAGTGCTTGACATGCATTCTGAGAGTTTCAGAGAGTATGTGAATACAGAAACTGGTGCTTGGCTCCTGCCTGGAGAATTCTGAGGTTGGGAGACTGAGTGGAGCGGTCTGTGATAACAGGCCAAGGGAGTAAGGCACCAGACGCAGAGGGAATCTTCAGCTTTTGGCTTGAGGGCTAACTGAGCTCCTTGGAATATTACTGGGCTCAAGATATTTGATGGAACCATGCCCATGAGGATAGCCTGCCTTGGCAAGGAGTCCCTAAAAGTCTGAAGCTAGAGGAATTTCTGCTGGTAGCAGGAGATGGTAGCAGTGTGGTGTTGTAAGAGGTCAGCTGGATATTGTTCTGCTTGCTTGAGGAAATTGTATGAGATGCAACTCACTGCGTGGCCTTTGAATGATCTGAGAATGGGCTATACATGAAAGCATTCTGCTGCACTGAGGAAATAAATGGTTAGAGTACAACAGCCCTTTGTCCTGGTTCCCCATCCCTATGCCTCCACCTGAGTACCGACACAATGGAGGAGAGAGAGGACCTAGCAGCTTCAGAGAGAAAAAGAAGGAACAAATAAAAGGAAAAAGGAAGAAAAAGTGAAAGAACAAAGAAGAGAAAAAGCTCATCTTCCCCATGAGGTTTCTAAGCCTGGATCAGAGGTAAACTCATGTGAGGATAGACTGAACTGGGTATGAAACTGCAGCTTTGGTTCAGACTAGAAACGTCTGTGTAATACCTGAAAGTAAATTCTTAGTTACCAAAGTGTGATTTTTTTCCCCCTCATAAATGAAAGTCACCAAATAGCTGAAGGAATCACTCAAGGTGTTGTCTAGGAAACAAAGAGACCCAGTAGGGCATGTCTGAAGGAACTGGTGGGAAGAAAAAGTGTTTCTGGCCTGCTTCCCATAGTTAAGGCTGTTTGAAAAAATGTTGTGGCACATCTCATATAGGTCAAATCACATTTGTTAAATGTTCGCATGCACTAAATCATTTAATCTTTTCAATAGTCCCAAAAGATAAAAATTTTATTCCCATTTAAAGATGAGGAGAAAAAGATTTGTAAAGGTTAAATGACTTATCACAAGGAAATAAGGAGTAAATCCTTTCTATGTCCTTGTGCTTTAAGTGTTTTCTCCAATAGGTAATAATTTAAAAACTAAATTTTCTATTAATTTCTGGGGGTTTTGAACAACAGAAAATGGAAGGTTAGCATTATTAATAAAAAATTACTTCCCACATAGAATTAACAGGATAGTTTATGCAGAAGAACAATGGTGTTCATTCTACTTTTGACTCATAGCCAGATGTTCCAGAGTGAGCTCCTAAGATTTTACCCTTTTCTGACAGATTTCAGAATTCTCACTTTACATATTGATATCGCTGTTAGCTAAAGCATCCTATCTTTTAGCACTAGAGCTGTCTCCATTCTGAATTATTAAATATGCTGACAATTGAGCTGAGTGAGGAGTTTCCCTGAGTTGCCCTGAAAGCCCTGTGTAAGAGTGGAAGAATCATTTAGCTGATGACCCGATCACCCGGCATATAACTGGTTCTCCACCCCCAGTTATATGTGTGAGCAAAAACGTGTGGTCAAAGAGAAGGTAAGTGGAGCAAGCTAAGAATTAATTCTTCTTAGATCCTTCTGTTTGTTTTCACTGTTTTGATCTTAACCCTCCCAGAGAGCTTTGAGGCTAGGGGTAAAATGAAACCATTTTGCTGCCTTATTTGTCTAAAAAATCATACTAACATTCTGATTAAATAAGCATGCATTCATCCAAGGCTGTAGTAAGACAGAAGTAGACACTCGTTATGACGGAGTCTGAAGTCTAAGTTGAGTTTCTTTTCAAGCATTAAAGGGGATACCATTGTTTCTAACTGTTCATCTTCCTGGGAAAAATCAATACCTATAAAGTATGCAAACTTGTTTGCATCCTTAAATAAAGAGTCATCAGGCCTCAGAATTATTTCTCTTGCAGATATTATTTTTGCTCTGCATTTAGCATCTTGAATGCTAGATTCCTGAAACTGGGAGATTCCATTTTTAGTGTAACATTTATCACCCTTGCTAATGAGGGAAAAAATATTTTCATGTGTTCCTTGTCTCATTCTTTCCATGACAGTTTTCTCATCCATTTACTCACTCTTTGAATCACTCATTTATTTATTCATTTGTTAATTCCCTCACATCCATTCTGGAATTTAATCAATCATTCATTCAATAAACCTTTATTGAATTTGTTTAATGAATATGTGTCTGTATAAGGAGAAACTCAGAAAACACAGGACTCTTCAGTTCACTCAACAAAACTGTTACTAAGACCTCATGCCTCCTGATATCAAGAAGTTGGACATTCCTATAATTTTGTGACTGCAGTTCTTTTGGATCCCTTACTTCTAGACCAATGAAAATCTACACCATTTACCGAGCAGTACAGACTGACTCTAGGCATCACCTTGGTCTCTCCAAATCTAGTCTACCAAATCCCATCGATTCTGAAAATTCACATCTTGACAATCCAGATCCTTCTCTAACCTCACTGCTAACATATTGATCCAGACCACACTCTTCTATTCTATGGGTTACTGTAAGAGCTTCTTAACTGAACTTGTTGACATGCCAGTCTTTCCCACTTCTCATCCACTTTCCAAAGAGTGATTATTTAAAAAATACAACATTTGTAGCGTTAATCCTCGCTGAACTACTTTTCTTAAGCTTTTCATTGCCCTGATTATAAAGCCCTAAATCCACAACAAATGTGTAAGTCCCTTCATAACATGACTCTGCGTTCCCCTCCAACATCCTGCCTCAACGCTTTCATCATATGTTATGCTCACAGGCACGGAGCCTTACTATAAAGCCATAAGACCATTCTTCTGTTTTGAACGTTCCCTTTCTTTTCCTTGCAACACTCCTCCCTTCCTTTCAGTTTTTACTTGGTTAGTTTTCAATCATCTTTAAGTTTTCAACTTGGACATATTTTCCACGTGTCTGAGCTGGGTCTCTGGTTACATGCTCCCTAGAGCTCTATACTCCTCTGACATACCGTTTACCACACACTTCGTATGCTGGACTCTCAGCTCTATGAGGCAGAGGCTGTGTCTACATTTATTTTTTTCACTGATTTCTCAATGTCTGATAAGTAATGTTTGAGAATTTAATGAATTTCTCTGATCCTAGTACTTTTGTGCACTTCAGGCCTACATTGAATGATGTTAGATATTGATAGATAAATGTATACACACAGATACTAGCTTTCCCTTGGCTATTGCATTTTATGTACCATGCAGAAGAAACTGGGGAAGACTGTTATGCAGGCCTAGGGATTGTTTGGAGAATAATTCTTTACTTCATCAGGCTGTTAATCCTACATGCCTGTGGTGATAAACCTCAGAAAATGTGGATAATCCTATATAGTAATCATAGCTGAAAACAGCTGTAAATGCACATCAAATTGTCAAATACCATAATCATTTAGATAACTCCGCAGTCCCTTCCAAATTATAGTAGGCTAGTCTTGCTTCGCAAGGTCTTTTCAAGCTTTTTCCCATATTTCCTGTTATGCCCTTCACTTTCTCTGTTGTTGCTGTCGACCTAACCCTCTTACATCTCTCCCTTTTCCTTCTTCCATTTTTTAAATTTTGACACTTTTCCCTCCTGCCTCAATTTTGCCTCTAGGAATTGTCATCCTCTGACATTGCTCTCCTTTCCTTTTCTCTCATGCCCTTCTCTCCCCTCATTTCATTTCTGTTTTTGGTGATAGGTCTGTGTCTTTTCTTGTCCCTTTACATTCTTCTGTCTTCCCTTCTTCTTCCACCCTCTGCTCCTAGTAAAGACCTATCAATACCAGTGTGTGTGTGCGTGTGTGTGTGTGTGTGTGTGTGTGTGTGTGTGTAGGGTTGCCCAACAGCCACAGTAAGCCCTAGTGTTCTCTTGTGCAGCCCTGTTTATTCTAGATTAGCATCCATATGACTCACAGGCAGGGAAAGTAGTTGAAATTCCATAGATAAGCAAATAATTCTTGGCAGTTTCAAAATGAAAGCAACTGCACTGCCAAAAGGCTTCTGTTTACCACACAAAACAAATGTTGTTACTATTTCAATTCCAAAAAAGCAACTTAAAAGCATCCTTTCACAAGAACATTGTTCTAGCCTTTATGTCCAATTAGATGTAAAGGAAATCTTTTGTTATTTTTGTTACACAATTTAGGCTTGGCTAATAACCAGAGATAAATAATAGTTTACCCCTGCTGGGCTCTGGAGCAACACTCTTCTGAATAAAATAAGTGCACGTGTGCAGTACAAATCCTGTGAAAGGCCTTTCTTTTCTGCACTGATTTTTCTTTCATCCTCATCCTGATTCCTTTCACCTCACAATAATCCTTTTTTATTTTTTCCATTGGGTCTTGGCAGCATGATTTCCATAAATATTTTGGAGGAAAATAGCCTAGGTTTTTTTTTTTTCTTTATTCCCCCTTTTTGTATGTTTTCAACTAGAACATTCCCTGAGTCTTCTATTGGTTTCTTTATTTCTACCTTAGCTATTGTGTTGAGACTGGATAGAATGGGGTAAATAACAGCATCAGAATTGAAAGGTGATTGGCCCCTGCTGTATTGGTGAGGTAAGCTACACTGTATTTTTTGAGATTTTTCTTCCATATCCAGAATCTTTTTTTTTCTTCTTCTCCTAAAACCAAGGTAAATTTCCCACTGCGATTCCTTTACTCAGTATGCAGTTCGTTCACTTTGCTTATAGTTTTAATTTTGTTTTTACACAAGCAACACATTGTGTCTGCTCTGAACACAGGGAGTATCCTTGGTTTCCTGCCTACTTGTGTTTGCCGCTGCTCTGATATTCCAGTCCAGGTAGGAGGGTTAATGTATGGCAAGCACCCAAAACCCTGGAATAGAGGCCACCTGGAGCTGAGGCAAAAGTGCATTTCAGCACATAGCTAAAAGTCGGGAGACCTGGACTTTTGTTCTCACTTTATCACAGATTTCCATTTGGCCTTGAGCAAATCTCTTGACTAATCTTTTTTATTATTATTATTAAAGTTTATTGGGATGACAATACTTAGTAAAGCTACATAGGTTTCAAGTGTACAATTCTGTAATGTATCATCTATATATCACATTGTGTGTTTACCACCCAGATTCAGTTCTCCTTCCATCACCATATATTTGATCCTGTTTACTCTCGTCTACCACCCCCCTCCTCCCTTACCCTCTGGTAACTACTAAACTATTGTCTAGGCTTTACCTAATTTGTGTTCTCAGTATGGAATCAAATAAGATGCTATGCCTGACATTTTTTAATAAAAACTTTAAGTACTATTTTAATATGACTTAAGTTTCGTGCTTCTGTGAGGGTTAAACTGTATATATTTGACCTAGCCCATTGCAAGATAAGTTGGTTTCCACTTTCCTTTTGAGAAAGAAGTGATATAACAATGCATTGTGTGTCCTGCTCCAGGTTAGGCCCTGATGGTTGTTTATGTATTGTCTTCTCAGAGTAGAACTTGAAGTAGGTTCTATCGGTGCCTATTCCTCAGGTGAAGAAACTGGGCTCACATTTTGGAATTGGTTCACGATTTCACAAGTGGCAGAGAGCTAGGATCCTACCTCAGGGTTATGCCACTCCGAAGTCAATGCTTTTTCCATCACACCAACACATATATCCTCAATTGTGAATAATTTCTTATTCACCTGCTAACTCTTTTTTCCCCATATTTTTGCTGCTGCTCTTAATAATTTTAATCCATCAAAAGTAAGTTTATTCAGCCATAGTCCTTATTTTTCCAGTATCTTTCTAAACGTGGTTTGTTTTTCCTTAGTGCACCAGCAAGTTGCCCTTCAATTAGGAGAAATACAAAGACAATACTAGATTAATAATATTAATTTCATATTTCCTAATTATAATTATACCTTATAATTATTTATCCATGTAAATATTTATTTACAATATTTAGCAATATTTATTCAGATAAATATTGCCTAAATGTGTTTAGCAATATTTACCCAAAGAACTGCAATAACCATGGCAATTCACTTGCTTAAGTAAATGATGATTTGAAAGAGGTTAATCAAAATTGGATAATTTAAATCTAACTGAATCTCATTTTATAAACACATATTTATAATACTGTGTCAGATAAGGGCAGAAATCATGTGTAAATTTAATGTTTAGAACCTGCTAGGTAAAGTCTAAAATAATGTGCAAATTAGAAGGCAAAACAAAGTCTCAGGGAGCAGTTTATCATTGTTATGCATTATTAATTCATGTTTACTGAAGGATTCCTCAGTTATCCTCACTCTGTATCTGTGGATCGGATTATGTCTTCCTTAAATTCATGAAATGAAATTCCTCTAAGTATCTCTTAATGTAGTTTTTATTCTTAGCTTATGGTATCATAAGGGGCAGTGACAATCTCCAACTTGGCGTGATTTCTGGGGTGAGGATTTTTGTTGTTTACTCTCCGCTTTCTCACCGATTCTAGGTGAAGTGCTGGGGTGGCTTGCTAATAATAATAAAAGGAGATGTAGCAGTAGCAGCAACAGCAGTAGCAGGAGAAGTTGTAAGAATAGTGGTAGCTATCTTAATAGAGACAGCACCAAGAGGCGTGTCTGCCCAGTGCCCCTTCCCTGAAGCTAGCTTTCACACATTGGCATGGATCTCTCTTGGGGGTTATCTGTGGACTCCTGTTCTTGACTTATTGATGCAGGAGTATTAAATATCCTGAATCATGTTGGAGCAATAAAGTGCTCTGTCTTCGAATTTGAATGTGGAGTGGAGATAAAGAGCATATTTGGGGTTCTGTGCCATTAATGCTGATGGTGTTAGACCCCTGCAGCTGTGGCCCCTGAGCCACCCTAATTGCTGTGTATCCAAAGCACTGACTCTAGAATTCTTCCACATGTCATTCAAATACTCTGCCCGGCCCTCCCCCCCCGCCCTCTTTTCAAAAAAATTTTATTGGGGAACAGTGTGTTTTTCCAGGACCCATCAGATCCAAGTCAAGTAGTTGCTTCAATCTAGTTGCTGAGAGTGCAGCTCAGTGGCCCATGTGGGGATCGAACTGGCAACCTTGGTGTTATGAGCACTACTTTCTAACCAACTAAGCTAACCACCTGCTCCAGCCCTCCCTTTTTGATCTAGCCATTTCACTGGCTTGCCACCAACTACTATAATAATTATTATGACACTATTGAGTTTTTAGTACAAGCAAGCATTGGCTTATGTCACATTATGTATCATATCATCTTTGCAACAACCTTATGGAGTAGCTACTATTATTTCTATTGATTAGATTAGGAGGCTGAGGCTGACATAAGTTAAGTAATTTAATTAAGATTACAGGCTTTAGAAGAGGCTGAACCCAGCTTTTCAATTCCATACAGATCATCTTACTGTATATGTGTGCTCATTACAGCAGCTAACACTAGCTAACGTTTTAGAACTATATAGAAGGGAGAACATAAAGGAATTGTGTTTGTTAGAAAATAATTGGTGGGGGAAGAGCAGATAGGGAAGATTTAGCAAGTCTTTTAGAATGGCAGGAAGTAAAGAGTGGAAGATTCACATTAGCTCTTGGGAAGAATTTCTTGACCATAAGGTTTGTAAGCAGAGGGATAAATTACTGAGGGGACAGTAAAATTAAAAGCTCTAATAAAATATTTAATAACTATTCATATGGAGCAGTTTATGTAGGCTTTAATGTGAAGGCGGGGAGTTGGAATTGAATTCAGCCTTGAAAAATGTTGTGGACTCTTACAAGCACAAAAAATTTAGTAGCTAATAAAAATTCTTTTTTTTTTATTCCCATAAGGATACAAACAGCTTGTAATATTACAAATGTCGAAAATATTTATTTTACTTCTAAGCAGGAATGATCAGGAGTGGTAGCTGAGTATAAAGACTGGGATTTAACGAAATTTTAAATTCTTTTCCATATATATAAATTGACATGGAATCATACTGATTATTACTATTTGAGAAATCATGGAAATACACAAAAAACTGGAGAGGAATAAATTCCAATTTTTCAAATGAGGTAATATAGATTCTTAACACAATAGGCAAATAACCTTGATTTCAGTCCTTCTTAATATTCTAAGCTGTATTAAGAAAACCTAGAAAAGACTGAGGTAATCCCCAGGGACCAGCATAGATAGATTCACTAAGAAAATTCAAGTCTCTTTATTTTCTATTTCTTTTTGGAGACTTGCTATGTTTGTAGCAGGAGAAGGAAAGTGATATGGAATATCATGATCATGGCAATGTAAGAATCAAATGGGAAAACATGGCCAATATTCTTATAAACATTTGAAACTAATTATAAGTTATTACAAGAGTAGATTATTAGGGCCGGCCAAGTGGCGCGGTGGTTGAGCGCTGGCTTGGGAGGCCAGCGGCCCCGGTTCAGTTCCACATGTGAGGGCCAGTGAGACTGCCCTCAAAAAAAAAAAAAAAAAAAAGAGTAGATTATTAGAAGTTTCTTCAGTTTGGAGAAAAGTCTTCAGTGGATTTCTACATTAAATTCGTATTGTCATCTCTAGTCCAAAATATCAAATGATTTGAAATGCTAGGTGTAACATATATTAGATATTCATATATACATGATTTCTCTCTTAACTCTGTTTATTTTTAACATAACCTTTATGAGTTGCCATATAATATGCATACAAATAAGCCCACACATATATCTCAATGATATTCATAAAGTTAGCCCACCCTTGTCACAGCACCCGGATCACAAAAAGAGAACATTGCCAGAGTCTCTCAGGTTGCATCTTTCTCATTATCACATGCCCCTAAGGCCATGACTCCTACTACATTAGATGAATGTTACCTATTTTTCAAGTTTATATTAAAAGACTCATATAGTTGCTATTCTTTTGTGCATGGCTCATGTTTGTGAGCTTTGTCCATGTTATTGCATATAGCAATAGTTCGTTCACCTTCGTTGCTTTGTCCAGTGCTTCAATGCACAGTATTTTCAATCCAGTCTACTGGTGATAGACATTTAGCTTGTTTCCAGTTTGGACATATTATGAATACTGCTGACACAAACATCCTTGCAACATACATCATGTGAATTGTGTGAACGTGTTTACATATTTCTGTAGCATAGGTACTGAGAGAATTGCAGGATCATTGGATTATGTATATTTGCAGCTTTAGTTGAATTGGCTAAAGATTTTTTTTTTTTTAAAGATTTTATTGGGGAATTTGGGGAGGGGAACAGCGTTGGGGAATCGGGGAAGGGGAACAGACAAGTTGCTGCCTTTTGTTATTCAGTCTAGTTGGGGAGGACTTTGCTTCACTGGCCCATGTTGGTATCCTCATTGCGCTCCTCCCAGATGAGGCAGATCGGTCACCGGCCTCTGGATGGTCGCTCACCGTGGCTATTGGCAGCTCACGCTTTCTGCCAGCCACTCACTGTAGCTTATGGCAGCCCACTGCAGCAGGAGCTGCAGCCTACACCATCACCAGGGCTCACAGCCCAGCTCCAGATGGAGCTGTTGTTAGCTGTAGAGGGCAGTGTCACTGGCACTCATACGTGGGATCCAAACTGGGGCCGCTGGCATCCCAAAACCAGCTCTTAATCAATGCGCCACTCGGCTGGCCCCTGCTAAAGATTTTTCAATGCAATTGTTACAATGAACACTTCCACCAGGAGTGTATGAGAGGTTCCGTTGTTACATATTTTTAGCAACATTTGGTAGTATTTTTAATTTTAGCTATTCTGATTGGTGTGTTGTGACATTGATTGTGGTTTTATATTTTTGAAATTGAAGTGCAATTCAAATACCATTAAATTCAACCTTTAAGTACAATTCAGTGCTTTTTTTTTTCTAGTATATTCACAATGTTGTGCAACCATCATTATTTAACTCCAGAACATTTTCATCACCCCAGAAGGAAACTCCATACATCTTAGCAGTTACTCCCAATTTCCCTCTGTCCCGAGGCTCTGGAAACACTGATGTACTTTCCGTCTGACTTGCCTATTGTGCACATTTGTGTAAATAGAATCATACATTTTATGGCTTTTGTGTCTGGCTTCTTGCACTTTGCATAATGTTTTCAAGGTTCTTCTATGTTGTGGTATGAATCAGAACTTCTTCCTTTTAATGAATGAATGATATTTCATTGTATGGATATGTTACATTTGTTATCCACTTATTAGTTGATGGAAATTTGGTTTGTTTCCACTTCGGGTTATTATGAATAAACATTCATGGACAAGTTTTTGTGCAGGCATATATTTTTAGTTCTGGAGTATATACTTAGGAGTGAAATCATTGAGTCATACAGTAATGTTTAACTTTTTTGAGAACTACCAAACTATTTTTCCAAAACGTCTGCACTATTTTATATTCTCCCCATCAATATATGATGGTTCCTTAAAGCTTCATTAATACTTCTTATTTTCCTTTTTAAATCATAGCCGTCCTGGTTGGTGAAGTGGTATTATATTATGGTCTTAATTTGCATATTTTCCTACTGGTAATGCTGTTGAGTGTCTTCACATGTAATTATTTCACCTTTGTATATCTTCTTTGGAGAAATGTCTATACAAATCCTTTGCCTGTTTATTGTCTTTTAATTATTGAGCTGTAATAGTTCTTTATATATTCTCTGTACTAAACCTGTATTGGATATATGATTTGCAAATATTTTCTCCCATTTTCTTAGTTGTCTTTTAACTTACTTGATATAGTATCCTTTGGGCATAATCATTTTTAATTTTGATGGAATGTAAGTTATCAAACTTCAGTTTTGTTCCTTCTATTATTGGTGTCACATCTAAGAAACCATTGTCTAATCCAAGGTCATATAGATTTGCACCTGTGCTTTTGTCTAAGAATTTTATACTTTTAATTCTTCCATTTAGGTCTTTGATCCACTTTGAGCTATTTTTTTGTATACAGTGTGAGGTAGGGGTCCAACTTTATTCTTTTACATGTGGATATCCAGTTGTTTCAGCACCATTTATTGAAAAGGCCATTCTTTCCCCCAATGAATTGTTTTGGCACCATTGTTAGAAATCAATTGATTATGATTGTTTGGGTGTTTGTGGCTTATTTTGATTTTCCCTTACAAATAATCATATTTAGCACTGTTACCACTTAGAGATACTCTTTTGTGAAGCCTTTTGCACATTTCAGCCATTGTCTTAATTAATTTATGGGAATGCTATATATTTTTGCGTACTAGTTCTTTGTCACTATGTCTTACAAATATTCTCTCCTACTTTGCAGTGTGATTTTGATTCTCTTAATGGTGTACTGATAAACAAAACTTCAAATTTTTAATGTAGTCCAATTTATCATTTTCCCCTTGATAGTGTTTTGTGTCCTTATGAAGTAACCTTAACCTTAAAAGTATTTTACCTAAATTTTTTATTGTTTTACTTCAGTTATAGCTACAATTCATCTGGAATTGATATTTGTGTATATTGTGAGGGTAGGTATAGTTTTTAGTATATGGATAACCAACTGAACCAGAACTATTTATTAAAAAACCACCTTTGCGACATTGCAATGTAGCATTACCTATGTTATACATAAGAGTACCATATATATGTGGGTCTGTTTCAGGACTACCTCTTCTATCTAATGTATGTCTATTATGTTCCATTGGTCTATTTTTAATCTCCATTTAGCAAGAGCATACTATCTAAATTGGTGTCACTTTATAATAAGACTTCATATTTGTTCTTTTTGGGCCATATATTTTCCATGTAAATTTTATTTTTTTGCTTTATTTATTTTTAAAGATTTTACTGGGGGATTGGGGGAGGGGAATAGCACTGGGGAATCGGGGAAGGGGAACACACAAGTTACTGTGCTTTTGTTCCCCAGTCCAGCCATGGAGAATGTTGCCTCACCAGCCCATCTTGGTATTATCATTGAGCTCTTCCCGGGTGAAGCAGTTGCCTATTGGCCATTGGAATGCCACTCACGGTGGTCCACGGTGGCTCACGAAAGCGCATGCCAGCTGCTGGCCAACCTCATTGCAGCCCACGCTGTTGCCAGTGACTCATGGTAGCCCAGCTCCAGGTTGAGCCATTGCTCACCATCTCAGCTGCAGAGGGTGCAGAGTCACTGGCCCTCTATGTGGGATCCAAACCGGGGCCCTGCAGCTCAGAGCCAGCGTCTCAAGCCAACGCCCAACCAACGTGCCACTTGGCTGGCTCTCCATGTAAATTTTTGGATCAACTTGTTGATGTCTACAGAAAGATTTTTCAGGGATTCTGACTGGATTTGCAGTGAACCTACCACTCAATTTGGGGAGAATTGGTATCTCTATAATAATGAGCCTTCTCACCTGTGGGCAACATGCGTTTCTCTATTCAGTTAGATTTTCTTTAATTTTTTCCAAGAATATTTTAGATTGTTTCACTGAAGAAAGTCTTCTGAATATCTTGTTAGATCTATTCCTATGTATTTATTTGATGCTATTGAAAATATCTTCCTGGTCTACCATTCCTCTTTATCATTGGGACATGTCGTCATCTCATTTATTGCCTCATATCTGTTTGATACTACAATAGCTACACAAGTTAATATTGGTTAATGCTGTATCCTTTAATTTTCAGATTTTGATATTTGTATTATTTAAAGTGGTTTTCTTATAAGTAGCATGTAATAAGGTTTTACTTTTTTATCCAGTAATATACTTTTGCTTTATTTAGTTTACTTATAGATTATTTGTCCTTACTATTTTATTATTTACCTTTAGTTAGCCCACCTGTTTTATGTTCCCTTTTTTTGTCCTTTCTTGGTTTTTGTTTGTTTGTTTTTAGTATTTTGCCATTTTTAGCAATCTGTTTTATTCCTTGAGTACTTTCTAAGAAATACTTTTGGCTTTGCTATTTTCTTAATATTTTGCTAGTTAATCTGGAGATTACAAAACGCATCCTATCTTATTTCAGTCTAATGAAAATGATTACTTTGACCACTTCCTTGGTATTAGGATCTTGACACACTGTAATTTCATTTACCACCTAATGTCCACAATTTGTGTTATGTATTTTAATTATACATAGTGATACCTTTTTTGAGTTAATATATTTTTATTTATCTTATGTAGTTACCACTTTCATTGCTTGTTATTTCTTCCTGAATGTTCATGTTTCCCCCTGGGGTTCATTTTTCTTCTGTCTGAAGAACTCCCTTTACCATTTCCTATACTGCAGGTCTTGTGAAGCCACATTTTCTCTTTTCCATTTGTTTGTTTTGCCCTCATTGTGGCATCGATGTAAGAATCAGATGATATTACCAATCCTCTCTCCCCTTCTACTTCCATTCTAGCTGTAGAAATAGCCCACATAAGGAAAGTATTGATAGTAAAGGAAGATACATTTATCCAATGTGACTTTCTCATGGTCACAGACAGAGGAGGAATAAAAGAGACCAAATCAATGATGTGTTGACCTTTTAGTAGATTAAATCTTAGGAATTGAGAAAGGTGGATCCATTGCTATCTTTCACCAACTATGTACCCTACTCCTCTGGTGTAAAAGGATAAGAAAGAAGTTGGAAAGTGGTCAGGAGTGTTGTTTCAGTGAGATGACTCCACATGGAAACTTGAGGAATGGGGTGATAAGTAGTCTTCCCCCAAGATATTGTTCACATTCTTAGCTCGTGGTTCCCTTAACACTTTTGCCTGAAATATTAAGCCTGAGTAAAGCCTGATGCTATTTGCATGAGGTGTCTCCCTAATACTAACAATTGTTCCCATTAGGATCCTCATTGAACTGATTATTGGTGTGAATTTGCCTCCAGAAATTTCAGAAATTAGAACAGCCCATTGATTAAATCATATCAAGACCTCACTACATTCAAGAATGAAAATTCATTCCCTCCTCATTAATCATTGCAAAATTCCCAGACATGTGGTCACCACAGGTTTTACAATGAGTTTATGACATCATTAAGATATACTACTAATTTAAGGCTAATAGTATAGCAGTGCCCCAAATTTTAATATAATCCATTCTTCCTATACATTTTCCAGGGAGAAATTAAAGTTCGAAAAGCAAGGTGCTCATTTAAGTCCTTAGAAGTTGCATTCCAAGTCTTTAAAGTTCCAAATCAAATTTTCTTGAAATTCTTGCATTCAAAGACCAAAGAGATTAAACTATGACATTCATTCTTGCCAATGTATTATCCTACTTTGTCTCAGTAGGAGGGACTTTGGGACAGTGGGTATAGTGTTCTGTATCTAGGTCTGGCACTCATAGTTTGAAGCCAAGGTCATATTATTGCTCTGTGTTTCTCATAGAACTAACTACTTTTGCAGTCCTGGTCTCCTTGTCTGAAAATCACACTGAGAAACAAAATACTAAAAAGTTGTTCTTCTGGGCTGAGTGGCGCGGTGGTTAAGAACTGGCTTGGGACACCAGCGGCCCTGGTTGCAGTCCCACATATGACACTGCCCTCAAAAAAGAAAAAAAAAAAAAGTTGTTCTTCCATTGCTTAAAAAGCCTGTCTATACAAAGACTGTTTTCCATATAATTAAATCTGCCTTAGCTCTGTCTGCTTAGATAAAAGCTGTACCCATATACTTCAAAGTCAGTTGCTGAATACCATACCTTAATGCCTTATTAGCTTGAATTTTCTAAGCACTCTGCCCCACTGAAAATAACTTCATCTTATAAATACTAGCCACAGTTAGCTACTATAGTTTGTCAATCTCAAAATCTCACATGGCCCAAGTTTACTGAAGTCTAAGTCCTTAAGCACTCTTCAAATATAATTATCTATTTTTTCCAAGATACAGTACCAAATCAAAGGAACAAGTATTGGGATTTTAGGGGCTAATAGATTATGACCATTTTTTCTTTACCACTGATTGACAAAATTTGATGAAAGTATCACAGTTAATTCTGTTTGGAGAATGTAACTTAGAAAATGATGGTGAAAATGTTATTTCCAGTTTCTTTCTTCTCCCCACCTACTATTCCTCCATTCCCGGCTCTACTGACAGTCTACTTGAGTAGGTTACCCCAGGGAAAATTTTGGTCTCTCCAAATCACTGTCTCCTTTTGGTATTGGGCTTTGGAACAGACTTCATCCCCATTGTTTATGACCAATTAATAGATTATAAAAAATGGAGCAATGCCTGTTACTTATATGAACTTGGGAACTCATATCCTCTGGGGATGCATGAGTAAGGAAGGGATGGGCAAGAGGTCAAGGGCATTACACAAGGAAGTCCCAACACAAGAAAAGGTGGAGAGGCCATAAGCCCTCATAAATTAAGTCAAGTATTTACTATTAACTCCAAAGATTCACCACTTTATCAAAAAGCTTATATTTGGGAAGTATATCAGTATCTTATTATGAAAATGTTCATTATAGCTGATAGTTGCAGAAAAAGTGTTGTTCAAACTTCTTAAGAAGAGGTGGAATGCCTCCTAACCTGTAGATATTTGTCTCAGGAAGTAGTGAAAAGAATTCGGCAAGATCAGGGGAAACTGGAATTGTTTCGTGTGGAGAATAGCAGGATGGGGAAAAAGTGTATAATGATGGCTCTTTTCAAGAGCTCTAAGAGCTATCATATGAAAGAGGCACTTAATTTATTGTGTGTAAGTAGAAAAGGCAGAATTAGGGCAACATGATAGAAAGTTCAAGGAAGTAGATTTAAATTCACTAAGGAATTTTTTTCAAAATTAGAACTGATAAAAATGGAAAGGGCACACTTGAAAAATACTCATCTTGTATCATTTGATGTATGTGGGCAGAGGCTGAATAAATCAGAAAAGCTAGACTAGAAGATATGGCATGGGGTGGGCAGTGGACTGGATTACTCAAGGGTCCTCTGACTTCTGATCATGTTAGCAGGTTGTCATGGTAACAGGGACACTGCACAAGCATTGTTCATTGGATACAATCATAAAGCAATTTATTTGGTCTTCCATCGTTCCTTTACATCTGCTCACTGGGGCAAGTTTTGCCACTGACCTTGAAATGAAAATTTGAGCATGCTTCTTTATTCACTTTTAGGAAATACAAAGGTGTACAGTAACTTTAAGTTGCAGAAACCATTCCCAATTCCCTAATTACAATGCTCTCTCCCATGTTATAATATTAACCCCAAATGTGATATAAGATTGAGACTTTTTTTCTTTTCTCCTATTTTGGGCCTCTTACAAATAGGATGCTTGCTATTGGGGAAAGATGTCAGATACTTTCTTTTAGTTCTCCTTACCATTCTACCTCTCCTTACCCATTTTATGGTTCAATACTTTGACTTCTTTAGAGTGAAAGCTGACAGGGTAATGAGGTACAGTGAGCTGCAACGTAGTGTACAGTTGTGGCAATCTAGTTTTGACACTTTTTGGATTAGATGTATACCATAGGTGCAATCTTTATCTTGTAAGAATTAGCATCTGTATTGCCTTTTTGAGGGTGATAAAAATCGTCTTTGCTTCTTGCTTCCTCCTCCCTCATCCCCTTAGGATCTGGGGACCCTTTAACATCCCTCTGTTGACATCTGTTTTTATCATTTATGTGCCCTGTGGATAGTATATGACAAACCCATCACCAGCTTTCTCTCTGCTATGCATATAGACCATGTCTACCCCTCAGGACACAGTTATGGACCCTTTGTTTCAATAAATCCTGGGAGTGTAGTTACTTATAAGTTATAATCTTCTAGTCTTCTATCACTGGCTTATTAGGTCAGCCTCCTAATTAATAGTTCATTGGTCTGCAAAACTGTAGGAGACATGTATTAAACTCTCTACCCAAGTTGTAAATCAGTCCCTGGGGGTCAGTGGAATACCATCCTCTCCAAAAAAAAATCAGTATGTAATTCTTTTGTAATTTCCACTCTTGGCCCTTTTATAGAACTATAATAGAGGTAAGAAGTCTCTTAAGCCAAGAGTCTCATATTTTTCACATACCTATTTTTGAAAGTCTTACAGGAAACTTTGTATTACAAATGCCTTTGGTATTTTGTATCTGTTGTCATAGGGTGAAATCCAAAACTTCAGTTTTAATACTGTGTGGGAAATACTTATATGACTAAGTGGAGCTAACAACCGAAAGAAGATGCTTAGGCAGTACCTACCAATAAAAGACATAACAGATCCCCTAACATGACTGTAGATAAGTGACTTTCAAATGAATGGCTGGAACAATATGGACAGTTAATATATTCCCTCCATAACAGCAAACTTTCCAACTTCCTAATAATCTTCTGATTTGTGCCCCAAAGATGTCTCAAATTCAACCTGTTTAAAGAGTGATCTTATTTAATCTTATCTCCAACAAATATGCTCCATTTCTTGGTTAATAGCATCACCAACTACTCTATTTCCAGAGCAAGAACATTTAATGTGATGGCTTTAAATGCTGCAAACAGAGATGGGAGGCCATGGGACAAAACTCCTAGTAATCTTCTAGGATGTAGTCCTGTGGATGCATTGGTGGCAATTCCCTTGGTGTCAATCCTAGATGGAGGACATAAAACCATGTTGCTACATTGTCTAGTTTCTAGTTGCCAGGTAACCACTTGTTACATGATAATTAGCACTGTCTTTTACAGACCACAGTCAGCTGCCAGTAGGGGGCAAAATGATCTCCTTTATACATTATTGAAATTGTTTATCTCAACATTTCTTCCAAATGTATGACATGCAAATGTATGTGTGTACATTGTGCTGGAGCAGGCAACACCAAAAAAATTCTACCCAGTTACACACATGTATTCCATTCTATGGAGGATGAAGAGGGAGAATAATATTATTTTCG
Organism: Aselliscus stoliczkanus; assembly: GCA_033961575.1. Classification (NCBI taxonomy): domain Eukaryota; kingdom Metazoa; phylum Chordata; class Mammalia; order Chiroptera; family Hipposideridae; genus Aselliscus; species Aselliscus stoliczkanus. Next base: position 182,888,592 of record CM066728.1, read on the forward strand.
TTTTTATGAAGCCATATGTAAGGTCAGCAGATTAATAAATGAAATCTGAATTATTCATCAGTCTGTATGTTATTCAGATCTTTAAAACCAATGCTGGGATGTAGTAGAAATGCATCAACTCTCTCCAAACCAATATAATTTCCTCCTTCCTTTTTTCTCTTTCATTTTTAGCCATTAACCTTTATTTGGGATTTTGGAATCTGGATAAATCTCCATACATTGCCCCCAACAACCATAACACACGTTAATAATGTATGGGCCTGAATGCCGAGGGTGTTTGTGAAGGAATATTTCACAGTGTAAAACCTCACAGAAGTATCCCGATTTCCGAGTCACTTTAGCTAACTTAGGCAGAGACTACCATATGCATTTTCTATATTAACAGAGTGTCTGTGAACTCTTTAGAATCTATTAGTCAGGGATGAGTAGGATTCTGTGTATACTTTTAGCAAACAAATTATTTGCTTTCCCTTTTTTTTTAATACAAATCTACATAAAGAAAATGGAATTCATTCTAAAGGGTGATTTGTTAATTTCTTTGCATTTACACTAATTTTTGCCTCTGCCTTCACCCCTAAAAACATGTTTCTCTGTGTGTTTTCTTTTGGACTTTTTGGAATTGCTCTTAATAAATGTTTAGTACTTGCTAGGCAATTGTCTCTCCTTATGTTGCATTAAAAGAATATTTATGGCATTGGAAAGATTAATTCCTGCACTACCGAAGTGGTATTTTTCATGTTAACTCTTTTTTTTGAAAGCTTACTTTTAAGAACAGCTGTAAACAAAAGACTTCTAATTTAATGAGTTACTGAGAATATAAATAGAAGAGGGGGAAATTCCTTAAAGCTCAAACACTCAAGACTGTATGTTATGGATTCAGATTAACAAAATTCCTGATATTAATAATGATAACCAACATTTACTGAGTATATACTATGTGTCAGGTAGTGTTTCAAGTATTTTACCTCTATTGTACTTAATTTTCCCAACAACCAATGAGATAAGCTCTGATTATAATAGCTCCCCTACATAAGAGGAGTCTGAGGCACAGAGAGGTTAAGCAGCTTGCTCAAGTTCTCACAGCTGTTAAGTGGAGGGGCCAGACTTAACCCAACCTGTCTGGCTGCAGAGCTTTTATTAAAAGCTGCTGCCTCTTGATACCTGGGCCAGACAGGGCCCTGTGAGTCATACAATGAGAGGGAGTCTTTTCCTTTCCAATTAAATAATGTCTGTTTGGGGGTATTGTTCAGCATGGAAATTGGAATGCTTTCCATTATGCTGCATTCTCTGTATCCAAGGATGAGTAATATGCATATGAATGGCGCTGTTTTGTGCAATCTTCAGAGATTCAAGATCTATATTCACTGGGGGTGGTGCCTAGGAATTTGTATTTTTTTGTTAAGTTCCCAGTATATTCTAATGCAGTGACTCTTCAGATAAGCCTGTGGACAACTACTTGAAATCAAACCTCTGAAAGAATATATGCCCCTATCTACACAATCACAGAAAAGATGTTGGCAAGGGACCAAACGGCACAGATGGGTGTAGGTGGTAATTAGTTCAACTAGAGCTACCCTCTAAAACATTTCATCACACTGTTGGTTCCAAAGCCACATGTCTTGTCCCTGGAGGGTAAAAGCGTTGACTGCTAATTTTCTAGTTAATTCAGCTCAGCCACAGGATGGTGTTCAGTTCACAATGGACACTCAGTAAATAATATAAAGATAGTAATAAGCACAAATGTAGCACTCACCACACGTGTGTGAGGTAGTGGTCTAAGTGCTTACGTACATTAACTCTTAATCCTCTCATTTTTCCTGTGAATTAGATTCCTTTTTCATGCCCACTTTTCTCATCAGGAAACTGAAAACAGAGATGTTAAGAGCAAGTAGTAATAAGTAGAACTGGGATAAGACTATGAGCTTCAAGAAAATGTCTCAAGTGAAAGCATGAAGCAAATCACTGCTCATTTTTCCTCTGCCAATCCAAAAACAAAGATGAATAGGCAGGTTGTGTATTATTACAGTTTTAAGACATGTCTACATAAATTTAAGAACATCTCTTGTCTGACATGCTTCATCTCCTCCGACCCCACATCTTCCCTCCCTCTCCATCCCTTTTCTCCCTACTCCTCTTTTTCCTTCTTTCTTCCCTCTCTTCTTCCTTTGTTGTAATTAAAACTGCTCATGGAAGCCCACATTTCGTAAAAGAGAAAGGGAAAATAATTCTTATCCAGATACTTGAATAAATATATTTGTAAGTATTATTTAACCTACACATGAGTTCAGTTAAAATTAAGTGTATTGTTCTTGAGACAAATGTGTATTTATCTGAGCAGAGCCATCAGTTTTGCTGGGTGAATGAGAAGGAAGTGGATTTTCCGTACGTGGCTACCTATGTACTTCCCTAGGAATACTCAAGATTGGAGACAGTGTTAGGGCTAGGTAAATATTAAGGCTTGCCTGAAGGCTGAAAAATACAATCGCCTCTTGTATTTTTAATATCATAAAGGAAATAGTGACTGGCAGGTAAAATTTTTTCACTGATTTAGAGAGAAAGATGAAAATATTCTCTTAAGCTTCTAATCACCTGGGATTTCTAATGCAACCTAGGGATCAAATGCTGGAGCAGTGCTGGCTGAGTTGTACACTGTGATCATTGCAAGCGTGGGGCTTTCATGCTCCTCCAGGGCCGGCCATGGCTCTTATCTCTGTATTCTTCATGCTGAAAACAGTGCCTGATATACTATGAGTCACCAAGGAGAGATGCTTTCACTGGCAATAAATGAATTTATCTACCCAATGTACCAAGCAGTAATACAGGAGTGTTCCCAGGCGTTCCCTAAATGTCTTCATTTCAACCCTCATTTCTCACGCAGGCCAGTGTTTCTTAAACTTCAAGAGTATATGTGTCTCCTTTTAGGAAAAAAAAGAAACCACCAAGTGTTTATTTTAAATTATTTCTATCACATTACATAACACTAGGCATGAACTCCTTATTCTTATCATTTGTAATGAAATCCCCAAATCAAAATAAATTTAGAAATTAAATAAAAACAGCAAAACGGTATCATCTGAGGTAACATTTAATATTTAGTGTCGCACACCTTCATTTTGCTTCTGCCGAAACCAAGGTGCCAAAGTTAAATTTACTACTAAAAATGTATTACCGAGTTCCATGTTTTATTTAGTGTCCACTTAATTCAGTTGTCTCTAATGTAACAGCAATCATTTATATCAGAGTCACTATCATCACGATCACTTTAGGTACTTTTCGTTTTTAACAATGGTATTTTATCCAATCATCTATCGAAGGACACTTTGTTTCCATGTCTTGGCCACCATGAATATGTTGCAATGAATGCAGAGGGTGTATGTTATCTTTATGGGTAAATGTTTTCAAATTTTTCGGTTAGATACCCAGAAGAGGGATTGCTCGGTCATATGGTAATACTACCTTTAATTTTTTGAGGAAGCCCATACTGTTTTCCATAGTGGCTGTACCAATTTACATTCCCACCAGCAGTCTATGAGGGTTCTTTTTTTCCACAACCTCTCCAACACTTGTATTACTTGTTCTTGTTGGTGACAGCCATTCTAACAGGGGTGAGGTGGTATCTCATTGTGGCTTTGATTTGCATTTCCCTAATAGCTAGTGAAGTTGAGCATCTTTTCACATATCTGTTGGTCATTTGTATGTCTTTTTGGGAGAAGTATGTGTTCAAGTCCTCTAAGGAGGAGGTAAGAAAGGTAAAGGATGTCAAATATATGGTGACGGAAGGAGACTGACTTTGGTGGTGAATACACAAGATACAGATTATGAATTATAGAATTGTACACTTGCAACATATGATTTTATTAGACAATGTCACTCCAATAAATATAATAAAAAATTGTTAATGGTATTTTAACCATTAAAATACTATTTTGATGGATCTGTCAATTTAATGGTATACCATAGAATTCACTACTATAAAAATATAATTAAAAGTTCTTTTACTGTATATTTACTGATAACCTAATTGGTGCATATGATAGGAATCGTAACATTTTATGTTACAGCACTGCTTCATTTGAGTTTATTATAGTTAACACTACTACGTGCTACACGATAAATTTTCTCATTTGAAAATTCATCATTTAAAAAATCGGTCTTTATTCTTTTATTATTTGCCCTTGACAATAGTATGTAGTTTCTCCCTATTGCATCATTCTCATGATATCAAATCTAAGTCTCATTTTATTAAATAACTTAAGAAACTAAAGCCTTATTCTATGAAAAAATGTTTTCAACTGAGAATTACAGCAGCAAAAGAGAATTTTATCTTATTAACTAGTAAAAGAACAATATTAATATGGCTTTGTACCTAAGACCATTGTTGTCATTTTGACATTAGAAATATAAATGTAACAACAGTGTTCCAAGGCAGTAATTGGTCATAAGATTGTTCTTTGTATGCTCAAAAAACTCTTTAAGAAAGTTACATTTTTAGATCTCTCAGATGTTTACGAACTTAACCACTTTTAATATATACTCTGGTTTGAGCAACTTTGGCTACTTTGTCTCCAGGTCCGAGGCTAGGATCCCATTACATGTAGTTCTAAACTAAGAATTAGGCAATCTATATAAAATGAAATCATTCATTGGAATTTTTTAAAATTTGTATTTCAATTACAGTTGACATACAGTATTATATTAATTAAAGCTGTACAACATAGTGATTAGACAATTATATACCTTACAAAGTGATCACTCCAATAAATCCAGGACTCTTATGACACCACAGAGTTATTACAATATTATTGACTATATTCCCTTTGCTATACTTTACATCCCCGTCTATTTTTCAACTGGCAATTTGTACTTCTTAATCCCTTTCACCTATCCTCCCAACCCCCCTCTCATTTGGCAACCATCAATTTGTTTTCTGTATCTATGAGTTTGTTTCAGTTTGGTTTATTTTGGTTTTTAGGTTCCACATAAGTTAGATCATATGGTATTTGTCTTTCTCTGACTGGTTTCACTTAGTATACTACTCTCTAGATCCATCCAAGTTGTCACAAATGGTAAGATTTCATTCTTTTTTATGGCAGAGTAATACTCCATTGTGTTTTCTCCACAATTTTCTTATCCAATCATCTATTGATGGGTTTTGGGTTGTTTCTATATCTTGGCTATTGGGAATAGTGCTAAAAAGTAAACATATTTTTTCAAATTAAGTGTTTTGGATTTCTTGAGATAAATACCCAGAAGTGTAATTGCTGGGTCATATGGTAATTCTATTTTTTAAATTTTTTGAGGAACCTTCATACTGTTTTCCATACTGGCTGCACCAGTTTACTATCCCTCTAGCAGTGTACGAGGGTTCCCTTTTCTCCACATCCGGGCCAACGCTTGTTTATATATTGATGACGGCCATTCTGACAGGTATGAAGTGACAGCTCACTGTGGTTTTAATCATTATTGCCCTATTTAAAAGTCTTCAGTAACTCCATCTTACCTAAAACCTAAATTCCAAATTCTTTGCATGACATACAAGACCATGATTTGGCTCCTTCTACTTTGTAAATCTCATCTTCATTCATTCCCTTTTGAGGGACCTTCATGTCATGCTTCTGAAGTGCATCTTGCTTTTTCATAACTTCATTCTTTTGCATACTCTGTTCTTTCTGCAATAAATGTCCTCTCCCTTCTCAAACCTCCCCTTCCTATTCCACCTCTCTGGAAAATTTTCCCTTGAAAATCTGCTCTGGATTGGCTTTGTCAAGGAAGCAGGGAAGTCTTTCCGTACCCCCACCAGGCAGTTAGGCCATCCTGGGCTTCTATAGTAACTGGAACATGCTTTCCCCATTGCACATATCAGACTGTATTTTATTTACATTTGTGTCTTCCTATGTACACCAGGGTTGTCCTGATTTATTAAAATTTAAATTGTTCAAACCTAATTTCAGAGACAAAAGGGCCCTTTTCTAATACCCGGCACGATTTTTAAGGCCAGGCTACTGTCAAAGCATGTTTTTCTTTACAGAGAGTAAGAGAAGTGCTGCACTCGAGTACTAGATTCAGGAGAGCTGTGCAGGAAACGTGTGCTCTCCCTTACGACTGCTGAGGGCTAACTAAATTTCATGCTGAAATAATTTTATTAAAACAGCATCTGGTTTGAGGCAATTTTATAGTTTATGTTTCCCCAGAAGTAGATCTAGAGGTGGACATAAGAATAGAAGTGGGAGGCGAGTCAGGGAAATAAAAACACGAGACAGAGAAAGAGAAGAAAGCAGATAAAGGGTTCATTCATTATGAGTCGCTTACCAGGACGGGCAACTGGCGCTTAACCCCGCTGAGGAATTCTGGGAAGCAGCACAGAACACAAGCATCCCACTGGAGGAAGGAGAGAGCAGTGTCCCATACACCAACCCCATCACGGGCTGTGAGGTGGAAGAAGGGTTAATTGCCCAGCACTTGCAGCCTGCTGTGTGCCTGCAGTAGGGTTGAGGAGCGGGCTCCAGCAGCCAGAGAAAAGTGCTGAGGGAGAGAGAAGTAGTTGCTGACACCAGAAGTCAGGCCCAGTGTGACAGAGATGGCAAGGCCTAGGGAATGTGGGAAGGGCAGCAGTTGCAGCTGCTGTTCCAAGAAGAAAAGTCAAAATGGAGACAAGTGCCAGCACCCCGAGATAGGCACCAGTGAACTAGAGAACAAAGGCCGTGCATACCCAACCTTTAGATATTGGCATCTGGTAGTGGATTCAACCACAACCAGAACAAAGTCACTTCTATCCTCTCAGCACCAGCACCAGCAGCACCATTGGGTGCCCAGAAGGCTTACACAGGAGATTGCTCTTCTTACTAAAGGGGAGTGGAAGCACTCAGGGAGAATCAGGGAAGGAGACAGAAGCCTGGCCTCCTGGGTACAGGGGGAAGGCTGAGAAGGAGAAAAAATCACTGCCACACCTGTTTCGTTCTCCACCCCAAACAAAGTAGCTGTGTAGAAATGGCAAGAGACAAGAAATACATAATAGGGGATATTTACACCATCTTTTTTTTTTAATGTGGCATGAATATATGTACATACAATAAACTCCCTCTCCAAGGATTCTTCAAAATCGTTAGTAAAACCTACATTATTTAGCAATACTTTGGTAGGAGTGGATCCTAGGGATGTTCAGAATGCTGCCAAGTTTTCCATCTCTCAGGGGCAGAGGATGGTGGGGATTCAGGTTACGTCACTGTCCTTAGCACTTTCTTATATAATATAACAAAGTTCTAAAGCAAGTTACCTGCAGGCTAATTCAGTCTCAGATGTAGATTATACCCCACTCCTGGATTTATTTTTAAATTGGTACCAATGTTTTTCAGGAGAGACTTCACATTCAATTTCCAGCTTCTCCTAAAAAAACAAATCAGAAGTTATACACTGGGATAATCACCTAGCAACAAATAGTGCATATTGTTTAGACTGTCACAATCCCCACGACTTTTTATTGCTCTCCAAACATCATATTGGCAGGGATTTTTTCTTTTCCAAGCAAAAATGTGTCTATCTAAAATGGAATACGGGGGCCGGCTGAGTGGTGCGGTGGTTAAGTGCTGGCTTCCCAAGGACCCCGGTTCGGGTCCCACATATGAGGGCCAGAGACACTGCCCTCAAAAAACAAAACAACAGCAACAACAACAAAAAATGGAAAACGGGCAACTATCCAGAGTACTGCATGAGGGTCGGCTTTAGCTCAAGTGGTTACTTAGTCATTCAGAGTACTGCATGATTCTAGAAAAAAAGGGAATGCATATTTCACTGTGGAAACGAGGAACAATCCTATGTTTAAAACAAAAAGTGTGCATTAAACATGAGGTTTTAGAGTTCTTGGGGGTGACTGACCTTTGTGCTCAGAAAAGGTTAGTCTGATGGTATTTTGGTTTTACATATTACTATTTGATTTATCCAAATTACAAATTTAAAAGCCTGGTTTTCCTTAAGCTTCTCTTTTCAGTTTATAAATTTAGTTCTATTTATAATCTAGTAAATTTCAGCAATTGCTTTTAAGGGAATGTAGACGAATATTTAGCTCCATTTATAAACAGTTAATTAAAGCTCTTCAAACATTTTTAAATTAATTTATAAATTTAATGTATTTTATTTCCTTTAAGTACTTCAATTGTCTGATTTAAAACCTTCCTGAATAATTAAATAAATCTCTTAAATCAAATAAATTAAATTTATAAGTACACTGAATCAAGTTCTTTCAAAATATTCTAACATGGCAGATCAATTTAGTAATATTTCAACCTAAAACCACAAGTCTAAATAAATTACTCAATTATGCATTTTAAATTGTAATTATGAGGCTGATCTGTTATTCTACCAGACAAAATTCTCTTTAAGCATTAAAAAACTTTAAAAACCCAACAACCAGATTCTTTTTTAACACAAAAGCATCTTGTGTTACTTTTGACTCTCTTAAATATTTCAATATTTGATTTAGAAAGATAATTACTTTTGTTTAAAAAGATATTTACTACTTTTGCAGCTAATGAACACCACGGTTGATTCAGACAAGCACACTCCGTGGACTGTTGTTAGAAATTCCTGAGCCCTATTTCTGGTCTACAAGGAATTTCAAACTAAAATAGGTGGTCATATAACCAACTTCCCAAGATTTTAAGTCACATCATTACTAAATTTCAAATCCTCTTAGAGACTTTAACTGCCACTCACGTGGTTATACCACTTCAACTGTATGTACTTCCTTGGATCTTAAGATAAATATTTCCCCTTTTAAATCTAAAGACTTGTGTCCTAATGGCAGAAACTCATCATTTCCGGTATTTCCTACCTTTGCCCCATTACTCTTATGGATATGAAAATGACACCCAAATGGTTCTGGACATTTCAGGTGCACTTCTATTTGGCCACGATGTCCAAGACAGTTCTACTGACAGCAAAATGTGGAAAGACTACACCAGGCCCCTTACTTGTCTGTTTCTGGTAGCAATTTGCTTTGGCCAACTGTGAGGCACATCCAACAGTGAGACTGGATAGCCAAAGGCTGTTAACAATAGATGTCAGGCAAGCTGTAAAAGCACTCAAATTAAAATGATGGAGGGAGGGGTGTATTGTTTATTCTTAACTTGTTAGGAGACACCAACATTTTAGAGATAATCTAACAAAAGTTACAGACCCTCTGCACAAACACACACGCACTTTAGTTTATAATTTTCCGGATTTCATGTTTCCATTGATAGATTCACCAGTACATGACAAGTTAAAAACCAAGATAACCAAAAAACCCTTGGACTAGATGGCTCTTTAAAGTCCCTTCCCAACATGGTCTCAGAAACATAATCTATCAAAGTGACTTATTACAGAGGAAATACCAGACATTTGGATCAGAGGGTCGGTTTTCAAAATGAGTAATCCGAAGAGCTCATCAGAATCAAAGAATAGAATCCAATGGAGAAGCAGAGTGTAGTGAAAAGATTAAACTACAAGATTAAGAAATTAAAAAAGAATTTTCAATTACAGTTGACATAATTATGTTAGTTTTCAGGTGTTCTAGGAAGTGATAACCCTGATAAATCTCGTACCCATATGACATCACACATACTTATTACAATATTATCGACTATATTCCCCATGCTGGACTTTACATCTGTACTTCTGTACTTACATCTGTCCATTTGTACTTCTTAATCTCTCCACCTTTTTCACCCAGTCCCCCAAACCCACTCCTATCTGGCAACCATCAATTTGTTCTCTGTATCTATGAGTTTCTTTCTGTTTTGTTTGTTCATTTATTTTGTTTTTTAGAACCCACATATAAGTGAAATCATATGGTATTTGTCTTTCTGAGTCAGAATTATTTCACAGCATAATATCCTCTAGGTTAATCCATGTTGTTGCAAATGGTAAGATTTCATTCTTTTTTATGGGTGACATTCCAGTGTACTGGGGGTGCCAAGAAAAATGTATACACATGACTTGTATTCATCTTTTTTATCAGTATATATTACAGTTTTAATACAGTTTTTTTCTTTCTTAAAATGTGCATACAGTTTTTTGTCACCCTCTGTATATATGTACCTCCTCTTCTTTACCCAGTTCTCCACTGATGGACACTTAAGTTGCTTCCATATCTTGCTATTGTAAATAGCGCTGTAATGAACATAGAGATGCATATATCTTTTCGATTTAGTGTTCTGGATTTCTTCAGATAAATACCCAGAAGTGGAATTGCTGAGTCATAAGGTAATCCTATTTTTAATATTTTGAGGATCTTTCATACTGTTTTCCATAGGGGCTCACCAATCTGCAATCCCGCCAACAGTGCACGAGGGTTCCCTTTTCTCCACATCTTCGCCAACATTTGTTGTTTGTTGGTTTATTGATGATAGCCATTCTGACAGGTGTGAGATGATATCTCATTGCAGTTTTCATTTGCACTTTCCTTATTTTTAGTGATGTTGAGTATTTTGTCATATGTCTATTGGCCATGTGTATGCCCTCTTTTGAGAAATTCCATCTATTCAGGCCTTTGTCCATTTTAAAAATATGTTTGTCTTTTTGGTTTTAAGGTGTATTAAGTTCCTTATATATTTTGGATATCGATCTTTATTGGATGTATGAATGGCAAATATCTTCTCCCATTCATTAGATTGTCTTTTTATTTGGTTGATGGTTTCCTTTGCTGTGCAAACATTTTTAGTTCAATGTAATTGCATTTGTTTATTTTTTCTTTTGTTTCCCTTGCCTAAAGAGACATACCAAATAGTAATAAATTAATAAATGTGTGCCTATCTATCTATCTATCTATCTATCTATCTATCTATCTAGACATGAGAGATGTCAAACAGTTTACTGCCTATGTTTTCTTTTAGGAGTTTTATGTTTTGGGGTCTTAACACTTAAGTGTTTAATCCATTTTTAGTTTATTCTTGTATATGGTAAGAAGCTGGTCCATTTTCATTTTTTTGCATGTAGCTGTCCAGTTTTTCCAGCACCACTTCAGGAAGACTGTCTTTACCCCATTGTACAGTCTTCCCTCCTTTGTCATAGATTACACAACCATATAGGCATGAGTTTATTTCTGGGCTCTCTATTCTGTCCCATTGATTTGCACGCATATTTTTATGCTAGTGCCATGCTGTTTTGATTTCTATAGCCTTGTAGTATATTGGTATCAGGTAGCATTTGTTCTTCTTTCTCAAGATTGCTGTGGCTATTCAGGTCTTTTCTGTTTCCATATAAGTTTTAGTATTATTTGTTCTAGTTCTGTGAAAAATGCCATTGGTATTTTAATAGGATTGTGCTGAATCTGTAGATTGCTTTGGATAGTATGCACATTTTAATTATGTTAATTCTTCCTGTCCATGAGCATGGTATATCCTTCCATTTATTTGTGTCCTCTTTAATTTCTTTCTTCAATGATTACAGTTTTCCCAAGTACTGAGGGACTTTTATACAATGTAAAGTAATAAGCTTGTTTTCCATCTTTCCTATAATTTCGAAATATAGTATGTTTTACTGTGTGTTTTTGTTTGGGTGGTTCTTTTTGGGGAGCAGGGGTAGTTACTAAAGAGAAAATAGAAACAACTTCTCTGGAAGTCACAATCTCTAGTGTGCCTAATTTGTCTGGGATAATGAAGGATCAGTGATCAGCAAGAGGAAGAACCACATGTTGTATACATGAATAAATGAAAGACATTTTAATATTACTTCCAAACATATCCTTTGACATTATCTTAGCAGATCATATAGTCTTCCATGAGCTTCAGCAGTTGTTTCATCTGTATACATTATACCATAATATTTACTGAACAGAAATAATTCTACAGCATATATTGTATTTTTAAAGTCTACATTTTATCTAGTAATGTCAATTCTATTGAGTTAAAATTCAGCATTAATAGCACAAGTTTAAAGGAAGATTTATAGCTACTTTAGACTCTCTTTGTGTCCTCTATGTGCTAAAAGCTAAAAGCAAACTTCTACCGTGGCTTTACCTTCTGGAGTATTTTTAGAGGTGTGGTGGGGTTTTGAAACTATTTTATCTATAACTCCCAGAGCCAGGGCTCTTTCACTGAACACATTTAAGGCTTGGGTTTAAGCTGCCAGGCTTTTAGAGTACACAGAAAACAAAGCTCTGATGCATGAGGCCATCAACAAAAGCAACATGCTTTCTTTAAAGTTTCAGTTCGATAAATATTTGCCTTAAGAAAGAGGTCTTTGCTTTTTGAGATTTTTTTTCATGCATATGCTCTCATTTAAAATCATGTTTTTTAAAAAAATATCTTTATTGTTAGTAGGGATGAAAATTTGCCAAGGTGCCTACCAAATGATGGGGTTGAAGTGACTTGAAAGGCAGGAGGCTTGAACTTGGCAACCTCGGGCAGGTCCTTAAACCACTTTGGCAGAGGTAGCAAGGGTAAAATATAAACTAAAGAGACAGCAAGAGCGGAGGGAGTAAAAGTCTTCAGAATTTAGACAGTTACCGTCTGGCTTCCGAGGGTTCATGCCTTCTCTAAAGGCATTTGAATTTGAATTTTTAAAAATGCTTTAAAAAAGATGCCCATGAGGTAGATTAAACCTATGGAGTCAGAGCCTGAGGTGTTTCGGTCCCTTCCTACAGGAACATTCCTGATCAGTGAAGAAGCTATCTCCAAGCATCTTCTTACAGGAAAAGTGGCTTAGAAGTAAAAGCAACTTCTATCCGGTTCCTGAGTACTGGTGTAGACAAACTTGACAATATTTTAAGTAAATGTTTCCATTTTACCCATGCTTCCATCAGGGCCAAGTCCCTTCATTCAACACTGCCTAGTTTTCATATAACACTCCAATGAGCAACTTGAAAAAAAAAAAGCTTCATGTTTATTTTAAAGTAAAACATACCATATATTAGAACCTAAAATTAGGATATGCAAACACATAAAATGAAAGTAAAAGGATAACATATACCAGAAGATATATTTTAATCCAATCCTATATAAAATTCAGAAATGATGCTAACTCAGCAATCACTAAAAAATACATTTATTCATCTAGGCACTCATCCGATTATGCATTTATTCAGTCATTATATACTGAGCTCCTGTTCTGTGCAAGGCACTGAGGGTAAAAAGATAAAAGAAACAGGCACTTTTATAAGGAGACGCTGCCTGGAATCTGGCAGAAACAAGACATTGATCATAAGATAGTGTATTAGAGGATTACAGATGATATTCTGGGGGCTCTAAAAGCTTCTTGAATTTTAAAGGATAAGCAGAAGTTAGTTGGGTAAAAAGGAGAACAGCATTTTAAAGTTAACAAAACACATCCATACATAAAAGTTTTCCAAGTCTATTATATCCATGTAAAGCTCAGATCTGATCTGAGCATAGCCAATTAAATGATCTCTCTGAAGCTCATGGGAAATTGGCCTAGTTTTTTCTAACATAGACCCCAGTGATTTCTCTGATGGTACAGTGGACATACAGTGCAAACTCTATGGCATCCCAAGGAAATGCAGCTAAGAAAAGACAGCAATGAAAATCCAATTTCTCAAGGTGGGTCCAAGATGGGAGCATAGGTGGAGGCTGAGTTCACTCCCTCCCAAGAACATACCCAAGGTATGCTGATATTTAGAACAATTCCTCCTGAGAGACAGCTGTGAGCTATGAGTTTCACAGTTTCTATACAACAAGCAAAAGAGTGAGAACATGCAGAGAAGGTTGGGGAACTGTGAGAGCTCTCTGGGAGCTGAGGGAACCACCCAGGATTGGAGGAACGGGAGAGCGCAGTTGTTTACGATTCCCCTGCAAATGGATAGGAGGCGGGGGCTTCATCCAGGTTCTCTGGCCGACCTGTGGGGTGCTGTAGCGCATCTCAGCCACTCTACCTGCTCCAGCTAGAACTAGCAGGAATAGGAAAGCGCTATAGCATGCATACCAGGAGCCCCTCCACCTGGATATTGATCCAGCGGGTATGGCAGGGTGCTGCTTCACACACCCACTGGACTACGTGACTGTGCAGGGCTCCCCTTTCCTGGACAGACTGTGAAACTTGCAGAACGCTGTGGTACCTGCCTGCAGGGCTCCCCTGTCCAGAGAAAGAGTGGAGATAATGGGGCTGCCCCACCTGAAGAAAGTGCAGAGCTAGCAAAACTTTGCAGTACCCACACACATGGCTAAGCCCTGTAGAGAGAGTGGGGTGCTGCTGTGTTGCTCAGGCAAGGCTGCCCAACTCTGAAAAACGGTGCCAGGAGGGCACTGAGACTCAGTCACCAAGCGTGGCCCAAACCCTACCCTGAAGGCAGACAATTAAAGCACCCCCGCAGGGCTGCCTGTGTGGAGCGAGTGGAGCATGGCTGAACTCGTGAGATGCTACACTGCCCTAGAGTGGGTATAGAATAGCAAAGTATGTCTTTACTGGCAGACAAGCCTGACCCAACCCAGAAAGTGGGTGGAGCTCGTTGAGATGCAGGTACACAAACAGCCTTGCTCACACCCTACTATGATAGCAGACAGTAAAGCAACAAGGCATGCTAAGAGCAGCCCCTTCTACACCAGGCAGCCACACTTGGATTAGAAGGGCAAGAATGCACGCACACACCAGGCTACCCCACCTGGAACCCAGTCCTTCAGACCAGGCGACACACCACACACCTCTACTACAACAAGCCCATCAAAGCTATTCTACAGTCTACACAGAGACCATCTTTTTCAAGACTGGTAGAGATGGCTATTCAATCAAACTCATAGGGACCAATACATAAAGTCAAAATGGGGAGACAGAAAAATATTCCCCAAATGAAGGAAGAGAAAAACTCCAGAGAAAAACCCTAATGAAATGGAGCTCATTTGCCTAATAAAGAATTTTTTCAAATAGTCATAAGGATGCTAAACAAACTTGAGAGCAGAACAGGGAAACTCAGAAAACACTTCAACAAAGAGACAGAAAGTGTAATAAAGGTGAAGAAAACAGTAACTGAAGTGAAGATTAGAAAGAATTGACAGCAGGTTAGTTAATACAGAAGAATGGATTACAGGCCTACAAGACAAAATAGTGGAAATCACCCAATCAGAACAGCAAAATGAAAAAAGAATTTTTAAAAATGAGGATAGTATAAGAGACCTCTGAGATAACATCAAGTGCCTTAACTATTGCATTATAGGGATTCTAGAAGGAGAAGAAAGGATCAAAAAGAATATTTGAAGAAATCATGGCTGAAAACTTTCCTAATCTGGGGAAAGAAACAGATATCCAGGTCCAGACAGCACAGACAGTTCCAAACAGGATGAACTCAAAGATATTCACACCAAGGCATAATTCAAAATGGCTAAAGTTAAGGACAAAGAGACAATCTTAAAGGTGGCAAGAATGAAACAAGTAAAAAACAAAAACAAAACCCAACCAAAACAAAAAGCAAACAAACAAAAAGAATGAAACAAGTCACATGGAAGGGAAATCCTATAAGGCTATCTGCTGATTTCTCAGAAGCAACTTTACAGGCCAGAAAGGAGTGACAGAAAATAGTTAAACTGCTGAAAGAAAGGAATCTATAACCTAGAATTCTATATTGGGCACGGTTATCATTCAGAATTGAAGAAAAGATACAGAGCTTCCCAGACAAGCAAAAAACTAAAGTTCATAATCACTAAACTGGTCTTACAAGAAATGTTAAAGTGTCTTCTTTTTTGCAGAAAAGGCCATTAACCAGATATAAGAAATCCTTAGGGAAGAAAAAAAAAATGTCATTGGTAAAGACAAATATATAATAATCACAGTGAATCAACCCCTTATAAAACTAATATGAAGGGTAAGAGACAATAGTAGCAAAATTAGCTATAACTATAATAAATATTCAAGAAATACACAAAACATATATAAAACATGTCAAAAACAAACAATTGAAGGCAGAGTAAAAATATACTGCTTTTCAATGCAATTGAACTTAAATGCCTATGAGCTTAAAATAGACTGCTATAGCTATAGATGGATATATATGGATCTCATGTAACCATAAATCAAACCATACAAAAATATACAAAAAAATGAAAAGAATTCAATCAAATCCTAAAAACCCCCAACAAATCCAAAGGGAAGAGGTCAAGAACAGAAGAAAGGAATAGAGAATAACAAAAATAACCAAAAATCAATGAACAAAATGGCAAAAAGCACATACCTATCAATAATTACTGTAAATATAAATGCTTTGATCAAAAGACATAGGGCGACAGAATGGATTAAAGAAAAATAAGACCCATCTATAAGCTGCTTGCAAGAGACTCACTTTAGATCAAAAGACATGCTCAGGCTGAAAGTGAAGGAATGGAAAAAGATATTTCATGCAAATAGAAATGAAAAGAAAGCTGGGGTATCCATACTCACATCAGACAAAATAGACTTCAAAACAAATAATTTAAAAAGAGACAAAGAAGGACATTACATAATTTTAACAGGGTCAATCCAAGAAGAGGTTATAACAATTGTAAATATCTATGTACCAAACATAGGAGCATATGAGCATATAAAGCAAATTTTAATGGACATAAAGGCAGAAATAACAGTTATACTATAATATTTGGGGACTTTAATACTCCACTTACGTCAATGGATAGACCATCCAGATGGAAAATTAAAAAGAAAATAATGATCTAAAATGCCACATTAGACCCATTTGACTTAATAGATATTTATACAGCATTTCATCCAAAAACTGTAGATTGCATGTTTTTCTTAACTGCACATGGAACATTTTCCAGGATAGATGACATAGTAGGCCACAAATCAAGCCTCAATAAATTCAAGAAAATTGGAATTATATCCAGCATATTTTCTGACCACAGTGGCATGAAACTAGAAATCAACTACAAGAAGAAAACTGGAAAAAAACAGAAATATGGAGATGAAACAACATGCTTCCACATAATCAATGGATCAAACAGGAAATCAAAAACTACCTGGACACAAACAAAAATGAAAACAAAACCTTACAGAATTTATGGGATGCAGCAAAAGCAGTTATAAGAGGAAAGTTTATAGCTATAAAGGTCTACCTCAAGAAACTGGGAAAATCCCAAATAAACAATCTAAATTTACACCTAAAGAAACTAGAAAAAGAGGAAGAACTAAAACTCTAAAATATGCAGAAGGAAGGAAATAATAGAGATCAGAGTCGAAATAAATGAAATAGAAAACAGAAAAACAATAGAAAAGATCAATGAACCTAAGAGCTTGTTCTTTGAAAGGATAAATAAAATTGACCAGTCTCTAGCAAGACTCATCAAGAAAAAAGAGAAAAAACACAAATAAAATCAGAAATGAAAGAGGAGAGATTATAACTGACACCACAGAAATGCAAAGGATCACTAAAGAATGCTATGGGGCCAGCAAAGTGGCACAGTTGGTTAGAGCTCGAGGTCTGAGCAACAGGGTCTCAGGTTCGAGTCCCACATGGGCCAGTGAGCTGTGCCCGAGCTGAGCTGTCTCTGAGCTGCCAACGGGCAGCCAGATGGCTCAGCTGGTGAGTACATGTGCTCTGAACAACAAGGTTGCTGGTTTGACTCTGGCATAAAATGGTGGGCTATCCCCCACACACACACACCGCAACTAGATTAAAAGCGGCAACTGGACTTGGAGCGGAGCTTACGCCCTCCACAACTAAGATTAAAGGACAACAACTTGACTTGGAGCTGATGGGTCCTGGACAAACACAATGTTCCCCCCTTCCCCAATTCCCCAATAAAACTCTTTTTAAAAAAGTACACTATGGGCCGGCCGAGTGGCGTGGTGGTTAAGCGTTGGTTTGGGAAGCCAGTGGCCCCGGTTCGGGTCCCACATGTGAGGGCCAGTGACACTGCCCTCAAAACAAACAAACAAACAAACAATAAAACAAAAAAAACCAGTACACTATGAACAAATATATGCCAACAAATTGGACAATCTAGAAGAAACGGGAAAATTTCTAGAAACATACAACCTACCAAGACTAAACCAGGAAGAAACAGGGAATCTGACCAGACCAATTACTAGTAACAAAATTGAAGCAGTAATCAAAAAACTCTCAATAAACAAAAGCCCAGGATCAGATAGTTTCACAGGTAAATTTTACCACACATTTAAAGAAGAATTAGTACCTATTCTTTACAAACTATTCCAAAAAATTAAGGAGGAAGGAACATTTCTAAACTCATTCTACAAGGCCAGCATTATCCTGATAACAAAACCAAAGACACATACAAAAAGAAATTATAAGCCAACATACCTGATGAACATAGATGCCAAAATTCTCAAAAAAAAAAGAAAGAAAAAATACTAGCAAACTGAATTCAACAATACATTAAAAGGATTATACAACTGTGATCAAGAGGGATTAATAGCAGGGATGCAAGGGAGGTTCAGCATCTACAAAACAATTAATGTGATTCATTACATCAACAAAACCAAGGATAAAAATTGTATGATCATCTCAATAGATGCAGAAAAAGCATATGACAAAATTCAATATCCATTTATGATAAAAACTCTCAACAAAATGGGTATAGAAGGAACTTACATCAACTTGATAAAGGCTATATATAACACACCCACAGCTAACATTATACTTAATGGTGAAAAGCTGAAATCTTTCCCTCTAAGATTAGGAAGAAGACAAGGATGTCCATTCTCACCACTGCTATTCAATAGAGTATTTGAAGTCCCAGCCACAGAAAAAGAAATAAAAGGCATCCAAATTGTAAAGGAAAAAGTAAAACTGTCACTATTGGCTGATGACAAAATACCACATATAGAAAACCATTAAAAAACCTACCAAAAATTAATAAAATTTATAAAAGAATTCAGTAGAGTAGTAGGATACAAAATTGATATTCAGAAATTTGTCATGTTCCTATACACTATAGCAATCAGAAGGACAAATTAAGAACACATAAATTTATAACTGTATCAAAAAGAATAAAATACCTAGGAATAAATTTAACCAAAGAGGTGAAAGACTTGTACTCTAAAAACTGTAAGACATCGAAGAAAGAAATTGAAGACGAAACAAATAAATGGAAGGATATACTGTGCTCATGGCTGAAGGATTAGCATTGTTAAAATATCCACACTACCCAAAGCAACCTACAGATACAATGCAATCCCTTTGAAAATACCACTGACATCCTTCTCAGAGCTAGAACAAATAATCCTAAAACTTATTTATATGGAAACAGAAAAGGCCCCGAAGAGCCACAGCAATATTGAGAAAGAAGAATGAAGTTGGTAGTATCACACTACCTGATATCAAACTATACTACAGGTCATAGTAATCAAAACAGTATAGGACTGGCACAAGAGACATACAGATCCATGGAACAGAACAGAGAGCCCAGAAATAAACCCTCGCTTATATGGTCAACTAATCTATAACAAAGGAGGCAAGAATATACAATGGACAGGGCCGGCCGTGGTGGTTAAGCGCTGGTTTGGGAAGCCAGCGGCCCCAGTTCGGGTCCCACATATGAGGGCCAGTGACACAGCTCTCAAAAAAAAAAAAAAAAAAAAAAAAAGAATATACAATGGAGAAAGGGCAGTCTCTTATTAAACAAATGGTGTTGGCAAAACTGGACCGCTCTCTTACACCACATACAAAAAAACAAAAAACAAACTCAAAATGGATGAAAGACTTAAATGTAAGGCTTGAAACCATAAAACTCCTAGGAGAAAATATAGGTAGTAAAATATTTGACATCAGCCTGAGTATTATCTTTTTTGATATGTCTCCTTGAGCAAAAGAAACAAAAACAACAATAAACAAATGGGAATTCCTAAAACTAAAAAGCTTTTGCATAGCAAAGGAAATCAACAAAACAAAATGACAACCTACTGAATAGGAGAGTTATATTTATAAATGATATATCTGATAGGGGTTTATATCCAAAATATATAAGATACTCACATAACTCAATAACAAAAAAATGAACAATTTGATCAAAAAATGGGCAGAGGATACTTCTCCAAAGAAAACATACAGATGGCCAACGTGTGAAAAGATGCTCAACATTACTAATCATCAATGGAATGCAAATGAGAACCACAATAAGGTACCACCTTATACCTGTCAGCATGGCTATCATCAATAAATCAACAAAAAACATGTGTTGGCGAGGATGTGGAGAAAATGGAACCTTTGTGCACTGTTGGTGTGACTGCAAATTAGCACAGGCACTGTGGAAAACAGTATGGAGATTCCTCAAAAAAAAACAAAAAAATAGATCTACCATACAACCAGCAATTCCACTTCTGGGTATTTATCAAAGAAAACAAAATCATTAATTTGAAAAAAATATATGCACCCTACGTTCACTGAAGCATTATTTATAAGAGCCAAGATATGGAAGCAATCTAGGTGTCCATCTGTATCATGAATGGATAACGAAGATATAATACATATACACATACGCAGGAGAATGGAATATTACACAGTAATAAAAAAGAACAAAAGCTTGCCATTTGCAACAACATGGATGGACCTGGAGAATATTATGCTAAGTGAAATAATTCAGACGCAGGAAGGCAAATACCGTATTGTTTCACTTATATATAGAATCTTAAAAAACAAAACACATAAACAAACAAAACAAAAATGAATTCATAACAAGAGGCCTCCAGAGGTGAGGTTGGTGAGGATGGGTGTAAAAGTGACGGGGGAGTATAGTCATTAATATTGTTATAAGTTTGCACAGTGACAGTTGACTACTACAATTAGTGGGATCATCACATTTTAAGCTATAAAGCTGTCAAACAACTATTTTGTACACCTGAAACTAATACAACTAATAAAATATTATATACCAAAAAAATAAAAAATTCGTTCTCTTTTGTGCGGCATGCATGCACACTACCCCACAAATACCTTTACAAAGAAACATTCATGTTCCTTTCAACCAGTGAGCTACATTAAAAAATAGGGGAAACTATCTTGCAGGAACAGTTACAAATCCATTTAACAAGGAAGATTATTAATTCTTGGGACTCTGCATATTATATTCCAAGTGTGCCAGGGCAGCCGTCTCTTTGTCTTTTCTTCTTGCTAAAGTTACTTTTGTTTCAGCTCACAGTACTTTTATCAGTACTAATTGGAACGTACTTCCTGCCAGGGTTTAGCATTTCGAGACTTTTTTTTGTAGGTGCTGATTTAATGGTGCTGACATTAAGGTTTCTATCCACCAGCTTACATAAAAGACAACTAAAATGGGCTGCACAAGGAGAAGAGGGTTGAAAATCAAAGGGAGTGGGAGGGCAGAAAGAGGACTGTCAAGGCGCTCAACCTGCCGCACACACATCAGAGCTGGTACTGCTCTGGTTGTTAGCACTGCATGATGAAGGTCTACCGAGAGCGTCTTCCTGACGGGAAAAGCTCAGCTAGGAGAAGGCTTCAGTCTGTCTTCTTTGATCGCACAGACATTGAATGAAATCTTCCCCTCTCAGCAGAAATAAGAGAAACAAACCAGTCCCCAAATCAGCTCTTTTGAGCCTTTCCCACGGGCTCTGATCAGTCTGTCCACCCTGGTGGAACCTGGGCATTTCTATAGAAAATAGACTCACTGCACCTTGAGAAGAAGAGAGCAAAGGCATGAGGTGATGAGCAACCCAGAGTTTTGAACCAGTTACTGCCCAAATTATGTAAGAAGCAGGCAAGTAACTGAGGGGAGCAAGTGTGGACACCGCTAGGGGGTGGGGAAGACTATGACAAGTCAGAGAATTCTGGCCGTCTCTATGGGGCAGCCACCATTCAACTGTAGCCCAATGCTTGGTCCTCACAGCATGTAGGTCCACGATGGTTGAATCTTCTGATATTTCAAGAGAGGTGGAAATAGAAGTTTTAGTGTGAAACTCCCCAGTTTTGAAATGTTGATGACAAATGTAAAACATATCCAGGTCACAGAAAACAGACCTGGTGCCAGAAGCAGCTGAGACACCAATGGTTTGTATCATCTGATTAAAGTTTAAGGCACGAGTTTGGAGACCATCTCAGCCACAGAAAGTGTGACAAATTAGAGACCTTGCTGGAGATGAAGTCCCTGAACGATGCTCCTCTAACCCCAAAGTGCCTGGGGAAGCATACCAGTTGGCCTTTCATGTTTCCTATTCTCAAAGCAAATTTAGTATTAGGTTCAGGATGTTCAAGAAAGAGAAATAAAAAGGGACCTGGTTTTCATATCTTGGTTTTCTTTTACAGGTTTTATGGGGCATGTGGCACTATCAAATCATATGCATTTGATCTGTACAACTCAGTCTTATTTATCAAAATGAATTTGCTGGTTTGGTTTTCCCTGATTCTCAAGATGACTTCCTTTCACAGATATTAGGACTGAATGATCTGAATCTCCTGGTAAGTTTTACAGACAAAATGAGGAGGTCTTTAACCTAGCTTTCCTCAGTATTTCAGGGGCTGTAAGAACAATTTCAATACACAAGGACATCCTAGCTGAATTTCATGGTGGTCAAACGAGTTCAGGAGCTAGAAATCCTATTAGAAGCCTGGTAAAGGCTTGACAGCCACTAGGCCTGTTTCTGTGAAGTGGGCAGTGAATTGTCGAGGAATCAAAAGCGCCCTGCCCAGCACAGGCAGAGGTGGCAGCCTTTGATTCTTAGAATCTCCGGCAAAGCAGAGCACAGGTCTGAGAGACCTGAAGTCGTGGATTCGAATGGATGTTCATTCAGTAAATATTTAATGCCTACTGCAAGCCAGGTATTATTCTAGGTGCTGGGGAATCAGCAGCAAATTCAAGTTTCCACCACCATTAAAAAACATTCTAAATAACTCCACAAATAAATGTATACTATGATGTCAGACAGTACCGAGTGTCACATGAGAGAAAGAAGAGAAAAATAAAGAGTCCTGATAGGCTAAAAAGCTGCTGCAGAAGAGTTTTCTCTAAGGTAACAGAGAGCATTTCTAGGATACAGGAAGGAGCGAGAAACTGTCACACTCCTGCACTTTTATTATTTCTCAAATAGATTTCCTAGGGGCAGTTTTTCAAGAGACGAACACACACACTCTTTTTAATGGGGAGTGAGAAAAATCAATTAATTCATATTTGGCCAAATGTAGCAAACAACTGCAGTTTAAAACCCAGCCAACCTACTTGAAACTCATACTCTTAAGCAGACTTATGAGTCCATATGCCCTGGTTTCCTCACCTGTAAAATGGGGACAGTATTAACCACCCACCTCAAAGGATTAAATGTGGATGACACGTGACTGTGCTGCCTGGGCTGTGCAAAGATTGGAGCAGAGTCGGCACCATCAGCCATGATCTTATCATCACTGGACCTGGTGCAGTGCCCACCTCCAAGCAGTTCCTCAGCTGAAATCAATCAGCTCCTTGCCTCTGTTCATCTCCCTGGGAGTGAGGGTCCAGAGTGGGAGTGAACATGCACATCTGGGTTCCAAGCAGCTCTTTTGCAGTAGTGTGTTATGCTGGATACATGTGGGGGCTGAGGGGAGCTCGGGTTCTTTTGGAGCCAAACTAAACAGAGTTCCAATTTAGCTTTTCTCTCTTCCTTCTTTCCTACATATAGTTAAAATTATACACTAATGAAGAGTTAGAAAGCAACTATCTTTTTTTGAAAGATTTTTTTTTTCAATTGGGGAATTTGGGGAGGAGAACAGCATTGGGGAACCGGGGAAGGGGAACAGACAAGTTGCTGTCCTTTTGTTCTTCGGTCTAGTTGTGGAGGACATCACTTCACTGGCCCGTGTTGGTATTGTGATCATTGTGCTCTTCCCAGGTGAGGCTGTGGCTTGCCAGCCACTGGATGGCCACTCACAGTAGCTCACAAAAGCTCATGCCTGCTGTCAGCCAGCCCCACTGCAGCCTACGTTGTAGCTGGCGACTCACGGCAGCCGAGCTGTTGTTCTCGATCTTAGCTGTAGAGGGCAGCGTCACTGACCCTAATGTGGGTTCTGAACTGGGGCCCTGATGCTCAGAGCTGGCATCCCAAGCCAACTCTTAACCAACGTACCACTCGGCTGGCCCTAGAAAGCAGCTTTCAAAGGCATTTGTTGGACTGTATTATTTCTTAATAATAGAGAGTTTTTCATGGTCAAATGACAACTTCCTGTTTTCATTAAAAAATAAAACTAAGAAAAAATTAACAGTTGTATTAAACAGAGTCCTTTGAAATGGTATTGCCAGAATAGCACTTGACTTGGATTTACATAGGGTGATGTCTGCCAAAAAGTTGAATGATAAAGTTTTCCAGTGCATTCGTGAAATGAATAAAATGCTCAAAAACATATTTGACGAATAAATTCTAACACTAGTTGAATACTGACTGCCAGATTTTTCAAAGGTTGTTGAAAATGGGTCCCTTTGCAATGCAGGTGAGAGAAAAGTAGAGAAATTGATTTTAAATTAAATTTGCAAATCTAATCCTACAGTGGCTTACCTACATTTGGACAAATATGAATCTAATAGATTTTTCCCACTCACCATTAAAAAGAAAGTGTGTGTTCATCTCTTGAAAAACTGCCCCTAGAAAATCTATTTAAGAAATAAAAAAGAAACCACCATTAATTTAATGAAGAATAATTTGTAGATGTGTTCTTACACAGAATTATAGCCAGCATATTCATAAGTTTATTCCAAATCTTTCATACTAAATATATCAAATCAGAAGCTGCATAAATCATAATATATTACAAAAATTAATGATCATTTTAGACCTAACATATCTGTGGGAAACCATGTCACATAATTTCCATGGATTATCCACAGACAGAAGGAAAACAAGAGTGTATGTCTGACTTGAAACAATGTGCTTTCATCATCAAATTTATACTATCCCCTACAGAAATCACAGGTCAAATAACTATGCCTCACAATACATACATTTTGAAAACCCTTTATTCAGTTGTATTCAAACTCTTTGCAATATCCTTATAACTTTATGTAAATCTAATCCTTTTTGACCACATTTAATGATGCAGCACTCCTAACCCTGACGCCTGATGTCACTTACCTTATTCTTCATTTTTATTCACAGCACTTGTCTGACTTCCATATATACATGAATATATGCATACATTATGCATATTATTTATGATTTATTTCCCTTCAAAAGACTGTAAGACCTATAAGAGTAGGGATTTTTAATTTGTTCAGTGGTAGGACCCCAGTACCTAGGACAGTGCCTAGCACATAGTAAGCTTTCAATAAATTGTGTTGTCTGGATGAATTTAAATGTATTGTGACAGCTCAATATTTAAAGCAACACAATATTGCATTTTTTTTGGAATATAAATTCTTCTTTCCTTTAAAAAAGAAAAAGTACATTCATTTCCTAATTATGAGCCCATACTTTTCTCTGCCAGGTGCTTTTAAAGAAAAAATTAACTGCAACTTATTTACCAAGAGGAAATAATAACAGGTCCTTAAACTACCATGTGAGTACAGGGTCATGACAATAGAAAAAGGGTCATGACAATGAAACTCACATTCTCAGAAGCAGTGATTCCGTATTTAGCTACTCGTCTAGGCAAACAACTTAAAAATGCCAATGGACCCAACTTCTTGCAGCCATTCCAAAATAGCCTGGCCCAGAAATCAAAAGCATGCCATTGGGCCATTACTGCAACCAGCAGTCTTCCTGGAGACCACCCTTCATGTCAGCGTAGTCATTCAGCCACAGCCACAATTTCGTCTTTAAATGCAAAATGCAAAAACACTGAAGCCGAATACTCTAAAGTATAAATATAATCCTAGGTATAAAGTTCTCCTTCAAATGGCTAGCCAAACTTCTTTCCTCTCTCATTTTCAATCATCAAAGCATTGATTTTTTTTCATTTTCCTATAAAGAAATGTGTACCCAACTCTCATATATTAAAAAATGACCCGTTTATCTGAGCTTTATCATTTACCAGTCATCTGTCCTCAGGCATGTCATTTATATTCTTGGAGCCTCAGTCTCCTCATTTGTTAAACCGGGTCAATGCCATGCAGAATTGCCAAGGTTTAGAGGTGTCGAATACAGTCCTGAGCTTGGTTTCTGGCAGGCAGTACTGTGGCACTGTTCTGAGTAAATGTAAAAAGGCACACTCCAGGGTGACTATACATGCAGCAGTATCAAAATGGAAAGCCCTTAACTGAGAGTTTGTTAGTGTACGAGTCACTGCCCTAACTACTTAGTAAGCATCATCTCATTTGGTCCTGACCATAACCCACTGATACCAATATCCAATTGTTTCAGATAAAGAAATTCAGATTTTAAAGGATTAAATAAGCTATTGAAGAAACAACTAGGAAAGAGCAGAGCTGAGATTCCAGGGCTCAACTTCTCCATCTCAATGGGACTAGTCCAACATCCTAGTCAGAGCATCTCTGGGCTACTGCTTCTCAGTCAGGGTATCAAATCCTAGTCATCGACCTGCCATCCTAACCTTTGCTCCTGTGACACTCCTCCCACCGACACTATAATTACTGAATCTTCTAGTCAGGATCCTGGGAGGAAAACAGAAACCACACCAAATATCTTACCACAGAGAATTTGATCTAAGGAATTAAATAGGTGTTGTAGAACTGAAACAGTGAACAGCGAACACTGAGGTAATGCAGAAATAAGAACCAAAGGAAGCAACCAACACCCCAAGGGAAGAAGGGGCAGAGATGGGGTACTTAGGAGCTAGAAGCTTGGAGAAAGGGTTCTTGTGGAGTTGGGCACAGACTCCTGAGGAGTGGGTGATGCCCAGCTGGTACTGGGTGTGCCAA
The DNA here is from genome assembly GCA_033961575.1 of Aselliscus stoliczkanus. Lineage (NCBI taxonomy): Eukaryota > Metazoa > Chordata > Mammalia > Chiroptera > Hipposideridae > Aselliscus > Aselliscus stoliczkanus. Next base: position 182,915,315 of record CM066728.1, read on the forward strand.
AACAAACAAACTGGACGTGGGAACTAACGACCCCTGCTGGAAAGAAAGCAGGGACAGCAAATACACAGGAAAAAGCAATCTCTCTCCCCTCTTCCAGCCTCCCTCTAGTGCCCCTATGGCAGAGCCTAAATGGGAGCCAGCCTCAAGGACTCCCAGTCCAAACACCAAGTCAAGTTCAGGCGAGTGGGGCTAAAGTACTGAGACAGAGCTTAAGTACAGGCAGCACACATCCAATGGGGGCCCTGGTAAATGAAACAGATAGAGCAAGCTGCAGGAGCTCATTGCGGAGGATCCCGGGCCCTCACCTGACTGAAGTGTGATCCATAATAATGTTAACTGAAATGACTTTTCCCATGTGATCTGGCTGCCACTGAACGGCTTCACGAATGGAAGAAACTCCGTCTACACTGAAGCCCCAAATGTGTAAATACTGTACCAAGAATTTTATCACATGCACTCTAACATTTAATCTTTCAGAACAGTCAGTTCTGATATAACTTGACATACTTATAGGCATTCTTAAAAATTGCCAGGCTATACAAAACCACACTATAAAAACCACAGGGCTCATGGGAAAACTGGGACAAAGGGAACAATACTTATAAACTTTTGTCGGTAACACAGAGGAACCTAATAAAAACTGTAGCATATTTTTATACATATTAAATGATTAAGAAGTAAAAAATTACTACCACAAATATATATAGAACTTTTACCTTTAAGAAGGCCCAGTGTTGGTTTCTGGAAGTGGGTGGACATCGGACAGGCTGCAGCTTGTGAGTTACTGTGAAGTGGTGGAAGGATGGTTATCTGAACTTGGAGGGACAGTTGTGATACCAGATGTGGGCAGGTATCACATACACGACTCAGACAGAGAACTGAGGCAGCTGGTAGATTTCTGAGCATGGGTCTGAGTTTCGTGTATTCCTAGGCAGCTGGGTGCAGTTTTCTGCATTTACCTAACATATCCTCCAGACAAAATCCATGGAAGTAAATATAAAATCCTTGTTATGATCAAGTTGCTCCCTAATATATTGATCATATTAGAATAAAGTATTGGTTTCAAAATAATTACAGCAGAACTCATCATATCCTGTAGGTGAGGCTGTATTATCTACTTTTTTACAGATGACAACACTGACTCAGATTAAACATCTTGAGTAAGCTTCTTAGAAAAGGAAAAAGAAAAAAAAAGGCACACTACCTTTCTTGAACGGCACGATATTTTCTCATCTAAGGCTCATCACTCGATAGCATGAGGTCAAAGCAGTTGAACCTGACGGCAGCCAATGTACCTTCTCCAGGTGGGTGTATACGTGCCCCAGGATGGAAGGATTGGCTGGTGATCTCAATCACCTTTACATCAAGGTTTAAAGATCATCTTTATGTCCAGGTTTAAAGTAGAGCTGCTGAGCAAAGGAATTCATGCCTCTCCCCACACTTTCTGATTAATTTACTTCTAGACCTGAGTCACAGCAATCCTCAAAAGATGTTTGATTATAGTTGAAACCAAGGGAAATAAATGTCCCAATTGCCAAGGTCCAGAAATAAAATGTGACATGAATTTCTAAGTTTCTTCTTCATATCCTGCCACAGTGATCTTTCTAAAATGTAGAAATCAATAGCTATTTTCAAGCTCAATACCTGTCGATGGTTCCCCAATGCTGCAAAAGATCTAGTCCAAACTCCTTAGCATGGAGGGCAGGGTCTTTCTAGATAAGGTACCTGCTGACATATCCAGCTTCATCTCCAGCTAAGCCCTCATCTAAAGCCCGTGTTCCAGTCAGCTGAATTACGTATTTGCTTTTCCACACACACTGGGGCACTTGGGAGCTACTTGAACTTGTCCGCTCTAAGCACTCAGCTGAATGCCTGACCCAACCTTGCTCACAGGCTCCTCAGATAGGATCCCTGCCCCATTATCTTCAGGCAGAATGAATCACTCCTTGTGTTGGGCCCCACTGCGCTTTATGTTAACTCCTCTCATAGCTCTTTGCCTTGCATATTTGTTTGATGTTTAACTTTTTTTGTTTTTAACCACCAACTATCTGAAGGTATTGGTCCTGTCAGAAAAATCTCTGCATTTCTAGAACCTAGCTCCCTGCTGGAAACTAAATGTGCCATAACTGTTCAGGAATGGGTTATAAGGTTATCAGGACAGGAAAAAAGTAAAGGAGATTAACCTGCACCTTTCTCTTTCCTCCGTTCTGAAATCTGCAAAGGACTCTCAACTCCACAAAATGAGTTTCTGTGTAGAGTAAAACCTACTGCATCGACAAAGGCAGGTGTTAGGGGCTGACTGTCTGTGTACCACCCAAATTCCTATGTTGAAGCCCTAACTCCTACTATGATGGCATTTGGAGTTAGGGCTTTTGGGAGATGATTCGGTTTGGATGAGGTCATGAGGGTGGGTCCTCACGATGTCATAAGGGTGGTTCGTCATGACAGGATCAGTGCCCTTATAAGGGAACACAGAAAACTCCCCTTCTCCATGCACGTCATGAAGGAAAGGCCACGGGAGTGCATATGAAGAAGGTGGCTGTCTGCAAATCAGGGAACAGGTTCTCTCGAGGAGCCCAGTGCAGGCACTTTGATCTTGGACTTGTAGCCTTCAGAACTATAAGAAACAAATTTCTGTTGTGTAAGCCGCCCAGTCTGTGATATTTTGTTACAGCAATCCAAGCAGACTGAGATAGCGGGTGATTACTAGATGTATCACATGATTTTGCCAAGATGGGAACACCATCTTACATCAAGGTTTACAGTTCTTAAGAGCAGGAAATTCACAGATGCTTCATACTAAAGGCATGGTAAATTAAGGCATGGTAAATATAGAGAGTGCCAAAGAAGTGAAAGTTAGGCCATAGGAAATGCTCACCCAGGTTGAATTATTAAGTGAGGTATCTACATAAGCAGCTATGGAGGAAGAATATAATTTTGATTGCTGAGAGTAATCAACATTTCTTTACAGAATCTGAAGATCGTAAGAAAACTCCATCCCTGTCATTTGAGGTTGACTAGCTAAGTAAAAGCAGCCAGTCATCCAGTTCCATGACAGGGACAACTTAAATCAAAACACCATAAAAAATTTGCAGACAACAGATCTACGCTGTTATAACGAGGCTTACCTGGAGTTTTTTGGACCTGCATTCTTCAAGCGATTTCTTGTATTCAGGGTGGATCATTCTCCCTGGGCTGCAGTGGGGCAAATCACAAACCATGGTGTAGCCAGGCCTGAGCTTAAAGACATATTCTAAAAACATATCCTATCCCAAAACACCCTAGTTTTCTCCCTCCATTTCAGTTGGGCATTTCTTATCATGAAGAGAAAGTAAATCCTGAGAATCAATTTCTGACAGCTCAACATCTAAGATGGATTCAGGCCAAAAAAAAAAAAAAAAAGCAGGTAACATGTGTCCTCATTTAGGGAAGGTTGCCACACTGCAGCTCCAGGTCTGTCTGTCTGGGTATCTAAGGAGGAGGTCCAGGTATCTCTCTCAGTTGCCTCAAACTCTTTATGCCCAAAAGACCCTTCACTGGTCTTTTTTTCCCACAAATGTGCAGACCAGCCCCAAAGCCCCATTTTTACCTATAATGGTGTGGCCATCACCCTAGTTAAATTCATTAGTTAAAATCCTCAAATCAGTCTTCACTCATATTTATCTCCTCTGTTACCAAAATCTCATCGTTTCTTCCTTTTAAAATAGTCAGGACAAAAACATCTAAAGCTTCTCTTGACCACGCTATGAACTATAACATAGGTTACAGAGTTGGCTGGCTGTTTTCTTTCTGTGACATAGTCATGCTGGCAAGTGGCTACCTACACAGGTTCTCTCTCTTAGGTGTGACCATATGACTTAGTTCGCGACCATGGAGTGTGAGAAGCCATACGCGCCATGGCCAGCCCAGGCCAGGCCCGTGGAAAACTCCCTCACTGTGCTCCTTCTGCTTCTCCGTTCTCCACTGGCAGCAATACAATGGGATGTCTTCAGGGATGCGCCAAAACATGGCAGAAGCCTGGAGGCTCAGTCACTGTATGAAGGAAAGTTACCTTCTCTCTAGCAACATCCCACTGAACTGATACATTAAGAAATAAATTTTATTGTATTAAGCCGCTGACATACTGCAGTTTGTACTTTTTTACTGCACAAAAAGCAAGAAGACTAGAACCATGGAAGGTTATATAGTTAATGTCCTCTCTGTGTGCATGATAGACGGCTGTGGAATTGCCATTGATTATACGACTTAAACCCCTTCAAGTATACAACTGCCTTTTGAAAGTAATTATAATTATACTATACTACTATATGTCACGTTAAAAAACAGCCACCATTTACTGACCTCTTTCAATGTGCTAGGCAGTGATCACACTATGCGTTGTATGAATTTTAATCTTAGAAACAGCGTATCAGGTATTGCTAGTCTGCCTCATTTTATGAATGAAGACAGTTAGGCCGAGGGAAGGTAAAAGGTACAAGCCTAGGTCACACAGTCGGAAAGCAGCACAGCCATAACTCAAACCTATGCTGTCATTTTCCAGAGCTCATGTCTTAACTGTTTGCTATCCTGCCTTGAAGGAAAAACAAAAACAAAAACAAAAAAACGAAAGCAAGATAGGAATGCTGTATAATGGCTCTTTCTCCAGTTACCATGTGAGACTCTGCATTTCACAATGTGAATATAAATTTATCTCCTGCCACACAGAATAAGTAACCTGGCACTTTAGTTAGCACCACTGCACTGTTGTTTACATCTAGCTTCAGGGTTCCCCGGCCTGATCTGCGTGGCTGTGTAATGAAAGGGTGTTTTTCTGCTGTGCACCTTGGCTTCCCCACACCCTCAAAACAGCATTCCACCCTCGACCCCTTGAGTGCCTCACTCACCTCACATGGACACCTTCAAAGTTACACTTGGACCACCTTGGACCATCTTTTCATTCAATTACCAGTTTGAGAACCCAGGTTTCAGACAGATTCCAAAACAGCAGACTTCCCTAAAATGTGGGTTCAAGGGGGAAAGCGCTGAAGTAATCATTTCATCATGACTTCATTGTCTTCCTCTCCTCCAGAAAACCCAGACCACAGGTAGAGCAGGTAGCTTGTACCATTCCTTCGAACAGTCCTGAGAAAACGGTCCTGAGAAACAAATCAGATTCCCTATATATATATATCTACCATAATGAGTTGGGGTTTTTTTTTTTAATTAATGAAATTGCCTTGTTTATGACACATTGCTTTCCAAGTTACAGGCTGATGGGACATGTATCAGTCACTGAGTCTTCCTAGACAGAGTAACTTACACGACCAACTGTAACTGACAAAGCCTTTCCCAGCAGACAACAGGGGAGCCAATTTGTGAAACAGGATAACCAGGAATGGCTGAGATCATCCTCAGGGCACTGACCCCTTAACTCACGAGAGATTCTGGACAGGTATTTTATGTGCCAACTTCGGCACAAAATGTAACTTTCTGAGTTAAAATGAAGACAAAGACAAATTAGGCAGTTCCATGAAGAGTACTGATTTTTCTTCTTTCTATTGCTATGGTAACACTACTCCATTTTAGGAGAGGGAGAAGGAAGACTGGGCCTTAAAAACTAAGCTATAAAATTTGTCAATGATATATCAGAAAGGACTTTACAAAAGATATTCCTTTAATTAGTTCACTGCTAGGAATTTATCCAAGAGAAATAGTCTGATAAATGTGCAAATATGTACATATAAGAGACTTATTAAATATAAGCCTTTACTAAATATAAGTGCTTCATTAAAGAGTAAAATTGAAAAACATCTAAATGTCCAATAATAAATGATGGCGTATTCATACAGAGGAATATCTAAGAGCCATTACAAGTTAGGATGTGGATGTGTATTTTTCGACATGGGTGTGTGTTCATTGTGTACCTTTTAAATCAGTACATAAGTGACAGGATACCAAATATCATGTGGCTCCATTAAAAAAGAAAAAAGCCCAGAAAAAAATATCTGAAGATATTTATATCAAAATATTAACAGCAGCAGTCATTTCTAGTGAGAGGAATTTGGGGTGACTGAAAATGTTTGTGTGCTTTCAGTATTTTCTATGATGATTTTTCACTATTTGTATAATTAAAAATAGGGGGAAATGTTATCATGGCTGATGGTTTTATGTACTCAAAAATATTTGCTTCCCCTTTCTAGGGACCTTTCCTGGTATCTCTTCCTATGAGAGGAATATAATTCTTGTCCCCTTCAACATCAGACTTACCTATGTGATTTGCTTTGGCTAATAAAATAAAGATAAAACATGAAAGGGACATATGCACCTTCAAGCAGAAATTCTGAAAGCTATCGTATGTTCCCACCAAATTATATTTTCCCATGTTCTAGATAAGCTGCCTTCTGCCTGGATCACAAAATGGAGATGTGGAACAGATTTGAGCTGACTCGCAACAGTCATAATATGAATGAGAAATAAATCTTGGGTTGTCATAACAACTTATGAAAACTGAGAGTCTGTTTTCCTGGCACAGTAGCAGCACAAGGGTGCCTTCAGGTGACCAAAAGGCAGTGAATTTAAATAGTGGGATAAGGGGTGGGGATGCACATGAAGTGGGAGAGGAAAAGATAACAGACGACAGCGTATGATCGTGCACTGCTAACAGACTGACCTGTAGGATGTAACTAGATGAAAACCTAGAGGTGGAGGAAGGTCCCTGCTGAAGCTGTGGGCAAGAGCTGGTACACTTGGCATTATTCCTTCTGGGGCTCTCTCTGTTCCCACAGGCTAGTGAGGACTTGGAAAGAGTGGGGTGGCCTCAATAGTGACTATGTCTATTCCTAGTCCTCACACCCGCCTTTCACTGGTTACCAGGAGATGACATAAATCCATCACAGGCAGAAGCACACACCTACCAACATCAGAGCACGGAGGCCCCAGGTGGCAGAGACTGCAGCTGATGACCAAGCTCATTTCTTCTTCTTTTTCTTTTTTTTTCATATGTGGGGCCCAAACCGGGGCCGCTGGCTTCCCAAGCCAGCGCTTAACCACCGCGCTACTCAGCCGGCCCTCATTTCTTCTTATTCCTGGCACACAGGCACACCATATTCCCCAGTCGCGCCCCCACCTCCCTCCAAAGTTAAGTGTGGCCATGTGACTGAGTTCCAGCCACCAGGATAGAGATGGAAACAAAGAACACCACTTCCCAACTGCCCATTAGAAACCTCTCCCTTATACAACAACCTTGAAATCACACTTGACAATGGTAGAGTATCAGGAAGGGCTCGGTCTCTGACTGACTGCTTGGACGGCAGTCACACCCAAACCAGTGCATCGATTCTGGTGACGAAAAATGTAATACACTACTAAGATTTGGACGTTTATTTTTTTATACCCTGATAATACATCACAGTTGCTATATGGCAGCATTCAGCAACTGTATCTGAAAATGTCCTGAGTGCTGAGATCTCCATTGAAGAGTCTGTAGGTGCTTTGGAAAGCTGTAATAGAGTAATGAAAGTCCCTGCCTATTTCCAATGGTGAAAATGCTTAATGGAAATTCTCCATTTAGGTTTACAGGCTAATTAAAATATCAAATGTTGGGCTGGCCGAGTGGTGCGATGGTTAATAGCTGGCTTGGGATGCCAGCGGCCCTGGTTCGGATCCCACATGTGAGGGCAAGTGACACTGCCCTCAAAAAAAAAAAAAAAAAATCAAATGTCTCTGCTTCTACCTGGGATATGTCATCTCAGTGCAGCAGTACTGTGGTTTCATGTCAATCAGGTGCTCTGCATGGCTGCTGGGGCGAAATAATTATTACTTTAAGATACTGCTTCTTTAATCAACAAAATCTTTCATCACATGAAATAATAAAAGTGATACCTCGTGGTACCAAGACTTGGAACCCCTGCTCCCATATACTATATACACATAGCTGGTTCCCTGAATTTTTTTTCCCCCTTAAGACAATCAGCATCCCAACAGTGCACTAGAAAGGCAGATCACAAGACTGCTAAGCTATCCATGAATACTATGTTAACCTTTTGAAAGCGTCAAGAATAAACGTTGGCTACTCCAAGATCAGATGACTTTGGGCACATGACTGAACCTTTCTGAATCTCAACTTCAACTACAACAGGCAGCATCTTCCATTTACTTGCAGGGGGTTTCAAGCTTGGGGTCATCAGCCATCAGCTGGATGGCTTGTTAAGGCAGGCTGCTGAGTCCACCCCTAGTGTTTTTGATGCAGGAGGTCTGGGGTGAGACCTGAGAATGTGCATTTTAACAGGTGCCCAGGTGTATTAGGGTTCTCCAGAGAAACAGAACCAGTAGGGTGTGGGCAATGTGTGTGTGTGTGTGTGTGTGTGTGTGTGTGTGTGTGTGTATACATTTATGTGCACACACCACCACCTATTTATTTTAAGGAATTGGTCAAGTGACTCTAGGCCTGGAAAGTCTAAAGTCTACAGGGAAGACCAGGAGCCTAGAAATTCCTATGGGAGTCGATGTGGCAGTCTTGAATCTGAATACTGCCTGAAAGAGAACCCCTCCCTCATCTGGGAATCTCAATCTTTTCTCTCAAGGTCTTCCATGGATTGGATAAGGTCCACCCAGGTGAGGGAGGGTAATGTGCTTTCCTCAAAGTCTACTGATTTAAATATCAATCACATCTAAAAAGTACCCCCACAGCAACATCTAGACTCGTGTTTGACCAAACAAGTGGGCACCCTGGCCTCGTCAAGGTGACACTGAAATTAACCATCACTCCAGATGATGCTGACGTCTTGGCACTCCTCCCACAGCCACTGCCCCATAAGGACTGTGGTGACAGTAACTGAGAAGACGTACAATCACACCACGGGGCTGCAAAGGGTTCTCAAATACAGTTATCTCTTCTCTTCCTTCTTACAGGTGATTTATTTATTTAGTTATTTATTTCATTTATGTATTTATCTTTTTTTCAGCCCGTTTTATTTTTAATCAACCAGGGAAATCAGGTTTTCACTCCCCAAATATTTGAAAATGTGTTTCTGTAAAGAGGATATATATAAAAATGTGCATCTAGGGCTAGCCAAGTGGCTCACTTGGTTAACAGCTTGCTCAAGAGCATGAGCTCTGAGTAACAGGGTCCCAAGTTTGATTCCCAGCCTGAGCTGAGCTACTGCTGAGCTGCCAACAGATGGCAGGATGGCACAGCTAAAAAAAAATAAAATATATAAAATAAAATAAATAAATAAATAAAAACATGCATCTCTGGTTGCTTCCTAAATTAAAATAAGCAATTCCTAGATTAGCCACTTGTTTGTGTTACCTGAGCCCTTTCTTGATTCCCAAGTATAAAAATCAAAAGTTGAAGCACTGTCCTGAGATCACCATTCTCATCTGACAGACACAGACACTGAGATAGTGAGAGTGGTGCTTCACCTGCCCCTGAAATTTCTCAAGCCTTCATCGATCTAAATCTAGACCCTGAATTTCAACATGAATGCTGGTCTTCTGACCAGGCAGTTAATCATTACATGTTACATAAACACGATGAGTACTTTTGAATGTTGAAAAAGTTGTAAAGTGATCATATAAATGAAATGCTAATTATTCTCTTTTAAGAGAGTTGTTTCCTACTAGGCTTAAATTCTTGCTTTTTTGACACATTTTAAAAATCTGCACTTCACAGTGGTTAGGAAATAGCAGAACTTGGTTCTGATTTAATCAGATGAGAACTAATTCAGCTTGAGGCCAAAATGACACTTGGTGGGAGAGGTTGGGAAGCTTTCGCACTCAATTTTTTTAAGACATACAAATTTCTTTCCCTCTTCTCTTGAACTTTTACTATGCTTGATACTATTTCTAGATTTTAATTTCTATTTTCCCAAAGGGTAAAGGAAACCCATCTACAGTGTTATAAGAAATCTTTAATAAAAAAAAGTTGTGATAATACTTGAATCATATGAGCCACTTTTTTGAAACTCTGATTTTGTCAAGGATGATAATAATATTTATATATAGATACAGATACATACATATACATATATATGTATATATTTTGACCAACCAAAGTCCATCACACCAAAAACATTTGGCTATCCCTATGTAAATCCATTATTACTATATTGCATAAGTTATGCTCCATATAGTTCTCTGAAATAGGAGTTGGGGAAAAAAGGCATTCAATCAGCTGGGGCGAAACTCTAACTTAAACAGGCTCCTTTATTTTTAAAGTCTCTGTTTTATAATATATGAACATGCATTTTGTTAAAACGCACATGTGTATGTGCACACAAAGAATTCACTATTTCCCAGACTTCCTTGTGTGTGAACTTCTTTTCTTCCCTCGAAGCATCTCTCAGGATTGGGGTTCTACTAAAACATGCAAGAAAACAGTTTAAAGATATATTCACGAAGAACTTACACTGATAATGGGATGGCCTTCCATCTAAGGAACCAGGCTCTCTCTGTACCTAAATCAAACTCAATGTCAATAAGACCAGTTCTTCAGCTGTCGAAAGGAAGAAAGAAAGAGAACCTAACCAGAACAACAGCACTGCTTCCTCAGTTCTCCAGCATTCCAGAAACTCTATTTCCCTATAATAACAATGATGGCATTACAAATTAGTATGGACAAATTTGGTATAACAATCACTGACCAGTCTAAGGAGAGAACTAATGCAACATGATAAAAGAAAGCAAAATATCAATAGTTGTCATTTCCAGGTGGTTAAATTTCAGGAGTGTTTTTCTTCTTCATGCTGTTTTGGGTTTTATAAATTTCCTAAAATAAGCTATACTTTCTAATCAGAAAAATAAATACAAGTATCATTTTTAAAGGTAGTCTTAATGTTTTGCTTCTCAGGGGATCTTTTACAATGTAAATATTTACAATGTCATCATTGTCATCTTCACACCAATAGAATACAGAAAACCTAGAACAGAAATTAAAATTAAAACTTGAAAAATGACCAAAAAATGCTATATCTGTCAAGATATATGAGCAGCCCTTTATTAATAAAGATGAATCTTTACTTTCACAAGAAATACACAGCATACTGCCAGAAAGTTATATTTCTGCCGAATTGGAACTCAGACTAAAAAGAAAAAGTCAGCATTATAATCAATAAATCGTTTCCAGAATAGACACTTCTCAAGACACTTACATGCCTGTGGTAGACTAACACACTCCCCCCACCAAAAAAGGCATCCATATCCTAATGTGTGGAGCCTGTAACTGTTACCAACGTGGCGAAAAAGGGTTTTTCAAGTGTGAATAATTTAAGCACCTTGACGTGGAAGATTACCCTGGGTTATCCGGTTGGGCCCTAAATGCAATTTCCTAGATCCTCATAAGAGGGAGGCAGGAGATGTGACACAGACAGCAGAGGAGGAGGCTGGGGCCACAGAGACACAGGGTAGAGTGATGCAGCCACAAACCAAGGAGTGCTGGGAGCCACCAGGAACCAGAGGAGGCAAGGAATGGATCCCCCCCTCAGAGCTTCTAGGGAGAAGTGTAGCTCTGTCAATGCCTTGATTTTGACCCAATGGAACTGATTTCAGACTCTGGCCTCCAGAACTGTGACTAAGGTTCAGCTGTTTTAAGCTATCAGCTTTGTGGTAATTTTTTATGGCAGCCCTAAGAAACTAATGCAATGCCTCAGCCAGAACAGGCAAGTACTCTCGATTTATACCAGGCTGCTGCAGAGGCACCTCTGGATGACCAATTGCTGAAGGCAATATTTCCTTGGTGACTGTTCCCTGGGCCTGGTCAGAGGTGATCGGAATGCTGGCTTGCAAGCTCGGGACCCAGTGCCGTTCAGTCACATACTTTTAAAGTCGAGTTAACTCTGGGATACATGAGCCCAATCATGTGAACACTCCCTGGGGGTAATGTACATTTATTATTAAACACATTATTTCCTGACATTTTTAGTGTATGTTTAAAATCGCCCCTCTGGCTGGGAAATTATTGAAACATGCCCCTGACACAATTACATACACACCTATCATTCCAATGTCGAACGAAAAGCGCCACAAATCTGGAAACCGGAGAATTTATAAAATAGAAAACAGGTTGAGAAAGAAACATTTCACTTACCTTAGTTATTGATTCAACTTCGAAAGAATAAAACATATACTGTGGAAAACATCAGCAATTGAAGAAAGAATTGCTGTACTTGTAAATCAAATTCATTCTACTTCAGAGCTCCATTATCTCCCAGTAGTACGGAAATTGAAAAGAGGTTATTGCTTTTAAAGGTTTAATTTAAATGTAGGCCCTTCAACAGCAAGTTCAATGATTTATCACACTGATTGAATTCTAATTCTCTTACTATGCTGAATTTCAGAAGGCCATTTCCCTCAAACACTGGTACCACAGAGACACATACCACACTTACAGGAACTTCTTAGTCCTCCACAAAATAATGTGATTTATACAACATTTAATTGAATGAGACAGTGTCGCTGTCACATAGTAATGAAAGCAGTGGTACTGTGTTCAATAAGTATGATGAGGCGTGGTACAATATTTCCCATGTTTTCTTCTAGAAAATCTGGCTTTGCAAAATAACATATTGACAGCTGAACAGACCCTAAACCTATTGGGTTGTCAGAAAAGTCATGACGCATTTTTGCAATGAAAAACATAGAAAAAAATACGTCATGACTTTTTAGACAACCCAATAGAAAGAATGATACAGAACTACTAGAACACATAGATCACAATCCAAACAACTCACTTTTCTTTGGGAGGGACTTAATCACCCTTCCTACTACTTACTCCACACCACACTACGGACAAGGGCTGACTATCTCAACAGAAAGTAATGGAAATTCAGATGTGGGTGCAGATCATTTCTAAACAAACATTGCGGCAGAGATTTTCTATCTGTTCACAAGCTGTGTCCATCTTCCTCAAGGACGGAAGTCTTGCTAAACTAGATTTCCCAGCCTCTCAGGCAGTTAGGGATGAGCAGAAGGCTGAGATCTGGCCAATCAAATACACATACAGTGACATGCACTGCTTCCCTACCCCAAATCCCCCAAGGAAATGAGCCTTCTCATTCCTTAGCCTTCTGCACTAGCCTTTGGAGCAATGTGTTAAAGAACACTGGCAAAGCTGCAAAATGTGAGGAGTGTGGAGAAATAAACTAAGGTCATTTATTGATTGAAGCAGCTAGCATCAGCTTCAGTAATACAGTAGTTTGGCTTGTTTTGTTAACATATGCATATGTGTATTCTGTTAAAACAAAAATGCATTGGCTACTCCATGCAGGCTAGACAATGAGGAAACAAATGACTCAACTCAGAAAACTCACCCATCAAGGAAACAACAAAGTCGACAAAGACCCAACGATGTATGGTCCTGAGTCTATGAATGAAATACATGCAGGGTTCTGGAAGAGACTGTGGAAATTGGAGAGTGGTGCTGGTGGAATATTGGCCATGATCCCCAAGTTGACTCTTGAATCATACATAGGGTAGGAACTTTTCAATCACAGGGAAAACCATGTACAAAAGCTGTAAGGGGCTAGAGATCATGGGTCCTGTGGAGAATGAAATGGAGACTAGTGGTAAAAGATGAGGGTTCATATACAAGCAGTGGAGTGAGTACCACAAATCTATAATACCCCAAAAACCGTCAACACCACTGAGTAAATAACGTTAATATCTTTGCTAAGAGGAATGGACTTTATCTTCAAAGCAATGGACAGTCACTGAAGGTTTTTGTTTTTTGGTTATTTTTTAAAAAATTTTATTGGGGAATTGGAGACGAGGAACAGCATTGGGGAATTGGGGAAGGGGTAGTTTGGGAGGATGTCGCTTCACTGGCCCACGTTGGTATTATCATTGTGTTCCTCCCGGCTGAGGTAGATTGGTCGCCGGCCATTGGACAGCCCCTCAAGGTGGTTCACGCCGGCTGCCAGCTGCTCACACTGGCTGCCAGCCACGAGACTCACGGCAGCACATCTTAACTGTAGAGGGCACAGAGTCACTGGCCCACATGTGGGATCCGAATCGGGGCCCTGCTGTTCAGAGCAGGCATCCCAAGCCAACTCCTAACCAATGCGCCACTTGGCCAGCCCCACTGAAGGTTTTTATGGTAGGCACAGACAGAGTTTAAAACTGTGGTTCGGAAATAACAATCACATATTAAGGCTGGCTTTTTTGTTTTGTTTTGTTTTGTTTTCCCTTTAGGGGATAGAGCAGTTAAAAAAGGAACAGAACCAGCAACAGGGAGATCAAGTTTACACACTATTGGAATTCTTCCATTGCAAATCAAAGTTTTTGCATGTACAATTTCTAATCCATCTTGTAAAACTTACCCAGGATAATATTTACCAAAATATGTACATTCTATTAGGCAAATCACTCCTTTCTAAATCTAAAACTTTTATTGCTTTTTACATGCTCCTATTACACACTTATTACAGAGAATTTCCATCAGAAATTCAAATAATACAAACTAACACTCCATCTATCGATACAGCACAGCTATCAAGCAACCAAACTCTTGAGAAGCACTCAAAAAGTGAAAAGGTCTCTGAGAGGACTTCCGGTAAAATACTGTGCTGCCTCCCAGGATCACACCAAAATTACAAATAATTTATACAACATTGAACCTGGAAGTCCCCGAAACACTAGATGAACAGAACCTCTAAAAGAAGAACTTAAAGAGGAGGCCACGTCAAGTCTGGTAGGATGGGCGGAGACGAGAGAGGGCAAGCCCCGTGAGAGAGATCCCAGCTGTGGAGAGGCTTCTCCGGTTGGGGTAGAGACCTTCTGGCCGCACACCAAGCTCACCAGCCCAGAGCTCCTTTGCCGGGAAGAGAAGTTCCAAGATAGCTGGCAGTAAATTAGTGAGGACTCTCTTTGCTCAGCTTGGTGAGGCTAAGAGCAGCTGGAGAATCAGTGGGGCCGGCGCCCGGGCTTAAAAGCCGGTGAGCACTTAACTGGTTCCTGGTGGAGGGAGGGGCTGTGTGAGCCTGTGGGCATGGACTTAACTGAGCACCTTTGATGCAGGAGCTGGAGGTTTTGGGATTATTATTCCCCTGGTGTGGACTTTGCATGCGAGCGGTATACAGGAGGGCGCCATTTTGTCAGGGTTGGGCCCTCCCACAGAGGGTCAGGTCCGGGACTGCATTGGTCTGGTGGAATTGGCGCAGAAATGCGTGTTTGTGTGCGCGTGCATGCGGCCTTGGATCCCCACCCTCCGCCCGGCTTATACTGCGTTGCCAGGGAAATGCCTGGTGGGTGCCCTCCGGCTCCAACAGGCTGCTCACTGAGACGGGGAAGTGCGCAAGCCGCCTCGGGTCCCAGCTCTCTGCACTGCGCTTGCAGAGTTGCCAGGCTGGTGATTGGTTGTCGGGCTGCTCGGCCTGATCTGCGAGCGGCTGATTGGGACAGGCTAAGACTGGGAGTTTTCCTGGGAGTGTTGGGCCGTGAGCTGTGTGCCTGCGTGATCCAGCCGGGGCTCTCCTGGTGATCTATCTAATACATCAAAGCAATTCCAGAGCAACAGCCAGAATGAGGAAACAAAGAAACATGTCACAAGTAAAAGATCAGAAGAAACCTCTAGAAATGGAACTAAATGAAACAGAGGATCCAACCTTTCAGAGACAGAGTTTAGAACACTGATAAGAATGTTTAACAAACTTAGTGAGGACATAAGGAAGGATAGGGAAACCATAAAAAACCACCAGTTAGAACTAAAGAATACAATAACTGAAATGAAGAACACACTTGAAGGAATCACCAGTAGAGTAGATGAAGCAGAGAATTGGATCAGCGATTTGGAAGACAAAATAGCAGGAATCACCCAGTTGGAACAATAAAAAGACAAAAGAATAAAAAACAATGAAAGTAGTTTAAGAGCCCTATGGGACAACATGAAACAAAACAACCTCACATCATAGGAATACCAGAAGGAGAAGAGAAGAAGCAAGGGGTTGAGAATGTATTTGAAAAAATAATGACTGAAAACTTCCCTACCATGGTGAAGAAAACCGACATACATGCCCAGGAAGTGCAGAGGGTTCCAAACAAGCTGAACCCAAACAGGTCTTCACCAGGACACATCATTGTTGAAATGGCAAAGGTTAAAGACAGAGACAGAATCCTAAAAGCAGCAAGAGAACGACAGCAGGTTACATACAAAGGAACTCCTCTTACACTAACAGCTGACTTGTCTACAGAAACTCTGCAGGCCAGAAGGGAGTGGCAGGAGATATTCAAAGTGACACAAAACAAAGGCCTACAACCAAGATTGCTCTACCCAGCACGGCTATCACTTAAAATTGAAGGCGAGATAAAGAGCTTCTCAGAAAAGAATAAGCTTAAGGAATTCATTACCACCAAGCCAGCATTGCAACAAATGTTAAAAGGGCTTTTTTAAACAAAAGAAAGGGGTAAGCAAGCTAACCCAGGGAGACCAGAAATACAAATAACAAAATGGCAATACATATACACCTATCAATAACCATTTTAAATGTGAATGGGCTAAATGCTGCAATCAAAAGACAGAGTGTGGCTGAGTGGATAAGAAAATAGGACCCATATATATGCTGTTTACAGATGGAATAAGATATTTCATGCAAATGGTAATGAGAAAAAAAGCTGGAGTAGCAGTACTTATTTTGGACAAAATAGACTTTAAAATGAAGACTACAATAAAAGACAAAGAAGGGCACTATAACCCTAATAAACATCTATGCACCCAACATAGGAGCTCCTAATTATATACAACAGATTTTGACAGGCATAAAGACAGCGATCAACAGTAACACTATCATAGTAGGGGACTTCAACATCCCATTGTCACCAAGGGTCAGATCCTCTAGACAGAAAATCAACATGGAAAGAGTGGCCTTAAATGACACTTTAGACTAGCTGGACTTTGTCAATATTTTTATAGCATTTCACCCTGAAACAACAGAATATACATTCTTCTCAAGTGCACATGGGACATTTTCCAAGATAGACCACATGTTAGGCTACAAAACAAGTCTCAGTAAATTTAAGAAGATTGAAATCATATCAAGCAGATATAAAGGAAAAACTGATGGTTGCTGGCTGGGAGGGGATGGGGATGAGGGAGAGGGGGAAGGTTTTGGACAGCGTAGGTGGGTGACTACAATGTTGCCACAGGGATATGGGGGCAGTTCTGGGAATGTACCTGATAATGTTGTGAAGAGACTATTATGTTAAGTGAAATAAGTCAGTCGGAGAAAGACAAATACCATATGATCTCACTTATATGTGGAATCTGAAAAACTGAATGAACGATCCAAGTAAACAGACTTATAGATATAGAGGAAAAACTGAGGGTTGCTAGTTGGGAAAGGGGTGGGGAGAAGGGGAAGGGATTAGACAGCATAAATAGGTAACTACAATATTGCCACAGGGATATGAAACAGAGTTCGGGGAATATAATAATGTTGTAAAATTTTTGTGGCATGTCAGATGGTCACATGCCTTGTTAGGAAGACCACTTCATGGATGGAGTAGAGGCTTGATCACTGCAGTGTATACCTGAAGCTGATGTTGAATAATATTGTATGCCAACAGTAACTGAATAGATAGATAGTCACGGGATGTGGAGTATACTGTGGAAGGGAGTCAAAGTAATTGTAATAGATATGTATGATATGGCGGGGGGGAGTGGGGTGGCGAACTGGGGGAGGGGGGTTTTCACTTTGAGGGGTAAAAAGTATAACTATTGCACTGTGTTGTACACCTGAAACTAATTTAGTAAATGTTTATTTCACAATAAAAGAATTAAAAAAAAAGTCTCTGAGAAATCGAAACATCACACTGGCTGCTGATTAAAGACAAGACACTTTTTCCCATAGGAAAGGACCTCAGAAGCTTATTTTCTTACAATTGTACGGAACAAACATCTAACTTGTTTTCAAAAATAAGATTTTAAAGGAGTTTTAGATTTACAGTAAGATTTCACAGAAAGTGCAGAGTTCCCATATATCTTTCCTCCCCCCAACCCTGTTTCCCCTAATTGTTAATGTCATACATCAATGTGACACCTTTGTTAAAACTGATAAACCTCTATGCATATGATTACTAACAAGGTCCATAGTTTACACTGGACTTAGCTCTCTGTTTTACATTTCTATGGGTTTTGACAAATGCACAGTATCATATCTATTACAGTATAATACAGAACAGTTTCGCTGCCCTAAAATCCTGTGCCCGCCCCCCCGCCCCAATTCATTCCTCCTTTCCCCTCTCTCCCAGAACCTCGAGCAACCACTGATTTTTTTACTCTCTCCATAATTTTGCCTTTTTCACAACATCATATAGTTGGAATCATAAGGTATGCGTAGCCTTTTTGGACTGGCTTAACTTAGCAATATACATATAAAGGTCCTTCCATATCTTTTCATGGCTAGAGAGCTCATTTCTTATCACTGAATAAGAGTCCCTTGTTTGGATGTACCAGAGGTTATCCTGTCACCTACTAAAGGACATCTTGGTTGCTTCGGAATTTGGGCAATTATGAACAAAGCTGCTGTAAACGTTCACATGCATTTTGGTGTGGATATAAGACTTCAACTCATCTGGGTCAATAACTAGGAGAGTAGTCGATGGATTGTATGGCATTACCACGTTTAGCTTTGTAAGAAACTGCCGATTGTCTTCCAAAGTAGATGCATAGTGCATAACAGTTCCTGTTGCGCCACATTCTTGTCAGCATTTGGTGATCTCAGCGTTTAGGATTTTAGCCATCCTAATAGTGTGTATGGTGTATACTGTTGTTTTAATTTGTAATTCCCTAAATAACATATGATATGAAACATCTTTCCAGATGCTTATTTTCCATCTGTGTATTTGCTTTGGTGAGATATCTGTTCAGATCTTTTACCAGTTGCTTTTTTCTTTTAATTGAGTTTTTCTTATTATTGAGTTTTAAGAGGATTTTTTGTTTAGGGGGTTTTTGTTTTGGTTTGGTTTTTGGTATATTTTGGATACAAGTCCTCTATCGGATACATGGTTTTGCAAAGATTTTCTCCCAGTCTTTGGCTTGTCCTTTCATTGTTACAGTGTCTTTTGTATAGAAAAAGTTTTTAACTTTAATGGAGTCCAACTTATCAATTTTTTCTTTCTTGGCTCATGGTTTTGGTGTTGTATATAAAAAAAATCATTACCAAACATAAGGTCAACTTTCCAGGGTATATTTTACTATAATAAAACTTGTAAAAAAAAATTACAGAGCTCAAAAGGGAAGCAAAAAGCATGTATACACCATTCCTTACAGAATTTCATTCATTTAGTTGGCCCTCCCACAGAAGGAACCCCATGCCAAGTACTAAAATACATATATGCAGCACGTAAATTTACAGAACTTGGTGGAACTCATAGGCAATATGTATAAAATAACACAAATAACAATTCACATGTATGTAAGTCATAGTATTCAATTACAAGTTCATAAGTACTTAACACTTTGTAAGCGGGCATAAAAAGCTATATGAGGAGTTTACTCGTTTCCCGCAAAAAAATGTGTTAACTAAAGTACTTAGCTTAAGCAAAAGGGAAATTTGTTGGCTCAGAGAATCTGAAGAATCACTGAAAACAAACTAAAGGTAAAGAAGCATCTAGGCCAGCGGTTCTAAATCAGAGATGCTGTTGCAACCTACCTCCACTCCCAGGACATGGGGCAATGTCTGAAAGACACTTCTGGTTGTCAAAACTAAAGGAATGCTAGTGCCTTCATGTGAGTAGAGGCTAGGGATGGGGCTAGACATCCTACAAACCACATGACAGCCCCCCACCACCAACAAATAATAATTTGCCTCAAAATGTCCATAGTGCCAAAGCTGAGAAACCTGAGCCTTTCTTAATATGAGTGGCCTGTTGAGCAGAAGCTCTCAGCAGCACCTAAAAGCAAGTCAGAAATTCAGAATCTTGGTCCCAGCCCAGATTATTTAAATCTGAACCTACACGAGATCTCAGGTGTCTCTTAAGCACATCAAGGTTAGAGATGCACTATCGCCAGGTAATAACTGCAGGCAAGTCTCCTAGGATGAGATTCTGCCTCACACAGGAATCCTGACTGCTGTGGGTTCTAAAGCTCACACCTCATACCTCCTTCCACAGAGAGGCACTGGCTCTCTTCTTCAGGAGCTGGGTTTACCACTTAACACAGGAAAATAATGGGGTACCCTAAGATACCTCCTTGGACTTGGGATCAGGAAAGCCCACACTGAACATTTCAGCTGATTTCTGAAAAATAAAGGCAGTTGGTGAGATCAAGTAAGACCTTTCTCAAATGCAGTAAAACCTTGGATCGTAAGTAACGTGATTTGCGAGTGTTCTGTAAGACAAGCAAACATTTCTAATACATTTTAACATGGTAAACGAGCAATGTCTTGCAATACGAGTAGTGTGTTTCCAGAATGAATTATGCTTGCAAACCAAGGTATTACTGTATGTACTAAGCACCTATGTATGTTCCAGACACTGTTCTGGCCGTGGGAATGCATTGAGGCGAAGATCAAAGTCCTGACCCTGCCCTGGAGGAAAAGCTTACATTTGGCTGCAGACAAACCTGGAAACCAAGTGAGGGCACAACACAATTATAGAGTGTCATGAAAGCTACGATGCGGAGGGAAGAAAGAAGAATCAGAAAAGTAAAGGATGACATGATAGAATTTCTAGGTCACACGGACAAGTAGTTTAAGAAGGATTCTCCGAATAAATGAGGTAACATCTGAACTGAGACCTGAAGGATAAAGTCAGCCAAGCAACCAGGTCAGGGCATTCTAGGAAGAGACCAACGATGAAAAGGCTCTCAGGAGAGAGAGAGCTTGGCAGGGTTCAGCAGGGCAGGGGCTGAGGCCACAGAAAGAGACAAAGCTGAAGGTGCAGAATGAGGAAAACGTAGTCTTAGTGGTTATAGCAATTATAATGACTGATCTTCAGGCAGAGGAAGCGGTGGTACAGACAGACGGGTGGGACCCAGGCTCTCGCTGCCTCAGTGTGAACCTGGGCTCTCAAGATGACAAGTAATAATAGTGAAGATATCTTAGCACAGGCCCCCTGCCTGTTTTCATATAGCCTGTGACATAAGAAGGTTTTCTTTTTATTCTTAGTTACATTTTAAGTGGTCATATAAGTCCCTGCACTACATCTTTGATTTTGCCTTAGGTCCACAAAGCCTAAACTGTTAACTATGTGGCCCTTTACAATGAAAGTCTGTCACTGAACGAGGTCTGCACGCAGGAGGCACTCAGGACATGAGAGTCATCAGCGACTGCCCTCTGCCATCACCATGAACAACGGACCCCTAGCTGGCACTATCTGAGGCGAAGTAACACCTCCCAAAATAACCATTTGCCCAATTTACAGTTAGAATGCAGGTGACTTTCCAAGATCATACAACGTAGCTCTAAATCTTGAAAATCCAAAATCTATATATATGTGTCTTCAATATCCACGGTCTTTCAGTGTGTCATGCCAACTCCATACAATTAAGTCTTCTATTAATCTGTTCTCCAAGCCAGACATTTTGTTCCCTGCGTATCTGACACATACAAACAGTTAAGACGGAACTGAATGAAATTATATCATGTTGCTCACTGCACGACCTAAAAAAAGAAAAAAAAAGGTAGGGGAATAAGAGGCAGTTGTTTTTGAGGGTTACACTTAAACCAAATTATTGTGCCTCTTTTTACTTTTCTCCTTTTCTAAAATAAATGCTACTTTTGTAATAACGGGAAAATTCTTATTTTTTTAATAAAGTGGATAGAATCAGCCTTACCTAGAATATCTACACTGTACTTTTTAAAGACAGCACGAATTTGACAGCCAAAAAAGATACTAAGGAATACAGCATTACAAATTCAAGATCACGTTTATGAACTTGGCTTGAAAAAAAACCCTCCGCAAAAATACAACCTACCATCTGTACAATGTATTCAAAAATGATTAGCATAATATGAAAAAATAATGCTGGAACAGATTTTTTTTTTTTAAACAATGCTTCCTGTTCAGTACTCTTTTTCAAGTTCTCTATGAGGTATAAGCAAAGGCAAAACAGAACTTCAGGTCAAGAAGAAAGAAACAGGAAGTAAACAAACATAAGAAAGATACATTAAATACTCTTTACTGAAGACGCAGCATTTTTGTAGAAATTTCATCAGACCCAAAAGAGAATTTCTGTCTGCTTGCACGAATGTCGAGAGCTGTCCAGGGAAACCTCCCATCTCTGGCTTCAAGTGGTAAGCCTGAGTCCTACTTATACTATCTCAGCCATCAAAAGCTATCATGCCATTTTTGTGACAGCAGGACTCTCACTCTCATGTCACTAAAAGGGAATCAGCAGAGCTTAGCAACACGGAGCCCCCAGAAAAGTGCCTCTCAGATGACCGCAGAGAGCATAAAGGGCAGTGTGGAAAAGCTGCGGGCCTCAGGGATTTCGCTGTGGCGCAAGACCTGCTTATGCATTGACCAGCGAGCAGCCCGCACACTCCCTCAACCTCCCCAAGCCTTACTACAAAGGAGCTAGGCCGAGGCCGCCCCCACCCAAAAAACATTCTGTGTTTTTGTGATCTCTAATCATGATGTTTCATTCACATTTGTATAAATAAATATACTCTATTAATAAAGTGAATTTCAAAGAAATGTCAGTTTTAGGAAATGGTATCCCAACCACAAATGTTCAGATTTTTTCCCAAGATGAAAAAACTTTAAATGTACCAAATTCATACCTATTAGAGGACGCTTGCCACACAGACGAGTAGGACCCCCTTCCAAAAAAAATGACTTGGGAATACTGCCCTTTGTACCTGACAAGCAGGCTGCTGTCTTGTCAGCAGGCTATGGAGGATGATTGTCGGTGAGCTTCCATCTGTACAAAACCTCGGCCACACCAAGATGTGAATAAGAGGAAGACCTCCCAGCCCCAAATGGAGGCAGAGGCTCCATGCCTGTCACAGAACTTCATCTCTCTGGGGCCAGAACTGCTGAATCAAGCTAGAAGGCAATCCCTGGAGAATTTAAATTTAAAAAAGGGTTCACTTGGAGCTCCTGTCAGCACACCGTTCTCCCTTACCTCAGAGTTTGCTCCTCTGCCCTCAGGGCAGCCATCACCCTCCAAATGGTGTTCCCCTGACACTGCCCAGCTGGTCCCTTCCAGGACGGAGGGGACATGTCAAGGCCAAGCACAGCAGGAAGTTGTGTACATGATTGTCATTTAACACCTAGACAATCTCTTCAACTTCAGAAGCTGCCTTCATTGGCTGTTGGAATAGGTCAGAGACCTAATGCTGAGGAACAAAAATGCCTCCAACACTGGCTTTCTTCAGGCTACAGGCAGAAAAATTCACCTCTGCCAATGGCCCTGCTGAAAGGGAAGGTGACACGGCTGTATGACCAACAATGTGGTTTAGCAGAGACCACTGAGTAAACCAGCACAGGGGATGGCAAACTTTCTGTAAAAGGCCAGATGAGACATACTTTAGGTTCTGCAAGCCACAGAATCTGTTGCAACTACTTGACTCTCCTATTCTAGGACAAAAGCATCTACAGACACTCTGTAAACAAATGAGCAATGAGTGTGGCTATATTCCCATAAAACTATGGACATGGAAATGTGAATTTCATATAATTTTTGCAAGTCACAGATATACTTCCTTTGAATATTTTTCAACCATTTCAAAATGTAAAGACCAGGGCCGGCCGAGTGGCGCATTGGTTAAGCGCTGGTTTTGGGATGCCAGCGGCCCCGGTTCGGATCCCACATGAGGGCCAGTGACACTGCCCTCTACAGCTAACAACAGCTCCACCTGGAGCTGGGCTGTGCGAGCCTCGGTGATGGTGTGGGCTGCAGCCCCTGCTGCAGTGGGCTGCCATAGGCTACAGTGAGTGGCCCGCAGCCAGCGTGAGCGGCTGGCAGCCAAGAGTGAGCTGCCAATAGCCGCAGTGAGCGACCATCCAGAGGCCAGCGACCATCCAGAGGCCAGCGACCTATCTGCCTCATCCGGAAAGAGCGCAATGACGATACCAACAGTGAAGCAACATCCTCCGCAACTAAACTGAAGAACGAAAAGACAGCAACTTGTCTGTTCCCCTTCCCCGATTGCCCAACTCTGTTCCCCTCCGCCAATTCCCCAATAAAATCTTTAAAAAAAAAAACAACAAAAAAAAAAAACCAAAATGTAAAGACCATTTTTTTAAAAGATTTTATTGGGGAATTGGGGGACAGCATTGGGGAACTGGGAAAGGGGAACAGACAAGTTGCTGTTCTTGTGTTCTTCGGTCTAGTTGTGGAGGACGTTGCTTCACTGGCCCATGTTGGTATCATCATTGTGCTCTTTCCGGGTGAGGCAGATCGATCACCAGCCTCTGGATGGTCGCTCACAGCAGCTCTTGGCAG
This sequence comes from Aselliscus stoliczkanus, assembly GCA_033961575.1. NCBI lineage: Eukaryota > Metazoa > Chordata > Mammalia > Chiroptera > Hipposideridae > Aselliscus > Aselliscus stoliczkanus. The sequence goes on from CM066728.1 coordinate 182,939,676, forward strand.
CTCACACTGGCTGCCAGCCACTCACTGTACCTATGGCAGCCCATTGCAGCAGGGGCTGCACCTATGCAGCCCCGGGGAATCACAGCAGCCCAGCTCCAGGTGGAGCTGTTGTTCACTATCTTAGCTGTAAAGGGCAGTGTCACTGGCCCTCATATATGGGATCCGAACCAGGGCCGCTGGCATCCCAAGCCAGCTCTTAACCAATGCGCCACTCGGCCTGCCAGTAAAGACCATTCTTAACATGCGGGCCATACAAAAACAGGTGGGCTGAGGCTTGCCAGTTCCCAAGTGAGGGAATGCGACAACTGTCAGTCAGCATCCCACCTCAGAGAAGACAAAGCAAAGCACATTGCCCGCTTCACAGGCTCAGTCATACTTGATTTACCGCCTTCCCTCCCCAAACCAACCTTTCAAAATAGCCCTGAGATGGGTCCATTGTCTCCACCTCCCATCATTCCTCCCATAATCCTGTACAACTCTCTCTCACCTTCAAAGTGGCTCCCACCCAGCACTGAGAGCGATGGGCTTCCAGAGGAAGTGGGACTGAGTCACATTGTATTGGAGCTCCTTTAATAGCCCTCCAATCAACAAAATAAGTCCCAAACTCCTTGCCAGGACCCACAAGGCCCTGCCTCTCTCTCTTACCTTGATGTGCTCCCCTCTTTATCTTAATCTTGTGTGCTGGTTAATTTTATATCAACTTGACTGGGCTGCAGGGTGCCCAGATGTTTGGCCAAACATTATTCTGGGTCTGTCTGTGAGGGTGTTTTAGGATGAGATTAACATTTGAGTCAGTAGACTGAGTAAAGCAGACTGTCCTCGGCATGAGTCAGGGTTCTCCAGAGAAATAGAACTATATACCACTGGAATGAGATTTATTATAAGGAGCTGACTAGTGGGGCTACAAAAGCTGTGATGTTCCAAGATTTAAGTCCCTGTCCAAGAGCAGGAGTAAGTAGACCAATGTACCAATGTCAGACAGAGATAGGAAGTTCAACCTTCCTCCACTGTGTGGTTCTATTTGGGCCCTTAGTGGGTTGCCACCCACACTGGGGAGGGCAATCAAGTTTACTCAGTCCACCAACCCAAATGCTAATCTCTTCTGGAAAATACCATCATAGACATACCCATAAATGTTTAGCCAGATATCTGAGCATCCTATGGCCCAGTCAAGTAGACACATAAAATTAACCATCACACCCTACCTAATGAGGGTGGGCCTCATCTAATCAGTTGATGGACTGAAGAGAACAGAAATACTGACCCTCAGGTGAGGAGGAAGGAACTCCTCCTGACTGAGCCAGACTGGAACACTGGCTCTTCCTGGGTCTCAAGGCTGCCAGCCTTCAGACTGGAACGACACCATTGCTTCTCCCAGGTCTCTAGCTTACCATCTCGTCTTGCAGATCTTAAGACTTGCCCACTTCCATAACTGCATGAACCAATTCCTCATAACACACACACACACACACACACACACACACACACACACACACACACACACAACCTATTGGTTGTTTCTCTGCAGAACCCTAATAGAATAAAAACTTGTCACACGTTTTCTCTCACTTTCACTTTCTCAAACACAGGCTACTCTGCATGTTTCCTTTTTCTGGAATGTCCTTCACACTCTTTTTACTACTACCTTCTCATTCAAGTCTCAGCTTAAGTGTTTCCTTCTGCACTATCTTTGAAAATTGCTTCCTCTCCTCCTCTGCCAGTGATTCCCTCAGTTTCTTGTTTTGTTACCTTCAAAACATATCTCACAATCCATTGACGAGTGATGATTTTGATTATTTACTTATTTCCCCCCCCCCATTCATTAGGTACCACGTCTGGGCTCTTCATAGTACCCCTGGGCCCTGGCATAACATACACGTTTAATGAGTATTGCAGAATAAATGAAAAACACCGAGTTTCCGTCCCTTTGTCTTCTTCCTTGGGTTTTCTATCTGCTTTACTATAAAACAATCCTTGATACGAGAACAAAAGCATCTTGGTGACGATAAAGGCTCCCCCCTAAGATGGTGCTTGTTCCCTGTACCACTGTGAAGTCCTCTGCCATCTTGATGCTGTTCTTGTTCTCTGAACCCATTACTGAAACAGGGACTTGTACTCACAAGGGCTCTGTCTTACTAGTTAAATGGGTATTCGTATTAACAGTAAAGTCACTGACCCACATAATCCACAGTAGGGACTGTGTGCCGCTTTCAGGCTGTACACACAGCTCAAGGTTCTGGGTACCTCCAATTCCCAGCACATGGCAGGTACTGAAACGTTTGCTAAGTGAATCAACCTATTTAGTCATTTTCCTCATTTACCCGGTGGCTTCTCTTGAATCAACAAGCACCCAAGTGACAGTGGTAGATTAGTGGCCCGTTGGGGGAAATTCATGGGTACAAGTTTTTTTTTTTTTTTTTGAGGGCAGTTCCCTCATATGTGGGACCCGAACCAGGGCCGCTGGCGTCCCAAGCCAGCTCTTAACCACCTCACCACTCAGCTGGCCCTCATGGGTACAAGTTTTAACAGGCATCGTTAATACAAAAGTAGGATTTGAGAGCCCACTAGTCAATGTCATCTTTTACTGGTAAAAACTGTTTCAGCCCCATTACCTAAAGCTACCTTTGTTAGGTTCCATCTAGTCAGTGCTTGCTCTCTACCCATCGTGCTGGGCTGCGAGGAGAGCTCAGGGTTCCACACAGCACACAGAGCAAAGTGAAAGCAGGACGGGTCTTCGCTGATGTTTTGGCTGGTCTGTGTAAAGCAGATAAGCATCTACCTGCTGTGGTCCAACTCCTCTGAGCCTCTCTCCTGCTTCACGAGTCACAACAGAAAGAACATCTTTCATTTAGGTAGAACAATCTGATCTCGGTGCATGCTACAACTTAATTGAAGATAAAATAACCTGTCAGCCCCAGTTAGGGAGTGTGTCTCCCTACACCTGAGAGTCCCCCAATGAGGCCAAACAGTTATCTGAAACTTGAAGCCAGCAAGCCCACGAACTGGGCCCTGGGAAATCTTCCTTTGCTAGAGCTGCTCTGTCACAGGGAAAATCAGACCCTAAGAGATCTCTGGGCCTGTTCATGCCTGGGGTAGTGTTCTGCTAGCCATGTTTCTTAATGCAGAACACGTGGTTAGAGAGCATGTGTTCATTTCCTGGACAGCAATATCCTTTCCAAGTAAGAAGACCCCTCCTACCAGTGCTCCTGAGAGAGGCTTAATCCTTTGACTTTTCCAGTGTGAGTTCCATGCTGCGACGGCTAAGTTTTGGAAAGACAAGGCCGTGATTTTTATACCTGTCTAATTTTCTGTTCACACAGGCAAAAGGATGCCTCTCCAGGATCTCTCGCCTCAGCAGTGACTTCTTACTGGGCATTCCCTTACTGGGAATCTGGGCGTTTCCCTTTTGAATTTGATTCTCTTCACAAGGCAAGCACCTTGGGGTCCATACTTCAAAACAGCAACTGTAGGCATTCTTCTTCTCTCGCTCCAGACAGCACTATGCAGGCTGTTTGTTTTTCAGGCCTCTGATATAAGGCTGGGGTGACATGTCTGTCATATGACGGTAAGAAAACCAATGATATGGGTCACACTCTAAAGTCATTAAGTGCTGGCTGGCCAAGTTAGAGCTGATTCACTAGAAATACATTTTCCAGCCCCACATTGGTACAAGGCAATGCCGTTCCATTCGGATTGCAGGGCTCTGTGTGCAATATTTCTCTCTCTGACTCAAAGTACGTATTTATGGGCACTGTGAAAAGTCACAGAGGGAAGGGCGGCATTAACTGACTGTGCATCTCCAAAAGCTTTATTTCCACAATACACAGTAAATGCAAGAAACGAAGAAATGTCTCAAATTTGCCTGAACACCTCCAACATGGCTTTCTAATAAGTGAGACGACAGGGTAAAAGCATTCCTCGGCATCTGACCAGCGGGGCCTCCCACAGCTGCTAAGATTAGGTTTCTAGCAGGAGCTGCCCCTCTCTCCTCAATTGCATGAGGGAGGAAACACAATGATCTCAGTTTGATTCCAACAATACTTCATACCCTGAATTTACACGTTGGTTGTTTTTAGGATACAGCTGTGTAAAGCCGACTGCAACAGTAAAAATGACGATGATGCCATGAATATTCTTACTGAAAAATGGCTGCACATCTTGCTCAGACACCTGAATACACTACAGGTCTGTCCAAGAATACAGGGCCACTAGCACCAATTGATGTAACAAGAAATCTAGCCCAACAATGAGAACAGGTTGCCATTCCCTAAGGTATAATTCATTAAGTGGGGAACAAGTTTTCTCTGAGCACATTAAGTACTAGAAGTACAAAGTTAAACAAAAGTTAAATGGGGTATTTTTCTGCAGAATTTCTCTGTGCTTTTAACATTCTAAGATGCATTATGAATCGTCTTAAAACTTTTTACACCCCTGATTGTTTTCCATAAAGTGCAATGTTTTGTTGGGCTAGCATTTGTTCCATGGGACAGACTTTTGGAACCTCTGCAATAAGGCCACTTAAAAGTGACAGAAATCCTTTATTACCTTTTCTATCACATACTCTTCCCTATGTCCTACTTTTCTATCATAAGGATATTTTGCATAGTGCCATGTAAAGTACAATATTACAATATAGAAAAAATATAAGACAATGAACACATTTCAAAACGCTCACTGGCATTATTATTCCAATTTCCCACTTGGCTGATATTTCAGGCAATTTTAAGGAGAGAAGGACCTTTTCTCTGAAGCACAGGGTGATTTGAAGAAAGCATGAATGAACAAAAAGAGGGCTGCCCAGAACTGTGACTGCCACATCTGTTAGCAGTGCAGTTGGTAAGCCTTCCCCTATCGCTATATATATTCAGAAATAATGACAAAGAAATGTAGTTCCTCCAGGCAAATGAAATGGAGGTGCAAATTAGAATCACACCTCCAGTCTCATTTTGGTATCACTTCTTGTCTGGATAAACAACACTTCCTCGCACTTTTCTCCTATGGCAAGTAGCCACCATTAACACTCGCATTAGGGATCAGTCACAACAAATTACAATTAAGTTGCACACCGCACTGCAGGAGGCAGCCCAGGCCCCAAGGAGCACTGAGTCAAGCTAGGCCCATTACCAAGTTTAAGATAGCTAGCACTGGCGCTAGCAAGACCCCTGTGCCTCGGCCACATGAAGTAGTTAAAATTCTAACAGTCTAAGTGGCATCTTAACATTTCTATGTATGGCGGTTTATTATTCTCTGTGGAGGGAGCAGCAGTGGGCAGCTGCTTGCAAAAAGGGTGATTTTAATCACCAATCATTTTGAAGAACATAAGAGATCAGCAGTACTCAACGGCGAAAGCTTTATTATAATGGGAAACTGCCTGTGTGGATTAAAAACAGATTTCACCTCCAGATAATTGTGTTAGATGCTAAACTTTCGGGTTGTGGAGAATATCTACAGGCCATGAGATACACATACACACACACACACACACACACACAAAAACAAAAAAAACACCATGAGGAAGGTAGGAACCTACGGACTATAGACTTGCTGTATTCGTGAATTTGCCCCATCTAATGGGTGGACAGAAAAAAAGGTTGCTTTTAAAAAATTATTATTATAACCTGAATCTTACAATGGCTAGTTACTCAAGTAGGGAAAAGTCCACCTTTTCTAGTGAAGTGTTTCACTAGGTGAAACCTGAAAAACATGTGTACAGAATCCATGCAACTAATCTCTTTTAAAGATGAAAACTAAAATGAAATCTTAAGAAACCTTTAAGAATCGGGCCGGGCGAGTGGCAGGTTGGTTAAGAGTTGGCTTGGGAGCACGAGCTCCGAGCAGCAGGGCCGCGGGTTCAGATCCCACATGGGCCAGTGACGCTGCACCCTCTAGAGCTAAGATGGTGAACAATAGCTGGACCTGGAGCTGGGCTGCCGAGTTGCCAGTGACGGCGTAGACTGTAGCCCCTGCTGCAGTGGGCTGCTGTGAGCTACCACGAGTGGCCGGCAGCCAGTGTGAGTGGCCAGCAGCCAGCGTGAGCGGCCGTCCAATGACCGGCAAGCAGCTGCCTCACCCGGGAAGAGGGCAATGACGATACCAACATGGGCCAGTGAAGCGACGTCCTCCACAACTAGACTGAAGAACAAAAGGACAGCAACTTGTCTGTTCCCCTTCCCTGATTCCCCAACACTGTTCCCCTCCCCCAATAAAATCTTTAAAAAAAAAGAATCAGCATGTCTGTATATAATATGAGAAATAAGTAACGTTAAACATTTTTTAAGTAAACAAATTTAAATGAACTCAGTCACCATCAGATTCACTACATTTTTAGGTATACTGCTTATCTAGGGCACCTCTAAGAAGTTTCCAGAGTGATCCTGACATTGCAGGATATGCAGAAGGAACTGAGGTGCTCTGTAATGTGAACAAGATGGTTTTCCCACATCTGGAAACAGGGTTCATTCTATAATTTAGATTTACTCAAAAAGAGCGGGGGGGGGAATATGCTTTAATCCAGAATGGGTTTATGATGGTTGTGGATCTCTTCTCTACAAGGCTAAGTTTTAGGTTATCTGCGGGCTCTTCTCGAAGTACAGAAAAATTATTAGAATCTATCATTCGGATGTCCCCTCATTCATACACCTTGAGACATCCATTAATATAGGTGTCCTCTCCTATTTATAAGTAATCATTTTGTGACATGCCCCCACATAACTCGATATTCACAAAGCTCTCAGTGGCCATGCTCCATAATGGAGCTGCCTTGCATGAAACACCATGCTACACTGGATGTGCATGCTCTAACCTATCGCTCACAAGAGACCCATGAAGCAGGTTTCGTTATGCTTACTTTACAAACAGGAAGTTGAATTTCCAAGGGTGAAATAAGTTGCTCCAGGTGACAAAGCCAGGAAGTGAAATAGTACAGATTCAATTCCGACCTGCTTAACTCCCCTAAGCATGTGCAGGTCTTCACGGAGAACCTGGTCGGTACAATGGAGGGAAACAGGCATGAGTAAATCAAGATACATGCTGTCAATGAGCTTAGAGCTCAGTGGAGGTAAGTGTGAGCCCCAGTAACCATGAAGTATCTGCCATAGGACAATCACAACAGATTTCAGGTCAAGGGGCAGGAGGGGGGGATGCAGAAGTTTGGGAAGGAAAGAAAGTTCCATTTCTTATGAAATCCTAGTCTCCCTTACAGGCTCACTGGGGTTTGATAAGTGGAAAACGGGCATTTAAGGTGAAGGAACAAAAATGTAGAGGAAAACACATATAAACAATGAAGCTCTTATGTTTGTGAAATTGCATACTGATCTGGAATAGCTGAGATGCAAGTGGGAGGAAGAAAGTATATGGTGAGACGAAAAAGGTAAGGTTGGGTCAGTTGTCCATGCTGTGGAATGGTCTTTAACTCTTCCAATCACTGCCAAATTTCATCAGCACCTACCCTTGCATTTCCTTGCCTCTTCCTTCCATTGCCACAGGCACTTTTCTTTCCTCTTGGCCTTATGCAAAGGCCACTTAGTTTTCTAGTCCTTGCCCTTCCTCTCAAGTCCTCCTTCAAATACAGCTCAGATTCTGCCACCAGTCCATCTGCAAAGCTGGCCTCAGGGAGAGCATTCACGGACCTCGCTAACTCGGTCCCACGCCTTGTCTCTTGCTCCATCTCACCACATACTTTTTACACCTGTCAATTAGGGCCTCTTCCCAAACAGCTCGGCTTTGATAATACACCATTAGTTCACCTCCTCCTCCCAACCTGGTTTCTCTGTCACTGCTCTCCATCTCGACAAATGAGCAACTGAATGCATGGCAAAACCAAGTTTGAAACCTCACCATCACCCAAAACGCCTACTTTGCCTTTTCTCTGATTTTAAGTACAATTTTTAAAAAGCCACTAATGTTTAATTGGGCAGATCTCGGCATCAAATACCATCATCTCTCATTTGCTTTATAACAAGGGTTTCACTGATCTCCTTGCTTTCAATCGTATCTCCCACCCAATCCGTCTTCCATATTTTCTATAATGACTAAATTTAATTGCATTCCTCCCCTGCTTAAAACCCTTCAAAGATCCCAAATGGCTCTAGAAAATATGCCTTCTCTCTTTAACATGGTTTATCATGATCTGGCCCCTGTATGTCCCGTCTCTCTCTATTCTATTGCTGATCCCTGTACTCTAAGTAAAATCAACGATTGGAAAGTTCTTAAACTCACATGCATTCTTTCTCATCTTGGCACAGGCCGGGTTCTGCACACGGCATGCCTCCCCGCTTTCCACTGTGCCCAGCTAATTCCCACTCATCTTTTGGAGTCAGCTTATGTTACTTCTGCCAGGGAGATATCACTGTCTCTTCAAGCTTAAGTTAGAAGCTCCTCCCCTGTGCCTCTACATCACCCTGACACAGTCACCCTCACCATTCTGTACTGTAACTGCTTGTTTGTCTTTCTCATCATCTTAAGAAGCTGTAGAGGGAGGCTGGCCAAGTGGTTCAGTTGGTTAAAAGCACGGCTCTGAGCAACAGGGTCATCAGTTCAATTCCCACATGGGCCAGTGAGCTGTGCCCAAGCTGCCAACAGGTGGCAGGATGGCTCAGCTGGTGAGAGCACGTGCTCCTAGTAACAAGGTTTCCGGTTCCACTCCCGCATGGGATGGTGGCTACGCCGCAACTATGAACACGCAACTATGAACACGGCACCTTGAGCTGAGCAGCCACAAGCTGCTGTCGGGCGGCCAGATGGTGACTGGACTTGGAGCTGAGCTAGCAGAGCCTTCCACAATTAACACTGAAGGACAACAACTTGGCTGGTTCCCCTTCCCCAATTCCCCAACACTGTTCCCATTCCCCAATACAACCTTTGAAGAAAAAAAAAAAAACAGCTGTGGAGGATTTCATCATTATATCCCTGCAATCTCACACATGAAAAAAAAAACAACAACTATATTCCATCAGCTAATCCTACTGTGTTTATTCATGCTCATATATTATATACTCTTTTTTCATAACTCTTCCTCTAATCCCGTAGACAATACTAAAGAAAATAAACTATAGTCACCTAATTTTCTCTACTCTCTTCCTCTTATTTCCTCTGCTCTTGGATAGCACCTTTGAGTTGTACCTCGGAGGACGTGACCAACACTTGTCATTGTGAGTACAATGAGTTAATAGTACACAAATGAGACCGTAACAAGTGATGGCTCCGTGTACCATTTTCTCATGACACTATTGTATAAACTCCACTAACATCACTTAAAGTGCCTGGAAGCTTCCGTTGCACTGGACTAGGAGTAAGACGGGAGGAAATGTGCCAGGATCCATCCCTCTATCTCACTACAGCTCCTTACTTTCTTCATTTCTCATTCATTCTTCTCTGTTATGTGACAGTGAATTCACCCACCAAAAACAAGTTCTAGAGTGCATAAAGCACTATGCACATGTAAGGTTTCCAGGTATCTCTATCGATGAGATGTTTATTTTAAGGGGGACACAAGGAGTTGCCCAAACATTTGACTCATCCAATAAAAAAGTAAGTCTTAAAACGAATGCACACATAGGAATACTTCTTTTCAATCACCTTGCAAAGAGGTTAGTACCTGTGCCTACCACACAGACCTGATTTCACAAATAAAAAGGCAAACATTACACTAATATGGCACTGTCTCTTTAATTTGGGCTGTAAAGCAGAATGTTCAGATGGCCACAATGACAGCCCCTCCTCATGGAGAATGATGAAAGCAGACGATGCAAAATAACACTGAAATATTTGACTGGTATTCACATTCAAGCTTGTAAACAAGTTCTAATTCACTTGCCCAGACAGTTAGCCATCAGTCTGCATAGAAAGAATTTAAGCCCATCCAAGAAGCAGGAAGCATCAGTTCTGTCACCAGCGTGTTTATTTTGGTGGCTCACATCTGCAGCCATTTCCCCTCAATCTATCCTTTCACAGCCAAAATGGGAAAGGGAACAAAGTTACTGGGCCTAAACCCATCACACTGATTGTAATAAGCTGAACCACCCACAGCCATCATTAGAAGGAAGTTATTAGTTTCGTGATGAAGAACTCCAACCCCTATGGAGGCAAAGTCTACAAGTAAATGAATAGTCTGTTCAGCACGACTGACTTTACTCTGTATACCCGACAACGTCCACACTCACTTTACAAGCAGGCTATCTAAGGGGATGTGTTCAGACGTTCAAAAGCATCCGGTATTCTCCTGGGGGGTCCAATCTCAGCATGGGATCTCCCTGGTGTCATCTTGTGTTGATGATGAAATTACTTCCAAATAACCCGAACGGTGAATAAACAGCGAACATCATGGAGGTGGACAGCAAATCTCCCTTAAAAGAAATCTACAAATCCTTAAAAATAATCTACAAATCCAAGGGTGTAGACTTCACTACATCACCCATGATGACCACATTGCATGAATGCAAATTCTGTGAAGGAGAAACCTCCTACATTGAATTCTTGTGGTCTATAACAGGATCAACAAACTATGGCCCGAGGGGCCAAATCTTGCTGGCTGCCTCTTTTTGTCAATAAAGTTTTATTTGGACACAGTCAGACCACTCATTTGCATATTATCTATGGCTGCTTTTGTGCTATAATGGAAGACCTGAAAAGTTGTGACAGAGATCACACAACCTGTAAGCCATATTGTCTGGCTCTTTATAGAAAAACTTTGCTGATCCCTGGTCTAGAATGACGAATCATTCACCAACCCTTGCTCTACAAAACCGGGCTCTGGATCAAAATTATTTTGTCTTGATTCTATAATTCTTCCCTGAAGACCTAGTATTTAAGGCTCTGGGTTGGCCCAAAGACAACACAACCCTCCACTTGGAAACACTATCGGAACGGGTCCAGGTGGCAACCCTGCAGATCTGAACAGATGCCTATTTTTCTTTTGCCCATGAGACAGATGGTTCCTCAGAGAGGGGAGAAGAATGAGTCCACGAGAGAGAATTCTCTGTGCAGCACTAATTTTGGAAACGTAGCCCTGATCCATCTGGCCATAAAGGATTCCTTAGGAGTACCTTTGCTATTTGAATGTGCTTAACATTTAGGAGGGGAATCCTAGGTACCAAGGCTAGAACCTCAGACATGTGCTCTGTCAAAATGTCAGTAAAGCATTCTGATTCCACCCTTGAGACAAGAAATTACAAATAACTGCGAGGGCAGAAGATGATTATAAGGACGAAGGCAAGAACAGCTAACCACTCATTTAGAGACCCCCTTTCAAAGAATTTGTTCACTCCTCTGACAGTAAATAACCAATCAGGTGAGGAGAATAACACCCAGCTATCTGAGCCATATGCAGAAAGCAGGAGCAGTATTTCCTTTCTGACCTGCTAACAGCAACTCTCCATGAGATACAGCAATGCTTCTCCCTCTCATTAACCACTCTCACTCCTCTTTGATAGTCTGACCTTCTTGTGCTAAAGAGTTTTTCTCCCTGAGTAACAAACCATATATCTGCAAAGTTAATTAACTCATATCTGATGCTTTTCCTAGTTCATTCCTAATTCAGCTCCAAAGCGTGGAGGGTGTACAACGGGTTTGTTCGGCCCATAAATAAAGAGGAGACAAAATTAAAATCTGACAAAGAAGGAAAGTTAGGCAACTAGAAACAGGCATTAAGGAAAGCAACTGCAGATGGATTCTTTCATTTAGTCTCAGGCTTTGAAGTGTGATGGATTTTGCTTGAAGTCCCAGTTCTACCATTTACCATATGGGTAATCCCAGGGTCCTCATCCATTAAACAAAACAATGGCCGAGTTACCTGTGGCATTACCATAAGAACTGAACAAAAATGAACCTAAGTCATTTAACAGAGTCTGGGTCACAGTAAGTCCTTACCATGTGCTTAACAACTATTATGAGCAAAGTTCCTGCTAAGAGCATCGTTTTTGTCAGACAGAGAAACACAGGTGGATTGGGAAAGAAGTCGCCAAAAGGAATGATATCTTTCAAGACTTTCTTCTAAGTCATATACTTACAGACGAGGAGAAGTCTTGGTAGAAAAGATGTTATTAAATTCTACATCCACTATTCCCATCATTAGGAATGCTGTAACAACTCCCACTTTTTGAGTGCTTTTGGTCTCAAAACCATCTGTGGGGTTACCTGTGAGCCCAGCAGGGCCATCCAACACTGACTCACACAATCTGCAACATTGAGGGGAAAAAAGATGTTTCCTTAAATAATTGGAGGTCTCTGCTATGCCACATAAACTAATCAAGAAATATTAGGGCCGGCCAAGTGGTGCACTGGTTAAGTAAGAGTTGGCTTGAGATGCCAGCTCTGAGCAGCAGGGCCCCGGTTCAGATCCCACATGAGGGCCAGTGATGTTGCGCCCTCTATAGCTAAGATTGTGAACAACAGCTCGACCTGGAGCTGGGCTGCCGTGAGTGGCTGGTGACAGCGTAGGCTGCTGGGGGTTGGCCGGCAGCCGGCGTAAGCTTTCGTGAGCTGCCATGAGCCACTATGAGTGGCTGTCCAATGGCTGGTGAGCAACTGCCTCAGCTGGGAAGAGCACAATGAAGATACCAACATGGGCCAGTGAAGTGATGTCCTCCACAACTAAAGAACAAAAGGACAGCAACTTGTCTGTTCCCCTCCCCCAGTTCCCCAATTCAAAAAAAAAGAAAGAAATATTATAGTTATGTGCTCAGCATTACTTAGGTGCTAAGTGGGCTTCGAAAGAAGGAGTTCATTTCCTACAAAGAAAATATAAGTCACTGTAACATTAGGAAAATAATATCACTGACCTTGAGTGGTGAAGCCCTTACCTTAAATTTAGTCTTACAAGATGTTCATAAGAACATACTATTTATTTGTTTACAAAATCTAATTCGGTATTTTTTTCTAAAATGCTAACACCTTCCACAGGTGATAACCTAGATATGTGTACAAAATGTAGTAACAGAGATAACGACCTAATAATAAACCCAGGAGCGAGAGTCAATTTTAAAGAAAATTAGGCTGGGGACAGAAACGACAAAGGGCTCTCTAAATGAAAAATCAATACTTGAATTGTATCTGGAAGCAAACAGGTAGCCAGGACAGACAACACAACACAGCTGCAGTGACTTTGGGACACTGTTAATTTCCCAGAGCTCACCTTGGGGGCAACCCCCCTAAAAGCAAAGCCAGCCCATCCCACTCCCCTCACCAGATGCTTCTCTTTTTCCAAGCTCCATGGGGTTAGGTTTACATCTGAGCTGTTTCACCCATGTTGTGAGCTAATTACAAAGAATCCAGAAGTGTAGGAATAAACTGGGAATACTGTAGGCTGCTGTAACAAACCTTAGCACCATCTGTTGAAATATTAAGATGCTTGTTTAAAAAGTTGGCTGTCAGAGGAGGAGGTTGCAGCAACAACAGCAGGGAAGTTCTCTTTAATAATTATTTGACTTCTCTTTCCTACACACAAGCAGTAGGGCACTGAGCCAATGGTGAACAGTCCACAGATAAAAGACCATGTCTGCTCACCTTCTTCTCCTGGTCCAGGCACCAGCAGGAGAGAACCTAGAGCCTTAAGTCACCAAAGGAGAGGAGACATGGTCAAAAGATGGTAGCGTGTTTCCTATTTTAGTGAACAACCACAGTTATTTGGGAAAATATATAGGAATGTCATTAAAGTCCCTTTCTTTTTTTATAATTGGTTGACACAGAGACATTTAAAGTGCATATGTACTTAAGGAAGACACCTCCCTTAGTCATCTGAGAGTCATGGGATGTGGAGCTCCCTCTGTAGGCTAGATGCTTCTCTCTCAAAAAGGAACAGTTGAAAAGAGCTTCAGGTTTGTGACAATGATTAGGCCAGCAGTCAGAGTTCCAAGGGACTTAGGGAAAGCAAAAGAAAACCTAGTAGGATTTAATGTCACTGTTAAAAGGCCCCACCACAATCATACTAAAGGTGAAGAACTGGGCAACCTGAATAGCCTTGGGACTTTGTGCTCTCTACCAGCAAAGAGAAGTATTTTCACTAGTCTCCTTTGAGTGATAATTATAAAAACAATAATAATAGCAACAACTAATCTTTTTTGAGCACATACCACTATGCTAAGGGCTTCATCTGCTACATATGCATTCTTCCAACACTGTGAAATGGTACTATTATTCCATTTTACAGAAGAAAAAAACTGATGCCTACAGAGGGTAAGGACCTTATCCAAGCCCTCATCAGGCAGAAATGGGCTGGGCTGGCATTGAGCCAAGCTGTCTGACTGTACTGACACCACTGTGCTTCAGTACCATGGACAGAGTCTCAGGTAGGCCAGCTTAAACAAGCATGTATCATTATATCATCAAGGAATATAAACAACCGGTAATGAGGAAGACGGGTCTTAACAAGAGTCCAGGTAACACAAGTTCAAGCGTCTTCATTCACATGTCATGACGGCTGGGACTCAGCTACTCATCCTGTCTGTTTTTCCGCCCTCTACCAACTTGCTTCCACTCTGTCTCTGGCCCACATCATGCCCTGGCTAGCCTACAGGTTGACTTTCTTTGGGCCAGGTGCTAGTGGTCCAACCAGTGGAAACCAGGTACAAAAGCCTGGGCCCCACAGGCTGCATAAGGCCATGACATCAGCATGAGTTATGGGGGGCAGACAACTAGGAGGGGCTATGAGCCCAGTGGGCCCCATGCTGCTCCTACAGGACAGAAAGCAACTCTGCATCGTATTTGGATCCTGCCTCACATTTTTGGCATTTGCAGAGATTTCATACCCAGGAGGGCACAGAGGATTATTGCTCAGTCCCAGTAGTCTATATGTAGTGACTGTACAGATAAGTATGTACAGGAAGGGCTTTCCTACTAATAAATACAAAAACTACCAACAAAGACACATTGGTAACATCAAAGGTGTTCCTCCCCCTGCTTCACACTGCTGCAATGTCCTGCTTATCAGAAGTAAAAGGTGCATGGGCTCTTACCACTTACCAGGAGGCTGGTCATTTTTCAACAGTACGTAGAGAGGTGGCTTCGAGTTTAGCTCAACCATCTGTCGTCCCTCACAAGCCTGAGGGATTCCCAGCAGGACCAGGAGGCTCTGCCAACACTCTCAGGCGGGCTCTCAGGGCAGGGTTGACAAGTCACTCCCCAAGCCGGGGTTGACCAGACGGAAGAATAGACCCCGCACACAATTAGATAGAGCCAGACATGAGGGCCTGATAGGTCATAACGAAAGCAAAGTTGCCTCCAGGAAGAAAAAAACCCACCTTTGCAACATTCACTATCAAAGACTTAAATGGTAGTCTGGCCAAGTGTTGCGTTAGTTAAGAGCTGGCTTGGGATGAGCTCTGAGCAGCAGGGCCTTGGTTTGGATCCCACATATAAGGGCCAGTAACACTGCCCTCTACAGCTAAGATGGTGAACAACAGCTCCACCTGGAGCTGGGCTGCTGTTCCCCGGGGATGACGTAGCTGCAGCCCCTGCTGCAGTGGGCTGCCATAGGCTACAGTGAGTGGCAGGCCCCCAGCATGAGTGGCTGGCAGCCAGTGAGCTGCCAAGAGCCGCTGTGAGCAGTGGCCGTCCAGAGGCCGGCAACCGATCTGCCTCACCCAGGAAGAGCGCAATGACAATACCATCATGGGCCCGTGAAACAAGGTCCTCCACAACTAGACTGAAGAACAAAAGGACAGCAACTCTTCTATTCCCCTTCCCCAATTCCCCAACGCTGATCCCCTCCCCGAATTCCCCAATAAAATCTTTAAAAAAAAAAAAAGACATAAGTGGACACTAGACAATACCTTCAAACTTCAAATGTCTCTACAGCAAAGAGGCTAAAAATGTTCTTATTGCAGGAGCTCCTTTTCATGTACACAAAAAATTAATGATGTGGGCTGGTCGAGTGGCGCATTGGTTAAGAGTTGGCTTGGGAAGTGAGCTCTGAGCAGCAGGACCCCGGTTCAGATCCCACATTAGAGCCAGTGACACTATGCCCTCTACAGCTAAGATGGTGAACAACAGCTCGACCTGGAGCGGGATGCCGTGAGTCACCAGCGATGGTGTAGGCTGCAGCAGAGCTGCAGTGAGCTGCCTAAAGCTACCGTGAGTGGCTGGCAGCTGGAGTGAGCTGCCAAGAGCTGCCATGAACGGCCGTCCAGAGGCTGGTGACCAAACTGCCTCACCTAAGAAGAGCGCAATGACGATACCAACATGGCCATGGAATAAAGCGACGTCCTCCACAACTAGACTGAAGAACAAAAGGACAGCAACTTGTCTGTTCCCCTTTCCCGATTCCCCAATACTGTTCCCTCCTCCAATTCCCCAATAAAATCTTTAAAAAAAAAATTAATGATGTAAACAGTAAGCTGCAAATAAGACAAAAAAAATCAACAAACTTTTACAGAAAGCATGACCAATCCACTGGAAAAAATACTTTCAGAATAGGAAGACCTTGGAGAACAGAGTCCACTTCAAAACGGGGGGGCGTTTAACAACTTTTTCCTAAGAAAATTAAGCTCTGAAGACAATGGTATGAATGATTCGATTAGAGCCCAAGTACGAACACATTTCATCTAGCAGCACACAGTTTCCTGCTAGAGGCGGTTAATATAGGATGGGGGAAGGAGAGACGGGTGGTGGAAGAAAAGACATATTTTACAAGCCTTTTTATGAAACGCTACAATCCTGAGATACGCTGCTTAACAATGTCCCCAGACTCTTAAATACATGTTTAACAAACTGGTAGGGCAGGCCTGAGAGAAAGCACATCAGGCGTGGAGTCAACATGAGTGTTTGATAAGAGGCCCTGCCATTTACTAGCCTTGTTAAATTCAGCAAGTCCTTCAACCTCACCAAGTTTCAGATTCTTACCTATCCACCTCCATGCTACCTGTAAATGAGTACTTTGGCACCTGCCCTATTACACAAGATTATGAGGATCAAATAAGAACACATATTTAAAATTTTAAAATCTTGAGATAGGCATTAAGTATTTTCATATTTTTTTTTTTTGAGGGCAGTGTCACTGGCCCTCATATGTGGGACCCGAACCGGGGCCGCTGGTTTCCCAAGCCAGCGTTTAACCACCACGTACGTGACTTAGCCAGCCCAAGTATTTTCATTTTTAATGGCAGCAATGGACTCAAATCTATTTTACCTAGCTCTCAACAAAATAAGGCACATGTTGAGAATGAGTTCAAGAGTCCATGTTCAACCCCCAATTTCAATCACAGCTCTGCAAATAAATCTTGGGAATTGATTGAAGCCCGTTTCCTCAGCTGTAAGAATGGAACATACAATTCATTTTATAGAACTGGGAGATGTCTCAGCGCAAGGGAAACAGTGGATACTCCATGAAACACAGGTTTTCTTCTTCTAATCCTATAATCTCTTTCAAATAAAACTGAAATTATCTGACAGCTCTGTGATACCATCATACCTGGTCATATAGTAAGTACATATACATGCCACGGATTTAGGTACACTAAATCCAAATTTCCCCTAGGAACTATTTTCCAGAAAATATTCTTCCAACTTTTCCAACTCTTACATTGTTCGGGAAGCAAAAAGAGTTGAAAGAAAAGAAATTCACAGTGAGTGCAGCTTTTTAAATCCTGACATCAGTCACACAGTAACTCCCCACCTCCAACCCCCTTAACAGTTATTTTATATATATGAATAAGTAATTTTGCATTACTAAAGGAGTTCGTTGAAAACTGAAGGCAAATGAGTGAAACGTCACTTTATCTGAAAACTTATAAAAGCAGTTTGCTGAATATCACAGTATCACACCCACCACAAAGATGAAGCCACTTTTTTTCCTTCAATTTCATTAAGACATATCAAATACTTAAATGTTATGAGGGAGGGTCTTCTAGAAGAAATTACTTTGGGATGTATGTGAATTTTCCAGTGCTACTGCTGTTTTTACATTTCATGACAAACAGAACATTTAAATTCAAAGTTTTCATTCTGTCAAAAACAAACATAGCTACTAAAACCTATTCAATTCCCACCTCCCTGTAGATTTAGCAGTCTTACAAGGGTGGGTTTCAATACTTCCTGTCCACACTGATCAACTAAATTGTTTGCAAGCCTCCAAAGGTGCCCGTCCTCTCTATGGATAAACACAGAAAAACACCCTGAGGCAAAGTTGTAAGTGGCCACCTCTTGCCTGCACAAAAACTGCCCTAGATCAATTTATAAAGAGAACACCGGATGGCCACCTCAGCTGCTGAGTTCCAGTCTGTTTCCTATACTTTGCAAGGGAAGGAATGAGAAGTTGTCAAGCTCTTAGAAAGAAGTAGGATCTTAGAAACATTGAGATGTGCTTTTTTTTCCTTTTTGATGGATAAAGAGGGCAATGCTTTTGATCTTTTGATCAAAAAACCATTAAAATGGTTTACTGAAAATTGTTCAGACATTATTCTCCTGTTATATATATATATATATATATATATATATATATATATATGGAGAGAGAGAGAGAGAGAGAGAGAGAGAGAGAGAGAGAGAGAGAGAGAGAGATATCTTCCTTTCTCCTAGTGACTACACAACAGTTTTCCGTCATCCTTAGTCCTCTGCTGGGTAACCTTTGCATAAATAAATGTAGAACTGATGTCGATTCCACCTTCAGCCCTTGGTAAAAGGACTCAGAATTGGTTTCACAGGATCTGAACCTCATTGGTTCAACCACTCCAATGACCCTTGGAATATCCCAGCACTGGGGCCATCCATTCAATGCCTCCAGGGGATCCAAAAAAAGGCACCTCCGGATGCATGCGCCCCAGATTTACTGAGTAGGTTGGGGACTAGAGCCAGTCTGTATTTCTAACAAGTTCCGAGGTGACATCGGTGCTGATGATCCATAGGCCATATTTGGGCTAGCAAAACCTTAGAGGACAGAATTCAACATTCCTTCTATGCACTTCAACACTTTATTAGCAATCTAATTTGGAAACCAAGATTATGAAATGCTGAGGGGGAGAAATTGTGATGATGTGTAACTTGACTACTGCCTGAACGACTATTTTTTAAAAGCCCATACCTTCCATTTTTATACATTTCAGTTTAGACTGTATTACCACAGAAAGTATTACCAGGTATCATTTCACAGTCTACTGCTCAGGTTCTGAATCACAGCCTGGTACCTGGATGTCTGCAATTCTAATCACACAGCAAGTGCTCAGTATTAGTCAAGTCCATTGCTTCTCCTTTCCCCGAGTTACTCACCCGCCAAATGAAGGCATTTATAGCAACTAGTCCACAAGCTTATGGGCTCTTTACAGGTACAATAACATGCATGACCCATAGGAAACAGGACAAACAGAAATAGCCGCAACTGCTACTGTGATAAGCATTTTCTACACACAGAAAGCAACTAAGCCAACTGAGTATCTTACCATGCTCTCGTCTCTAAAGGCAGAAAAAGAAAGGTACTAATCTGCACTAGGTTCCATTAAAGTGTGCAAACTTTCTGATCCCTTGGGAATGCATGTACCACATAATAGAAAGGGAATAATCTGAGTTCCAGACCCAAAATGTAGTTTCCGAATACAGTAATCGCCCCTTTGCATGGGGTGTACATTTCTAGACCCCCAACGAATGCCTGAAACCAAATGTAGTACTGAACCCTATATATTCCATATTCTGTTTTTTCTACACATACATACCTATGACCAAGTTTCATTTATAAATTAGGCACAGTAAGAGAATAAAACAATTATAACAATATACTGCAATGAAAGTTATGTGAATATGGTCTCTCTCTACCAAATATCTTACTGTACTCACCTTTTCACTTAAAGGAAGCACTTTACGGCTTTCCTTTGGCATATCCGAATTGCTAGCATCCCCACTCTTGAGCTCTGGGGCCATTATTAAGTAAAACAAGTGTCACTTAAACATGAGCACTGTGATCCCGGGATAGCTGATCTGATAGCCAGTATGCTCCTGAGTGACTAATGGGCAGGGAGCACCTAAGTGTGGATACAAGGGACGATTCACATCCTGGGATGATTCACATGCCGGGGGGACAGTGTGAGACTTCATCACGCTACTCAGAATGGTGGCAATTTAAAACTCATGAATTGTTTATTGCTGAAATTTTCCATGTAACATTTTTGAATCGCAGTTTACCATGTGTAACTAAAACCATGGAGAGCAAAACTGTGGATACGGGGGGGGAGGACTATGGTATACTGCTTATCATTTACCTACAGAGAACTCTCCTTGGCAGCATGTTTAGCAGTGATGAAAGAAGCTCAAACATTTTTATTCCATCGGAGTTACTGTCTCCCCAAGCCTCGGGTTTTTCTGTCTATAAAACAGGGATAACATTATGTCTCTTTGAGTTATCATGAAAACTCACAATAACCCATGTGAAACACCCAGCCTCATAACAGAGTTGACAGTCACAGGAGAAAGCCGCCATGACAAGCCAGTTTTATACGATGACTCTGATAATGAGTTACAGAGAGACCTGCTCAAATACGCCCTAGACCTCCAAAGTGTACACTATGGACTGAATGGCTGTAGCCCCTCCCCGCCCCCAAATTCACATGTTGAAATCTAATCCGCAATGTGATGTTATTTGGAGATGGAGCGTGTTGGGTCATGAGAGAAGACTCTCGTGAATGGGGTCAGTGTCCTTATAGGAAGAGACCAGAGAGCTAGCTTATTTCTTTTCACAACGTAAGATCACCCTGACGCATCAGTAGTCTGCCACCTGGAGCGGGGCCCTCACCAGAACCTCCATGCTGGACACCTGATCTCCGACTTCCAGCCCCCACAACTTTGACAGAAACGTCTGTGTATAAGCTCACTAGTCTATGGTATAGTTAGAGCTGCCTGGCCTAAGACACTCTATTGAACATCCTGATATTCTTGTATGACTGTCTTAGGACTTGGATTTGGAGAAGAAATCACATTAGTCAAGCTAAAAATGCTCAGCAGGGGACAGTCTATTATGTAGAGTAAATTCAGGGGCCAGGTTAGTTTTCTGGCTATTAACGCCATAATAGAGCCATAAAAATGAGAAGAGCTGTGAAATCTTGTATTAATAAATGTATACCAAATGCTGGGTTCACCTGGGACCCCTGAGAAATAGAATCAAAAACATTTCAACGTCCTTTACATTTCTGCCTCATACAATATTCAGACAGAGGCCCACCTTATACGTTGTCCAGGAGAAAAGGCATCAACTGTTCATATCCTTAATATTCACACTTAGAAGACTTCTTACCCAAGGAGAATAAAAACAGAATGTGGAGCCAAGTCCCTGGTGTGTCAATCTGTACTTTCTCCTGGAGCACAGTAATTCCTTTTTCATCCTTTTCCTGCAGTCATCATTTTACAGTTTATGTATTATTTTCAACCCTAACTTACCCTCAAAACATGCAAGCAAACCTGAAATGTCTAGGAAAAGACCAATATGATGAGAACAGATTTCCTGGCAGAGAAAATATATTTAAGAAGAGACAAGGTCTCACACCAACCCTGATTCTGGGTAAGCAGTGGCTCCTCACACGTCACGCTGCCCTTGTGTGTGTTCCACAGCTGTTTTGAGCACTTACGATGCACATGGCACTACAGAGGATGCACAGGGAAAGAAACACCAGGCTGAATCACTGGAAGATGCTATGCTAGGAATTTCCCCATCTAGAACGTGAGTTAAAACATGAACTAACATATCTATATGTTACTGTCTTCACAAAAACTAACAAAAATACCAGGTGGGTTCTTGTCCAAGATGAGATGTATTTACAGCAGTAAAACCAAACTACCTCATTTTAAGGTAAAAATCAAGTATTTCCAACATGGCTGCCCACTGTTAACCATTGTATATATATGTATACCGGAGGGACCAAAAAAAGTGTACACATGTGACTTGTATTCATCTTTTGTTATTGGTATCTACTGAGTATTACAATTTTTTTTTTTTTTGAGGGCAGTCACTGGCCCTCATATGTGGGATCCGAACTGGGGCCGCTGGCGTCCCAAGCCAGCTCTTAACCACTGCGCCACTCGGCCGGCCCCTGAGTATTACAATTTTAATACCGTTTTTTTCCTTTCTTAAAATGTGCATGCATTTTTTTGGCACCCTCTGTATACTGTGTTAAGATGCAGTCTCCAAAGTCAGACAGTAAGTGGCAGCCCCTGCTCCACAATTTACTACCTGTAGTCCTTGGACAAGTTTCTTAAACTCTTAACATCTCTTTAATCCCTAGGGATTATTAGAATACCTCTCTCGTGATGACTGAGACACACGACTGTTCAGCATGTGACTTGATCCAAAATACGCAGACAAATATAAGTTTTCTAGGTAAAAACTGAAGTAGCCATAGACAAGCACAGGCTGCCAGGAACCTGAAGAGACTACAGCAGACAAGGCTGAGGAGGAACACCTCCTGCTCATTCCAGTCACTCGAGCAGCATGTCTTTGATCTTGGCTGAAAACACCCTCCCTCTATTATGGATCCTGTCTGGGACTCAGCCTAGGGCCAGAGAACCAGAATCCAGCGTTGAGCCTCAAGCATCTATACAAAGAAGGTTCAAAAGTGAGTGTCCTGCACACCTAAGTAAGAGAGCCACTGGGGAAGACAAAACATTTTGTAAGTGTTGCAATGTCTGCTTTAGGCATGATTCAGCTAAAATCTGATGTTATACTTTGAGGCTCATATAGCTGCCTAGTCTTCAAAGTCTCAGGATCACTGTCCAAAATTCTATCCAGAAGTCTTCCTAATGGGGTTCTCACTGATTGATCAGCACCCTTCACCTGGACTTCTGTTCACTGTGATGGAAAGGAGAGGACCACTCAGAGGTGCCCTCCTCAGGTCAGATATTCTGGCCAACTCAGCTATCCATGTTTCTACATCGTTCTCATCTCACTTATTTGAAGTGAGTCTCTAACTAATTTATCTAAGATTATGCTGCCAAATTGTTTTCAAATGTGTTTATAATCAAGTTTGAGTACTAAAAAAGTTTGTCTAACAGACATACTTTAATTTTAATATTTGTGGTACCCTACTATATATATTGGTTAGGTATTCAAAAAGTTTAAAAACGTTAAGAAATCATCTCATAGTTTGGAAAAAAAACCAAGAAAGCCATCTATAATTCATATTATAACAATTATTTAATCTTCAGAAGGGAAGAGAGAACAAAACCTCACATTTTGCTGAAATTTTGGTGTGTTCAATTCAAATCATGATACATGCTGCTTAAAAAAAGATGCTTAAAAAAAGTCATCTAGAGAGATAAAATATTTACAGAAAATTTTCATTAAAATTACCAAATTAATTTTTAATTCACCAGTGTTCATACCTCTCCAATTATATGAAAAATTTTATTGGGGAGTGTAATTAAAACAGAACTACCTGACTAAGTCATAGATCTAAGCTGGCTGATGAAACAGACTGCCATCGGGTCCATCAACTGCCATTTGACAGGCTGCTCTAAATACGTCTTCATATAAGTATCTGAATCTCATCAAAATATACTGATTTCTAATTAATTTATGCTAGCTGGCAGGAAACAAACTTTCACTGTACATTTTAGATTCCCACTTGTAATACAATTACTGAAACCCTTCAAGATTCCCAAATTATTTTTCTAAATACAGATGAGGTATTCTACTCTACAGAGAAACCACTATAAACCAGTGCATGAGAGCAATCTCTAGCAGCCTTTTGAATAAAGCCAAGTCTATCGACCTGCTTCGGCTCAACATACTAGCAATAAAATATTCAAACTATGTATTTTCTTATTTACCAAACTAAATGGCTACTGTCCAGGAAAGTAAGCAGGTGGCTGGCTACCTGCCAACTCTGAGACTATCTACTCTTCTGTAAAATGGGGACAAGAGGGCCAGCCGAATGGCGCGGTGGTTGAGCACTGGCTTGGGAAGCCAGTGGCCCCGGTTCAGGTCCCACATGTGAGGGTTAGTGACACTGCCCTCAAAAAAAAAAAAAAAATTAAAAAATAAAAATAAATAAAAATAAAATGGGGACAAGACAGGATTCCCTCCCTGCCTCACAGGTTATTCTGAGGTTCACGTGAGAAAATGTACGTACAAGCATATGGTGACTTCTAAGGCAGTATAATATCAAATATGTACACACATATCTACTTCTCAATCAAAACTATACCCCCAAGTGAAAGTGCATGCTCTATAAAAGCTGTAGAACCCCTTCATTTGAGTTGCTGTTGCTGAAGCGTCAGGCATGAAACTGGAGCCAAGATTCCCTGAGAAGCCACCCTTTCCTAAGGATGTAGTCAACAGGCACCAGGATGGATCTGGGAATCTTCCTCTCACACTTGCGCCAAGTACACTATCCCGCAAAAGTCCCCAACAAATCAAAAGCAACAAACAAGGACTACACCCAAAAGGACGCATTTCTGAGAAAGATGGGATGGTGTTCGGGGATGGGCCAGGTTTGCATGGTGAGGGCTCCGAGGCAGAGGAG
Organism: Aselliscus stoliczkanus; assembly: GCA_033961575.1. NCBI lineage: Eukaryota > Metazoa > Chordata > Mammalia > Chiroptera > Hipposideridae > Aselliscus > Aselliscus stoliczkanus. The sequence goes on from CM066728.1 coordinate 182,964,104, forward strand.
TGGAACTGGTTGTTTCTGCACACAGCAGCCACAGCCATCCTGGCTTCCACGGAGCAGGGTGTTTCAATGACTCTGATGAACACAGCAGGCTGGTGATGATCCCCATCATCCATCGGATGTGACTCAGGAGCTCCCAATGGAATTTGCTAACACAGGAGACTCCAGAAGAATCACCCATTAACAACAATCCAAATACACACTCTAAATGTGCATAAGGCCTTTTGTGATCTCCGCTGGAGCTTATAGTATCTAACAGCTGCAACTGTGACTGTTCTAGCTAATTGCTCTCAGCAACAAAAATAAACAATCACTCCAGGAAGAAGACTGTACCCGCCAAATATTAATGAATTTAACAGTTCAGATATCTCCAATCTTGATTTAAAAGCCTTGCTACTGGGAAAGAAGTCTCAAAGAACAAACACAAGGCTGAAGAGGCCAGAAAGAAAGTACTTCCTTTATATTTAATCCTCCCTGTCCCACTGTGCTACCCCGCCCTACCCCCACCCCCACAAAAAAAGAAAACGGAAAGTGTCTTGTGTCTGGAAGAATTTAAGCAATCTGAGATATTTTAACTCATGTATAACTTTTTAACATATGGGGGGAAAGAGTCGCACTGATTGGAGCTATTTTTACAGTACAGCTCTACCATAAAAATAGACATTTACTCATAAAGATGCTTGAATAGAGAACAAGCCCAATCTACGTCTCATTGTTAAGAAAGGGGTGAAAAAAGGCTGTCGTGCTTTCTGGAGAGCCATTTATGGTCCGCCTGTGACGTCATGGCAGCATCCAGGTGCACTCTAACGAGCGTCTTTCAGCCTCCTCAATCCTGTTAAAAGTGCTCTTCTACCATCAGCTACATCTCTGAGCACATGCAGTAAGGAGCCGGTATTTACCCAGGCCTGCACAAGACAGGAGACCGCCGCAATCAGAGGCCCAAGGAAAAGACGAAAAATTACTCACCCACAATTGGGTTCGTCGTCCTCCTCTCCTAGTCCCTATTTGGGAAGGGAGCATTTCTTTTCGCTAAGGAAAAAAGAGAGGCAGTTGACTTATCAGTACTCTAGGACACCTACAGATCCTCTTTCCGCACGGAGAAAAGGTGGCTTCATACTTCTCTCTCCACTCAGGCTCCTGGCTCCTTAGCTGAAGCGTGTAACCAAATTGCCTGCTTTAGACAACTTGAAGCCCAGTGCCTAGAGCTAGAGACATCAGCCCCAAGCGCTGGCCTTCGGTTTGTTTTCAGCCTTTACAAAAGCCCAGAGAAATGGAGTTGTAATGGAAAACCATGTAGAATTCCTGATTTTTATACCTCCCTCATCAAAGGGCAGCAGCAATCAATACAAAAATACAAAAACAAAACAAAAACCACACAACAGCTTTCCTGTGCCATGTCTTAAACCAAAATCAGGAATGCACTATTTTATGTCTATTAATAAATGTTCTCCATATAGTCACAGGAAAAAAATCAAAAAGACAGAAAACAGCATCCTTATCAAGAAAACCCCCCACAAATTTCAAGGTTTAATCTTTATGAAAACCATATATAATTACAGCTTAAAAAGTAGAGGAAAAAAAGGTATCTTTTTCAGGGAAGGACTAAGTCAATTTGACTTATACTTTTTGAACTTTATAAATTTTCTAGATGACTAGATGGATTGAAATTATCCACAAGGATGTGAATTATATTCACTGCATCAAATAAAATACCACATGCACGTACCTCTGTTCAGTTTCTGGATGCCTTACATATCCTGCAGGATTCAAGAAATCTGACCCCTGAAAGGACACAGTTTAGGAAAGTTAATTCGGTGTTTATTTTAGTACTTTAACAACAGCAAAGGGAAGAGTTCCAAGAGTTAGGAGAACAAGCCCGGGTGCCAGATCTCATGTTAGCAAAAGAACCTTGGAGAACCTTCACTTCTCTGGGCCTGACTCACATCTGCAGAACAAGGTGCAGAACAAGACCCCGGAGGTGTCTTCCAGCTCAAAACCAGAGTAAAAATAGACAGAAATGAAGTCTTCAGCCCTGAAAGACAGCACAGCAACTGGCAGAGAGCAGGTGGCTCAATGTACATTTTGTGAAAGAATTACCGGAAGGGGAGTTTTTAAAAAATAAAACTGTTTACAATAGAGCTTCCCAACTTGTGTGCCACAACGTGTCACCACATCCCAGGAGGCGTCACAGGGGGTGTCGTGATGATGACCTCCTCCAGACTGTAGCCCATACCGTGAAAGGGTTTGAAACGCACAATGTTTTAAGTACACTGCCATGACTCCAAAAAATAAATCACTCTTACTTAGGATAAGTTTCAAATAAACTTACATAAAGATCTCACCACCCTTCATTCAGAAAAGATAGAATGTCTGCCTTGTCGTCTGGTACTCAGGCCACTTAATCTTAAAACAGAAAACAGGAATAGCAATTTATTTGAGGAAACAAAGAGGCTTTCCTTAAGCAACGTATGGGTGTAAAATGGGTCCTTTTCTAAGAGTAACTACAGAAAAAGCAGAATATTTGCAACGTGTACTTGGGTACATATGGAGAACACACAGCAGCAACCATTCTCAAAAGATGAAATTGTGCTAAAGAATATTTAAGTGATAAAAGTACAACTACACATTCTACTACAACATTTACAGTAATAACTACTTATCCTTTTGTGATAGTAACTCAGGGATTTTGGGGTGTGAAAACCTGCATTATTTCTTATAATTATTACTACTTGCAAAGCTTCATAAAACCTGTCTTTTGAAAAGGGAAAAGATCTATAACCTGCCTGGAAACGTTAGGGGGTTTATTTTCACCATAAGCTCAACAGTACTTCACTGGCTGCTTTTCTTTCAAGGTCCCAGAAATAAAAGCTCTGCATCTCTCGGGTGCTTGACCACCTGTATTTGTGGGTCATAATCTCCCTCCCCCACGTTCCTCAAAGTTGCCACATCTTGGTGACCACTGCAGTGTGATGCAAAGAACAAAGCTACTTTGCCAACTGCCTGCTTCATTCCACAGGGTGGGTGATCGTGAAGTGGCTGCCGGTTTCATCATGTCTGCGAGGAGGTCCACGCTGGGGCTGGTTGCTTCTGAAACTGGACAGGGAGGGTTCTCAGAAGGAGCAATGAAAATCAGAGTTAGAGCATGTGGCTCCCGCATCCGGTGGGTCAATGGGCCCGGGCTTTTCAGAGGAAACTTAGCAGCAAGCCCGCCCCCCCCCAAGCTATTTAAATGGGCTCTTTCTTTCCTGTAGTTCTTATTGAAAGAGAAGGTATGTTCATTAACCTTTATGTTGCTTCTAAAACAACAAAAAAGTAAAAAGCTATCAAATCAAAACCTCATCTTAGAAATACTTGAGAAACATTTGGCCTTTATAATTTTCCCCTCACCTTCTGTGAAGGTGATGCTTGAGTGATATGGGTAAGAAAAAAAATACATCAAAACATAATAGTGAACTGAGTACTATGGCACTAGAAAAACAGTATAAATACTAAAAGAAAGATTATGCTATCATCTTCAATCATTGAGTTTAAGAGGTATACACTCTGAGAAATAGGATGGCCCAGTGTCTGCCTCCTGCCTCCAATCTCCTGGAGATTGTTGTTGTTTGGTGTTTTTGCATACACTGAACAAAATGCTCCAAAGAAATGCCTCCTTTAAAAGAAGACAATGGCCTTTCTAACAAGTTCTGCACAACTCCAAAAATCACACATCATCTATCACAGCAAACATTTTCAGTGTTACAGTAGAAATGGACAAGGGAACAAGAACAAAGTTTCGATGTTTAGATACTTTGTATTTCATTGTGGACTCCAATTTCTGACTCATCAAATTTCTGACTAGTCACAGACACAGAAATGTGTAATGAGCTCAGGTCTACATTGAATGTTGAGCCATGTTGACGCAGAGTTACCCCATGTAACATGTCTTTGATCAGTGTTCTCTTCTTGAATTTTCTTCCCCAATCTCTGGAATCCCACTTACTCTTAATGACCCAGTTTAATTACTACCACTTCTATGTGGCTTCTGAGTCCCACCCCACTAATGACCCTACACACATATACACACACACCCCTGCACGCACACCACACCCTCCTTTTCTTTTTAATGTACTTTGTATGCAGCACTCCTGACTTCCTCTGTCCTGTAGTTACTTGTGGATATTTGTGGAGCACAAGATGATACGAGAGGAGAGAGGCACACCTTCCACACTTAACGTTTGCCCTTCTGAGCCACTGGTCACAGCAGGGTTCATGCTTTGGTTGCTATAAGGTATTTGAAATTGTAACATCCATGGATATTTCAGTTAGCATCAACTTTTACATCTTAATGTATATCTTTAGTTATTTAAACTAAAAGTAATGTTAACGGAGTGTGAGACCCTAAGACTGTGGCATGTCTTAACTCAAAGCAGAATCAAGCCAGTCAGCCTTTAAAAATTACCTTTAAAATTCAGGGTAGTTTTTCATACTTTACCATATTAGTGCTTTGCAAATTGTCATTCCATGCAGTGCATGTTTAGAAAGAGCAAGAAACATCTAAATTCCTCCATCAACCCAATTATGCAGATAGTAAAGTGTCGTATCATATATAACTTTCATTTTGCTTCAGAAAGGATTTGGACAACTCAGAATGTAAGTGCATCTTAAGAGTCACTAAACTAAATGATACTGACGTCAGACTGAAACTTATATAAATTAGCTAATAATCAATCCAAAAAAGGAAAAGCAGAACCTGTAAGAAGGGCAGAGCAGGTTTATTTGTGCAAGTTGCAACTGGGTTTATAAGAACTACAGCAAGTTAACCTGACGCCTGCTTCTGGGCTCTCAAAGCATTTATGACATTGCAGCCATGGCCTGGTGGCCTGTCTGTCCTCCCTCTTAGGTGACAGTTTCCAAGAAGATAAAGAACCACATCTTGCTCATTTTCATAGACCCAGGGCCTAGCTCAGTAATGAATAACCAATAAATCTGTGAACAATCAAATATTACTTCTGTTTACTTCTGTGAACCAGAATTCTGGAAAGGTTAATTTCAGCAATCCTACATCAACAGGCTGCAGTATAAATGGTGCAGATGTTTTAATCTTTCCAACTTGATGGTGATTAAGCCCACTTTGGGGAATTTTCAAAAAAAAAAAAATAAAGAATAGTAGAGAAAAATGAACCATTTGCTGCAATAGCTGAAGCTATAAATGTTCCTCAAACAACAAATTGTTAGGATTTTAGCAACACTTCTGTTTTCTTCACTGTTTGAGGTTCTAAAATGGTAACACAGGCATAAAGGATCAAACCCACAGCTTGTTCCTTTTTTGTATCTTCTACCCAATGAAGTGTACATGCATATATGCATATTGTTCTGGAAGTATATTAAAATTTCGGCATACTTATTGTTAAAATATATGCATTTTCTTATTTCGAGGTAACCCTTTGAACAGGAAATTACAAGTTTCCACTACATTTTTTTGATCCTCTTACAAAATAAGGGTAGGAACTCTTGCAATCTATTAAAAACAAAAAGAAAAATAAAAACCAGGAGGGTTAAATTGCTAACACTATTCCTCAAATAACATTCAAATAGTGAAAAATGATTTTAAGATTAAAACATTTATGTTGGCTACTCTAATAATGAATTGTGATCCCCTAGACAATTTGCAAGCATAAGATAAGAAAGAATTCTAAGTACACCAATAGTTTCACAAATCTTTACTTAGAATTTTTCTACTATTTGCTCGAATATAAGAGAACTGCTGACATGCAAACAAGTCAAAATACTGATAAACATGCAAGAGAAAGGTGAGGGGAGGAGGAGTATTAAATCAGAGTATTAAATTCATATAATAAAAAAGGGAGTAGGGAGATTCGAGATTAATTGCACGTTGGGAGAAAACGAATCGTCTTGTCACTCAGCTACACTCCTGATTACTACACGTTGGGAATTCAGGACAATTACTTTTTAAAATGGCTTTTTACCAAAAAAGCTAACACATACAATCAAAAGAAGCCTAGTATACTTGGTAAAAAGAAAGAAAAAGGCACTTCAATTTTATATATTAAAATTTCTGAAGCTCTATAGAAGTCGAGTATTTGCATGAAAGAAAGGAATACTTCTCTCCCCCCACAGCTGTGTTAGGGACGTGTTACAAGACTGAATATGCGTGTGAAACACAGGGTTGGCACAGTCCACGCTTTTGCACAATGTGCTACTCGCATCAACACCACCCTAATGAACACTGAGCTTCTGATTTCAGAGAAGAGTCTCTTGACAATCTGGCACTTGGGCAACCAATTCCACACGCCAACGGTGAATCCCATGGGTGAATTAAATCTTGCCACGGGAAGCAGAGTACATTACCTTCCTTCTGTTTGGGTTTTCTTTAGCTCAAGTAAATGTGTGAGGAGGACAACTCCCATTTGTAAAAAAAAAAAAAAAAAAAAAAAAAAAAAATTGATGTTATTAAATCAGAGGTCTAGAATGTCAGCTTCCAATTACTCAAACTTTACAACTCGCCGATGAAAGCATGAATTCCTATAGAAACTATTCATCAAGTAATATCTGAAAGCTGACTAATCATAAGGTGTCATTCAAAAACTTTCTTTGCACATTCTACTTCGATGAGCATGGCTTTTGGAATTCTTACTTTAGATGACACTGCTTTCACCTAAAGTGAAACCTGTAAGTGGACCTCTTTTAACTCCAGAGGCCCAGGGTATTTAGACTGAGCACAGGAGCCCCCAAAATGTGTATGAAAGACCTACTCACCACACTGTTCATTCCCTTCAACTTTGTTTATTGATGTACTGAACATGAAAAAGTACAAAGAATCCAAACACAAAAGAAAACATGTACAGCCTCTTAAATACTCAACAGAATATATTTTCTATTCCAACAGATGTGAATTAAGTCATACTGTACAACTTCAAATAAATACCAGCCTTACATTTTATTAAGTGCTCTGATAAACACTGTAAAGTGAAGCACAATTTGCATGCCCTCTCATCAATGCCTTGGTTTGCTACAGTAGTATAGGAAAGAAGCATGTAGCTGCTGTTTTCCCCTGAGGGAAACCTTATTTTTTTTTTTTTAAGTATATACATGTATTCTGTTTTTTAGTGTTTTTTTTTTAAACGCAGAAGGTTAACTCTGACAATCTAAATGCACCTAAGGATATGAGAAAGTGCTAAGCCAATTGATTTCTGAATAGCATTGAGTGGGTCAGCATGAAAACTCGCTTATTCACTTTAGCACGCGCCTCACAGTATATGTACTGTACTATACTGAAAAATTTTATAACTACAGTTTTAAATAATAAAAAATAAAACTCAACGCAACCGCAAAGATAATGTACAACTATGTTATGCATAGCACATTGCCTGTTCTAAGGGGAAGCATGTGAGCATCTCAGTTTATACAAAAAGCAGGACGTAACTATATAGTTCTCAGTGCATCCTGATGAAGGCGTGTTGGCCTTCAGCTTTTTTGAAAATTTATTATAAGCTAGATGCTAATCAGAAAATATTTTGTATTTTTAAAATTTCTTTCATACATGGTAAAGACTTATTTTATTATTTCCCCAAATAGTGGTTTAAGCATCATACAAAGTTAAATTTCAATAGCATACAGATATTTATGATTTTTGTATGAAAAATGTAAGGAAATTTGTTCAAAACCTATGGTTATACTCATTTTTTTTTTTTTACCACAAACATATTTATAAACGAAAATGTAGCATCACCATAAACAGCTGAAGCTAGACTATCTACAGACAAAATTAGCAACAAATCTGATGCACTGTAAATTCAAGTCCTCAGGACAACAAAAGTGATTAAGCAAGACCTCAAGTAACAATGTTAATGCCATTTACAAAGGAAAAAACTGATACAAAAACATTCAAAACCTGAACATCACTTGGCATGTAAGGGGAAAAAAAAAATCAAATTAGCTGAAAGGTTCATAAACACAAGGTCTTATTTACATTACACAAAGCTCAGGTGTTAGCCTTGAACGTAACTTTCAAAATACCTTCAAATATATCCAACTCAGGTCACTTTTGCCGATTTGCTGCAGTACAAATCATGTGCAACATCTTTTTTCCTTAAGACAAAACAATTCTTCAAACAATACTGCAAGTACATCACTAAACACCATGAGCTCTATCTGAAGGGATTTCTTTAGGAAGAACAGATTTTTTCCCCCATCTCTTGGTAATTTAAATTTCTTGCCTGCTCTTATATATTCTTTTGTAAATTTTTTTTTTATTTGTTTCAAAATCACAAATCAATGTGAGCCACCTATCACATAATAACCAGGATGATCAGACACTCCACTGGTGATTACAAAAACGAAACCAGCAGTGTTTCCCCCATTGATTCTATTCCTCTCATACAAAGATCTCAAAAGTATTTTCTACATCATAAATCTTTCTAAATTTTCCATCCGCTGCAAATTTCCTGGTAAATTTTAAAAGCTCACTAGGTGTCATATGAAGAGATTTCTCAAAGTATTCAAGTCAAAATATTTGTTCCAGGACCAGTAAAAAGTTTCTCCAAATTTTCTTTTTTATAAAAATAGATGCTTTTTTTAAACCCACATCAAAGAGGCTCTTATCTCTTTGGCAAGGTACTGCTTTACGAAAAGTTCTCCAGTATTCTTACAATAAGCGTTTATAATGTAGCCCCCCCCTTCCCCAACCCAAATCATAATTATAAAATAAATACTGTTTTTAACTTCATAAATAAAAATGTAAACTTCAAAATACTTTTCTTAGACATAACAGCAATGCTTTAAATGTAAACAAAACACAAAGCTAATCAGAAAAAGGAAAAAAAAAAAAAGGTAGGGGGGGAAAGACACAACCAACTGAAGAATTACAACACAAAGCCTCAATATTGACTCACAGGTTCAAGGCAGTTATGTAAAAAGAAAAGAAATGTCTTCCCTTAGCTGAAACACTTTAAAAGGTCCACCTTCTTCAAAGAAGGCAATAGAATGCAATGTGACAGGTAAAAACCCTGTACCTCTTGTCCATATTCAAACATAAAAGATATTTAAGAAGTTTTAATTCAAATACTAGCAATAAAAAATCTCACATATTTTCTTAGGATGCTAAGTAGTCGTTTTATCCCCATCTCAACACTGACTTACAAAGACACTGACTAATGTATAAAGTTTCTCTTAACTTGCCTTTGTTGTATAGTTTTCATATATAAATGGACTGAGGACAAGAGCGCATTAGGCTTTGTGCGTTTTGTTGGTCTTAAAGGAGACCTGAAGGACTCTGTCTCCCAGACGGTATCCATTGAGGCTAGCTATTGCCATTGCGGCCTCATCATAGTTTGTCATAGTCACAAATCCAAAACCTTTGCATTTATTGGTGTTAAAGTCACGGATGACCTTCACGTTGGTGACAGCTCCAAAAGGCCCAAACATTTGCCACAGGATACTCTCATCTGCGTCAGGAGCCAGGTTGTACACAAAAATACACCACCCTGTTCCTGGGTGGCCAGGGATATTAATTCCAGCCAAACTGGTCATTCCATCAATGGTCATTGGAGAAAACCTACTAAACAAAACAGGAAATAGAGAGAGACACACACACACACACACACAAAATAGAAACAGAGGTTGGTTACAGCGATGGACTTGTTTCTTTTCCCTTTCCCATCCCAAGACTTTCAGTCACTCCCCTCCCCCAGATGCATACAACTATTTGATGTCGCAACCAAAGTCTGTGTGTGGCTTGCAGTGACATGCTATACTATCAAGGTATTAATATGTTATGAAATGGCCATTATATGCTGTATTGAAATAATATTATCCACAGTAGCAAACAAATATATTTAGAACTGGCTTCATGAATGTAAGCAGGATTGTGGGAGGGTGAGGGACAACACATATGTAAACATGCTACAACGTCGCAATGCAACATAAAAGTAATAGGACCAAGTTGGCATCTGGTGATACAAAAATATTCCCTGAGTCAACTGTGCTTCCAAAAGCAGCTTTTCATCAGGTTGTACATGCAAAAGAAAACCCAACACAAACTGATGAAGGGTGTCACTCCCCAAATCAAAGAAACTAATCACTTATGGGAAGGGGTTATGAGTATCATGAACCTCTATCATTACCTCTTTACTCCATAAGCCATATTGAGCAGATTGTCCAACCTGCAAAACACACATTTAGCAAACTTCAGTTTTAAATTTCTCCCCTTGACGTTCAAGAGAGGTGGGCTTGTTACTACCATCTTCCAAGGGGATGTCTATAGTATATTAATTGCATGTGAAGTATCAAAAACTGGAGCTTTTGACATTCCTGGGAGACTGGTCCCTACCGCTACAGACACTAGCTTTTCCGAGGGTTACAGTTCATCTGTCCAACAGTCAGTGCAATGCAGGGGAAGCACTGGTGTCATCTGAGGTGTCCCTTCAGAGACGAGCTGTGGGGGTTCTGGGACAGTTAGCATTGGCGCTCTCACCTTTTCCAGGCAAGTTCTAAGTCCTCCACATGCTCATTTATATACTTTAGGCTACTTTTCATTCTCATATCTCTATTGGTTCCTGAGCACACTAACGCTCACCGATTAAGTGACTCACCCAAGACCACAAGGCTAGTAAATGGTGGCTCCGATAGTCAAGCTCTGCAGTTTATAGAATGCCATAAATTTCCCTTCAACCTCCCACCTTTGAAGGACTGTCATTTCTTAGGAACAAAGTGGTGTTATTACAGGTAGAAAGAACCTTACAACCTCGGCTAAACCTCCCATTTCTCAACAGGCTCAGCTAAGGTCCAGAGAAAGAAAGATGGCAGACTCGCTGCTCCCGTGAGCAATGAGGGGAGGATCAGACCCAGAGCCTGAGGCTCATGATGACGATGCCACAAGACGGTAGCCTGACTCATGGTGTAAGGAGCCAGGCAGAGACACACCAACCACCTCGAGCTTCTTAACATTTTTAAAAGAAAGTAGTTGGGGTGGGTGAGGACTCTTTAAAACTCTCCACACCCTATTCCTATTTCAAAAATTAAACTGATTTTATAGTACTTGATTCTTCTTGCTTTACCGGTTTCAGAGACCAATCTGATGTTCCAAATCTGCATAGTGCCTACCAATTAATCACATGCATATAGAGGAGGTGGGCGTAACATGATACATCGCCCATATAACCACCCTCAGCTGCCACAATGTTCAACACTGTACATAAGACCCTGGTGGGGAATAATTTTTCCCTCTTTTCACACCTGTGAAAGGAAAGGCTGAAAAGTATTTCAACCTTATCGTCTAACCTGTGGCCTCAGATGCAGCTACAGTCCACATGACAAAGCAACTCCTCCTAGTTTTATAAAAACAAAAAAACATCTTTCTGATCTTTCAGGATTGGAAAAAGATTCTGACCCATTCCTGTTTCCCATCACCCCTGAGCATTTTGTGTGCTTTGTAAAAATGGAAAGAAAGAATCGAGCTGATGTAACACAGAGTGTAAGGAGACAGAACAGGCCACAGTGACAAAGGATCCTCATCTGTGTTGTCTTGTCCCACTACCCTCTCAGGGGCAGGGACGCAGCCCTCCTCATTGTACCACAGAGCACTGACCACAGGCTTGGGTCCCTATGGTTTACAAAAAGCATCTGTTGACTGAATAAACGCAATGAGGTTACTAACATCGTCCTTAACTTCTAGATCCAGAATGAAAACTATCAGGAGGGCTGGCTGGGGAGCCTGTGTGATTGTGCAGGGGAGAAGACACAGGTGTGCGAACAGGACACCGGTGGGAGGACTGTGTTTTCTGCAAAAATGATGAATATACTCAAAGATGCCATGTGTTCGTACGCCAAAATAAAGGCCACAGATACCAGAAATAAAGGTGTACAGAAACTGTATCACAACCATCAAGTAGTCTGATGCAGATAATTCCATAAGACTGCTGGAATGATCACTACAGAATGCATCTGACACATGATACCTGCAGATCCGAACAGCACACTGAGGTCTCCTTCCTTCCAAAGTGCTGCAAGCTCCACATGCAGATTCAACCTTATCCAGATGCAATTCGCTCAAAATAGTTACATTGTCTCTGCGCATTAACCAGGCACAGGTGGGGACTGTCACACTCTTGCCACCAGCAGCTTAGACACCAACCAAAGTACACCGATAGAATCTCCTAAGTTTTCAGTGTTTTCCAGACAGGCTGGAAACCCAACCTGCCCACGTGTGTGAAAGGGGAGTGAATTCATTCCCTGCTCTCCATCTGAGGGTGCTCCAGGCAGGGGGCTTGTACTAGGGTCTCTGAGGAACTTCTCAATGGGTCTCAGGTTTGTCTTGCCTGTGAAATCCATGATATGATACCATGATCCTGATTCTTCACTCAATACCCATTTTAGGAAAAAGTCAGTCCTTTGGAACTCAAGCCAAGTTCTCCACTTCTCCTTCTCTCCCTGCCTCTCCGCCTATCCCATCAACAAGGCATGCAGAGAGGAGCACAGGGCTCCAAAGCTGGACCTAAGTGATGCTGACCACTGCTGCCTGCATGCAGGTGTGCCAGGCAGTACTCCCTGCTCTCGGGGCCACACCCCGTTTCCATGGGAGCCGAGGGAAGGCAGTGGGTGCTCCCTGTGGGCACTGTGGGCCCCAAGCCTTGTAGCAGCTGGAAGACTGTACACACTGCCCCGTGTTCTCTCGGAACTGCCTTGTTTACGGTTAGCTCAGACACGAGGAACATTCCTACTCTCCAGAATTATACAGTTTTGCCGGGTCTGCCCAGAGTTCAAGGACAGCCATCTTTTCTGTGTGGTCATTTAAAAAATGTAAGCCAGGGGCCGGCCAAGTGGCACACTGGTTAAGAACTGGCTTTGGGGCTGGCCAAGTGGCGTGCTGGTTAAGAACTGGCTTAGGATGCCAGCTCTGAGCAGCAGGGCCCCGGTTTGGATTCCACATGAGGGCCAGCGACACTGCCTTCTATAGATAAGGTGGTGAACAACAGCTCCACCTGGAGCTGGGCTGCTATGAGTCGCCGGTGACAGCGTAGGCTGCCATAGGCTACAGTGAGTGGCCTGCAGCCAGTGAGCTGCCAAGTGCTGCCGTGAGCGGCCGTCCAGAGGCTGGCAACCAATCTGCCTCACCTGGTAAGAACGCAATGATAATACCAACATGGGCCAGTGAAGCGACATCCTCCACAACTAGACTGAAGAACAAAAGGACAGCAGCTTGTCTGTTCCCCTCCCCCAACTCCCAAATAAAATCTTAAAGAAAAAAAAGAAAATATAAGCCAATTTTTAATGGACACCAAGTTAACAGGCTCTATAATGACCCATGATAATGTACTGCAGTGTGGCAAGTAAATATTAAAGTGTCTATTTACTATGAATTTTGAAACTTACAAAAAAGTATGCTTCACTCATATGTAATCAATGCATTGCACCAGCACCCTCCCTCCCTCCCCATGCATCACATACTGTCCAGAGGGAAGGCTGAGTAGACCTCAAAGGGACAGTGAGACAATCCCAACCTGTCCTTCAGCTTGGACGAAATCCACCTTACAAATAAGATATTAATTGATTTGGAGGATTAATAGGTTAAAATAACCTAGCTTTAACTAAAGTAATCCTCAGGACAGGTAACTTCAAAAAGATTCCTGCCAAAATCACCATCACCATCATCATCACCGTGAGGATTACACAAGTAAGAGATGCCCAAGTAAGTGAGAAAAGAGAGCTCTGATTATTTTTTCTACTCCTAGTACAAACATCTTGAAGCTAGACACAAGATAATCCAACAGATCTCACATGAAGTCAGATAAGAAGTTCAAAACTATTGAGGTAATTTTATGACTCTTGCTTTAAAGGGATAGTATTTACTAAGATACTGGATAAATGAAATATAACGCCAGTCAGTATAATTAGCAAGGCATTTGATATATTGTTTATTTTATCTTTATGCTATCTTTATCTTCCATGTTTGATCAGGGTTTCTGAGCTAATGAATGCAATAACACAAGCCCACATGCATATAATTTAGAAAAAATATATACCGCAGCTACATGTACAAATGTTTTTCTATCGTTAAGAATACGACTCAGACTATAACCAGGCAATATTTTGAATGGAACCATGTATTGAGTAGAGCATTCCCATTTCAAAGCTAGTTGTTTATAAGTGGAGGATAAAAAGAAGGTTACCTGCCTAGTTTCCAAGAAATTTAGCTGACAAGCTAAGGGAGGGCCCACAGGCAAGCAAAAGGGAAAATGTAAAAATTCAAGTCAGAAATAAAATATAAAGAGAGAATACCAAATGGATAAGAAAACAAAACTCTGAACCCTAAAATTAATGGTTCTCAAAACAACTCCACAGCAGCGACTGAGATCTGCCCTGAAGTTAACCACAAGAGCATCAACTTACCCCTTACCCAATTAGACAGTATCATCTCACTTCTGAGAGAAAAAATATTCAGGAGAACTGACACCAGTGTCTTCCAAAAGGTAACTGTGACAGTGCAACGATCAAATGCCTTAAATGCAACTCCAGTGCTGATTTAAAAGGCTCCTTTAAAAATGCATAAAGATTTATAGAAGCAGGCACACAGGCCATTAGACTAGATCACACTCAATAAAATTAAAGCTGCTCCACAAGATGAGAGATGAAAAAATTTGGCTGACAGTTTAATTCAGATGCTATGTCCCAAGAATATACTTACGGGGCTTGAATTACACTACCCATCCAAATAAATAAGAATGGCGTTATTTTGAAAGCTATAGTCAAATAAGCATATTAGACCAGCAGTGCTCATGTTAAAATAATTCTCTAATTATTCATATGGCTTGACTTTGTTATAAACCTCACAAGCCCACTTTTAAACTTATCCCTTATTATATGTGTTTTAATTGTTTTTACTTTAAAACATATGCATTTCATTAATACTAATATCTTTAACTATTACAATACTTACAACTTGTATTCCAATCTCTCAATTCCTAAGGTACTATTTCAACATAAAAACAGTGGAAATTTTCTAAGTGTCCGCTGGGAGATGACAAACTCAAGGCTAAGAGCATTAGGACACAGGTATCAGGGACAAAATATTTGTGTAACGATTTAGAACTGAACTAGAGAAAAGCAAAATGCCAACAAAACAAGCACATCCTTCATTCAAGAGTCTTTATCTGGTGAAAGAAGATTCAATATTAATTTAACAGAAGGAGGGGGAAAACATCAAGGTAAGGACAGCCAAATTTTTAAAGGTATTAAAAAAAAAAAGAAAGCAACGAAACACACATCAGGTTACACTTGAACTCTAAAAATACAGGCTCTCAATTTCTTCTAACACCAATCTAGACCAAACACCTTCACTGAGCTCAAAGGCTAGTTCATAATTTACTATCTGGACAGAGATTATGGGAGGAAATGAGAAGTGGAGTGATGGAGACGCGAACGCGAGTTAGAAATCTGAAAGGACAATGAAAATCTGCCCCATTTTCTGAAACCAAGTTTCCCTTACAACAGAAAAGTCTTATTCCCTTTTCCAAAAACAAACCAACAAAAACAATTACAGGGGTTAAGGAAGAATTTCCCAGTTAATAACATATGGAACTAAAAGATAAAAGCACAGAATGAGCAGAAGATATTTAAAAAGATATTCAATTTGACCATCAGAACATCCTGTCAAGCTTTCTACCCAGCGGCAAATAAAGAGCACAGAGCATGCAGAGAGGGGGCTCGTTGGAGCTGAGAGCAGGTCCGGCAGTTACCAACACACAACTATCTTGGTCACCGATATGCCTTGCCATTTCAATAATCTGGAAATCTCCTGAAGATCCTGTCATTGCAGTTCTGTTGCCCAATCTTCCTCACAATTCAATCTTAATTCTGAGAACACAGTTTTACTTAACCACCACCATAAAACAAAAACCAGAACTTAAATCAGAAAGACACCAAAAATAACTAACACTTTAAACTAATACAGCTCTCTACTAACATCAAACATTTATACTTTCAGTGTTAACATCAACGAGTTCCAAAACTGTTTCTCTATCTCAGCTCAAATTCTTTTCTAGGCC
Source organism: Aselliscus stoliczkanus (assembly GCA_033961575.1). NCBI lineage: Eukaryota > Metazoa > Chordata > Mammalia > Chiroptera > Hipposideridae > Aselliscus > Aselliscus stoliczkanus. The sequence goes on from CM066728.1 coordinate 182,980,144, forward strand.
CCAAGGAGCTCTGAAGCTAAATGGATGGGCTGCCTAAGAAACATACCTCTAAAATTCCTTCAAGCTAATCTGCTAAATTTGCAAAAAGTATTATTCACTTAAGATGTCACAGGGGCAACCTACAGGCAGAGCTTAAAAATAAAAAGAAATAAAAAAGCTTTGTGAGATTTGTTTCTCCATAAAGGCAAGCATCCATCAAACAGCCCCATACAGCTCTACCCCCAGCCCAATCACCCCAGCATCCACCACGGTCAAAGGTGGCGGTGTTCCTCTCGGTCAATGCTTTTTTACTTTACCAAGTTAGAGCAGAGAGTGAACACAGGCTGAATCCACTGGTAACTTGGTCACCCAATTCCCAGCAGAGCCTTCTGACAGTACCACCTCTTCTCCCAGGGCAAAAAGCCACCCTAAGTAGAAAATCAACATGGTGCTTACGGCAAACTTCTTTCTCATACCTCAGAAGATACATTGAGTAGTTTTTTAAAAGGAGATATTTGATTGATTCTAGCCCCACTTTTTTTTCTTTTTTTAGTACTCTAAATAACCTAACGAAAAGATGCATGTGAAAAGATGTATGAGATTTTAAGTTTGAAAAGACATAACTCCTTACTAAGCTACATCTGTGATTATATCTTTGGTAATTAACTATTCTGCCCCAGGAAGCAAAGAAACAAAATTGATATGCACTTGTGATCGCAAAAAAAAAAAAAAAAAAAAAAGCATGGGGTTAGATGGTATTATGGCTACAGAACACCATATGGCAAAAAGGATATTAAAAAATGTTCTGGAAAATAAAAACCAAGTGACTTCGCTTTGTACTCTGTTTAACATCTTAAAGTCACTGTTCTTCTCACATGCAAATTAGAGATGTTTTCTAAATGACTCTTCCTTTGGTTGTTACCTCAGGATTAGAATAAAACTTGAAATATGGGAATGTTTATAATTATCCAAGAGATAGAATGTCTTCTGTGAGCTGAAGACACATGGTCATTTCGCGGACTACACAGAGGTCTGCAAACTACCACCCACAGGCCAAATCCACGCGGCCATCTGCTTCTGAGGGCCCAGCAGCTAAGAATGGTTTTTACATTTTTAAAGAGTTCTTAGAAAAAACTACATATATGCAAACAGAGACCATGGCCCACAAAGTCTAAAATATTTACTATCTGGCCCTTTAATGTGAAAGTTTGCCAACCCCTATAAAAATTTAAAAAGGGGAAAGGGATCCATTTGTAGAAACTTCATGTATTCGAATCGGTTATACATCCTTAGTGATGCCCGTATTACAAACCAACGTAACTGGAAGAGCTTGACTTAAAAACTGACACAGGAGAATAAAAGCAAGAAGAAAACTCAAAAGGGGAAATGGAAAGCACTGGAAATGAGTAAGAAGACCCCAGCATCCTGCAGGTCAGGGTTGCTCAACCTTGCCAAGACTAATGTGTGCGGCTAGGTAACTGCTGGCTGTTGGGGACAATGTGGACACTCTAAGGTGTTTAGCCGCAACCCTGGCCTCTACCCACCAGATGCCGGGAGCACTTCCCACCCAAGTTATGCCAACATAAATGTTTCCAGACACTACCAATTGTCCCAAGGGGCAAAACTACACCACCATCCCCAACCCCAGGTAGGTTTTCACTGTGCCCCTAAGGAAAGGAAAGACAACAACAATCAATTAATAGGAAGAGCACACCAGAGATCCTGTTGCTAAAAGTACTAACCAGGGAACCGGAGGGTGCTGAGTTTTGTCACTGGGCGTAAGCACCAGACCAGACTTACCTAAAACGCTGTGCCTGCTGAGCTAATGGTCCTGGATACCTTCTGTTTGGAGACTGGTACAGCTGGGAAAGGATGGCCTGATTGGTTTTTTGGCTTGGATTGTTAGCAAACTTTACAGTGATTGGCTCTGTGGCACCAGGAGGTTTCTGGCCATTTAGGCCTTTGATAGCTTCTTCTGCCTCAATCCGCTTGTCAAATCGAATAAACCCTACACCCCTTGATATGCCTAAGGGTAGATTTGGGTAAGGATTTGGGGAGAGAGAGTGAAAGAGGAAAAGAAGAAAAGACAAATTAATTTTCCTGCTCAAGAACATGTTTTCACCCACATAGAATATCTGCCACAAAAATCAGAGAAGGAAGAAAGTTTTACCTTAACTTCGTAGTAATTCAATCTCGAATCACAACTTTGTATATTTTTTTTAATACACACAGTCACCTGTACCATTTGAACACCCAATTATCACATGCCTACCGATAAGCTAAGAAGAGGAGGAAGCCCACGAGTATATCCCACGCTGTCTCCCCCGCCTCCCCCTCTCCCTCCCACACACTCTCTTTAAAGATGTCAACGGCATGCCTGAGTTTCATTTCTCAAATTATGCTACCGGACAAAGAGCTCAGAAATGGCGGGCGCAGTCCCTCCCTTTCTTGTAACAAGGAGGACGGAACCCAGGCATTTGCTAAAAATGCTGAAAATACATGCACAGTGGTACCGAGATTTATTTCAACTAAATTTTTAAATAACAGCATTCGATTTATATAGGATACCGGTCCCTTAAGAAGAATGTCTGAAGAGGCTTTTACAGTGCCCTGAAGCTTCTCCACTGCTTTTAACTAGCTATACTTTATTAGAGAAATAGTATCATATGGTGAAAAGAAGTAAAAGAGGACCTAGATTTTAAAAATAAGTAACAGTAAAGCCGCAAAGCTTTCTGGCTTCAGCAACATTATTCCTGACTATGGAATGCCATTCCCTGTCTCATGCTCTCCCCACTTTGAGAGACAACAACAGGAAAGCAGAAGGATGGCCAAATACAGGCCCAGCTTTTGTGAAATAGTAGAGGGAAAACGCACTCCATTTAATTAGCTTAAACAGGCCAATGTGGGGGTGCGGGGGCATAACTGGCCACCGTGAGATAAGCAGTTGAAGGTGAAGACTTTCTTGGCAAGCAAAGTGGTACTAGCACTAACAGCTTGGGACTAGTAGCTAGAAAAGTCTACATGATTCGGAGTATGTCGCTGAAGAAGAGGTTATGAGAAAGAGAGGCTGAGAAAATGCCCTTGACCATGATGCCTTACTGGAATTTTCCAAAGGAATAAAGACATACTTGCTTTCCGATTAATGCTGTAAGTTCAATGGCTTAGCGGTTTATTCTAAGGTAGACAAGGAATCCTTCTGCGTATGCTTAGCTCCAACAGCCCCATCCCTTTACCTTTCCTATTTAAGCTTTACCCATTGCACATTATTACCACCTGATGACTGAATAACAAAATTGCAGGATTTTTCATGTCAAATAAAATGCACAATTTCACCTTGTATAAAGTATTTCGCGTTAAGTATAAAGATGACATGGTGAAATGACGGCAAATACATCCTTTTAGTTATCTACTAGCTCGTGCTCAGAATTAATAACCTCCTAGGTCCAAACTGTACCACGAGGAAAGCATCCGATTAGCAGTGCAGTGGCCTTGACACAGGCTGAGTCATAAACTAGTGGTCCTCAGCCCGGAGGTGAGGTAAAAAACCCACCCTCAGAGTTCTGTGCTTTAGGATTGGGGGGGGGGAGGGGGGGCATCATTTGCTTTTCTAACGATGTTCCAGCAGGACGCTCAGGCTGCAGCTGCAGAGCCACAATTGAGAAGCACTGACTACACCAGGAGGTGATATGGCAGGGCTGCCCGGGGGCCTAAACCCTCAGAATGGACTTGCAGCTCAGGCAAGGGCTTTCTGTAACTCAGGTGAAACCTACTCTCAACTCACAGAGTCCTCATGAAATATGAATGAATTAAAAAGCATCAAGTGATATGAACAAAATAAAAAGGCATTTTTGTTGATTTAAACACAAGTGTACCTGGCATTGCCGGGCTTGAGTTTCAATGTAACCCCATAGCAGTCTGAGTAATAAAATATGTCATGATGGAATGCATAAAGAGGATTATGAAACGCAGTTAAAAAGACAGTATTTTTAGGTACCCTCACTGGGCTACATTTCCTCCAACAGCAAACCCTATGGGCCATCCTCCTGGTTGTGTGTCTGATGGTAGATAACGCTCTACCCAGAGCTCTAAGTACGGCGCTTAGCCTATGAGGCTAACTCACAGCACAGGGGGGAGTAACATGGGCTGCTTCTGATCACATTCAGACCAACTAAACTGATCTTCACTTTAAGAATTCAAAACCTGGCCTGATTTTATTTAAAAACTTGGCCTGATGAATCCATCTCTTTTAAAAACAAAATCTGACACTGTGTAGTACATGATGTATAACTAGTGATATCATCATTATAAAAAGAGACAAAGGGAAAGTAGAAAAAGAATGAAAGAAGGGTAAGAGAATAAAGAAACACACACAAAAAAAGAGGAGAACCTATCTATTTTCTTTTTAAAAAACAGAAAAGTTTTAATGTGACTGCATGAGTGTATGGCACCACAGGTGATTTCCCCCCCTCTTCTTACCATATTTCTCTATTTTCAATGTTTTTAAAAGAGTGTTGAAATGATTTTAAAAATTTACTTGTACTTTATTTTTTTTTTAATCCATAATCAAATCTATATTGCTAGTTTTTCTTTAACAGCGTCAACAGAAGTGCTCCCTTATATACAGAAGTTTTAATAACCATATTAGTCTTCTCCTTTCCACTTGGTTAAAAGTTACATTAAGCATAAAATACATGCTTAACATTCAAAATTTGAGACTCTCACAGATGCCCATACCACACAGCATGGCCCTGGAAAAGATCCTTAACAGCAATTACCCGAGCAGCTGTGGTGTGATCCTCCCTCGGAAAAGTAGCTACACCCTGCTGCATTCAACTATGTTTCTCACAAAAATAAAATTGTTTATTAGGACTTCATTAGGAGTATGGGGGTTTTCACGCAGCCACTTGAAAACGAAGATTATAACATCTGCAAATTTATTACAAGCCATGAAAGAGGCTTCGAACCTGCAACTTCAGAGTGGAAATGGCTCAAGCTCACTCACTATGCTCCACAGCCTATTTCCAGCCATGCATATTTATGAACAATCCCAGCAGAAAATTGCACTTTCGAGCCCATGTACACCTTTGATGTGTTCTAGAGGCAGGACTGATCTATGGGAAGGCAGAATGTGTCGCAATCTGCCCATCAGACAGTATAAAAGATTGTCCGGAGCAGCTGCCTACTCACCAGTGACCTGGTCAACAAGAATACGAGACGTAATAATGCGTCCGTATTGTGAAAAAAGCTGTTCCAACTCCTTCTGGGTCATGGTTTTCGGAAGTCCACTGACGTACAAATTTGCATCTCTGATAGAAGCTGAACTTGGGCGAGCGTAGGAAACCTGGAAAAGGAAAATACAATTAAACATACATGCTAATCCGGTTCCCTCCCTTCAGAATCTCAAAGACCGCCTCAACTTGGTTAGCAGCTTTTCCTTAAGGAGTGTACAACAAATAATGAAGTTAAAGCAAGCCCAGAGTGAACTGTTTTACTCAGTGTTGGAGAAATTCTCAACAAATGGAAAATGCCCTTCTGCTGGGTGGAGACAACATTCAGCCCCAGACTTGTAAGTTTCCAAACAGACCAATGAGGCGCACAGCACAGGGCTACTGGCGGCTACTAGGTTGTCCTCGAGGGAGACAACCCCCTAACCTAGGAATTTAGGCTCAAGCAAATGATTAACTTTAAAGACTCTAAATGCATCTAATATTTTTGTAACCTGTTTTCGAGCCTCTCCCATCTCTGGGGGTGGTGGTGCCACAGTTCTAAACAATTTACCCTGTTATCAGTAAGTATGCCATTCTGATTTATTCCAAAATAGCTTTCTATCCACCCTGAATTTCCACAAACTTAAATACGTGAGTGAGCTGTTATCTCCCCGTTCCATCATCCTCTACTGCATTCTTGTCTTTTTGACCCTGATTTCAAAAGATCATAAGTTCTTTATTGACTTTACCTGCCAATTTATGTACCCTTTCAAAAAGCTTCCTATCTTTTTAGATATAGTATCCAAAATTCTACAAAGATGGAAGACAAAGTATATTTATTTGTCCAAGTATCTTTGTTTATAAATCAACATTCTTCATATAAGCTCCATGCGGGAGGGAACTACAGCTGTCTCTTATCTCGGTATCCCCAGTATCCTGGCACATGATAGGCGCTCGAGTATTTGCTAAGTAACGACAACCTAATACCCCACTGACCCTATGGGTCCAAAACAGCTTACTGGGCCACCACGCTTCAGGGACAATTCCTCAAGTCATTTAGATAGACCTTGCCCGGACTGTACTGGATGGCCCTTTGACTTTAATCTACCTCTGCCCTGTGCCATTCCTGACCACGTTCTCTTTGGTTGAACTGTAAGCACTTCGGGACTACCTGAAAAGAAACAAATTCCACAACATACCCCCATCTTCCAGACCATCCATAAAAAAGGATCGACTTGCAGAGGTACCATGATATGATTAACTTTGGCCTGCTCATTTTATCCATTAGTATCCACTTTTCATCTAGTTCACTGCTCATTTTAAAATAGTTTTTTTTTAAATGTAACTTTTTAATTTAAACAGCTTTTGATATGGAATATTTTCTCTATGGTTTAAATTATGCCCACAGCTCCCTATGCTATGACTTTTTTTTCCCTTCTTTCTGGGAGGGGTGGAGGAAGGGGGAAAGCAAGCCAGGTTTTACACTACTTTATGAAGGTCTTGCTATCTTTCACCCCTTCCCTAATAGGATCAACATGTAATCCTCTTATCCTTTATTCAATAAGTTTGCTTACCATCAAGTGAAAAATACACCTGTTGTCTCAAGGCTACATTGAGGAGTTATATTAGCCCTGTCCTGTCCTACAGACAAAAGGAATTTGAAACAGTGGTGGAGAGAAGGTAGATAACTCTTCACATAGTACTGTATTTTCTCTGTGCCTACACCTGTAAGAACAATGAACTTAAGGAACAATGAACTTGGAGAACTATAGTGTAAGTGAAAATAATAAGTCCCTTTATGGGAAAATGAAGAAATGAAGGAAAATTTCAAGTGATCGCCAAAATAATTTGAATGGAATCTAGTCTTGGGACTGCTATAAGCTGATAAAAACATGATGCCAATGAATTATACATGCATTCTGTGTTGTGAGTACATGAAGAGCCCATTTCTTTTTTCTTTTTTTTTTGTTTTGTTTTGTTTTGTTTTCTGTTTTTTTGAGGGCAGTGTCACTGGCCCTCACATGTGGGACCGAAGGCTTCCCAAGCCAGCGCTTAACCACCGCGCCACTCGGCCGGCCCTCTTTTCTAAAGTACAATTCTCAATTATCTGGGTAAGCCAAAATTCTACTGCTCAGGCTCCCTTGGTATCTAATGGATCCAGGGCGTTACTTCAGGGGCAGGGAGCTCTCAGCATGTCAGCTGTTACTTTACTCCAGGTCATGCGAACTAAGTGTCCCCTTTATGAAGAGCCACTTCCCATGGGCGACAGAGTAAGCATCTGTACATTCTCAAACTTAGGAGGCTAAGTTCCTACGACTGACGAAGTAGGCAGTGGGGCAGACAGTCCCTCCCTGAGCTCAAGCATGCCATGAAATAACTTAACAGTAGTTAAAGGTGCCAGCTCTCTACCAATATGCCCGGCCTCAAAATTAGGTTCAATTCATTCAGGGCTCTATGAACTTGAACAAATTCTTTAAGTCTACCACCACATAACTGTACCTTCTTTATATGGTTATTAGGAATAATTAAATAAAATCATCTCCAATGTACATAAAATGCTGAGCACAGGACCTAAAAACCTGGGTGACTTTAATATCAAAATTATTTACCTCTATATGCATCTGAAAATGTAGGTAAAGACCCACATGAGAGTAACCTGAGTCCATTACTGTGTTCCAGAATAATACACTCATGCAGTGACATTTACTGCTTTGTGCATTTCAGAGGAGTGTGGGTGGAGTGTTTTAAAAGTTATCCTAAAATATATTTAGGAAAACGGGTTTATATTTAGTGCTTATATAAAAGCTTTGAAAACATACTTGGGTCAGCTATGTTATCTGTGTTCATTTTTCCTTCAATGTCCGGTCTTTCGGTTCACATTGCTATGCTGACTCTGCTTTCTTATTGTCTATATTCTTGATGCTCTGGCATGCAGGGCCTGGATGCTGGACAGACCACCCCTGCCGGGACAGCTAATTCCTATAGTTAATGTCTCCACTGTGAACCACCGTTGGTGTACAACCCAGCCCATCCTGAGCCCACACCCCAAGCCAATATCCCTCCTGCCTCCATCAGGCCAGGGATAGATACCAGATAACTGGGGGCCTCCCCATAGCTCAGGGCCTTCCAAAATTATTCAGTCTATCCAACGCTAAACGTACTGGGCACACCCTGCCCTGCCTCACCCTTTCCTTCTCACAGAGCTCCAGTAAAGGCTCAGGGCTACACTCTGCCGCCCCTCCCCACTCCCCACCCCTACCTCCTGACGGGCCCTGGTGCTTGGCACTGCATGGCATGTTGTGCCTCCTGTTCCTAGAGATCAGTGAGTGTAAACCTCATCCTTCCTAACGATCGATTCCATGTATGCAGGTCTTACCATGCTTGACTGAAGCAAATCCTAGGGCCATTTTAGAACATAGCCATATGAAAAGGGCTCCGAGAACCAGTAACAAACCTCCTTGAAACAGTATTTTTCAGTAACTTTGTCAGCGATCTGGTTCCCATAGGCAGGGCAAAGGTGACTAAACTTGATGTAAACTCACGGTGGGAACAAGTAAGATTTCCATTTAACCTGCACTTAGGACTTTCTGAAGCAACTTCACTGGCAAAGCATTTTCAAATACAATATCGTGTTTGTGCCTCACAAGAACCCCGTGAGGTAGACAGGGCACACATCTGTATTTTACTGCTGAGGAAATAGGTACAGACAAGGAAAATAATGTGCCTAAGATTATATACAAGTGCTGAATTCCGGATTCAGATGCTGATCTCCCGACCCCGTGTTCTTGTCTATCTGTCCCATGTTCTTGCCACAACACCACGCTACTGTAACTAGATGATCAGCGCACTTGTTCTGCGAGTTTGGAAAAATTAAATGAATCTTGGCTGTTTCCTACACACACACACACACACACAGTGAAACTGAGCACAGCAGAAAACAGGGTGGCACTGGAATTATTTTAGTTTCCATTAATATTTATTTAAAGTAACTTTTCCCAAGAAAGGATGAGTGGCCACTAAACTGGGATTACTTGGAGAAACAGCACATCTTTATTAGGATTCTGAAATTCATTTTATTCCTAATTCTTAGAATGTAATGAAATGAGTAATACACCACCCGACTCCACCCTTGCCCACTTGATAGAAAGATGTAAGGGAAGGTAACTGTCCTCCTCCTAGACCTACATGCTGTACCTTTGTCATTTCTGAGATGAAAATAGCTCCCTTTCCCTTGCTCTATCAAGGATATCACTGTCACCAATACCCTCCCTAACAAGAAAACACACACACACACACACACACACACACACACACACACACACACACACCTTCTTCTACCACCTCAAAGAATTATAAACAGAAAAGGTGCTCAGACCAAGGCAGGGAGAGAAGACTTGCAGTGGGACAAGGACTTACAATTTGGGGACTCAAATCAGCTTCCAGACAAATTTTGCATCTGGCAATTCTCAGGACCTTCTCCATTCTGACTTTTTCTGTAGGTCTGGAGCTCACACTGGTGCCTTGCTTTAATACTCACGTGGGGAACCACTCACCACTCCTGGGCTATGTTAAACCTCACAATGTGAAGCCTATCTTTGTGGTTCTTCAAGACTAAAACCCCCTGGAGAAGACCCAAGGGACGGTTTTGTTTCATGGCAAATTCTGTACCAGAAACACTTCAGTACAATGAACCTGCAGCGTATGTCCCAGAGGGGTCAACACAACCTCTTCCTTCACCAAGCGCAAGCTGTTCTCCAATCTATGTTCGCTGGATTCATAGATGGGCTTGGATTTTACATTCTCACTGCCATTTAAACAGGTGAATATTTAATACCTGAGAAGCAAGGTTAGGAAATGTCAAAACTACCAAGTGAAGGATCTAATTTAAGAGGCAGCCAGAGAGTCTGCAATTTAAATATTTAAAGATGATACAGGGAATACAACACTGAACACCCATCTACTCCAATGATGGCAATTTAAAAGTCAGGTTTATGCTGGAATTTCTCACAACCTTACAAGTGATATAATAAACAAAGACAAGCAGTACTGAGATTACTGGAGGGGAAAGGATGGGAGGCAGTTAAAAGTACCAGGCAAATAAATGCTCTAGGCAATGGCTTCTCAAACTGTTCTTCACAAATGAGACCAGACTGGACATAATAGAGATAAAAATAGATTTATCAAAGTAATTAGATATCAAAAGTGGAAAAGTTTGAAATACAGCATATTTCTTATAATTAAAAACTCATTTCTTCATCAGCAACTAAAACTAATTATACATTAAAAACTTAAGGACAAGTAACACATATGAAGAATGAACTAGCAAAACACAAGTTAGTCAAAACACACAGAATGAAAAGGAACAGAAATATCTTATGGGTAAGAACTAGTACTCTATTAAATGTACATAATAAAGTTTAGAATCCCTGTACATCACCTTCAATAAAAGTCCATTTAAAAGCTTCTGCCCAAAAACACAATTGCTCTCATTTCTCTGATTCATCAACGGAAAGATCAGTGACAGTGGAAATTAATACTAAGCGATTAAGGTGATAAGGTCTATATAAGTGAACACAGCAAATCCCCTTTATTAAACTAAGGACATCTGAAAAATCTCCCACTGACAAGATCATCACTGAACAACTTCTATCACTTGTCAATTACTGACTGAACCAGGACTCCAAACATCCTGAAAATTAAGATACCTGCCACTTCAGACGTTTTTGAAAAGCTCCATTCAATCTCTCCAGCTGAAATAAGTGGACAAGGTCATAGTTGGGCCTATTTAAACTGAAGAGTTAATTGCTGTTCATATCCAAAAAATGGGGTCTTGATGGGACTGTCTGAAACAGACACTATTGCTCAATGAACGTTAGCCCTGACTCTTGGAGGCAGTACCAAAGGTCTTGTGACAGCATCAAGGCTTTACAGACAGGTGACCACAGCAGATCCTCCCCAAGAACTCAGAAGTACAGAGAAGGGTGTGATCTCCAACCACAATTCAGGCCGCAGACCTCAAAATTCACCTAAAAGAAAGAAGTGTACTTTGATCCACTTCTAAATACAAAACCCTACCAGGAACAGGATTCAAACACACATCAAGGTATAAATACATCATAGTCCGAGGTCAGGTTTTACCTAAGACAGGCATGTTTCTTTCACAAAGCATTGCAAATGAGCAAATCTGAGAGACCAGAGCCTATGGAAATAAGTCCATCAGAAATTAAAGATTAGCTCTAGCAACGGTGTTAGAGCTAAAAGGAATAATCACACCAAACTGTAAGGCTTAGAGAAGGTATTACAGATTAGGGCCCTTTCCTTTAGTAGGCATTCCAAGCATTTAGAAAACTACATCAATGGGAACTACATATGGAACCTCAAATTTTATTGAGATTGGATTTGTTGAATTTTTTCAGTCTACATAAAAACTGTGTTAATTCAAGCGAGTAGTTCAGAGATACCATGGAATACATCTGATCATATTATGCTTAGTTTAAATTCCCTTGGGGACTCCCCCTAATGTTTTAAGATTAGTTTCAAAGGTCTGAGGCCCTTATATTCAGGACACTAGCAACATTTTCTATATAAACAGACACAACCTTCGATAGTTTCCTAAAGCTTCCTGCTCTCTCACTTACTTGTCTATATCCAAAGACACCAATCAAAAAGTTGGGTGGAGGAGTCAGGGAACTAGACTCTGTAAAGTGGTTTTTCCTTTATACCACTGGTTCCAACAGAGTGTCTAAAATCATGTAAATTTCTAGCAAAATGATAGTTACTGGGAGGATGATTGGACATTTACAAGGAAATACCAGAAGAGATATGCAAGAAAGTAAAAACCTTAGCTTGACTAAATATTAAGAAAATCTGAGGGCCGGCCGAGTGGCGTGGTGGTTAAGCGCTGGCTTGCGAAGCCAGTGGTCCTGGTTCAGTCCCACATACGAGGGCCAGTGACACTGCCTTCAAAAAAAAAAAAAAAAATCTGAAAATCAAAATGAGTCACTTAGGACAGTTTACTGTATTTCTTCTACTAGTAATGCCTAAGAATTTAGGAGATGTGTCAGAAAAATCTAAGAGGGGTGGGTGGAGAGAAGGGAGCTGAAGAGAGAAAAACCAAACTAACAATGCTGAGACTAGTACTTTATACCAGTTAAATTAAAATGTACCTAGAATAGTCAGAATTTCTTAAGTATGAAAGATGCCCACATTTTTTTTTTTAATTGCATACCATTTAACAGAAAGGGAAAAAAGCAACTGGTAATTTTACACGAGAGAGACTTCCCATCTTCACACCATGTTTAAGTTTTGGTGCATCATGAAATACACTCAAACACTTGAGTCTTATATCCAACTTAAAGATGAAGCTAAGAATAAATAATGTTTGGGGGTTTTGTTTGTTTGGTTTTTTGAGGGCAGTGTCACTGGCCCTCATATGTGGGACTGAACCAGGGCCGCTGGCTTCCCAAGCCAGCGCTTAACCACCGCGCCACTCGGCCCGGCCCAAGAATAAATAATGTTATCAGTGATCATAGATGACGCTGTTAAAAGCAATACCAAACTACTTAATAGCCACAGAACAACAGAAGTACTCTGGTTTAAGATTTGTAACTATGCCAACTAATCATAAACTGGAGACCGGCAAATTAGATTCCCTTTTTCACACATCTTCAGTTCGGCCTCTGAAAAACTTACAATGAGCAGGAATTTATTAACTGCTACCCAAAACAGTTTCACCCATGTGTATCAATTAAATGAGGGTCCAAATAGGCTGTCCTGACAGACATCTTTATTTTTTATTAAAGTGTTGTGGTTGGCAGATCCTATCTGCCCTTTTATTGCTTCTACTTGTCTACAGGACACAGCTGGTTCACCAGCGGCTCTCACGCTGATAAAGACAAACAGAGAGTCAGTCCACAGTAGGGACATTCTTGAAACGCAACTCAGAGAGGCCACGAATGCCTTCCAAATTCCTAAAGCCCTCTGCATGGAAAGAACAAAAAAATAAAACACAAGCAGAGCCATGGTATGAATATGGCATCTGAAGTGGGGGGAGTTAAATCAAATCTACTCCAGTGGTGGTGGGGGGCCAGTCATTCCAAGATCTAAGCAGGAATCTGTCAATCAAAACATCCCATATTCCATTTCCAAAACCATGCCTTCACTTAGCCCATTAAAATTTTAGAAAGCGATTACACTAAAGTGGCACACACAAAAAAAATACAGATGGGAGGTTCAGCTGTAACCAGTAAAGAGTCCATTCCTACCTTCTCTGCCTTAGGAAGTATCAGCAGTCGTTATGAAAGCAGACTTCCTTACTTTCAACATTAAAAATGAGAAATGCTCCTGTATTTATTTGTCCACATAATATTTGGAAATATTAAGTAAATGAATAGGAGGCAGAGGGGAATCTATTACTACTAGTGAAGCTCTGGCCACAACAGAACGTACTCTGAACTAGCGGCCAGAAGCTAGCCCTTGTCCTCGAGTTGTCCCAGTTAAGGAGCGAGGGCACTGGGCAGGGACTCACGCAGAGCTGGGCCGGGGCTTGGCCCTGCTGCGTACCAGCTATACAACTTGGGAATCAATTTCCTTAGGTCCTTTAAGCTTCCATTTCTTTATTTGTAATCTCATGTTTCATAATCCTTACCTCACAGGGACCTTACGAGGATTAAAGGGAATAACGAAACTATTAGCACAGTGCTGGAGAACCACAGTAATGTTTTAATCACAGCATAATGATTTCATGTACCTCAAACCACAACAATACAGATAATGGTAGTCCCTAGCATTTATTAAGTGTTTTCCATGTGCCAGGCACTATTTTGTATGTTACGGGTATCATTAATTCAACTGATCCTCACAAGTGTATGATTTGAGTATTATTACCAGTGCCATCAATTTACAGAAGAAAAAAGTCAAATATTACTATTATACTGAGATCAGGTAAATAAACACAAACAGGGAGACTTGGCACAAGGAAAATGTATGTATTTCAACAGAAAAAGAGTTCAAAGATTAAATAAATAAAGCTCTTTCCAAATCCATAGTAGTTATCAAAATTAATTCTTATATGACTCATTACAAAGTATTACAAGTATTTTGTAAGACAATGGCCGACGAGTGTGTTGGAAAGCCTGAAACATGAGGCAAAGGCTTGCTTAGCGTCACACCGTCAACACCCAAAATCTTTAAATGTGCTGATACAAAAGGCAAGCTTAATTTTATTTCTCCAATCAAACTACCCCCTATTAAATCCTCCGACACCCTCATTCTCTCTCATAGAGACCAGCTAGGGCCTAAAGTGAGATGCAGGATGAGAAACAGAGAGTGTTCTTTGGGGAGACAGTGGTAGAATAGGTGAACTTCATGGAATACAGCACCTAACTTCAGATTAGGGTGACATGCAAGCTTCTGATGGAATGGGAGATTAGTCACCATGCAACCAGAGCCTGATGACAAAGTGATTTTACAGTATAAAAAAATACTAAGAAGGGCCGGCCGAGTGGCGCAGTGGTTAAGCGCTGGCTTGGGAAGCCAGCGGCCCTGGTTCGGGTCCCACATATGAGGGCCACTGACACTGCCCTAAAAAAACTAAGAAGACGACTACATTAGGAGGTAATGTTGTAAAGTTTTCATTTTAGACACTTTCATTAAATACAGCGGGTGCCAAAAAAAATGTATAGGTTTTAAGTAAAAATCTGTATTAAAATTGTGATACTCAATATATACTGATAACAAAAGATGAATACAAGTCACATGTGACTTCTGCAATTATAAGAAGTGCTCAAAGTGGTTACCATCAGCTTCCAGACACTTCTGATGATGGTGAACTACTGCTTGAGCAATAGTGACCAAAGTGCCCACTTGCACATGTTTTGGCACCCCGAAATGGCACCGCCGGTGCACTATGAAGACATTAGACAGACTTCCAAGGGAAGTCTCAGTACTTAGCACTCAGTACTCAGGTATGGTTGGAGCTGCTTCAGCACTGCAGACTGCCTTATGCCTCCTCCCAGGGTAACAGACCTGCCGTTCACTCACAAAGCTTTTACATTATTAGACTTTCAGCTCCGAGCGAGCTGAAACTAATTCCTGTCTGTATGTCGCCCCCCGCCCCCCATCCCCGCCACCCCCACACACACCCCAAGCAGGCACTCCTATGCTCAGTGAATATTTTCCATGGCCTTCTGCAGGGGCTATTTCTGAAATACCTCTCTGGCAAGATGATTAGAAGGTGTGATGCTTGACCAAACAATCTGGCTTTTTATGCTTCATTGGAAACAATACAAGTTAAATTGGTTTATAGGAAAATAGATGTACTCATCCACTTCTTCAAAAGCCTTTCACCAGTAATGGCTTCTTAAAGGTTCTTTGAAGGTTCTGAAACTTCATCAGATGTGGTCTCCAACAAATGCCACACTATCACAACTTTACCTCCAAAAGTAAACTTACAATATAATTTATGCAATATTTGAACATCTAATATATCTAAGGTGCTGTCAACAGATTAAAATGATGGGTTAGCAAGTTAAGCCTAAGGAGGGACCACACAAATGCCTGGAGTAAGTAAACTGGAGCTATTTAAAAGCCAACTAGTGCTGGCTGGTAATGTGTGGAAGAAGAAAAGGACCCTCAACAAGCCAATTTCAGTGGGTTACACATCCTAGCATATTCCTTCATCTAAGAGAAACAAGATATTAAAGAGACAGAGACAAAGACACAGGCTGATGGACATTATGTAGAAACTCTCACATAAAAGGGTAACGAAAATTGAAATCTTTTTTTTATTGTGGAAAAGAAAGAGAAGCAGATAAAGTCCTTCACACATCCTTCATCTGACCATCTTCAATGCATAGTAACGCCTACCAGGAAGTGATAGTTCCACTTTTAATTTCACTTAAAGTGTGAATTTTTCCTCCTTTGAATATGTAAAGCAGGTTTTCCCTCTTTCTTGTAAGCAATCTATAGCAACTTCGTTGTTCAGAATTTATAAATAAAGCCTAAGTGTTCTGTGAGGTCCCCTGAAGACAAATACACCTGTCCTCAGAAAGAAGACCACAAACTGGAAAGGTAATGTGCAGCAAAAAATAAATGCTTTTATTTATTGCCAACTCAAACTTGGTAAATAATGATAGTGGTATAGAGCTGTATAGACAGAAGAGAATGACCCAAGGCATGAGATAAGAATTCGATTTGCATAGGATCTTCAAGGATGAAGAGCCCAACCGAACCAAGATAAAAATTTTGGTAGGGCAATGACAACACTGGAATAGCGAGTGGGGGCAGAACCAGAAAGCCCTTAAATGTCAGGGCGAACCTGTATGAGGAGAGTGACAGCATACAGAAATGCGTGTATCGTACACATATACAACATGGAGATAATTTTCCCATCATATGCCAAGGTAAGGAAAAGGTGAAAATCAGTGTGGCAATAAAAAGCTAATTTAAATACCATCTACAATAAGTTTCCTTTTGTTCTGTAACAGGATGAAAAACCGCTTCGGTACAATGTTCGTTCAGCTATCCAAGTCTTCGTGACCTACTTATACATATATTAAAGAACACATAATGATCTTATCTCTGTGTGGATACTAAGTACTCCATAGAAAAATGTCCTCTTGGTACCATTTGTAAATATCTTAAATAAGTCTCATTGGGCACTATAAATCTTTGCAGAACAAGGCAGATATGTGTCCATGAACAAAAGAAAAATTTGTCCCTACAGTTCTTATAAGTCTTCACTAAAAATGGATACATATAAAATAAGGACTAGATTTAATCAAATTTTCTTACCAACCATTTTTGTAGAAGGTTATTACTTGATAAAATAAATGCACTTTGTAGTTTTCAGATGTTAAGTTTCTTCCAAAAAGTACATGTCACATAAAGACGTCTCTGTGCCTTTAAATGAGGCATTTCTTCATGTGTTAATACTTTCCTTCTTTCTCCTCCTGGTAAACTCCATTTGGTAAAGCTCTATCACCTCTGGCACAACAGCAGAGACCTCTCAACAGCCAGTGACATGTCCATCTCCACTGCACTCGTCATTCACTTATTATACATCCAAATAGTGGTCATATAAATGCTGTCAGCCTTACTACACAATGACATCAAGGACAAGCCCACATCTTGTCATATTTTAGCACTGCTTCAACATTTAGCAAAGCTGACTGGTATATACTAGACTCTCAAAATGCTTGCAAATTAAGTACTTATTTAATTACTCACAGGAAGCCCTATCCAAATTGTATAACCATGATTGTATAATCTTAGAGAACAATTTGCTATTAAATGTTATTTAGTATTACACTTGATATCTTTGCCCTTTTGAAAGGGGTGGGAAAAGGAGAGGAAAAAACACACACATGATGGACATTTTTAACTTTTAGAGCACATGACCTTCCCTACAAACTTAAAAGGCTGACTATTGCTCTTATTATGGTTCCATCTCCTGATGGGGTGGGACTCTTGAAGATGAAATAATCAGTTTTAATAACCCTTTAACGTACTTCAAAAAATTATTCATCAAACTTCCAAAGGAAATTTCTAACAACCTCCTTTAAACAAAGGATATTTTATTTCCACAATCCCCCTTTAAACACCTGTTGTAAATGTAAAACAGTCTGCAACCCATATATATACAGGCATACCTCATTTTGTTGCCTTTTGCTTTATTATGCTTCACATATGTTGCATTTTTTACAAATTTAAAGCAAGACCCTCTACCAGCAAAAAGATTATTATTAATATTCTTATGGTGGTCTGAAAGCAAACCACACTATCTATAAGGTATGCCGGTATTACAAGTAAACCACAGTAGCCAAGATTTTAGTTTTCAGGCCTGATTTGCCACAACTGTCAGGCATCTAGGGAGTATGTGTGTGTGTGTGTGTGTACATGTGTGTGCAATGTGTATGTGTACACACATACAAGCACAAAAAAGTTAGGAAACCAACTCTCATTCAAGGGTAGCCTATCTTTAATAATCCTCAATCAGTACAAACTATGTATCCTTTTTTTTTTTTTAAAGGGCAGTAACAGGAAATATTCTGGATTGCCTATGATATGTCTTATCTCTCAAATAGGCCTAGAGAGAAATTTGTGTGTGAGATACATATACACATATATACAAAGGGTGCCCCCCAAAATGTATACACATTTTAAGAAAGGAAAACTGTATTAAAATTGTAATACTCAATATATACCGATAACAAAAGATGGATACAAATCACGCTTGACTTCTGCAACTACAAGAGGTTCTCAAAGTGGTTACCATCAGTATCCAGACACTTCTGATTAGGGCGAACTACTGCTTGGGTAACGGTGACAAAAGTGTCCACTTGTATACACGTTTTGGCACCCCCGGTATATAACATACATACATACATACATACATACATACATACATACATATATATCAATAAAAATGTAATTATAAGCCCTCCCCAGAGCCAAAAAAAGTTTTACCTACACATATTTTGTGGACCCAACCTAAGTTATACAACTATGAGGAAATTTATTCACTAGATCATTGAAAAAGGATAACCCTGAAATATTACTACATGTTTTATAACTTCAAACCTACCAAGATATTTTTCTCTCAACATGATTAGACCTTAGAGAATAATCACAAGGAAAGCTTTTATAAATGAACTGATCTGCAGGACTAACAGTCTCATTCAAAGACAATCCCTCATTCTCTAAATATCTATTAGACACCTGAGCTATGTATCCCCCCGAACAGCTCTAACAAAAAGTACTTACTGTATTTCTAACGCCTTTGGTATGACAGTTGTGAAGGCTTTACAAGAGAAAGGGTTTTTAAGGAACACACCAACAAGTGTAACTGGACACAATGAAGAGACTCTAGCATTCACTGCCATTCATAGAACTCCTTCAGCAATTTAAAGCGGGGCAGTAAGGAGCGGATAACCACCTTTACCTCTGTTGCAAAACAAAGTGTTCCCGCTTCAGATGCGCAGCAGTACCTCACTTTACCTTTGAATCCATTCCTGTGTATTTAATTACACTGGCGGGAGCAGTGACTGGCCCAGCATCAAGCCCTTTCCCTGAGTTTCACTGATTGATAGCATCAATAACGTTCACTGGCTGTAATTAAACCGCCAAATAGTACCCCCTTTGCCACTGGGTAGATCAATGTTCTTTAATACTCAGAGAACAAAGGTGAGAGGGGTGTTTTTAGTCAGCTTCCCAGTTCATTTGACTTTGTGCACCAGAGTAGTTTGCAGACAATGCATATTTCACAATTCCCTCAAGACACTGGTTAATGAAGAAGAACTAAGGGAAATCCTGCAAGTTGGTGATGATTACTTATTAACCCATTTTTGCAAATCTGGACAGAACAGAGACATTCTAAGCCATTTGGCAAAACTACACACTGCTTTCACATAGCTCTGGGACAAAATTCAGTTTATACGTCAAAAGGTTTATAAATTAGGTTGGCATACAGTATTTTTTTCCTTCAAATATTTATAATAAGATATGTGGAGGAGTTCTTATGATAATAGAGCAAATTCCCATTTATTCAAGTCCTGACTAGAAAAGTTCAAAAATATACAGATACTGGGGAGGGGTAGGAGAGGCGTATGGTTAGGAGCCTGTAGATATGAGTCAAATTTTAATTGCATTGTAAAAGCAACTTCCATAATCTAAGGATTCACGATCATCTTGGATAATATAATTCAATTCCCAATCTCTACACTACAAAATACCCATTTTAAATAAATGGGCCCCAGAAGAACTATACTGCAAATTCCCCATTCTCAGAATTGAATATTAAATGATGTTTATGCACTTGTCAAATGCTAAAAGTATTTAATGACATTCAAATGCTCTGCAAATGAGCAAATGGTATGTGTGACCAAGACAGAGAGCAATAGAGCGACAGAGAGCAAGGGCGAGAGAGGGAAAATATGAATGTATTATTTTTTAGGTAAACCCAGTATTGTATTTATTAAAAGTACAAGTCAGTCATAAACATTCCAGATATTCCAGATATTTTATTATAGACCCCACAAACAAAAATCTTATTTACATATAGATTTGTTTTGAAACAAGCACCACAGAATTGTTTAAGTGCAAATCATTAAGGTCCACTAAACATCGGCTCTCAGGTCAGACCACCACCTGTTATGAAGCACCCGTGGTGGCTATTAAACTACAATTTCCTTGGCTTCACTCTGCACACGATCAGATACAGGAGTCTTGATTGGAGTCCAGAAATCTGCATTTTTATCAACTACTCTACCCCCACGATTCAGATAAGCATTCAAGTTTTTGCAGTCCCTTATGTATATAGATTTTAAATAGGTAATCCCAAAACTGGGGTGCACTCAGGTTCCTGGGGGGGCGGGGTGCATAAAAATTACAGATGTCCAGCTCTCCTCCTGCCTTCCATCACTGCTGATTTCCTGGTTTTCGAATAAGACAATTCCCCAGGTATCTTCAAAGTGAAGTATATGTGAATATAAATCACCAACAAATACAACAATATAAAAGTAAAACAAAGCCCATAAGACCCATCCGAAGGTATTTTCCAAAAATCAGGCTGGCTGGATATGCCTCAGCTGGGTTTAGGGAGCCCACCAGCTTGGCCACCTCTGCAAAAGGCTGCTGTGCTTGCTTCCATGAGGTCAGAGCTTTCTAGACGTATGAACAGGATCATTTGTAAGGCAAGCAGAAACCGGTGAATTTCTGGTCATTGAACAAAATTTGTGGAAACGAAAGCTTTTTCTGAATTATCTGTTTCTAGGAGCAGGCGAATGCCCTGATTTTACTTGCCCTTCCTGCTGCTCACCTGAAGGTCACCTCAAGACTCATTAGCAGCCCCAGGGCCTATGAAGGAAGGATTACACTTCCTATTACTGTGAGAGAAGGTAGCCTTACCCTAATGACCACAAAACAGATCACATTAGCATGATTTATCATTTTGTTTTTTTGTTTGTTTGTTTTTCAAAATCCACTTCTCTACATCATAGGCTAGCTAACTTTTGAAATACTGAACAAAATTAAACCAAAGAACTAAATATTGTGACTCCTTTCTTCATTGTGAAAGTGGCTTTTTATTATCTCCCAAGCTAGGTTTCTAAAATACAACTTTAATAAAGAAAAGGAAGACTGAATAACAACTGAATATTCTTGATCTTCTCTCTCTGAAAGTAACAGGTTAGCACAAGTATTTCCTACCTCCAGATGTCAAGCAAAATGTTTCACAACGACTGTGTAGCCTGGCACCATCTCCGCCAGTTTATACGAGAAAAACGAGACAGTGAGAACAAGGGCAGAACATACATCCAGGACCTGCAACTCCAGGTCCTGATGCAACATTCAAAGGAGTTCTTCAAGTGAGCAGGGCGGGGAGGCAGACAGGTAGCAGGTTTCCTGTATTGTGTTCAAAACATGCATAGCCCTCTCTCTTGCTTACCCATAAATAATAGGTCAAACTTGCCAACAAAAAACTCCACAAGTAATTCTGATGTGGTACTTATGGATGAGGACTGATACTAAAGGCAATGATAGGAAGTCTGGCAGAGGTGGGAGTAAGAGAAAATGGACCATAGGTGCTTTTCGAAAGAGTCCACACAAATTTAGAGAGATTCAAAATGCTTTTCTGTAATTTTAAACAAGCATCTATGACTCACAAGAAGCTACCAGAAAAACATTCTTAAAGAATGGGTAATCTCCTATGAAACAGAGATTCAGAAAGTTACTCTAACAATTCTTTTTTTTTGGAGGGGGGGAAATTGGGGAAAGGAAACAGCATTGGGGAATCGGGGAAGGGGAACAGACGAGTTGCTGTCTTCTTGTTCTTCAGTCTAGTTGTGGAGGTCATTGCTTCACTGGCCCATGTTGGTATCATCATCGCGCTCTTCCCGGATGAGGCAGATCAGTCACAGGGCTCTGGATGGTCACTCACCGCGGCTATTGGCAGCTCACGCTGGCTGCCAGCTGCTCACACTGGCTGCCGGCCACTCACTGTCGCGACCGCAGCAGGGGCTGCAGCCTACACTGTCGCGGGGGCTCACACAGCCCAGCTCCAGGTGGAACTGTTGTTAGCTGTAGAGGGCAGTGTCACTGGCCCTCATATGTAGGATCCGAACCAGGGCTGCTGGCGTCCCAAACCCGCTCTTAACCAATGTGCCACTCGGCTGGCCCTCTAATAATTCTTTTACTGTCACATTACCACTGAAATACTTAAATCGATGTTAGCTCACCTATTTGCTAACTATGATCTCCAGGTACCAGTTTTCTTCTCAAACCAGAGGCTTGGCTGTCTCAGGTGCTCAGCCTGAAAGACGGCAGAGTTTTCCCACCACAAAGCACAGCTCCGTTCCATTGCACCTTATAGATCTGATCTGATTTGGAAAGTCTCAAGACATTAAAAGCCCACAATTAAGGTTCCCAAGAGAATGTCTGGTTTGTTTATAGTGGTATCTACAATGTGGCTCTAAACAAAACACCTGAATATAGATAATGTGAAGACGGAAAGAGAAAAACGATAAAAGCTACAGGCATCAGCCAACATGATGTTCTATTTCTGATCCCAGTTGTTCTGTTTGCTGCAGCATTTTTGAGCAAGTCACTAACCTGAGCTTCACTTCACTGATCAAAGAGAGGATGTCCCTATGAGACCATTGTTTTTGCATGAATTTAGATAAGCAAAAGGATAACAGTCCTATGAAAATCTACCAAAAACACATACAGCACGGGATGAAGGGACCCTTATTCAGAAATCAGCACACCTGTTTTACGTAACCTCTCAAGCCAGCTTGTTAGAAGAGACTGAAGGCACCCAAGTGACCCAATACTGCTTGTCCTGAGTCATACACAGAAGACAACAAGCCCTACCCTACCCTTCAAGAGCAGTAGAAAAGTCAAGCAGACAAGTGCTAACAGTACCCTGCAGAAATGCCTCATAAAATGCCCTTTTATGAAACAGGCAGGAAAGGAGCAGGCATCCTTGGGTCATAAAATGATCTAAAAACTCCCTCCTAAAAAAAGATGGGTTCAGTCAACTGCTGAGACCCTCTCCCCAAAACCATTCTCCATAGCTCACAAGCAGAGATTGGCAGCAACAAGTTAGGACGCTGCCACCAGGGACCCTCTTCCTGACCCTTCCCCCTGTGCAGGCTCAACCTCCACTCCAACACGGTGGGAAAATTTCTACAGAAAAGCTGTTCAAAGAATGCCTCATTACTGCTCTCTGGGAATTTTCAAATGTCTATTTCCATCCTGGTGGGAGCTTAGAAGGAGCAGGAGTAAGTAATACAACAGGCCTGAACTGGGGACAGTCACGTCCTGGACCCTGCAAGGCCATGTGCCCATACTCTCTCGACCACCCTGGATGAGTAACAACCACTGGGGCTTTTTGTGTTTAAAAAATATATATATATCAGGGCCGGCCGAATGGCTCAGTTGGTTAAGAGTTGGCATAGAACACATGCTCTGAGCAACAGGGCCGCCGGTTTGATTCCCACATGGGCCAGTGAACACTGCGCCCGAGCTGGGCTGTCGCTGAGCTGCCAACAGGCGGCAGGATGGCTCAGCTGGTGAGAGCATATGCTACTAACAACAAGACTGCCGGTTCGATGGTGGCTACGCTCACCCGCAACTAAGATTGAACACAGCACCTTGAGCTTAGACGCCATGAGCTGCCGATGGGAAGCCAGATGGCGACTGGCGCCCTCCACAACAAAGACTTAAGAACAACAACTTGGCTGGTCCCCTCCCCCAATTCCCCAATACTGTTCCCTTCCCCCAATACTCCAATACTGTTCCCCTCCCCCAATTCCCCAATAAAATCATTAAAATCTTTATTTTAAAGATATATATATATATATATCAAAGCTGGCGATGGAGCAGTGCACAAAACACATGATGGACACTATACAAATAGCACGTTACTCAAAAATATCTGTTATTCCTCATTTCAAATAAGGAATGTGTAAACTGGGCTCAAAATAGATATAAGAATTTTATTTAAATGCATTGAATAGTTTCTAATAATCAGATGTAGCAATATACTGTTAAAAGTTGGCATATAGCTCTAGAAAGCTTTAGACCGTGGGGTAAAAATGAAGCGAGAAAAACATGCACTCACTCCGTATTTTTAAAAAGGCAAAGAAATCGCTTGCTTTCCATTTTTTCCTCCAATCTTGGTATAAATTTTTTAAACATTTGCGTCCCTCTACCAATAGAGCTCTGACCAGATTAAGTAGTTAAATGACCAATTTAGGCTAACATCAGTTAATTTGAGGCCTGTCCTTCAGGCTATTACTTTCAAATTCTCCAAACCTGGTCAAAGGAAAAGGTAACTAATAATCTACGTGCACATTTTGAAACAAAGTGTACTTTATAGGAAGTGCTCTCTAAATGTGTGAAGCCCACACTTCTACAAGTATCTACACATGGTACTTTCACAGAAAATAACATTAACTAAACAAGCCAAAGGAAAACCAGGATGGCTTGAGATGCCCAGAGAGACGTGCAATTCAAGTACGAAATACACCTTCTCCTCCTAATAACTCCTCAAGTCCTGTTCTATCACTGCTTTGCTCAGAACTCTTTGGTGGGTCTCCTTCACCTACAATATAAACCACAACTCCTTGGCATGGTACACCTATCATGTATGATCCCTGGCTACTCTCAGGCTCATTTTGGCATTACTCCCAACCCTTGCTTTCTGCTCCTGCTAAGTCTATGTGGTTTTCTTAACACTGACTTTCACACTTCCCTACAAAAGCATGAACTCTTGACATTACTGCTACTATAAAACCCACTTACCTTGAACACCCCAGAATGGTGCTGCAGATGTTTGAGCAGAGCACCTACCAGGGGCAAGCTCATAGCCTAGCTCCATTTCCTTCTCTACAGTGGGGAGCCCATGTATGCAGCACCCACAGAATAATCCCCATGATCAGGATTCAATTTTATGAGAGAACTTATAATGATAAATAAAACCCAACCCCATCCCCAATAATCCTGTACCAAAAAGAAGGCTGAGCTAGAAAAGCGTTTTCCAGCACACATTTTACTGTGGCTGCTGAATTTCAACAGTGGTAGAGGGAAACAGTTAAAATTGTTATCTCTTCAGGATAGGGTGCTACATTTCATCACTAACTCATTTTATATGATAAGCATGAGTTCATTAAAACACAGTTGTACCTTTTCTGAAGGGGCAATTTGACCATGGAAAGTGTTTGAAAAAAGAGGTAAGAAATGTTCTCAGTGATGAATAAATTAATTCATTTTATAGACATTTATGGAACTTTAAATAGTTAAAAGACCAAGATCTTGCCCAAGATCACAGGACCAATTAAAGCACTTCAGTAATGTCAGGGAGGGTAAGATTTCAGAAATGTAATTCTATATTCCTCCTATCAAGTCCATGCTACACAGAAAAAAAAGTCTGTGAACATTTACTAATTGAGAACAGGATAGGCTAGTTAGGAAAAAGTACACATTTAACAACAATTAAAAAAAAATTAAAAGCAATACAGTAGCTTGGAATAAGGTTTATTAGCTTTACTTAATTACTCTAATAAACCAAACATTTTAAAGAATTGCTATTATGATTTATAATTAATATTCCAGCTTTAACAGAATTTTCCTTACATGCTTAAATACTGGTTTAATAATTTTAATATAAGAAATTTCAAATTGTTATTAGTGTATATCAATTAATTTTTTATTAAATTTATTGGGGTAACACTGATTAATAACATATCATTTTCAGGTATACATTATAATTCAACATCTGTGTCCTCTACTGCATGTTCACCACCCCAGGTCTGATTTCCTTCTGTCACTTTAGCCACTTCATCCTTCCACCAACCTCTCTCCTGTCTGGTATCCACCATTCTGCTGTCTGAATCTGAGTTTGTTTTTGTTTGTTACTTTTTGCTTTATATTCCACAGTTGGGGGAAACCACACAATTTTCATCCTTTCCATCTGATTTATTTCATGTAGCACAATACTCTCAAGAGTATCAATTAATTTTTAAGCAAAGGTAAAACTGAATATGGTGTATGTCTGAATGATTAAGAAAAAGATATATTTAATCAGAACAAAATTTAGGCACTTTTTCTATGCTGGTAATGTTTTCAGACATGATTTTGTCTTTTAGGGGGTATGGATGAGATGGGTTCCTAGAGTAATTATCAACAAACTTCTATTTCTTGAAATAATAGCTCCTACTTTCCAGATAAAATAAACCCATTTGCAAGAATAATTAAACTGCCTAGGCCTGTTGTAGAAGAGGGAGGAGTTAGGAGATGCCTGAGAGTCAAAGCATCCATTTCACTGCATGTGTGATCATCTACTCACAGCACTCGATGAAAAAAAAAAAAAAAAAAAAAAAGGTCTGTAAGCATTTTTGGAAATGTTTTACTCTGCTCATCATGAATTTTTTTGTTTGTTGATTTGATCTTTTTTATTAGTTGCAGGCATATAAACAATGTAATAGTTCAATGGAATTGCAATAGATATATATGATATAAGAGCGACAATAGATTGAGAGAGGGGGGGTTATCACTTTGTAAAGGGGTGAAATGTCTAAGGAATTTAAGTCTGATACTATTAGTAGTGGCTTTAAGCCATACATGTTTCAGGAGGATTTCAGATGTCATCAATACTGTACTTAACATACTTTAAAACCAAAATGAGTACAGTAATAACACGAAGACTGAACACAGTGATCACAATCACTGATGCCCTGAATAGTCTGAGCCAGATGTGGGCAGGGTTCCTTCGGGGACCAGACAGCTCTGACGAGAACCCTGGCCCCCCACCCCACCCAGCACATGAGATCCCCCAACCCCCGATGTCCGAATTGTACATGTACTGCCTTTCACTACCTTTCCTAATATCAGAAGTTGCAATACTCACATTTCATTTACCAACTCAATATGAGGGACAAGGTGGGCAGGCTTTACCCATCTTGACTGCCTCCCATGCGGTTCAGAGATGGTGTGACGTCACCAGCAAGGTAAGCTGCTGGGACATTCCCCCCACCAGGGAAAAGGTGATCTTTAGGAGAAGAGAAAAACCACCCTGGGACTTTAACAAATGAATGTTACTACTTAAAATAAATACTTTTCTAAATTAGGAGAACATATTATTAAGGTTTTCTAATTTCTAAGCCACAAAGCCTCTATTAATTACTATTTACTCCAAATGCGAAACTATTATTCAGCATGTTTAGGGAAAAGCATGGTTAATATTCTGGCTACAAGAATTATCCACAAGAGGATTATAAAGGTAAAAGCTGAACTGTGCATGCAAAAATATCGAATCTTTAGAAAAATCTACATATTCAAAAGCGTACTTTTTGGTGGTTCCTAAGTGCTAGGCTAGGTCTTAGGCTTGCTGTCAGAAATTGCTGAGGAAGTTTTTGTTTGTTTTAACAGATTCCAGTGTCTCCCCTCTGAACACCGATCTAGCACGTCTGACGTGTGCTCCAGGCGTGTATTAGTAACTCACTTTCCTTGCGATTCTGATGTGACCAAGTTTGGGAACAACAGCTTTAGGATCTCGCAGGGCCTGAAGGATTTCGCTTCACTCATTGCAGAAATGCTGAATATTTGTCATTTACTCAACATACCGTCCATTTACTGCACAAAACCCAACTGGGCTAATTCTATGTGGAAGCCCCAAGAGAAACTGCTGAATAAACCACCTTTCACAGCACTTGATTCACTGCTTCAGTGTTCCAGTAACTAGGAATTTTACCAAATGCATACTAAACACTATGTGGCTTGGAAGACTAACAGAAACCTGAACTCACGGAACATACAAACACCTGCATACCTGTGTATAACATATATATTAATTAATCTACTGAAGCTTTTTCTAAAGGGAAGTATGGTGTCCCTGCACAAGTTTAAGTGTAGGTATCAGGAGACAAGAATCTGAGTCACAGCTCTATCTTTAACTGCCTGGTCTTAGCTAAACTGGATGACGGGGCTCAACTCTTTCAATGGGGGCAGAGGGTAGTGCTTAAGTCTAAATTTTACATGGATGCCTTCAATCCCAAGACTTCTGTGATTTCTCATGGGTCAAGAGGACATACTTCAAATAAGGGGGAACCCAACCTGAATAGGAACAATCCCGCAAGGCAGCAGCAGAAGGAAAGACCTCAGATGGGCTCCAAAAGATGGGCTGACCACCATTAAAGTACAATGAGTGGCAAAGGGATGCCAGGACGCGGGGGCTCTATGAGCATATGCGCAGAGGCAGGGGATAAGATGAGCTTGCAAGTGCAGAGCCATTCGTACTACTGTGGAGAACATTCATTACACCGGGCCACTCCACATTTAATTAAGCCAAATGATAGGGTAAAACAGTAGGGAAATAGGAGAGAATTCTGAGTGAGATGTAACATGAGTAAAGTGGTATTCTTGTAATATTATCCTGACACCTTCTTCCAGGATGGACCGAAGGAAAATGAGACCAATTTATAGAACAGCATCCCAGGGAACAAAAAGGCTTAAATGCAGCTTCCAAAAGGTACTTAGAACAGTGAACACTAGGGGGGAAAAAAAACAAAAAAACTGGCTCAGAATGTTGTGTAAGAACACAAAACATGTCTAATTGAAAATAGGAAAAAAACACAGAAAGAACAGACAAAAAGTGGTACTATGTCATTTTGGAAAATGGTCTGCTTTGCCTCTCAGAGAAATCTGGGCCAAACTGAGGATACCAGCTGTTATCTGATATTTTTGCAGGAACCGAATGGGGGCGGGGAAAGAAGGAGCCTGCTGCTTAACCACCCCCATTTCAGAAAATCAGAAGAGAAGTAACAGATGTCACAGTGTAAAAGCCACAAGGCATTACTGTCCTTTCTTTCATGTATTCTGCCCGAGCAGCTGGGCCCTGAAGAGAAGGCTGGGTGATGGACAGTGAGGAAGCAGCTGTCATCAAATGGTCTCCTTGGAAGTCAAGGAAATTTATTCTATGGCGACCTGTTTCTCTTGCATTTCTTCTTTCTCCTGGACCTTATGGCAAAAGAACTGACTTAGAGCAAAAGAACTGACTCCCTGGAATAAAATAAGGGCAGTTATTTCTGGAGTGGAGAAAAGGGTTGTCTGAGAACGAGCCATCCCAAACATCTATTCCAGTTTCTTCTTAACCACAACCCAGGACCTCAAAATTAAGGTAAATTAGCCGCAATCTTGGAAATCAACATAAGTTGGAGAGGCCCATAAAAATCTGCAGTAGAATAGAGAACACACAAAACAATCTAAAGGTAACTGGACATTGAATGCCTTTTTTTTTTTATAAGAGCACTTGGTTATTAATTAAAAGATTAATCTCTGTGACATAAACAAAAAGTATGCAGAGAAGTATGAACAATTTAAAAAAGCTATCCAGATTGAAAAACAAACGTTAAGTCTTTGCAAGCCTAGACTATATCATAAATATAATTTTTTTTCCTTAAACTTTGTTAACATAGTAACCAGTTCATTTTATGACTGATGGGTGAATCTTTCCATAGGGCATTTTCTTCATCAAAAAACATGTAGAATTCTTGGACTTCTTACATCCAAATGTATTTGGGGGCCAATGCATATAGTTCCCTTTAGATGAGACAGAGCTGGAAGGCCTTTTTCCTATGGGCCAATAAATATAAGAAATGAGATGTCAAAACTACCCAGAGCTAACGAATTACCTTAACTGACAATTCTGAGAGAAGCAACTTTTAAGCACAAAGATGACACTGCATTTCCAGATACCTGAAAAATGAGCAGAAATCTTCTCAACGAGTCTCTAAGCGAGATGGATGCCGCAGTCAGCCCTGACGAACTTCCCCTCACCACTTCAGGCTATCGTCTGAGCTGACTTCTTAAATCAAGGGTGGAAAATAGGTTCCAACTTGAGTCAATTGATTGAGGTTGTCTGGAACACTATTTTGAAAAATATTTGGGAGCCACATCTAAACTCGGTGAGAAAGGCTGCCATGATTGATTGGCAATGTCTGCACTGGGCAGGAGAGGGAAAATTGATGGCACTCGCACTAAGAGTTTGCCAGAGGCAACATCCCTTTTATTTTCTAAAGGAAAAGAAATCTATACTGCAGATTGGATTAACTTCTTATCCAGAGAGACTCTACCTAAGAACTTCGAAAATTCACAAAAGCAGGAAAATATCCACAAAATTATTTACCGTTTGTCTAGAAAGAATACATATAATGGGAAAAAATCACCTGCTTGACATGCTCCTCAAAGTAAGCTGAATCTGCTAGAACAGAGTCCAACTACACCCTGCCACCAGTTGGTTTGTTTTTTATGACCCATGAACTAAGAATGGTTTTTACATTTTTAAGTGATTGGGACAAAATTAAAAGACTATTTTGTGACACATGAACATTACATGAAATTCTAGTTTCTGTGTCCATAAATAAAGTTTTATAGAATCACAGCCACATCTATTAATTCATGTAGTGATTGGCTGTGGCTGCTTTCAAGCTATAAGGGCAGGGTTGAGAAGCTGTGACAGAGATTGTATGGCCCGCAAAACCTAACATATTTACTGCCCGACCCTTTACAGAGCAAGTGGGCCAGTATCCGTGCTACAAGAACATCTAAGGTTTCCTCAAGTTATATGGTGAGTCATTCACTTAAAAATAAAGGAGATTTAATTCAGTAGGCTTCATAAAGTATGTACCTAAGAAAAGCTGCTGCTGACCCTTTGTTAAGACAGTGGTGATTACATAAAGTACCCCGGAATAAAGCCAGCCCCATCATGCAACAAAACAAAAAATTATGCTATGTCTCCCAGAGAAGTGTCTACGTGAGCACAAAATAAAGGAACTACATGCAGACCTTTAAAATCTCTGTTCGGCAAGTAGATATAGTAAAAACAAAATGTAAACATACTTTTATTGTTTTGGTTTGAAGTCTCAATCCATTCAGGGTGTTGATAGCTTTCTCTGCATCCTTAGGGTCAATGTAGTTCACAAAGCCATATCCCAAGCTCTGCCCTAATGAAAGGGAAGGGGAAAAAGGCATACATTAGTTCTACGCCGCCGACGACAGAGATTCACTTTCATTCTGGCATATGCTCTTATGATTACCATCAGCATATTCGCTCAATAGTAAAAAGTGTACATTAATTCTTCTGGAAATATACATGTGGTCTTTTTCATCTCCTTGTCTACATTGGCAAGTTTAAACATCAGTTAGAACTCAGCAAGCTGTGCTGTTTAAAAAAAACACACACACCCCAAAAGAGCTCCAACATACAGGTCCTGCGTGAGCCAGAGCCCCCAGCAGCAAGGCATCGTTTCTGCTTTGCAAACTGTGGGCGCAAATCTCTGCCGAGCTGCTGAGTGGGCTCCCGGACACGACTTTTCCAACTTCAGCTTCCTTACCCATAAAATGGGATGGTGGTACATATCCACCAAGAATCTGTCAGTGTTCCATGCACTGCACCCTGACAAATTTACAGCCTTTACTGAGTATAATTATTTTAGTCTAAAATGGCGAAGAACAATGTGTGTGTGCATCAGTGTGTGTGTATATGTGTTATGTTTGTGTATATATGTGTGTATATGTACATTTATTCTAGGAAATCGCTTCAAAATAAATTGAAGCCCACTTTCTAAAAGGGGTTTTATGACCTAGATAAGAGATACAGGGAAATTGAACACAAAGATTTACACTAAGGATCCCACCAATGAAAGCATGTGAGAAAGGAAGAAAAAGAGCATAAACAAAAGGAATGACACAGGAAATTCTTGGAGTAAGAGCTGCTTCAAAATTAAGTCTTTGGTTGTCGCTTTTCCCTATCATATGAGCCCTGTCACCCCTGGCTCAATGATGTCCCAACACTCAAAAAGTAGGAAATACCAAGGAGTTGGAATCAATGAAATGCACACACAAGTAAAGCCAATCCTAAAGTTTTTCAACTAAGGGAAAGTTTCTCAGTTTGAAAAGGTGAGAAACTATAGAGTAGGTGACAAAAATGGACATAAAAAAGCCTACTGGAAGTAAACCAAATTAATTAAGGGTTTCCTAGAAGATGCCCAGAAAAGCTCCAAATGCTTTTTATTAAATATCATTTTTGTATCAACTTCATAGCAAAGTGAGGGTTGTTTTTTGTTTTCTTTTGAGGGGCACCTTAGGTCCAAGTGGTTACGAACACAGGTATTTAGGACAGCCGCTCTGGTTACTCTAATGTGGCTCCTTATAACGATACAAAATTTTTTTAAAAGAGAGATGACTAAATACAGTACCTAATCATCATGAAAACTTCTGATTGTATTTTGGAGACCAATATCATTATTTTGGATAATCACTATTAGCTAATGCCCTTATCAAACTAATTCTTCCTGTTTTTTTTTTTTTTAAAAGGGGAATGAGGAAAAGCTAAAACTCAAGTTCATTATTTTTTTTCCTCACACTAATCACAGAGATTTTGTTTTCTTCATGGTTCTTTTTTTTAGGTTGAAGCTATTGTATTTTTAGGCATTCAGCTTTTTATTAATTTGGCAATATGGGCTTTGGAGAAAGACACACAGAAGTTCCAATCCTGGCTGTGCCATTTACCAGCTGTGCAACTCTGAAGAAGCTACTTAAGCTCTCTGAGTCATTAACTTCCTTATTTCTGAAATGAGGATAATAATTCCTACCCAGTAAGGTTGCTGCAACATTTATGAGAACATTCACTATTGATGGAAATTGGTCATTCTGGTCAAAAGATAAAGTGAGGAAAAATAACATGTATCTACTATATGTTCAAGAGTATATTAATTTAAAACTAAATCAGGAAGATGCTACAAATATAATGGGGAAAAGGAAAGGCAAGGTAAACATCGTGTAGTTCTGTCACACAGCTGTCTGTGACAAACTAAATCAAATTATCAATTGTACCAGCATTAGGAGTCCATTTCTCCTATCTATCTAGCTACTGACACTTTCTTCATAACTGCCTTTCAACAGCTTCTAATATAAGTGCTTTCTCAACATTGGTGCACACTGAAATCACCTACAAAGTTTTAAAAAAATAAAAAATGGTTAAGACCCATTCCCAGAGATTATTTTATTAGTCTGTTACAAAGGTTTTTTTCTTTGTTTGTTTTAAATCCTGGTGACTCTAACATACAGCCAACATTGAGAACCACAGTTTTTTGTTTGTTTTTTTGAAAGCAATGTCACTGGCCCTCATATGTGGGACCCGAACCAGGGCCGCTGGCTTCCCAAGCCAGCACTTAACCACCGCACCACTCAGCCGGCCCAAGAGAACCACGGTTTTAATTGTGAGCGATAACCCAGGGCTACACATGAGGCTTCTGGAAACCCGAAGAGCAGCCAAGGGCTGATGGTCTGGGCATATGAGGTGACCATGAGGGAAGGCCGCCTTTCACAGACGCATTTTTCTTTTAAAGATTTTATTGGGGAATTAGGAGAGGGGAACAGCATTGGGGAATCAGGGAAGGGGAATAGACAAGTTGCTGTCCTTTTGTTCTTCAGTCTAGTTGTGGAGGATGCCACTTCACTGGCCCATGTTGGCATCATCATTGTGCTCTTCCTAGGTGAGGCAATAGCTTGCCCACCATTAGACGGCAGCTCACGAAAGCGCACATCCGCTGCCGGCCACTCACTGTAGCCTATGGCAGCCCACTGCAGCAGGGGCTGCAGCTATGCCATCCGGACTCACAGCAGCCCAGCTCTAGGTGGAGCTGTTGTTCACCATCTTAGCTGTAGAGGGCGCAGCGTCACTGGCCCTCAAATGTGGGATCCAATGGGGGCCCTGCTTGCTGCTCAGAGCTGGCGTTCCAAGCCAAATTCTTAACCAACGCGCCACTTGGCTGGCCCACAGATGCATTTTTAAGACATAAGTGGATGCATGTCTCAGGTTACCCATCACTTCAGGGAAGCAGTGTACCGGCTGACTGAGGTCACTCTGGAGCACAGCAGTGCCTGTGGAGTTGGGTCACAGGGTAGGGTAAAGCCTGTCCTGCCAGTCCCCACTTAGCAGTCTCCCTTGCTGGTTTCCCAGCTCTTATTCCCAACATACTGTGGGCACTCAAAAGCTTGCTGACTGAATACATGAGAAGCCTAATGGCATTATGTACTTAATCGAAGGTATTATCAACATCACTATCAGATGGCCCATCCATTTAATGGATCTTTGACCTGACCCCTTCAAGCAATCATGGCCAGCGATACTAATGAGTCAGCCACACTTCTGTTACTATTATCCTAAGCACAATCATAAGAAAGGGTGTATCTTCTGCTCAAAGACTGTGTTCCTAAATCCACTGTCCAATGACTCAAAATGTTCGCACTGGCACAAATGAGTTAGGAACCTCACAGGTTTTCATTTCAAAGTAAGCTAGTCAGGTCAGCAAATATTTATTGGCTGCTTAAA
Organism: Aselliscus stoliczkanus; assembly: GCA_033961575.1. Taxonomy (NCBI): domain Eukaryota; kingdom Metazoa; phylum Chordata; class Mammalia; order Chiroptera; family Hipposideridae; genus Aselliscus; species Aselliscus stoliczkanus. Next base: position 183,014,722 of record CM066728.1, read on the forward strand.
ATAAAACAAAAATATCACAGATGATCCCATGATAGACAAGACTCTTCCCATTCTCACCGTTCAGCTGTACGTTTGAGTTTAAATGCAGCCTCACATGAATCATGTGAGATATTTGTATTCGTCTTCTGCATGGTAGAAATGAGACCAAGAAGATGGGGGCAAAGGCAATCAGCTTCTCCAAACAAAAAAAGCAGGGCCCGCCGAGCAGCGCGTTGGTTAAGAGCTGGCTTGGCATGCCAGCAGCCGTGGTTCGGATCCCACATGAGGGCTAGTGACACTGCCCTCTACAGCTAACAACAGCTCCACCTGGAGCTGGGCTGTGAGCCCCGGCGACAGTGTAGGCTGCAGCCACTGCTGCAGTGGGCTGCCATAGGCTACAAGGAGTGGCCGGCAGTCAGCGTGAGCTGCCAATAGCCATGGTGAGCGACCATCCAGAGGTCGGCGATCGATCTGCCTCATCCGGGAAGAGCGCAATGGTGATGCCAACATGGGCAAGTGAAGCAAAGTCCTCCGCAACTAGACTGAAGAACAAAAAAGACAGAAACTTGTCTGTTCCCCTCCCCCAATTCCCCAATAAAATGTTTAATAAATAAATAAATGAATGAATGAAGCAGGTAGGAAGTAGTAGGTGGTCAGGACTTACAATCCATGACTCTGAAATGCTACGCTCTTCTCCACTCAGTTCAAGCTAGTTTATATCTGAACCCAGAATGGTTTCAACATGCCTGAAGTATAATGCAAGCAGGCATTTTCCAATGGGGTTGTCTTCAGACAGTTAGCTACTGTCTCCAATTCCAGTGCTTCTTGTGCAAATATCAGTTTCACTACATACAAGTTTCTATGCTGTTACTCATTCCATGACAAAGTCAACTGCATCTTACATAGTGCCTATTTCAGGTTACTATAAGTGAGCGCAGATTTTAAAAAAATAAACAATGGCAAGTCAAACACCAATGAAAAATGTGTAGCCTGGATCTACTTTTCCCCACTCTCGTATCCATCAGATAGTAAGAGTCATAAATCGTCAGGGAAGGCTTGCAAACCAACCTCATACATCCATAGCATCCAAATCGATTTTTCAAATCATTCTGGATTTAGAATGTGCATATTGACAATCCCTAAACCAAGAATCACTTCTTTAAAAAATTATAGCTCTACATTTAAATTTAAAGTATAACCATTATGGAAATCAACATGATTAAAAGAAAATTATGAACAAAATGAGAAAGTTAAGGATCTTATTTAAAAAAAAAAAAAAAAAAAGCCTTCAACACAAATTCTGTCTTTAGAAGCCAAAAAATTCCTTCTGGTATCTGAACATCAAGAATCAGGTCAAATATGATCTCACTTATATGTGGAATTTGAAAAACTGAATGAATGAGCAAAGGAAACAGAAACAGTCTCATAGAGATACAGGAAAAACAGGGGTGCTAGTTGGGAGGGGGATGGGGATGAGGGAGAAGGGGAAAGGATTAGACAGCTTAAATAAGCAACTACAGTATTGTCACAGGGATATGAAAGACAGTTCGGGGAATATAATAATGTGGTAAAAATTTTGTGGGGTGTCAGATGGTCATGTATTTTGTTAGGGAGACCACTTCATGGATAGAGTAGAGTCTTGATCACTGCACTGTATACCTGAAACTGATGCTGTATAATATTGTATGCCAAATGTAATTGAATATATAGATAGTCATGGGATGTGGATTATATGGTGGAAGGGAGTCAGAGGAAATGTAATAGATTTATATAATATGGGGGGGAGAAGTGGGGTGGCGAATTGGGGGCGGGGGTTTGTCACTTTGAGGGGCACAAAGTATAACTATTGCACTGTGTTGCACACCTGAAGCTAATTAAAATAAATAAAAATAAAATAAAATAAAAAAATAAGGTCAACACTACTTGTCCCCACAAATACCTATAGTTGTATGCTATTAGAGATTTTGGAACCGTTAGTCCAAGCCTAGGTCCTAATAGCTATGGCAGGGATTCCTAACTTCGCCATGCAGCAGGCTCTCTAACAGTCACACAGCCTCAGACCTTCCCGCAGGTACGGAAAATTCCAGGTCGATAACTGCCCTTCAGCACTTACATTTTGTAGATGGTGCGTGAATGCCTTTTCTTTTGCATTCTCTTTTTTTTTTACTCTAACATATCTGCCATAGAAAAGGATCTCTTCTTCGTAAGAGATTTTAAAAAATCGCTTCTAAACTGCTCTTGGCATAAAGCAAACAGTTATAAACAGACTGCTTAAAACCATGGTTAAGTGATCTAAAGCACAGAGCTGAAGTCCTCCACAGGCTTCTGAATGGGACCGAGGCCCAGCGAGAGCCACATGGGGGTCAGGGTAGGAAGGGGCAAAAACAGGAAGAGAATCCAGGCACTGACAAAGGCTGGTGAGAAACACAGTAAACTCCAATTTATCCCAAACTGCATAATTCAAAGCAGCGGCCATTCCCTTGCCACCTACATTGCTTTTAATAGCGCATTTTAATTAAAATTTTAATTGCATATTTTAATTAAAAATATACAATCTTCTGGACCCATTTAATTCAAAGGTCACTTTATTTAGCCTTTTCTATTTCAAATTACTACCAGAATATCAAATTACCCTCCCTCAGGTTTAAAGGTAAAGACAATATACTACCATAATGCTTGATTATAAATCTGGTACGTTAATTTCATTTTATCCAACCAATATTAAGTGAAACCCCTCTCAACATGAAATTGTGGAAAATAAAACTCTGTATTAAAAAAAAATCATACTACACATTTCTCACCAACATTTAGCATTCATTTGTTCAACCATCATAGAAAATCTACTTTTTGCGACTCCCTGAGATATAGCGAAGAGACAAAATGTTCCTCTTACTAAAACCTATGTCCTGGCAGAAGGGACACAAGAATAAGCTCTACAGTACATTAGAAGAAAAGAAGAGCTGAGGAGGGGAAATTCATAAGGGCCAGAGGGGGTGGGAGGGAGAGAAATGAGAGTGGGGGTGAGGGGCCATGAGCCTCATCCTGAAGGTAACACGGATCCACAATTTGAAGGAAGTAGCTCACAGTTTAATAGGGAATCTGTGCAAATGGACTTACGTCAGTGCAAGTTCTACCACACAGGTGTCACCTCCTGCCAGGTCTACCACCTAAATCTGCCCCCTCTGTGACCCTCTGCCTTAACACAGGTCCTCATGTAGCATTCTTAGGTATTCCTGCAATATCCTAACCCATCACCCCTTCCCTAGACTCCCGTTAACTCCAAAACCAGTCAACCTCCAGTACCGCGTGTCCGGGTGATCTTTCTAAAAGACAAATCTGATTGCGCTCTAGTTTCCAAGGTCATCATCATTTTCTCGCTTATGTCCACTACTCCTACACACACATCCTCAAATGGACATTCATTTCCTTGTTCCTGGAACACAGATCTCAAACGGGCCAAACAGACCATTTCCTGCCCCAATTTGCCCCACTCCTAATGCACACTGATCGATGTTCCTTCTAGTCCTCCACAGCCCTTATTGTTACACCTGTATCAAATTAGGACATATATATATGGGTGTTGTGTCAATGTGGATGACCCCCCCCACCTTAGACTGCTGAGCAAGGACAAGCTGAGCATAGTTCCCGACAGAAGACCCTCTCACAGATATTAACTACATGTTCACTGAATGAATGAATGAATGAATGAATGAATGAATGAATGAGCAAGCTAATGAACAAACAGCCATTTGCCTTTCAGAGCTTATGGTTTAGAAGAGAGACGTCTTTATAAACATGCTCCCCATGGCCCTACGTTGCACCAGATGGATTACAGAACAAAGGAAGACAAGATGCTCAAATGTTACAGGATTCTGTCTTCAGAAGGGAGTGATGATGGGAGATATTTTTTTAATAGTTCGTGTAAGATTTTTCATAGGACGATTTTCTACAAATACCATTTATACCATTTAAATGAAATCTCAATTTTAAAAAATAATGTCATCTAGAGTAATTTGATAGATTTACATAAATCTGTTTCACAAATCCGTAAGTATGAATTATGGGATGTCAGCATATAATTTTGTTGAAAGTGCTTTCTCTCTAATATAATTAAGTCTGCCGAGACTATTCAGGTACAAGTCAAATAAAATGCAGAGTGAATTCTGTAAAAACCCAGTAGTTGAATCGACAATAAAAAGTGACTATGCTGATTGATGTGTATCTATTATTTCATTTAGAGCAGTATTAATGTTTTACGAAATAAAAAAGGACAAAAGCAGCATGAATCTTTTTTAAATCCCACAGTTAGCAGGAACAGGTCACTATGGTCCTCTGACAAGCAAGAGTATTTGCAACCTGAGGTCTAATAATGTAACACTTCGGGGAGGGGGGAGCAAACTGAAAAGATTCACTGTCTCCAAACACAGCCCCAATTTAAAAAAAAACTGCATCCCTTACAAAAGAAAAAGCAAATAATTTGATTTACAAAAGCAAGTCTTCATGGGGGTGCGGGGGGATGACAATATTTTTTGTAAAGACAAATCCACCCCTTTTCCTCATTTGAACACCCTTCTTCTCTCCTCCCGCAAACATACAAGGAAGCTGCAAATGTGTTGTGTCTTCAGTTGGACTTTCTGTTCCTGGGCACTCCTTATGGGTGTCTGTTCAGGCGGGCTGTGCACTGCTACCCTGCCACCAAAGCAACATGCACCAGACTTTCCAAAGGCGCTTTCTTAATCTCTCATACGCAATGTGTGGCAAAACCAGGTAGGGGCTGCACGCCGTGGTGGTGGTGGTGGTGGTGGTGGGGGTCTGAGAGAATCGCAGAAGCACAGAGGAGTGCCATCTTCTCTAGTCACCTTTCTCTCCGTATTTGAATTCCTGATGTAGCCTGGGTCTCCTCCAATGCAGCATGCCAGACGCAGCCGGTCCTTCCATTTAAACATTCTGCTAACTTGGGTCAAACTAAACAGGTCCTTGTGACCACCCTCTCAGGAGGGAGAACCAATTGTGAGGTGGAAGGCTGGTGAGATCCTATGACTAGGGACCACGCCAGATTCCCTGAAAGCTTGGAGCATTTTTACCAGTGTCTCAAAGGACATTACCAGGGATTACCAAAAGGATAGGGAACTTAGCCTAGATGCTCGCATAATACACTAAACAGATGGCTCACTCCAAGACATCTTCCACCCAAATACTAATAAAGCTGGCCAGAGTCTAAAGTGCCCCTATATTTAAAAGTGGTTTTCAGAAGTTCACAAATACAGAAGAGTTTAAATTGTCATTTCTCTGCTGAACCCGGAGTTGTAAATAGTGATCATTTGGTGACTATTACCTAAGCAGCCTAATTCTAAAGAGAGCACTTAGTGTCCTCGGCACCAGGGTATTTTCCTTTGGAACTAATGTTAATGGCCGTATCTGTCCTCAGGTTATGTAACTGGTAGAGGTCTGTTTTCCTATAGTTCCAGCCCCCGTGATTATGAATCTGCTGGCAACGCAGCGTGACCTTGCTGAAGCTGGTGAAATTGGGCTCTGAATACATCACAATTTCAGCCAGCATTAAGGACTCCTACACAATTCGGTCTTAGGCTATCGAGAACAGCAACGGCATATTAAGTTCTCTAAATTCTCGAGCACTGTCCGTGGGTCCTCAGATGTCTCACCTCCAAGTCTGGGCAGATTAGGAGTAATGCCCTTTATCTAAAGTGGGAAAATAAGCCAATTCATCTAGTATACACATCTTAGGATAAGACTTGAACTTAGCAGGTTCTCTAGCTTAAGAGAGTAAGTGAGGGAGTCATCGTAGCATCTTAACACCACTGTTAAGACAAAAGCCAGTTCTCATCAGTGATTTTGGCAGGTGCTATAGAAGAAAAGTCAGCGGTTCTACCTTCAAACACCGGAGCTGCCCCAGCAAGGAAGGCAAAAGCCAAAAACTGTCAGTTGACGAGAAAGTCAGACTACAGTTCAAAAACAAGTTGAGGACATTAACAACTCTGAGCTAAGGCAAAATCTACTTTCAGTTAAAGATCTAGGTCTGCTGCAATAGTCTCATTTCTGAGTTAATTATAATTATCTCTACACAGATTCCCCTCCAACACACACACAAAGGGGTTTGCATTACTTGCTTTATCCTGGGCTTACTTAAAAGGCAATGGAGTTGTTCAAGTAAATACCATTTGCGATGAGCGCAAAGGAATTCTATCCCACAAAAACATGAATGTGGTAAAGAGGAAAACAGTTAACAACCACAGTAGTAAAGAGGGCATTTGCTGTTGCTTGCACTACCTTCCAGCTGGTGTCGATCATCACACACACACACGGGAACCAGTAAGCAATCCATCAAAAAGCAGTATGGATTCTTAATGAGTTTCTCTCTCCTTGTACGAGATCATTTTTGATTCAGATATTGCAAGGAGAAAGTTTTAAGGCCCTAAGCATTGTAATCAACTGGGTGCCCTTTTCGAGACTGTGTCATAGTGTTTCAAAGCAGTCTGGGGAGCTCCCTGTTTTTTCTAGGGAATGGGAAACATCAGTCAAACTACACAAATCCCACAAGTTCCACAGGGTGAAAAAGTTATGGTTAGAGAGGATACATCATTTTCTTCAAGACATAATGGTTAAAAAAAAAAAAAAAAGATAATTCCCTCACCCGAAAGTTAAAGGTTCACCAACCAAAACCTTCCAATATGAACTGCTTCCGTATCTAGGAGAAAAGTCTGTTCCCCACCCCCACCCGCCCCGCAGATGCTTATAGCTTTCTGGAAGCACACAGTACCACAGCCTAATTATAAACTGCTATCAAGCAACGTATAAGCTTTATACTACTCACAGTCATCCTATTTAATTCTCAAAACAAAGCTCTGTGTATAGATACTCATTTTACAGATATAAATATGGAGGTCAAGAGATGCTGACTAACTTTCTGAGAGGCCCAGAGCTATCTGGTAAGTGGTAGGTAGGTTTTGAAACCAGGATTGACTTTTCCAAACTCAGTTGAGCAACCTTTCAAACTCAGCGTTTGGCCAAGTTTGGGAATTATTTTGAGGGAAGAGTCCTGTGCATCCAAAATTCATAACTTTCCTCCCAGGATATTCATCATCTCCAAATACACCTGCATTTCTTTTTCCTGGTTATTTGTCACGTAATCTATTGACTGGAACGTCACCATTCTTTCTCAATCCATCAAGACGCTGCATGAAAAAGGAACGGCAGCCTGCAGGTGCACCAATCACTTAAACTCTCCAAACAAATCTAACATTACAAAGCAGACAGATTAGAGAGATCCACGTTATAAAAAGATTCATTTAAAACAGAACTTGATTTACATACTCCTTTTTCCAGAAACTCAGAAAGCAATTCTTGTAGCTAGAGCCAACCATATGTGCTGCTGCCAAAATCTTCTCCCACACAAGACACTTCTCTCGTCAGCAGACTGCACTAAAAAGCTTTCATACGCATAGTACGGGTTCCTCGCTGTAGAAAAGCAGGTGGGATCTCTACCACCTGGTCTCTGCCCTCTAAGATCTCAGCTCAGAAATGTAAAGCAGGACAGGAAATAAGGGAGATTCGGCACCTAATGAACAGGAAACACCTATGGTTAATCACGAGGGTTTCACGCTTTCCCAGGAAAACTGGAAAAGAGGAGTCTTTCAATGGTTGAAACAGAGGGTACGAAATTTAGGAGTTTCCTGACAGATAAGTTAAGGAAACAGGCATATGGAGAAGAGCTCATCTGTAGAGAAGTACAGAGATGGTGAGATGAATAGCACACTGAACAAGGGGTCTGTACAGGGGGTAAGGAAGCTGACTTTCTGCTCCGGATACAGGCCCACCCATGGCAAGGCTGGTAGTGGTTAGACTGCAGGATGCCCCAAGCAGGGAGGGACTCTGAGGAAACGCACAGGAGAGGCCTCGGGAAGAGAGCTTTGGTAGAGCCTGAGACAATCAGGAGATGCCATCGAGGAGCAAAGAGACCAGAGGAAGAAATTGTGCCAGCCCAGGAAGGGGACCTAACTCCAATCCCTTTCAGGCCCCAGCGAGCTCTCAAAAACAAAAACTAGAGGGTGAAAACCCACAGTCTCTCACAAGTCTCTTCAAACTACCCCAACCCCAAATGGTTAACCTCTCATCTGGCAAACCCCAGCCCAAAAATCTTCTCTTGCGAGGCACACAAAACCTTTTGCTCATGCTGTTGTTCTCAGCCTTTGCCAAGTACTCTCAGGTTATAATAAGCATGAGTGACTCATTCCAAGTCCCCTTCCCCCCAAAACTGAACTTTTGGACCAAGTCCTTTTTTCCTTCCAGAACAAGGGTCAGGGTTGGCATCTAGGGCAAAACGCCATGCCCCAGGAGGATCTGCACTGCCATGGCATGGTAACTTCTCACCTTTGTAAGAGAAAAAATAGAGCTTTAAATTAATGCCCAAAGATTAATACAGAGAATCAACCTAACTGCCCCTCAGTATTTATTCACTGTGTATCTAACAGGCATGGATAACCCCAGCCACCAAAAAATCAAAACCCAAGATAAATGCCCTAGGAAAGGCCTATGACTTTCTAAGATCTCTTTTACACAGTTACAAAGCACGTGCACCTGAATCCTTGTCTTCCCCTGGTTAAGCTGCTATGAATGTGGACAGAAAGTGTTAATTAATAACTACCCTAAGTGGGCACAAAGAGTTAACAAACCTTATTTTGACATTTTGCGCAACAATTACAAAGTTATGCATGACTTCTGAATGTACCCACATACCTAAGTCCTTCACATGTGACACACTGACAGCAAGTCAAGAAAGAAATCAAGAGACGGAGGAAGACTGGGTTATTCAAGAAAACAGTAGAGAGCATCACATCAGGAAAAAACAGTTTCAAATAAAGTAAAAACACACCAATCCTTTTACCGTCTTATCTGTATAAATGATAAAGTATCCTCCATATACATGACAAGGCTTCCACCTGGGACCACTTTCCACTTTAGTTCTTTTTATTTCAAAAAGGAACCATTATTAAATTAGTGATATTTTTAGCCAAGACAAAGGAAGTAAGATGCCAAAGGATATCTACTGTCCCTGGCAAAGAGTTAGGCCATAAACAACATGATTTTCCTTCTCTCTACAGGACACTGTGTTTATTTCATATTTAATAAGGAAAAGCAGTTTCATCTGCAAGAGGCTATAAGGAACATGTTTGATCTTCCTACCCCCTCCATTTAAAATAAGCACACGAGAGCACTGATTTGTATACTAAGGAGAAATCCCCAGACCAATTGTGTTTGCGCAGGGTATGGTATAAATGCTGACTGTAAAGGAAACCTATTTAAATATTTTGCACATACAGCTCCCAGGGCCTCAAGACAGCCCTCTCCAAAGCAGTGGAGGAGAAAGAACCCCAATGGGACACAATCTATAGAGGAAGCCGAGCTGTACGTGGTAGAAGTTTAAAGGCTGGGGGTCACATGGGAACCATGGCTACAAATGAAGTCAAAGAGGTACCATAGCAGAAATAAATATCCATTTCGTTTTTGCCAAGGGACAAGCTACGTGACAGCAAACCACTGTGAGGCCACAGGGCAATGTGCCCGCCAATTAACAGATGGCTTCTAAAAAGAAACACAAAAGTGGTCTATTAGCTCCTACGACTGCCACATTCATATTACACAGGAACATTTGTCCCCAAAATCACCTAGATTAAAGACTGGAAAGATTAGCTACTGTAATCCTCCCAATTTAAAAGTTACATATAAACACTCTGATTAAGAAGCAAATGCTTGTAAGGTTCTGCCTAGACAATGACTCATTAGCATACAAAAGTGGTCTGGCCCTGTCCACGTAAGCTTCGTGCCGAACTAGAGAGGCACCAGGCTAGACTTTTACTGACTGAAGAGTACATGAAACATGAAATATTGGGCCGGCAGAGTGGCGCGGTAGTTAAGCGCTGGCTTGGGAGGCCAGAGGCCCCAGTTTGGGTCCCACATATGAGGGCCAGTGACACTGACCTCAAAAAAAAACCAAAAAAAAACATGAAATACTCACATAATGCACTCCACATCTTAGTACACCTGACCACTGTACTAACTCTAGGCACATTTTCCCATGAAACAGGAAAAACTGGAACACAAAAGTAATCTTTATTACCATTTTATCACCTCAAGTACCCAGGAATCCATAACAAGGTGCAGGTAAAAAACAATTTCATTCAAGAAGAGCACCTCAACTTTAATTCATCTTAAGCACCCTTAAAATGATACTTTCATACTGAAGTTACTTGATTACTTGCTTATTCGCATATCTGAGGCCCACTCTTTGGGAAGCTGCTATGTTTTCACAGCACCAGATTGAAACAGTACTAAGGACCATCTGACATGGGAAGTTGCTTCTATAGACAGAGGCTCTCAGCTATTGGGACCATATTACATGGCAACTCCAAAAACACATTTCAAGATTTGGGAAAAGACAGGTGGCAAAATGTATGTCATTTGGAAGAATCCATCTTTTTACCCTAACAGGTCTCCCAAAGAAAAGAGGGCTAGGTGTTGAAGGCCTCCTGCTAACTAGCCGTACGTCTAATCCTGAGACCAACATCTGTTAAATGATGTGCCTGCCTCTCACTCCACCATCGCCCTGGGCCTTGTTAAGTAAGTTTCACGAATAAATTCAGACCTGGGCATTGGAATTTGTCATGTGAAAAAGCTTGCCATGCTGTAAAATGCTACACAAAACGCTACATATTCAATGACAAGTACACCACTCAAACAAAGATCCCACTAAACGCTAGTCTTTCAGCTCATTCCAGTACTCAATAGCCTTTAGTGTCAAGGAGTTTTTCTATTTGGTTGCTGACGATTTCTTCCTCGCTATTTATGAAGGAGGAGGGGACTCAATAGTTAACAATTACAAACTAATCAGCTTTATTTGGGGAAAACCTTGAAAAATCTTAAGCTGCCAGGTCACTCACTAGGCAAGCCCTGTTCCCAAATATAACAACCTATAAATTCAATGCTTTGTCTCATTCTAATAAACACCAACATTATGAAGGTATTCCATTTATACCTAGATTTCCAATCTTATTTTCCCCAAGCAAGGTATTTCCTAGCAAGAAAATATATACACTGAAATGCATCTCCTTAACCCAAAGCATTCTATACCATATCTGGGTTCTTGGTCCTCTGCTCCTCCCTAAAAAAAAACAAAAATCACATGTAAGTGAAAGGAAGTAGAATTTGTACTATGTTGAAAAAACTTTATCTTCTACCTACAGTTACTTGTGTATGTGTACAAAGGTCAGATACCTCTGAAATTAAGATTCAGAGAACGACTTACTGGCTGTAAACAGCATTCTTTTGAAGGTAGGGAGCCAATTATTTTTCTTAAGCCTCCAGAACATGAAAGATTATGTGAAACATATAATTTAAACATTTATTTAACTATTCTGTTACTTGGCCATCTTAATTTTTAGTCCTTCTACTCTTAAGACATGAAAATTGACCTGGAATTTCTTCTCTCTCCTAGCAATTCTCAAGACATCTGGATTGAAAATCCAGAAACAAAAAAACTAAAGGTTAATCACAGTGATAACTACATTAGTTATCAAATTTTATCAAATGGTTGTCCTTGGTCACATTTCAATCTTACCATAAGACAATTACTTCCCAATCTCAACTGCTGTCCCAAGGCCCTTGATTCCATTATTTCTTACAAAGCTAACTTGTTCCTTCATTTTCATTCTTTCATTATCATCTAAGATCAAAAAAGTGAAGCAGAATTTCTAAGAAAACTCAAAACAAGTGATCAGTAGCTAAGTAAAGAGTTTTACAGTCCCCAAAGGAATGTTGTTCTCTGAATGCAAAATCTATCACCTAATTAAGGTGTTGTTCAAAGCTCTGTTTTATCATTTCCTAAATCCTGGTGGTATCCTGGCCAGTCCATCCCTCTCCCCAGCCCCAAACCCTGCTTTTACTTAAAGCTACTTGAACATATATCCCATTCTAATCCTTTAATCTCACATAAATGTCTTAACAGGTTGCAAGGTAAGAACATAAAATTGACTGGATACTTCTACCATTACAGTTATGATTCTGCCTTGGTGACCAGTGAGAAATAAAAATACTGTAAATGAAGATAAAATCAGAATTTGATCTTTTCAAAGGGAACTGAAATAAAAATTAAAAAATTAAAGAAAAAAAAAAGTACACCACTGACTCCAGGAGACCCGGAAATTCAATGCCTCTAAGTACACCTATGTCCCCACAAAGCTAGACACCAAAGGGCTTTAACTAAGTGATGACTAAGCAGGCAGAGGGAATAAATGTAGGTCACTCACAGGCAAGCCTGTTTTTCTACAAGGTATACAGCTCTCATCAGCTGCTATCAGCAACAGGAGTCACCCAGCATTACTGATCTCTGAAGATTAAAAACTAGAGATAAAACATCCAGAAAGACCTGCTAAGTGACCACAGAAAATGCCACTACTGCTAGTCATCTCAGCCATTCTTCAGGTTGTTCTCCGTCACAACTCAAGGAAAGCAGTGACCACGAAACATAATGAAACGGAGGAGAAGTCATAAGATGTAACTTGGGGGGAATAGCTTCATTGCACCTATGATTTTTGCATAATTATATCAGAACACTGGTTTCCCCCAACACTGACAATGTGAGTCAAATATGAGTCAACTATTTAAAAAAGAGACAAGTGACTTTATTTATAGAATATATACACATACACACCTCTCAAACACAAACTCCTTCACCAATCGAGTTTGTTTTCCTGAAAGCTAAAAGTCGCAGGGTAAATAAGCAGTGTGCTGGGGGCAGTTCATCTATTACAACTATGACAACACAGGATAGGTTCAAAGGAGAGAAAACTATGACCCTACAGAAATTTGGAAAATGAAAATGGTCAGGATGCCAACCTTGCAGGGCTGCTGGAAATGAAGAATATTCTGCAAAAGGGGTAATTGTTTTGTTAGAAGGGAAAGTCCTTAAACAAACAACAGCCCTCAAACTCCATCAGAAGTAAAAGCTGTTCCAAACAAACGAACAATAATTGTGACACCTTTTGTCCCCACTAAACAGTACTGCATCTGAGGAGCTGATGACTCTAGGTTGCAGATTAACTTCTATCACATCACCGATGCTTCAGAGAACCTAGGTGATCACACAAGGTACTTTCAACGACTAAAAGTTCAAGTTAAGATGATACAGGTGTGAAAGGTATCCACACAACTGGAAATGTCTTATGATCCTAAACCACAAAAGGGCTCAATCTCCCATTTTGATTCTAATAACTTCTTAATAGAAACCTCTCTGTTCTAAGCAGATGCTAGTGACTCGTGTTGATTTCCACAGGTTTCCAGAAGATGATGCTGGGAACCCGCACCTTCTTTCACAGGCCTGCGTGGAAAGATGGCAAGTTCAAAGCTGGGACTTCTAAGCAATTACAAAGGTTACTCTCTTATGGGTCAAAGTAATACCAACAAAAAAATCAACAAGCTTACTTTTTGGATGTGTTCAAAAGTTAACTCTGACATAGAGAAATAGAAATGGAAATTACACAAAAATTATTTCACTGGAATTCTAAATTATAAATAATACAAATTGACTCCAGTGAACTAGCTGAAGGGAATTTATTGCAAGAGGCACAGAGGTTTCCAGAATCAACAGGGAGGGAATAGGAACCAGGCTCCAGTGAGCTAAGAAATAGGAGGAACCACTACCACCTCAGAGCCAGAACAGAGTCTGATGAGATGGGTCACCTCATCTCTCCATCAGATCCTTAAGAGTCCAGGTCCTGGGAGAAAATGCCTTGATTTTACGTGGGTCCCATACTAGCCCCTTGCCTACAATAAGACATAACAGAGAGGACCTGCCCCAGTGGCTTTTGGAACACACACACACACACACACCGGCAATATATATTAGGAAAGGTAATTCCCCAAAATGGAATGGAACTAATAAGAGTGAGACAGTTTTCCTCTTGGATCCCTGAAGGGCCCTACAAATTTCTCCACACAAACTGAAAAGAAATGGCCCTCCCATTTCTGTTCAAATAAAAGACTGCATCCAAGATTGACCATCCAACAGCATAATCAACAAATCATTAGCGGACCAGACCATCCCTGCATATATGAGGCACTGCTTCTAAATCTTAGCTCAAAAACAAAGCCGCCCATTTAGAACACCTGCATCCTTCTCCCAATTCTGACCAGTTCCCTCCACATCTATTTCATCTTAACAAGGTGCCACCGTAAGTGACATTATCAGTATTTTGTGACTTGGGGATCTCTTCAACATATCGTCACCACCTTGAAATCAAGTGCCCAACACTGGCTGACATTCTCCAGCATGCCCACGATTCTTAGACAAGGCTGCCTGACAGCTGGTGAAGCCCGAGTCTCCTTCCCCACTATCTCCAGACAAGACCTTGCAGCTCTAGGAGCAGAGCTGCCTTATTCCAATAAGGCCTTTGGACACTCCCCACAGAGGTAGGTGTCGAGGTAGGTAGTGGAGAGAAGGAAAATCTACAGGACGCTTGAAGACCTTAAACCATAAGAAGTATTATCTTTATTATTTTAAACTTGCACAACCTAGGGGAGGCTTTCTACTAAGTTTCAACTCATGGAATTGCTCTCCAGTTGTCAATAGCCAACATTTGAAAATAAATACAGCCACTAAGTGTGAAATGATGTTGCTACAGCCAGCAGGCATGTAGCTGGTGCCAACGGAGAAGGCAGGAGGCCAAGATATGAGACCTAACATTTAAAATGATGATTGCTGTACTCAGTAACACAGAATCTGAAATAATGTAAAGGCAGAGAAAGGCCACAGACCACCTGCCTGTAAATTCAGCTCACATCAGCATTTGTGTTCCAGAGTTGCTTCAGGAAGATGCTTAAGGCTTCCTTTACTACAAAATCATTCCTGTGATCTAAAAAAATGAACGGTTCTGCCCTGCGGGGTTTTGTTTGGTTGGCTGGTTAGTTGCTTTTGCGTTTTTTTGTGGGGTTTGTTTGTTTTTTGGTGGGGGAAGGAGTGCTGCGGAAGAAGGGGGGAACAGAAGGAAAACCTAGGATCTCCTGAAATAATCACTCCAATGTACTTATTAAATGCTGTGACATGATGAATATTGTATGCTTTCATTTTTTTTCCTTATATGAGGTGCCTAGAAAAGGCAACTTCATAGAGACCAATAGTAGAATGGTGGCTACCAGAGGTGTGGGGAGGCAGCCTGGGGAGTTACTGTTTAAAGTTTCTGTTTGGGATGAAGAAACAGTTCTAGGAATGGATAGTGTTGATGGTTGTACAACACTGTGAATGTATTTAATGCCATTTAGATGTACACTTAAAATGATTAAAATGGTAAATTTTGTTACGTGTATTTCACCACAAGAATTTTTTTTTTAATTTGGTATCAATCAGTGTGAAGTTACCGGCACAGCAGTAGTTTAAGCTTTAATGCCAGGTCATCTAACACACCATCATGAAAGCATATAGTCCAGGAGGAGTTAACAAGTCAAATGCAAGTAAGGGCCAAATTTCCAAAGTGACTGCTTCAAGCCTATCTACTATCTAGAGGTAAATCAACGACCCATTCTCAGCTAATTAGCATAATGAACGTCAAAAAGGGTTTTTGTTCCTTAAGCTAGTTATTTGTTACTTAGTGTAATGAGTGTTAGAAATGGGGTCTCATTGGTAAAATTAAAGGTATTCGAGGTATGTAGATAAGCTACATTAGTTTAGAGACACTACCCACCTTTGTATAAACAGGACACAAAAATCCAAGGAGGTTTATATACCTTGTTCGCCTGTAGATAGAACCCCTAAATGTGAAATGACCCTGAGTCTAACCTCTGTTTAGAAGGATTTTTTTTTGATGATGCAAACAGAGGGCACAGATCCCTGCCTCTGGCATGCTGTCAGCCTCAAGTGGACATTTCATATAAGGTATGATCGAAGGACCTGAAAAAGAACAGAGAGCTGGGACTTCATCAAGCTTGCAAAGTAGCTGTGTCAATCACCTTGAGCCTGCTTGCTAAACATCTGTACATGTGGCAGAACTTGGTCTTAAGAAGCTAAGCCTCATTCCTCCCTCTGGTGCCTACTTTTACCTACTGGAAACTACCAAAGAGCTATATACATTAAACCAACGCAGGTCCATGTGCCATCGCACTCCTCAAAAAAAAAGAGAGAGACTCTTAAATTAAAAGTCCATTGTACTGCTCTAGAAGCCAGCAAATAACATTAGATGCCCTCTTTACATTGATGCTACGTCCACAAATGTTTTCCATAAACATTCAAACTAAAATTTTAAATAACAGCAAAGAAATGAAGCCCCCCAAAGATTCTACACTGTGCTTTTAAATAATATATCTGGTCCCATTTTTAATGCTCTAGAATATGGATTTGGGGATAGTATACATCAAATATTATCATGCTTTTCTGCAAAGGCTTCTGATTTCCAGCACTTATAAAATGTATTGATAGAAAAAACCGTCACAAATCAGGATTGCCAATTCTGTATTTTACTCCTACTATAACACGAATGAAGAGATGCACCCCTGAAATAAAGGCCCAGGAATACTAAGAACATAAGGGTCAAAAAACAGAGCTGGGTTAATACCCTGAGGTTAAAATGTTAGACCCCAAATCATTCTGCTTGAGAAGGTAATATGCTGTTTGCTACCTGGAGTCTCCTGGCACTATGTTTAAGATGAGCTAACTTGGCAGTTATGTTCACAAAAAGGGAAAAGTCACAGAACTCTAGAACTAGATAGTATTTCAGAAATCACACAGGAGAGCTCCTTGATTTTATATGAGGAGAAGTGTCAATTAGTTTAACACACCATAACCAGCCTAATTAGATACCAAATGTAATTCATTTTAGTGGCATGAACAAAGCTCTCGGAAACAGTACCAGAGTTGGGAAGGATACAGATGGCACTGCCTTGGTGTCACTGACCCAGTGACTCCTGAAGACTGAATTTAAAACATCAAAATGTGAGGGAATATAAAGTTGTTCTCTCAGGCTCCAGTGACCTTGAATCCAATTAAATGATTCTGATTTACCTGTTTACAGACGCTACACGTCTTTTAAACATGACTTTAAAAGGGGAAATGTAACTTTCTCAGGATAAAGCCTGAAGGTCAAACAGGTCGTGAAGAGTCAGAACATCTACACATCTACTCTACAAGGTAAATAAGTAACCAGATCTATCACCTCAAACACAAAAATGCAAATTTCAGTTGAACTGGAGGGCAGGTTGGGGGTGGATTACAGGGACTGTGAGCCATAAACACTCCCCCCCTTCAAAATCAATGCATTATGTAGAAAACAGAGTTCCAACAAAAAGTACGATGAGAAAAGAACTCATTAAGAGCTAAAAATAAACTCTAATTCACAATATGCATAAGGATTTAACAAAAAAGGGAAAACAAGATGTAAAATTGCATCTGCTAAGTTAACCATACCCTCATGGAAATCACCACCCTCCTTATACAAACTGAAATCTGTAAAGTCTGTGATGACTGAATAAAAGCAAGGCTTTAAATGTTTTCAATGAATATTTCAACAAAGAAAACAAAGGGATAGCAATTTTTTCCCTAAGTCTTCTGATCTGCTAACACAACAGAAATACTGGGCTTCTTAACAACCAAACACACAGCTCCCTGCATTTCCCTAGCTGAAAAATCTTACTTTATGAAATCAGAATATTTAGTCAGAGTGCTTACAATTTATATTAAAGGGGCATTCATCTTAAGGAAAAAGATGTCAATAAAAGGGAAAACAAGGGGCCGGCAGAGTGGCACGGTGGTTAAGCACTGGCTTTGGAAGCCAGCGGCCCCGGTTCAGTCCCACATATGAGGGCCAGTGAGACTGCACTCAAAAAAAAAATAAAAATAAAAAATAAAAGGGAAAACAAGCCTCCAGTTAGTTTTTATCTAACCAATACCTCATGGCTCAATTTAACCACTTGGTGACTGACCTTCCAGGCCAATAACAGTCCAGTAGGGAAGCCTGGCTGAGAGCACCTTCATATTTTAAAGTTAAGCTCATTCATTCTGAGTAACTTTCACACAATACCACACAGAGCAATAACTCCACACTCTAGCGCCCTAGTTCACAGAGGCTGGTATAATATCATCAATCATCATCTTTCTGGGCCCCCAAGTCCTGCCTGGTTCTTCATATTCCCAGTTTGTCCCACCCCTAGAAAATCAATTCTGTTGGTCAAATCACCTAGAAAGCAAAGGACAGAAAATTAGCTTTGCATTATTCCCACATCATGAGAAACTGTAAAAATTCTAAGACAACAGAACTATTTCAAAAAAAGATTTTTTTTAAAAAAATCGATTTACCCAAGGAAAAGAGTGCAACTGTCAAGTAATTGAATGAGAATTAACTGGCAAGAAGGGGATAGGAGAGACAGTACCCTGGTGTGCTAGACCCTTTATGGAAGAAATTCAAGTTTAGAGTCAAATAACTCATGTAAGGCTCCACTACAACAAGTAGGTGGCTAGCCTGGGATTTGAACAAGTGCAACACGTTCTTTCTAGGCTAAAACCTCTAAAACTTGTGCTCATTAGGGCACCTCCCCAGCAGAGGAGTAAAAGGTAGCAGGCATTTCGTTTCAATGTTAATCCCAGGAACTTGATCCCAAACTAAGCAAAAACAACTCCAGTGTACACAGGAGTTTGACAAATCCTATTACCACTGCATTCAAGTCCATTTCACATGGAAAGATGTGAAGGAATGCTTATAAACATAGTATAAGTTAAATGCTGCTATCTTACTTTTTTTTCTTCCTTGAAAGAAGCATACAGAGTGAGAACCTTTCTTCTAATTTAGAATAATATAGAATGATCACCCGTCAATTAGTTAAAGATGATGTCTGATGAACGAGATTACTCAGTAGTTAGATCACAAACAGATAGTTTTAACTGAGGATCTGTTTCTTCACAATACTTGGAAGAGCTGTCAAGGCTGCTCTACAGCTTAGAGCTCCTCAAAAAATATTTGATGAGGGCTGGCCGAGTGGCGCATTGGTTAAGCGCTGGTTTTGGGATGCCAGCGGCCCCGGTTCAGATCCCACGTGAGGGCCGGTGACGCTGCCCTCTACAGCTAACAACAGCTCCACCTGGAGCTGGGCTGTGTGAGCCCCAGTGATGGTGTGGGCTGTGGGCTGCCATAGGCTGCAGTGAGTGGCCCGCAGCCGGCGTGAGCGGCTGGCAGCCAAGCGTGGGCTGCCAATAGCCGCGGTGGGCGACATCCAGGGGCCGGCGACCGATCTGCCTCATCGGGGGGAGCGCAATGATGATACCAACAGTGAGGCGGCGTCCTCCGCAGCTGGACTGAGGAGCAGGAAGACAGCAAATTGTCTGTTCCCCTTCCCCGATTCCCCAACACTGTTCCCCTCCGCCAATTCCCCAATAAAATCTTTAAAAAAAAAAAAAATATTTGATGAGATATCTTACCAATAAAAGGGACATCCCATGGTGTCAAGAAATTGACATTCTAAAACTTTTAGAAGCTAAACCAAATACATGAAGGAGTAAAACATGCGAAACGTGCCACTGTAATGGCCTGACAAACCTAGTGACACAAGTAAAATGCAAGAAAAAAATTTTTTTAAGTTGACCTTTTTAGTTGGAAAGGCCTACTCTGAGAGTTTCCACAGCTCTCAAAATTCAGGAGCAGCAGCAGCATACTCCACCAAAGTCAGTTAACTCAGAACAACTGCAAAAGAAGCTGGCAAATTCTGAAACACAGCTTTAGCTTCAATACTAGATCAACTAGTATTCTGCTCTGGAAAAATTTACAAGGAAAATGTTCCAATAAGTACAAAATAAAAATGCTTTGCTCTAGTCATAATTTAGAAAGTTAAAAAACTAACTCTGGTGCTAAGGTAGTAAAATAGAATAAAATACATCAAAACAAAAGCAGGCTGATTTTTCTATTACATCATGAAATTGGGGGTGGGGTGGATAAATCAATTTCATACCTGAGGAGAAATAGGGTTTTAACATTCTATAGATTATAAAAGGAAGAAGAAATCCTGTATCAATTTAATTGTTCTTTATCATCTCCCATTTAGTTCACCACCTTTTTTCTCATCCACGTTTCCATCATTACTACAACAGCCATTAAATAATAAATTGGTTTCTATTCTATACCACCAATCTCCTAACGAAAAAGTAAACAAAAACTAGAAGAACACAAAATCAACGTAAAACGGTCGGGAATACCAAATAGCACACAAGCACTCATACCTTGCTAAATTTTAAGTGTGTGTGTGTGGGGAATCCTTACAAAAGAACTTCAACGGTATTTTGTTTTCTGAGTCTGAATACATCACAGAAGTCTTTTTGTAGCAAACTAACACAGGTGCAGTCAAAGGTGCTCAACACTACGTTCCTCATCCACTGGCAAGACAGACATGGTCCTTCGGCAAGCCCCAGGGCCAAGCGCCAAGAACGCACTGGCTCCACGCTCCTGCACCTCATTCCCCAGGAAACGTTCTTAAAAGGCTGCTGGAAGTATATAACCAGCTCTTGGGAACACGTGTCTTCATGTCCTTTTTTTTTTTTTTTTGTAATTACAGTTTATTGGGGTGACACTTGTGAGTAAAGTTACACAGGTTTCAGGTATACAATTCTATAATACATCATCTATATATCACATTGTGTGTTCACCACCCAGAGTCAGTTCTCCTCCCATCACCACATATTTGATCCCATTTCCCTCTTCTACCACCTCCCTCCCCACACCCTCTGGTAACCACTACTAAACTATGGTTTGTGTCTAAGAGTTTTTGTTTCTTTATTTGTTTGTCTTGTTCCTTTGTTGTTTTCAGTTTTATATCCCACATAACAGTAAAGTCATATGGTTCTGGACTTTTTCTGTCTGACTGATTTCACTTAGCATAATAACCTTAAGATCCATCCATGTTGTCACAAATGGCACTATTTCATCTTTTCTATGGCACAGTTATTGATATATATATATATATATATCCACATCTCCTTTACCCAATCATCTATCAAAAGACACTTTAGCTGTTTCCATGACTTGGCAACTGTAAATAAAGTTGCAGTGAACATCGGAGTACATATATCCTTATGGATAAATGTTTTCAGATTTTTGGGGTATATAGCCAGGAGAGGGATTGCTGGGTCATATGGTAATTCTACTTTTAATTTTTTGAGGAACCTCCTCCACACTGCCTTCCATAATGGCTTCTAATGAAATAAAATATAAAGTAACACAAATATCAACATCACGAAATCAGAGAAACAAAAATCCAGGGGATTTACAAATTAAACAAGAATGGTTCTGTTTCCAACTTTCTATATCCTCACAGTAGATGTTTTTTCTTCCCAGCACCTAGCCATTTAAGTTTTCATTACCACAGGATATACAAACAAAAAGCTTTTCTGTTTAGGTTTGTTAATGGTGAGTTAATTTATTTCATGGTAAAGGAATGCAAACTATTACCACCCCAAATATGCCACATGGTATAAGGATAATTTTGAACTGAGGGCAATTAAAAATTAACAGACACAAGGCTGGCCGAGTGGCTCAGTTGGTTAAGAGCTTGCTCAAGAGTGCGAGCTGAGCTCTGAGCAACAGCAGTTCGATGCCCAGCCCAAGCTGAGCTGCCGCTAAGCTGCCAACAGGTGGCATGATGGCTCAGCTGAAAAAAAAAAAAAAGTTAACAGACACAGGAAAGGTTCTCTACTCTCTTGTTTTCTGCCTAAAAGCAGGTCATAAATTGCCCTTGTGAATAAAGCTATCTGCCTCTCCTGAACCAGAAAGAAAGCAATTCTCACCACTGAAGATTGAGAGTCAACACCAAGATGCATAAACAAACCTTGCTAAAATAGCTTGGAGTCTTCTATTAGTTTCCCCCATATATTTCCTGGTCATTTCCCTACAATGTACCATGCCTCCGAGCCCAAATCCACTTTCTTTTGTTAAAATGGAATGTACGTCCCCATGACTAACCACTTCTTTGAGTTTCAATTATTTCCTGTAAACTCCAGTGCACTTAAAATATTAATAAAAATTGTGTGCCTTTCCTGCTTTTAATCTTCTCCCCTGCACCAGGTTTATTGAGATAAAACTGACATATAACTTTGTATAATCTGTCTTTTGTTAGGTTCAGTGAATTGGAGCCTGCAAATTAAACCAATGGGGTAGAAGAAAAGTTTATCCTCCCTGACAATGGTAAAGAACTTTATTTCTTAAATTTTATACATTTCTAATTTCATAGTCTTGAAAGTCTTCATCTAAAGTACTCAACAGTGACACTGAAAACTGCTCTATAAAACATCCCAATTCAAGGTCTGAGTGGGAAAAAAATGAACTTAGAAGAAACAACTTTCAAGTTTCCCCGAAAAACTTTATTAAAAGTTTCTATAGTAATAACATTTTTTTAAATGACCGATTAGCCATGACTTTTGGAAAAGACAAAAGTACAATGGAAAAAATATTTAGATTGAAACATATACAAATTTCACTGTATACAAATTTAGCCACTAAAATGTAAAAAAAGCCATGCTCAACTGTATTACATACCAATATGTGAGGGACCAAAGCATTTACCGTGTGCAGCCAAGGTACCCTGTTTTGTGAAAACCTGGTCACAGGCGTTTCCTGCCTTTCTGCCAAATTTCTAATTAAAAAGCACCCAGACTCTGCAAAGTGAGGTGTTTAACCTACCACCACCCACCCATCCACTTCGCTGCTTTTACCTACTTGTCTACAAGAATCAGAATTCTCGATCTCTTGATACTGTGGATACCCAACAGCAGACCTTAGGATTGTAACTGAAATGTTCAACCACCTTTTCAAATTAATGTTCATCAAAACAGCCCCATGCTCACCATGGCGACTGACTTCATCACAGTATATAAATACTATTACATTTGAAGGTATTTTATTAGACTGATCAAATACCACTTATCTGTTTCAGTCCTGAGGGGCTCAGACTGATGTTGTTTTTAAAAAGTGGAGGGGAGACTACCATGCCATTAAAATTAAGTTTGAAAAATCACATTATTCTGATAAAATAAACCAGGAGCAAAACGAATTTTCAAGTTCTCAAGAAGCAATACAGACATAACTTAAACCTAGCTAAGAACCTTCATATAAAACAAGACGTTAAGGGCCAGCCGAATGGCTCAGTTGGTTTCGAGCTCGCTCAAGAGTACAAGCTGAGCTGTGAGCAACAGCTGTTCGAGGCCAGCCCGAGCTGAGTTGCCGTTGAGCTGCCAACAGGTGGCAGGATGGCTCAGCTAAGAAACAATAAATAAATAAATAAAACAAGACGTTAACACTCAAGACCTAAAAAACAAAAGGAGGCCTGGCAGGTCACAGGGAATCCACACTGGCAAAGTCCCTCCCTTCTCAGGTCCCCATACTTATTATTTATTTGGATGTTTGTTTTGGTCTTGGTTTTCTTTTTGTCTGAAAGCATCTAGTTGGCAGCTGATGGGATAAGCATAGGGCCCACCTCAAACAATACCTAGGGTAAAAATGAAGCCATCATGCCAAAATGTTTTTAAAAAAGAGCAACATTCATTACCTTGAATCTTCAACTAACTGTAATTCTCTATCTCCTCTTTTAGAAGAAAAGTAACAATAAAACAAACTATCCTGGAGTTCTGAAAATTAACTGCAATGCACACTTGCTTGTACACACATGAATGCACACTTTTAGGGACAGGTAAGGGGTTCAATAAAGACACAGCCTAATGACTTATAAACTCAACATCTCTAGTCCTAATCCCCAGGAATTCACTCAGAGACCGATGCTGGGGAGGGGACAGCAATTGAAAGCTTAGTTTACCATAGAATCAGGAACTGAGGTTAGAACACCTCTCCCATCCACCTCCAGCCAGAATTCAGGTAAAATTGGAAATCCCTGGCTCTAGCTCCCTGCAAAATGTTCAAGAAAAGAAAAGGATAACGCCCAGGCGACTGGAACGTTCCAAGCCCTGCCTACAGAGATTCTGATTCAGGTCAGGGCAAGGCCCCAGACCCTGCATTTTCCACAGTCATCCCAGGGATAACAATGCAGGTACAACCTACTGACCGTACCTCAGAAGACTGGGATCCTCCAAACTACTTGCTTGCCCATCAAAATCACCTGGAGAGCTTTCTGACAAGACTTCCACAGCCTCTAGGATATGCATGTTTAAAAACACCCTGAGGTGAGGATGTACAGTCAGCTTTGGAACCCCTGGGCTAGAATACCCAAATTCACAACCATAGATTATTAAACTTCTAGAGAAGCTATCAAATTTCTAGAGAAGCATGGATGTTCGTGTTCGTTTTGTGTATCCATCAAAAATCTATCATTTCCCTTACAAAGGAGGCAGACTCACCAGAAGATGCTCTTCAGTGACCCTGTACAAGTTGTATGTCTCACTATAAATTTATTAGATGGTAGTGCTTAAATTTAAAGAGTTCTGGCCTCCAAAGAGGCAAGGAGGAAATATCCCGGGAACAAATCAGAAAACCAGAATCCTGGTCCACATTCTACCACTCAATAGCTATGTGGTTGGTCTTGGTTGGGCTAGTCACTTCAGCAAGCCCAAGCCTGTCATCACCTGTTAAGTGAGAGAGTTGGCTACAGTCACCTCAAGGGCTTTTCTAACTCTTAACGCTCTATTATTCATTCCTTGCATCATAAAATCCATTTTCCTTCTCTAGAATGCAGCATCAGCAGGTGTCAAGGACTCTGAAGTGCATTTAAGAACTCAAAGGGAGGCACCGATGTCAGCTAAGCTGTACAAGCAGCAGTAGCTTCTCATGTTGAATGCCAATAGACAGGAAACAGCATGAAGCATAAAGCTGGGGACAAGCCCAAAGAGAGGGCCTAAAAAGCAACCCAGTAAAGAGAATTGAGTCCAGAGGTAAGATTATTTGCCTCTGAAGATGTGTCTTAATGTATTTCCCTAATCCTCACTGTATCAAAAGAGTAACATTAATTTACTAACACCAACACAATTTAAAAATTACATACTCTTTTAGGACTTAGGAAAGAGGCATACACTTTCCTAACTAGATATTTTTTTGTACCTGATACAGTTGCCCAATTCAGCATTACTTAAGGAAAAGGGAAGGATTTACATTTTCTTTCCAAAGAGTGATCCCAGAATTTTCTTATATCCCAATTAATGCTCACCTCCTACCAAATCGGAATATAAAGATCGGGCCCAAAAGCTCCCCAAGAGGTAAGACAAATTGGATAATTAGAGAGGAACCAAGGAACTCGGATTTGACCCTAAAAATGTGTACTGAGAAACTGCATAAGCTGGCTAATGCTAAATACCACAGGGCAGCATCAAAATCCTCACAAATTCTTTCAAACTTTTCTAGAGAAATGTTAATAATAGCTTCTTAGGAAGACATGCCCACTTTGTAAAAGTGCAACCATTCAAAACCCAGTTTTAGAAATCTATCATTTACTAAACTATTGTGTTCAATACAAATATTTACTAAGAAATGCAGAATAAAAAACAAACAAACAAAAAAACCTAAGGTAGCTTCTCTTTAGGCTAAATGAGTCAGACCCTCTGGACACCATTTTAACCCATACTAAGAATAAAATGTCAGTGGGCCAAATCAAAATAGGGAGACTAGAAGAAGAGGTCCTTTGTATTCGGATTTGCCTACTCAGCTTTTTAATTTATAGTTCATTATCATGAATTTTCATTTTATGCAACAAGTTCATATTTTATTGATATGAAAAGGTTATGGGAAGAGTTTCAGATTGTCTGATAACCAGTTAACAAAATGACTTCAAAGCTTTTATAGTGACATGTTCAATGGAAATCAAGTGGGGGGGATATACCCCCCAAATGAGTTCTGTGGTCAAATAAGGCTGGGGAGCAGCAGGGTTTTAACATGGTTTTTAATATGCTAACAATGTGCAGTATGGATCTTCAATAGAAAACTACAGACGGCAGCATTTCTCACACTTGTCCATCAAAGGTAACACTGATTTTGAGGAGTGTTTGTGACTATATCTCATGGAAGGAAGCTTACAAAACACCTTTCCACCCTCATGCCTACTGTGGATTTTCTTGGGTACTCCACTTGCTTACCAGAGATTTTACTCAGATTTTAATCTGTTAGCCCCCATCACTGAAAAGACAATGGCCGAGGGGTGGGTGGGGGGGTTCAGGGGTGTGTGTGAAAGAAATGGACAACAAATATTAATACACTTTGCCAGTATCTGACTGTGTATTTCAGATAACCCATGGGCTATGGTTCCATCACCAATGTCCACCATACTAATGCGAGGGAGGCAAAGGGTGTGTAGAGACAGAACTCAAATTTATCCATTTGCAACACGTAACAACTCTAGTAAAAAGTTTATGAAAGAATAAAATAATTCAAGACTGAGAGATGAAAATCTTTGACATGTTTCTTGTGGAAAATGCCTGATACAAAGGATGTATGATTTAATATTTCCATCTGCTCCCAGCAACACAACATGAAAATGTGACTTTTCTATGTCTTGTTCAAGCATCTTTTTTTTTAATGGTAGGTAGAGCTACCAAGCAATCAAGCCAGAAATCACATCATTTATGTCTCAGCCTTCGTACCATTTATCACATAGTCATTTATGTCAAAGAGGTTGCAAAATTCATATATAAAGGATGCTGTTTTGCTAAAAATAATAACAAAATAAAATGTAGTTATCAAGACAGACACAGGTAATAAGAGCATTTTGTTCTCTACCTTTTCCAATTTTTCAAAAACTTTCTTTATAGATTTCAAATATGCTACACAGATGTTGGAAACAGAAATGGAAAAAAAAAATCTCATCCAAGCAAAAAACAAACCTTCCTAATGATATCACAGTGAACTTCTAAGGTAACATAATTTGCTCAAATGTAATTATTAAGTATAGATTTATGACGAGGTTTCACTTAGTTTTTACTTGATTGACTTGATTTCACAGAGAACTTACTGAACCTCCATCTATAGCTCAAGGAAATGATTGTGAGGCCAACCTCCCGCGATAGCTCTAAGAACTCCCTCAGCTTGGACAGAAGAGACCCTGCTGTCTTGAGAAAACACCTAAAGGTACCACCTCAAGACAAGTCAAAATTGACTTCAAAAATTACCTCGAGGAAGCCCCTTCCTCTTGCCCTCTACCTGATTTTACCAAGGGAAACCTGAAACCAAGAGTTGAATTTCCCAGGGTCACATGACTAATGTTCAGGCCCTGGTCCAATTCATCACACAGTCTTTAAGTATCCTTTACTTGGGCTGGCCCAATGACTCAGTTTGTTAGGAGCTCGCTCAAGAGTGCGAGCTGAACGGCTGGCTGAGTGGCTCAGTGGGTTAAGAGCTCGCTCAAGAGTGCGAGCTGAGCTCTGGGCAACGGCAGTTCGAGGCCCGGCCGGAGCTGAGCTGCCAACAGGTGGCAGGATGGCTCAGCTTAAAAAAAAAAAAATCTTTAGGGCTGGCCGAGTGGCGCAGTGGTTAAGCGCTGGCTTGGGAAGCCAGCGGTCCCAGTTCAGGTCCCACATATGAGGGTCAGTGGCACTGCCCTCAAAAAAAAAAAAAGGAAAAAAAAAAAAGTGGAAAAAAAAAAAATGAGTGCGAGAGCTGAGCTCTGAGCAACAGCAGTTCAATGCCCAGCCCGAGCTGAGCTGCCACTGCGCTGCCAACAGGTGGCAGGATGGCTCAGCTAAAACATAAAAAAAGTATCCTTTACTCACTTCAACTATTTAGTTTTACATCTTTGTAAAGCAATATGATATATTTTCGTAAAGCCATGTAGAGCAATTTGATCTGCACCATTACTCAACTTGAACAATCCCATGAAAAAGCTATGACGTCTGTCCACACATTAACCTCCTGTTGACAGTGTCTGAAACCGACTCCCGCAGGAAGTACTAACCCTTCTATCCCAAGAGCATGCTCCAAATTCTAAATACTTAGCCAAATCTTAGAAAATACTAAGGAGATTTTCCATTACCTAATATTCAAAAGGTACTACTATTAAAGGCCAAATAACCCATCCTTTTATGCTTATCTTTATGATAAGAGGAGCACTCATAGGGTACTTTTCCCTTTCCTCGTCAAGGAACAGAGCGTAAGGTCTTGCTATACTCAAATTTCATCAGTGCAAATATTTAAACGTTGACAACATGAGTATTACCATTTATTCTGTTCATATATAAGCAGAAGTTCTATAGAGACGTAAGGGAAAGGACATTTTTTAAAGAGGTTTTTTTCCCCTCTCCCAGCACAATAGTATTCTTATATCTCATTGCTAAAATGCTAAATCATGTAAGCTCAGGGAACTAAAAACTAAAGGTTAACGTGCCACTTGCTGCCCCAGACACACGCACTTTTAAAACATTTTTCAAAGATATTATTGTATGGTTCAGAGTATATAAAAGTCTCATTATAATATATACTGTCCATAAAACAATTTTATGCCTTAAAAAAACCCCGAAATTCTCGAAACTAAGTTTCATACTGCTGACGGGGTCCCTGCATGTACAGCACTGAATGACTTACGAGTAGTAAATGTATTATTTTCTCACACCTTGAAACATGGTTTTTTAAATGTGAGGAGCCTATATAAAACTACATACCTGTTATTTTGTCTCTTACAAGCTTACAGGACTCTATCTCACCAATGCTCCCAAAAAGGCTTTTTAGCTCCTCCTGGGTCATATTCTGAGGAAGGTAGTTGACTATTAAGTTGGTCTTGCTGTCCTCTGTGTTCCCAGAGTCAACTGGTGATGAGCAGTTGTTGTTTATGGTGGTGGGACCATTGGCTGTGTTATTGCAAGTTGGCCCATTAGACAGTTGTGTTTCCATGGCAGCAATTACCTGCTAAAAACAGAGAAAATAAGAAATGTCAGCATTCATATTTCACAAACTATTGAGATGCCATCCCAAAATTCAAACACAAGTCGTTCTACTGAAATTACCACAAAGATTCAACAAAAAGTGCAACACGTAACACTAACATTTACGTCATTATTAAGCTATTCAATGAAGATCACAGTTATACTTTCACATACGTTTTCCATACATGCACATAAACACAATGTAAATCTTAAACATTCTTTAGAACCACAGTCTGGGTCTACTCACATACCCTTACTCACCTGCAGTGTCTACAGACTTGAGAAAATTTAGTACCATAGGGCACAGAATTGAACCCTGACTAAAAATCACATTAGAAAATAAAAAAAGTGCTTAACATGCTACCAAAAACAAACTAAGAAATGGTCTACCTAGCTTTGAAGAGATTTTAAGTTAGCCTAAGAGTTTCAATATTGTACAACTGACAGATATCCATTAACTTAAAATCAAGGAGCAAGAATACTTTAAAAAATATAAATTTGTCAACATGTACTGTTTTGGTTACATAGTGAAAATATTTTTGATTGACAATATCTTATTCTCCTACTGTTGGTAAGAAATAAGAAAATATCAGTTGTTATATGTTAGGACATGAAAAGAATTTGTAGAGTAACTTGGGAAAGAAACTATGAATACTTAGTGGACCTTGCAGAATCTACCAAGCCATTCTCGTCAATCTTGGCAGCTAAGGATCACCAACAAGGCAACTGAGCAAGAGCATCAAAATAAAATCCCCAAACAATTCAACATCTTTTGCCTTGACTCTGAAATAGGGGGAAAAAAACCTATCCAGTCCACTAAAGCAACAATGTAAATACATCAACTTTTGCAAACAGACCAGCCCAAGGAATTCTCATTTGAGCACATAAGCCTGTTTAAAGTACATCTATAAACTCCAAATACAGGATAAATAGCAGAGTTGGGGGAAATGGTCTCAAACTGTTTAGCCTTCTCTAAAAATCACTTAAGAAAATTTAGACCTAGTTTCCTAAAAATCAATCCTATGCTTTTTGAGCAAAAGAGTCACACACCACAGCCCCAAGTTTTCTAAAACCATCTTCCAAGAGCTATCTACTTTGGATAGCCAAGGTTGTGGGCGAATCCAAAAATCAAATCATCACTGAAAGAATTATCCTTCATTGTTTATCCAGTACATCTCTCAGCTCCACAAAAAACCAACTTCTCAAAATTGATAATTCTGAATTGATGGGATTCTAGTTTCAGGGACATTTTTAACATATAAAAGGCAAAGAGTCTGAGACAAAATTTAAAAAGCAAAGTAGAGGGAAAGAGTGTTACAAGAGGGAAAAAGTCTTATAAAAGCATACACCCTAAGAAAAATAAAAGGGCACAACAGTAGTTAAGCATATAGGAAGAAATCTCTACTGCTAAGAGATGTTTATAAAAGAAGGCAGCATAGGACAGATTGAGACTGGTCGCACTGGACAACAGTCAGTGCTATCATGATAAAAAACAGGAGACAAAAGGCAGACTACCTATGAAATATCCAACAACCCATAACCCCTCCGTCAAGACTTCATTTCCTTTTCAAAGAAATGGGTATTTATTCTACAAGCTGCAAGCTACATCTCTCAGGGAATGCTGAAAGGAATAAAAAAAGAAAGAAAAAAAGCAATTTTTGGAAATCAGTATTAAACAAAAAAAAATCTGACACAATTCAAGATATGCATTTCATTATAATTACCAAAAGTATCTGAAACTGAGAATGGAGGTTTCAGATTTCCTAATAAAGCATAACTGTTCCAGTCTGTAGAGTATTAGCTGTGGGTCACTCTCCACAGCACAATTCTTGTGATTAACCTTTGCCCAGCAGTTATGAAAACAATGAGCAGCAAGATGAGAATAGTCAAGGGCAATTACAATAAATCGCTATTCAAAAGTTAGGGTATGTGTAGAAACTGTATGAGCCCCAAATATGAGATTTGAACTGAAGCTCATTGGGATGGCATTTGAAATATCAAGTGTTCATTGACTGAAATTAGCAGGATTTTAGCAAGGACAACAAACACTCCTCACTCAATTGCACATTTATTTTCCATGTTCAGGTGGCAGGAATGAGCTCCTAAGCCAACATTCAAGTGAACAGCTGCAGTAGGCTGTGTGCACTGAAAATGACAGCATCTCTCAGCTATAGGACCATCTGCTCAGAATAAAATGATACTAATGTGCTATATTTTACAAATAATGCATATTCCATCGATAGGCTCAACACAACTGTTCACAGAATGCAAACTCTTTCAACAGTTACTGGGCAAATAATTTCCAGCCAGATTTACAATTTCAACAATTTTTTTTTTTTAAGCATCAGGAATTGTGAATAACTTCAAAATTTAGTAACCAAAAAAATACATAGTAAACAGAATGTAAAGAATTACGGTAACTTAGTATTCAGACCATACCAAAACTTTTGTTTTTTAAAAAAAAGCTTGTCACTCTTTTCTTTGAGTCTGCACTAAATCCTAATTGAGATTATAAAAAGTTAAGAGACAAAAGCATGGTTCTGATGCTACATAGACCACTCTGGTTAAAATTGCAATGTGCTTTAAGTTCTAATGATGGCCATACCGTAAATAGGTTGAAGGTAAGAATAATTAGTATGCCAAATGAAAAGTTCAAGTGTTTGGTATGGCCTCAGCACTGCTGCAACATGCTAAAAAAAAGTAGCCTACAGAATTTAAGAAAAATCCCACAGACCCCAGTCCAAGGCTCTGCTGCCCACGAACCACTTCTAAGCAGAGAAGCCACATCACACAGTCTGACTGCCATGTTAGTTTGGAGTTGCCGTCTGCAATATGGACACAAAAAGTACCGTATGTTAGATGAGCAAGATAATGCAACAAATCAGTTTGTACAAAATTTACAGTGATCGTATTGATATTCCCAGCACGTCCATGCAGTGTGGCTTAATTAAATTTGAGGCAATTCCAATCTAATCTTTCCAAATTCATTTTAACATGTAGTTTTCTTGCACAAATTAAGCATTTTTAATTAGGAGCCTGATTTTATAACAGTATTAACTAGTTACCTTGGCCTGTATCCTAAAGAACTACCTTAAACCACATCTTTAAAAAATTTTTTAATAATAATAAAATGAAGAAAAATAATCCTGCATGTTGTCCTGTCTCTTACGGATATGGGAGAAGGGAGGAAATGTGAATGAAATTTTTATAGTGAAAAGAGGCAGTCATTCAATTCTTAAGTGAATGCTTTGCATAAAAGCACTCTTTTCCCCCAAATGTCAGAAGGGCTTTAAGAGAGCTGTATTTGCCCATACTGTTACATTATACTATAAATGATTCTTAATCCTGGGTCCGAACATTAAAAGTGAATCGAAACCCTGTGAGGTTATTCTGCCACTAGAGTCGAACTGATGTCTAACAGTTTCACCGAGAATTGTTCACATAATCCTAAGAGGTAGTAAACCAGCATCTTTCAATTGAAATAATTGGACCAATAAATAGGATTGTTTGGAGTAATGCTTATATAGGATGTCAGCTTTCTCCCTGAACGAAATCAAGTGAACATTTTTTAATATGTAAATTGTAAACCCAGCACGATTTGAAATTAGTGCCTCTATGAGGCCTCCAATATAGTTAATGGGCCATTTACCACTTACTACAACTTGCCCAAATCCTAAACAAAGCCACAATATTAGCACAAAAGCCAAAGTTTACACTTTAGTCATATAAGCAGAGGTTTTAAATGGTCAGCATAATATTCAGAAGAACTCAGTCTCTGAAATGGACAATAAATAATAAAGGAGGGCTGCAATATCATTTGCTTGCGTATTTACGATGATAAAAACTGCATCCTTGGAGTTAAATCTGGCTGTGATTTGCTCTTGATGCAAGTGATGACGTTACTAACACGTAACAATGGATTCCATTTTCTGGCGTCTACCCAAAGGGTTGAACATACTCTGTACAGGAAGCCATGAAAATGGTTTACTATTCTTCCCTTCTCCCACTGTTACGAGGGAATTCAGTCCGATTCTATGTTATTTAAAACAAACAAACAAACAAATAAAAAGAACATTGAAGAGTTTAACTGAGCCTGTGAAAAAATAAAGTGCTTTGACACCATGAAATACAAGAACCTGACTGTGGTTAGACTACATAGGTAGGATAGGTGCGGGGACACACCCAACAGGTTAATTTAAACCCAGCTTAAATTTATGTCCCGAATACCCTCCGCATTTAATATCTAAGCATTCTTCACTACATAAAACCATAGATTCAAATTTAATGGTCTCAGTCCCTTCTGTTCCATAGGAGGTGACGCTAATGAGCTAATCTATTGACACCCCTCTTTCTGAAAGCCCCAGGGAGGCGAACAATCGCTTTACTGCACCGGCTAGCTAGCAAGGCTGTGTATGGAAAATGATTCTACTGCACTTTTACATTTCAAGCACCCCAGACAGTTTCTCTGCTTGAGGCAGACACATACCTTTATGGGAAGTTATAAATAAGTTGCTCACATGGCCCTTACCTTTATGCTGGCCAACAATTCAGTTACTAAAAATGTAAAGCTACTTCCCCTTCACTTAAGGACAGGCAATTCGGCTCTACTCAATCTACCACAGACAACCGGGCTGTGCACTATTTATAGGCTCTATTTGGCTCTGAAACTCTTTGGAAGGGGGAAAAGAGGCCACATTCCAACGACACAGAACCATTAATTTAAAGGCTTAAAAAATAATGTTTCAATATATGTCCAGGTCTCACTTTAGACAGCAATTGTGCCAACTAAGACAGCTTTTCTCCTGTTATTCTCCATGTAATAATTTATGAAAAGGCCCTTCAGCATAGATCAATCTAGAATATTCTAAACTTTTCCTCCACTCCAATAGACAGTGATGAGGTTTTAGCTTGGTGGGGGCATATTTCAGGGGAGAAACAGCAGTGGCCTCTATGTTTCCCCACTCACACATTTTATTTCCAAATATCCATAAAGACTTTTTAAATTGAATTGTTTTCCTTTCCACTTAAACAGTCTCTATGTGATTTTAGGTTCTAAAGCATCTTACAATAGTGGATTTTAGGAACCTATGCTATTGCTTAATTTCTCATATCTGGGACCAAAGATTTTCTGGTCACATGAAAAGTCCCTATTTTCCAAGCTTTCCTAATAAAAAATTCTGAAAACTAAGGTTTATCAGATTCTTTGCTATTTTCAAACCTCTGGCAGACAGCCACCAAACAAGGTAGACTGCGAATCAAAAACATTCTAAATATATTCTGAGAATTCTCATTACACACAATGTCTGCAAGGGACCGAAAGGTTTCCAAGACCTAGAATCTACCTGACTGGGAGACCAGACCTCTGTGGGTTATTAGAGCCACAGCAGAACCGAAAAGGCCGCTCACTGGTGACGCCTGTCCATTTACAACAGCTCCTTCATTGCTATGGTTACCATTCTGATCTGGGCCCTCATCTCTCACCTGGACCACTGAATTCCAGCCTCCCAAAAGGTCCCTCATCGTCCTAATCCACACTAACACTATTCCCAGATGGATTTTCCTAAACCTTTAACAGCCCCCCACTGCTGCCTATCAAATTAAGCACAAATTATTCAGTATAAACAGTATAAACATCTGAGATCCTCTACAACTACGTCTCCCAGCCCTCCTAAGCACCTAAAAATCTGAACCACTCCTTTGTCCCTCAAATAGTGGCAGTACATTCAAAGACACATTCTCTGACTTTGCTCAGGCGTTTCCATCTGCTGGGAGGCCCCTGGCCATACCCACTCCACATCAATTTCAGGGCATTGGACAGACTAAGCAGTCAAAAATGTATGTAACAAGAACAGTTTTTAAAAAGCTGGGAGCATGAAAGGGCAATCGCCTCCCTAAATGCACGCAACTTGGTAGCTTGTTTCTCTATCCCACCTCCAGTGTTTCAAACCAGAAATAATTATGAGAGCACAGTTTCAATTTTTGGCATACTCCACCAGCCACCTTGACCTACTGAAGTCCAGACTCTTGTTAAAGGGCATAACAAAGGAAACTACCCTGAGTGACCACGTGTGTAATTTTATTTCAAGAGCCTAACATGCCAGCTACAAAAAAGCTGGAAGCCAACCGAAATCCAAAAACACAGTACAAATAAATGTGCTCCAGGCCCCTGGCCAGCAGAGTTAGGGGGACGTGGCTTCTGGAATCTGGGCTGAACTTGAGGAAAATGGCAGAAGCAAAGGTATATGTGGAAAAAAATTAAAAGACTTTAACACAAAGGTATTTAAAAACACATCATAATTAAGTTATGGATCTCAAACTTACACATGGACTTTGATATAGACTAGAAAGTTTAAGCAAATATAAAAGACAACAGCTCTAAAAAGAATCCTGAAGAAGGTCAAGAGCAAGCATCTCTGTCATACTGAAAAGGTCCAGTCTGGATAAAATGACCTT
Organism: Aselliscus stoliczkanus; assembly: GCA_033961575.1. Classification (NCBI taxonomy): domain Eukaryota; kingdom Metazoa; phylum Chordata; class Mammalia; order Chiroptera; family Hipposideridae; genus Aselliscus; species Aselliscus stoliczkanus. The sequence continues at coordinate 183,050,036 of CM066728.1, forward strand.
GGTCTGGACACTCGTTTGCAGTCAAAGGGTTCTCGGTCCCTTGAATAGCACAGGACCATGGCAGGATCGGTGTACACAGTGCAGCGCCTTTCCTCTGCCCACATAGAAGCCACTGTCTCTAAAGTTTAAGAGCAGAACCTACCAAGGTAAAGACAGCAACCTTGGCCAACAAGCGTCTTCCTTTGGGGAACTCAAGGCAGGGAGCTAAAAGCACTGAAAACAGTCAGTGGAATAATGAGGGATTACAGATGAGGGAATGGTGTAAGCAGCCCATGGGGTCCTCTATCCAGCAGACACCATTCCTACTGAATAATGTTTTATCTTTCCCACTAAAATGGCATTTTCTGGATACACTTTGACTTTACTGAATTAAGCAATGGAGGAAGAGTCAACCAAGCACTAAATCATGGGGCCAATGTGCCAGCTACAGAAATGAGCCATGTGTTTCCTTTAAAGCTCTTCACTCTGCTTTGTGGTTCCTAAAATTATAAAGGTTTGTGGCTTTACACTTCAAGGGATTTCCTCAATCCTAGAATCGCTGGCAACTGCCTACCCTGGCCTTACACCATTTTAGCTGCCTCCCGAGCTCTGTGGATTCCTCAAACTTTTTGGCCTTAGGGCTCACAAAGGTCCAGGAGCTGCCAGACACAACGTACAGTAAAGCTGCGGGAGACAGAGGGTGAATGTTCTTTGGCGGTGAATGCTAAAATTTCTCTGTCTCTTGGCCCATTACGGCTCCTACCGACAAAATAGTCTTTCTGAGATTCTGTGGTTCTAGAGCCTGCAGAACTTAAAACTTTTGATATTAGAGAGTACGGCCAATGAGGGTAGGGTTTCCAAGTCCTCCCCTTCATTCTAGGTCCATTTCAGACATCCATGCTGAGCAACAAGGAAGATCTGGTGAGAAGATTTGCATAAGCTTCATGCACTGTTCCTTCATCCACTCATTCAACAAACATCTGTACTCAGCTCCAATGAGCTAAGGGCTGTCCCAGGTACTTGGGATACAGCAATGAAGACGTGTCCTGGAGTGTGCATTGGCAATGGGAGGTGTGCGAAACAGACCATGAACGTATATACTAAAGGAGTGTATTAGCCACAAATGTGTGCTTTGGGATATAAGAAAATGGAGAGCAGACCAAAGTAAGGGTGTTGAGAACGTGGAGGTGGGAGACAGGTTAGTTTCCAGTATGAACAGTGGAGCTCAATGTGAAGGAGAGCTTTGAGTCAATTGCTGCAGTAGGGAAGAATAATGGCTCAGGTTGGGTGTCTACAACCTAATCCCTGATATCTGTAAATATGTTACATCACAAGGGGGATTTAAATTGCAAATGGCATTAAGGCTGCTAATCAGATGACCTTGAGATAGACAGATTTTCCTGAATTATCCAAGTGGGCCCGGTGTAATCAAGAGTCCTTCTAAATGGAAGTGGGAGGCTGGAGGGTCAGGTGTCAGAGTGATGCATGATGGCTGGCTTTGAAGATGGAAGGGAGGCACCAACAAAAGGAATGTGGTCAGCTTCCAGAAGCTAGGAAAGGCAAGAAAACAGGCTGTCCCCTACACTCTCCAAGAAGGAATGCAGCCCTGCCAACATCTTGATCACAGCCCATCTTAATCTAGCCCACCTCCAGGGGCTGTGACCTTCTAAACTGTAAGACAACAAATTTGTGTTGTTTTAATCACCTAGTTTATAGTTCTTTGCTCCAGTTGAAACAGTAAACAAATACATCCCCTGGGGATATCTGGAAGAGGAGCACTCCAGGCAGAGAGATCAGCCAGGCCTAAGCTGGAAGGAGCAAAAGAGAGAAGAGTCTTAAAACACATTTTTTGCGGGAAACGAGTAAACTCGTCATATAGCTTTTTATGCCCGCTTACAAAGTGTTAATAAAGCCAGACTACATAGGACCTTGGAGGCAGAGGGGAGGAACGTTTTCTTTGAAACTCTTCAGGTGCAGCCAGAGACCCTAAAACTAGACTAACAAGAGAAAAGCATACAAATTTTATTGAATTTTTACATGTACATGGGAGCCTTCACAAGAGAATGAAGACCCAAAGAAGTGATCTGAGCAGGAAGCTTTTACACTGTTTAGACAAACAGTAAATTTCTGAAGAATTGACAAAACAGAGGTGTTTGTGAAACAGGGTCCTGTTGGCACCCTCATAGCAGAGGCCTCTCCAGGTCCCTGGCCTCACCTTTCCTTAACCTACTTATAGCTTAACAATAGGTCATGCCCCTGCAGCTGGGACTCAGAATGTCCCCCTGCCCCACCCAGTTCCCTGCTTTAGAAAATTACCCTGAAATTTATGATGAATACCCTTAGGTTATTGAGCAGCATAATCTCTGCATTCTACCAGGCTGATCCGATCATTGTTTCGGGGTTGCTGACTTCACCACATGATCCTGTGGCCACCACCGGGAAGGTTCCATGCAGACCCCCGGAGCCGGCAGGTAACCTCCAGCAGGAACACCCAGATTTTCCCTTAAAAACCCCAAGCTGGTCTGAGAATGTGAAGGCAGTTTTTGGAGGTGTTAACCTGCTGCATCCTCAGACTACCAGTGCTCTGATAAGAAATGCTTATTCTGTGATCCAGCTCCTGTGTGGGTCTATTGGCTGAGCAGTGCAGGCAGCATGAGCCCCGGACTCATTGTCCTCCAGTTTCTTTGGGGCTAGGGATAGTAAATGACGAAGTAACCAGGAAGATAAGGGTTAGTTTATTAAGGTTGGTTTGTACAGATTTCTTGGCCCCAAATCCCTGCTGGTAAGAACATCTTCCTCTTGGTAAAAGGAAGGTCCCTTTCACAGTGGAGTTTTACAATTTGTTTCAGGGAAGTAGGGTAGGTGAGGGAACAGTCAGAGTGACCTCTCTGCTTCTGCTGTTTTCTAAAACTCCTTCAGCTAAAGATACTGAATATGTCAAGGCGTGTATTTTGGGGTGGCGTGTCCTAAACCCCATCAGAGAAAGAAAAACACGACAAGGTTCTGGGCCAAAGAGTACATACAACACGTGTCCACTGTGAAATTAATGACTTGTGGTTGTGTGGGAGGACTCAGCAACTTTGGAAGCAGGAAGACCAGCAAAGAAGCAACTGCGTAATCAAGGTGTAGGATGAGGGTGACTCCAACCAGGGGGAAACCAGGGAAGAGGACATACCCAGAAGAAAGCCTATTACTAACATGCTACTTTAATTACATCAGCAAACTGTTTAAATCCATTACCCAGAAATCGGTTTAGATTCCAACTGCTCACATTCAAATACCACCGATGCATTTATTAATTTCCGGGCACTAAGAATACAAGATAATTACGCAAAGAAATAGCTTTTCTGGAAAGTTATGTCAAAGAAAAACAGATCTTCTCAAGGAAACCCAACGTATGAAAACCTGAATTCATAAATATTAAATAAAAAAAATTCATCAAGTAATTCAGTTAACAGCAAATGTAAAATTTTTTTTAAAAAATCAGAGTAACTTAAAAGATGCAACTACAACGGCCGGCCGAGTGGCGCGGCAGTTAAGCGCTGGCTTGGGACGCCAGCAGCCCCAGTTCGGGTCCCACATATGAGGGCCAGTGACACTGCCCTCAAAAAAAAAAAAAAAAATCGATATCACAATAAAAGATGCAACTACAAAACAGAAATTGATCTGTAACTTCTGAGAGCCCCATTAAAGCTGTCAGAAATCAAAATAAGAAAATATCTCAATGTTCCCCCCAAAAGTTTAAAATCAAAGCAAATGAAGGTAGTAATGAGAGTGAGTTACATTTTTGTGAAATGGAAGTAAACTTTAAAAATCTATATTCTTTAGCAGGACCATGTATACACCTCCACCGCAGTGCCGTTTCAGCCAGGGGTTAACTCGGTCTTGGTTACAAGCCGAAACACACTACCTTGTAGCGATGAATCATTCCAGCCTCATTCTTTCATTCCAGCCTCAGTGGACCTAATTAATTGCTGTGTCATTATTTGGCAATAGAACCTAAAGAAGGATATGAGTATAATAAAAATAAAATCAACTACTCCCACAGTTTTTGTAGCAGAGTTCTTGTTTGGTATAGGCAGATAAATCTGAATAGCTAAATTAAGCCAATTAAAGTAGTAATCAACGTAGAAATTGGATTAACTTCACATTCTTCTACAAAAGTCACAGCTACAGGGAACCCCCTCAGGGTGGTACAAATAGTGAAAGGCTGATTGGAAATCCTCAAATTAATCCCAGTAGTTGAGTGTTTTCATTAGGTAGGTTAAAAAACATAGCCCCTACAATACTGTCATGTTCAAATTCCAAAACAGAAAGTATGCCGAGTCTTACAGGAAATATAAAAGTTAATTTTCATGGTCACAAATACTATTTTTAATCACAAGTGTTATAAAGGACCACAATACTCCCGTTGGCCACAAAGGGTAGTTTACTCTTCACTGTCATTTCGCAGGACTTAGAGATAGAGAACCAAAACTATTGTTGGTGTTTTAACTTTAAGTAGCTTCTACCAAAATAAAATCAATAAAATAAACCGTCAACGAAACAAGGTACATTTCCTTAATAAAACTGGGAGTCTACAAATTTCTGTTGAACTTCAGAGAAACAGAGAATAAAGAGAGGCTGTCCTGGGACATATGAAATCTCGTAATTCATTAATGCACTGTGAGAGTGGAATAATGGGCTCAACAGACACCTGCTGCCTTCCTCGCTGAAATGTGACCATCTCAAACAGATCATTCCACCATGAGGCGTAATTTTCTTTTTTAGTTGATATTTAAAGTCCTGAGATTCTCCAGAGACACAGTACTTTTGATTTAGAAACATGACTGAATTATTTAGAATGGAAAGCTGGTTAGCATCTTAGAAAACAAGATTCCTACTAAGAAAGATACTTTATTTCCTTTAGTCCACCTCTCCTCCTTCTTCCCAAAAAGACAACTTTCCTTAAACTACCTCCCAGCTAAAAAAGAAACACCAGGGCACATCTGTGAGTTCTTATGGTAATTAAGCTCCTGGTCATTTACTACATTTCAAGAGGGAAAAGGGAGGGGGGCAAGAATTGGCAGTCAATTCAAGTGTTATATTTAGTCCCAGTGCTTTCAATTAGGGGAGGGGGCACGAGGGAGAGGATCACAAGGAAATTTCTAGTTACTCTGCTGCATAAGAATGTGTGTGTGAGTTAATGAGGGAAGGAAGAGAGGAAGGGAGGGAGAGAAAGAGGGAGTTACTTCATTCTCTACACTACAGGCCAGGAAAAGCCTTTCTTAGCCTCAGACCTTGTCTGCTTATTACATCCATAGGAGGCACACGCCTAATCCCAGATCTTGGATGCCTCTCTAATACAGAAAGGAGTCAGGATGCTTAGGTTCCCTGTCAATGACTGTTACTTCAACTTGTCAAGACTTCCGACTCTGCAAATTGTCTTAATATCACCAAGGTAAAGCACATTTTATTTATTTATTTTTTTGAGGGCAGTGTCACTGGCCCTCACATGCGGGACCCGAACCGGGGCCGCTGGCTTCCCAAGCCAGTGCTTAACCACCGCGCCACTCAGCCAGCCCAAAACTTTGCACTTTTATTTATTTATTTTTTTTTTTGAGGGCAGTGTCACTGGCCCTCATATGTGGGATCCAAACCGGGGCCGCTGGTGTCCCAAGCCAGCTCTTAACCACCGTACCACTCGGCCAGCCCAAGCACATTTTAAATAAATGCCTCAGGAATCCCTAAAAGTACAGTGGGGCAAGGCCACCCTTGTAAAAATGAAAAATAAAAATAAAGCGAGTCTGTCAGTATATATAAGTAGTATACAGAACTTATGTATGTACATACATATTTCTAAGAGTTGATGAGAAGAGATATCCATCTCACAGGCTGAAGTGGGGAAAGGGGGCACATAGGCAATCACAGGCTGTATCTTACCATAGGGAAGTTTTTCTTAAGACTCAAACCATAAAGGCATGTATCTAGCCTTCGAATTATGTCTACGCTGGTAAGAGGTTCTGTTTTCTTTAAAAGCTTTAATTCTACACATATAAATTTAGTCAGATAATATGTCAAACCACTTTACAAACTCTGAAGTGACAAATGAATATTAGAGGTTACAATCATTATTGTTGGGAGAGGAAGATATTTAAAATATTAACCATAGAAGAGACTTAGAAGTTTGCTTATCTGCTTTTAGGTTAAGGCTTAGCTTTTTGCTTTTTTTTTTTTTTTTTTTTTGGCTAAATAGACAACAATGGCGCAGAGTTGTCTTGGGGGCCTCTTGACAAGAAAAGAGAGCACTATGGACAGAAAGTGCAATATGCAGACTTTGCCCAATCATGACTGTCAACTCTTGTGCAGGCCTCTGAAGCAGATGCTATGTTAAACCACATTTAGCACACAGTCACAAATGGTGACTAAGGAGGGTAAGAATTTTTACTTGAAGAGCTGCAATTTTTAACCCCAGCCCTCCAAAGACCTTTAAATATATACGGTGTCAATAGCCTAAATATTTCACATCAGCATTACAAGCTTTGTCTATTTTAATTTACTTTACTTTAAAAAGTAAAGTAAATTACTCCACCACACACACACACACACACACACAGGTGAACATGTCTTCCATACTCTCCAATCTTCTTACGTTCAGCTGCTCAGGCTCTTGGAATTTTAAGAGTCTAGAAATTTAAGATTTAGAAATTGCTACCTCACCATTTCTTTTGCTATGAACTCCAAGGATGATACAAGCCTCTTCTACTTATATTTAGATTTATTATTTACAACATTAAGGAGAAAGAAAGTGCAGAATTCTCATCCATGATTGTACTCTAAAATCTAGATTGGTAACGTGCACACTGAAATGCATCACACAGTGTCACAGCTTCTGCCGTTCACAGGCCAGGGAAATGATCCACACGCATCCACACAACTGTGCTGTCTCCTCCCATTGCTCTCCTATCATAATTTTCAGAGTGACCTGAATTTAAACATTCTTTTTCTAAGCCTGCACACTTCAGTTTTAAGATCATTTTTAATTAAAACAAAATAAAAATAAGGCATCCTCCTGAACTCGCTGAACCATATCATAGGATTTGGGTTTTTTTTTCTTTTGCTACAGAAAAGAGGTTCAGATTATTTGCCTCTCAGAGAAGAATTTAATGAATCCTACCTACTACTAAAAGAGGGTAAGGAAAAGTGGGGAAGGAAAAGAAATGAGCATTTATTGATTCCTTATCCTGGGCAAGTACTCAAACTAGGTATTTTACAAACAAAATCCCACTTAATCCTCTCATGTACTATGAGCTATATACATTATCTTCAATTTACAAATGAGGATTTCAAAATGTCAAGAGTCCATACAGCTATTAAGTGGAGACACTAGGATTTGAAACCAGTGCTGAGACTGGGTCTAAAGCCTCCTAACCCATCTCTCTGCTTCCAGTCTTGCCCCTTCTCAAACACACTCTCCATTCCACAGCTCCCTAAAAAGGGGTCAGCATCCCAGAACCATTTCTCTTTTTAAGACCTGCAATGCTTCCACACCGCCTGCAAAGCAACACCTCAGCCCCACAGTGAGGCATCTGACTTGACCTCTTTCCCACCTACCTCTCCATGAGGCATGGCGCACATGAGGCTCTAACCCACTCGCAGCGGTTTCTTCCAGGCCCAAGCTCTTTCCTACTGTTCCTCATGCTCTTTTCTCTGTCTGCAACAGCCTCCCTACCCTTCTTCTCCCAATAACGAAACATCCCTCAGGAGTCGAAAGTGATCAAAGTGAACTGGCATCTTAAGATGATTAACCATAGAGCTGGGAGGACTATTGGTGGAGTTGCGCCCCCCCCCCACTCTCTAGTCCTGACTTCCTGTTAAACTCTGTTAACTTCCAGGGGAAGCGGGGGGGGGGGGGGGTGGAAGTGTAAGAAGAAGAGAGAATCTTGGGAAGCAGTGCTCTCTTTTTGCACGTGAGCAGCTGGTTGGAGCTCCAGCAGGAAGTACACTTTCACACCCTGCTGGGATAGTCTCGTTTCTTTTTCTTTTCCCAAATAAACCGCTCTTTTGGTGGATTTTCTGGATAGTGTGGCCAGCTGACAAAAGGAAGCACCATACCTCCAGGAAGCCTTCTGTGAAATGTTTAGTTGGGCCACATACTCTCCGCCTCTGTGCTCTTGTTCACCCATGCACTCACCTTTGTCTCTTTAGCAGTAAATGCACAGAGACCCACAAAGAGAAACAGCATCAATGCCGTGAAGTGCAATTCAAAGTGGCGAGTAAAAAAAAACATTCCCACTTAAACTTGTGGGATTTTTCATGTGGTTTGACATTCCCTGCCAAGTGGGAAACTTTCCATTGCAATTCTATATACCTGGAGGAGCCCAAGTCACTGCAGGTCATTCATCAAGGGGAAAGCGGCCTTCGAGTAAGTAGGCAGTCATTCCCTACCACTAACACACACACCTCCCTTTCCAGTTACACCTAATTCTTGTATTATCTGCTCAAGCTTCAAGTTCAATCAGCATTTTTTTTTCTTTTTTTTAATTCCTAGCTAGAAGCCTTTGTTGAAACGTAAGTCCCAGGAAGGAAGGGGGAGAGAGAGGGAAAGACAGGAGTGGTCCATTGTCACCACCAGTTTAAAATAAACAAACCCCACCACCAATGTGAAAAGCCAAAACCACACTGGACATTAACCCCCTCTCTCTTTCAGCTCAGCCAAGGTCTCCGGAAGCTAGCGGACAGAAGCAAGCACCCAAGGCCAGGAAAGCAACATCTCTGATTCAGTGGATATGACAGGAGCCCCATGCTAGACACTGGGAAAACAAGGACGCCCCAAACACGTTCACACCCCACCTCTCCCGAAGCTTTCTCAGAACACGTCTGCACCTGGAGAAGTTAGAGGCTTGCAAGGCAGCCTTTAAGAACACAAAGACAGGAATAATAATCTCTCTGGATGACCCTTGCTAAATATTGTGCTACCTAAGAAAAAGATAAAAGGGCAAAGTCTCTGTTGCTATGGAAACTACCGCCTCTAACTTAAACATCTGAGCCTGGACATGTATTGGAGCAGAAATGAAGCATTTTGCTTCCAAATGTTTAAAATGCTAGAGAATAATAGCCCACTTAAACATTAAACTGGATTTCTGCCTCATGACAATTTGAAATTGCAAGGCAGCACAAGCTGAACTTTTTCTGATTTAGAACTGCTAAGAGTTTCTTGGTATCCATAGTCTGCTATGCCTTTATCCCATATAAAGAGCAAGTTTCTTTAAAAGAATCCTCTCAATACAGTAGATTTAACATGTAAATTGGCAGAAAGACACAGTATTTTATTTTTGACAAGACTTTTCGAAAGAACCTACTGTGTAACAAGCAATACACTAGTCTATAACACCTATAACTGCAATCTCTTTCAGACCAGCCTAAAAGGAAAGAAAGTTTTGCCATCCTCTACTGCTTTAATCTTAAATGGACCTGGGGAGGGGGCGGGGAGGGCAGGGGAGAGACTCAAGCTATTTTTGAGGTTATAGCTCCAAATCCAAATTTTTCACTCTTTTTCTATAAGAAGAGCACAAATCTACCCAAGTACACTTTCTTTCCCATTTTAAGGAGTTCCTTGACTTGATTTTGAGTGCCATCTCTGGTTGAGAGTCATCATATAAAAGCAGAATGGGTTAGAAATGTGATATTTTTTTTTATAATTTTAGCTCCACCCAAGCATGCTTTTATGAAAGCCACTGCCTGTCAGGCTAATATATAGGATTCACAGCAAAGATCTCAGAACTGCAGGACTTAGAACTGAGCTGAGGAAAAAGGATACTATCTTTCATTCTCTATTTGGATTAGAGCAAAAATAAGGACAGAGGAAGGAAATCATCAAGGTTGAAGCAGGAGCCGTAAATTAAGACTGGAGAAAACTTCCACTTCATCGGAACACTCATTAGAGGGAATGTCACTGTCATCAGATCAAGAACAAACCATTAGTATGCATCACTGGCCCAGACCTAACCATATTTCACCAAAGTTACTTCTATTTTAACCGAAAATGACCCCATATTCTTGACTTGCTGAGACTAACGGCAGTTGGCCTCTTATATTAGGAACTAGCCAAAATGCAAAATGAATCCTCTTATTTACCTGTCAAGGTTGGCTACACACTAACTAATACCTATTCAATGTGGCCAGGACAACCAGGTGGCCATTTGCAACATTCCTTGTGGTATAAAGTTCATCATCCACCCAATGGCTTGGTGAACAAGACAACAGCAGCTACCACCAGTGGGTAGAAAAGTTGGAGGGGGAGGGAACATAAGGAGGGAGGAAGTCAAATGTCTTCCTGAGTATATATGCATTCAAATAAATGGCAGAGTCTGATGACCACAGTTAACAAAGCCAAAAATTAAATTAACAGACAACTGTGGACTCTGCTTAAGTAAACCACACACAAATTCAAAAAGGAGAAATAAGGAAAGGTGACAACAAATAGTCATCAGTAACCACATATGACCATGCACATGCCTCCTGGAGGACAACCAAGAAATAGTTGGAAACCAGCCACCAAGCAATGAATGCCCCTCAAGAATGTCCAAGCCAAAATCACAACTGGAAGCCAGAGGGTAGACTCAGTCTGCAAATGTATCACTTGGTCCATCCAATGCCTTTTTTTTAAAAATTAGTGTTCAACATTTAAAACTTTACCAATTTAGCAACTTCACATTTATTTAAACAACAACAACAACAACAACAAAAACTCCTGGCTTCTCTTTAAAAAATAAACAAACAAAAAAAAGTGACTGGCAACAGAAGTCATGTTCCCACAGAGCCATTAGCCAGCAGGCTGCCCTTTAAATGGAGCATGTTCTCTGCAGCTCCCCTCACATCAGCTTCACGCCTTTGCCTGAAGGTCCTCGTTCCTGCAGGGGCTGAATCTCAAGTGAACCAACATCACAGCCTAAAGGTCACCAGTGTGGAAGGGGGTACGGCTTTTCTACCACGATGGCAGAGACGTTCAGAAGACCAGTGCTGACACATGGGTGGGGGGTTAGAGACAAGGATTCCTAGTGCAAAATGCCTGAAAACAGCACTGCAGAGACAGCACAGAAGTACAGCTAGCTAATAATGGGCTGGAATTCATCTGAACTACCTGGGTGCATATCATCTACACTCAGGATCTTTCATTTTAGACCTGAGCATCTATGAAATATTTCAAGGAATCACCTTAACAAAGAACGAAGCAAACAAGCATCAATTCCGTGTTGCTATACATCCTAATATGACTGCCACAGACACTCTGTGCACTTTAACATGAGATCCATGTCAGCATGCCACACTCCTCTGGATTGGGACTAGAAAGCCATCTTGTCCACAAAGAATTACGTACATCCCTTCGGGAGACTGAGGAGAAAGTTAATTCCAACTAAAGTAAATATTCCGATGCCAGAAAGAAGAGGAGGGGCCCACTAAGGGGAAGGGGGGATGCGAGCGGGGTACCAGCACACAAAAAAGTAAAGATAACCTTGCATTTACCAGAAGCACTTGGATTAATATAAACAAACTTGAGTATCAAACTCCCGAAAAACTGCCTCTCGTGATCTACCTCAGTTACAGTTTGGAAGTAGAGAACAGAAGTGTAAAGAACAGAACTGTAAAGAAGAGATCTTACTTCACACCTTTCCTGCTCCTTCAGCTTAACCAAATAGCTCCCCCTGAAAACCTGCTTGGACCTGGCAGAGTGGGGGATAGCGGGACAAAGGCCTCAGTTGCTGGGCCTGCAGGAAGCCCTCCCCTCCCCACCTGAAGATCTGCAGCCTCACCAGCAGGGAGGTGGCTGATGAAATGAGCCAGGAGAGAGTAGGCAGGGCGAATGTATTCTTCCACACCCCCAAAGTTGCTATTTTGTTTCAGGTACAAGTTTTCAAAGTACTGCAAAATTGTCCCTAGATCCATTTCCCAATATCAGAGCAATTACAACTTGGTTAAAATCCTGAAGTAATTAGCTCACCATTCTTTCCAATTCTCTCAGAATAGAAAATTCTCTTGAAATAAAGAATTCTCTAGAAATAGAGGTCTGAACCAAGAGCAAGTACCACCACCATCCAATGCCTAGTAACGGTCTCCCAAGACTCTCCTAGGAACTTGAAAAGTCGTTCAGCACTGAAAGTTTCAGTCATTTCCGGCAGCCACTAGGAAACTATACTTTTCACCTCTCTGCATTAACTAAAAAGCCACAGCTAAAAATAAAAAGCCAATGGAACTCCAAAATTGAGGGTTTTATAGGGCACATTAAATTATTCTCTATCAACTGCAAATCTTTAAGGTTGCAGAGCACTACTTTAATGCTATTGATTTTTCTTTCTTTTTTTTCCAGAATCCATGGTAATTTTCCAAAGAAAAAAAACCTTCATACACTTCCAGTCCAATCTCTCGTGGGAGGAGGAGGTTTGGGGTCCCACACCTACAGACCACACTGCCCATTCTGCAATAGCTCAGATGTAATTTGGGTCAATTCTCTCTTCTTCCAGGGTTGTAGTATAATATGTGAGCAGACCAACATTTGGCATGAAATAGTACACTATAATAATCATTTTATATTAGTTTACTAATCTAGTGTATGAGATTCCAAAATGAAGTAGTCAGATAGTAGAGAACTTACTAAGAAGAACTGAAATTCTGACATCTTATTTAAATATAAACACTGACAAAGTATCTGTGTTCTCCCCTTGACACCTGATTATAATTAGCCCTTAAGGTAAGTTTTCAGCCTAACAAACTTAGATTAAAGGTTTTCTACACACTAAATACCTCCAATTTGACAAAAGTTTGTACGTATTGAGTCCTTATGCACCTTCGTCTAATCACTTTCTCATGATATTTTTGGTTAATTTACTATGCCTTTATAAGAGTTAAACTCTAGAATAAGTGAATATCAGATAAGAGGTGCACCTTTGCTCACATCATCATTTATTCTTCATTAAGGGCCAAGGTTACAGCAATAAGTACATCGGATCAGTCTCAACTCAAATCAACATTATCATGTGTAACACATAGCGGCTCCCAAGTACAGCTACTATATCCCATACCTAAACTATCAGAACAAAATGCATCCATTTGTATCAAAATGAAGGCTTCAGTCAGCTCTTCAGAAGAGCTCAAAGGACAGCCAGGTAAATCAAGGTCAAGATAAACAAGTTTGGAAAAGACAGGTCTCAGTGCTGTGTGGCATGCCCAGAAGTCTGGAGTTTCAGCTTTCACACCAACCAAAGTCACGGCTGGGAAATGACCTCTGGGGGCAACTATCTCCTTCCCGGGTTCTAGTCCAACAGACAACTGAGGATGTGGCAAGAATAAAAGGAAAAGCCCACGTGAAGCAAAGAAACTGGATACCAGTCCTAATTGTCTTTCTCAGCAGCTCTGTGATCTTTGACAAATTTTTAACCTCAATAACTTCCCTCATCTATAAAGCATAGGTTTTTCCCACTCTGACTAGCAAACAGGGTTTTTATAAGAGATATGTTAAATAATAGATAAAAGAATGGCTTATAAAAATTGTAAAACCCTATACAAAGTATTGTTTCTAAGACACTAACCTTGAGAACTGTTTTCCGCTCTCATGCTCTCCCTGCTAACAGCACATTTCTAATTTATGCTCAGGTCAAGCTCTTCCAATCAACCTCACTTGGGAAATGCAAATTAACAAAGGTACACATACACACTCCAGTGTACAGACCAGGCACACTGTCTTCACTAGGTCAAAAAGAGGGCTATTTTTCACCTTCAACTTGCCTGTGAGCAGACCAAATATTTAAACCACCGCAGCAGACAGAAGAGACTATGTGAGTCAAGTTTGTTTCACATAAAAATGTTGATGCAGACATGGATTCAAAGTCACTTTCTTGCTAAGTAGTGGATGGGTGACATTCGGGTGCCAACTGAAGAACCATAGAATATCCTGCGATAATTCACAACTAAAGTACATGGGGCTTCTACTCCGAGTCTAGCATAGTGCTTAACACAGGGTCTTACCATAGGCAACTAGTGGACACTGACCTACGATTAATAGTAAACGCCTGGCATTCCTGAAAACATATCAGAGAGTAGGCCATTTTCAAGAGCCAGAACCATGAACTAAACTTAAGTCTGAAGATGATTAGTATGTACCAAACCACAAGAAAACCACTATACACAGCCAAATACTCCCTGGTAGAGTCTGCAGAGGAGGCAGTCCCACTGAATTTACTGAAAAAGGAGCAATTTACAAGCCTACCGAATAGTTGGGCACAGGAGACAGCGTAACTGCAGATGGAAACTCCAGGGCACAGAAGGTGGAGGTAGTGCTGGGCAGTGGGAGGAAGGCTGGGAAGAAAAGCAGGAGGCGGCCAAATTTCTTCGTCTTGCACATATCTTATCGGCCCTTTTCTTCTCTCCTAGCTTCTCATCTGAGTGCTCAATGGGTCCTCATCCCCTCTCCTAGCTGAGAGCTCAGCTGGGTCCCAAGTATTCCAAGATACTAACGGGTCAATATTTGGCTAGAGACAGCCCCTCTCATTTTCTATGCATCCAGCAAAGTCATATGTCAAAACAGCAGGAAATGTCTGGAAATGTATTCCAATACTTGTGAAAGGTAGCCAACCTCTGCTGGCTGGAGGATGGAGTCCTCCCACGCCCTGATGGGCAGAGCGACCCTGACCTCACCTGTTAATCTTTACTGCTGCGATAAACATAGACAAAGTGAACATAAGATGCTCCAAGTGCCAAGGATGGAAGACGAGAGCTCAGCTTATAATCCAGCAGCCTCTTAAATGGAGCGACTACAAGCAAAAGCAAAGAAGTGAAACTGAAGAAACACACATAGCAGACCACATGACAAACTTGCACGATGCCGGACAGCAACCAAGTGGCCCTACAGCAACCTGGAAAGAGTGAGGTTCGTTCCTGAATAAAAGGCATCAGGGAATCCTTTGAGATGAAGCTTTCACTTGAGGCATAAATCACAACTAAAAGGACATGGCAAAAATAGATGTGCCTCAAATATCAACACATTTGAAGGACAAGGACATTCACATTCCTTCTAATATGCAAATCCTGTAACACACACTGTGCTGGATGCTTGTGACTCAGATAAGGAGTTGCCACTGAGTGTCTCGTAAAGAAAGGAACACGTGCAGACCCACAATACAGAATGCGATCCGGGAAGTGTGAGGAGGAAAGATTATATCCGGATGACAGAGGGGAAAAAAAAAAATCAAAAGGTTCAGAGAAAGGGCATAGGCACTAGGTTATCTTTTGTCATATGTTCTAATGGGATGAGCCATGCATGGATTCAACCGTTTAATAAATGCCTACTATGGCAGTCCCCAAGACAGGCACTCTGGGAACTTAGAGAGACAGATGCTAAACAAGCGAAAAAGGACAAAACCAAATATATGCCATAAAAAATAAGAAATCTATGGGCATTACATGGGTAGGGTAATCACAAGAGGCCGCTCTAGAGAAGTGACTTTGAAACTGAGACCTAAAGCTAAGGAACATGTTTCTATACATGTGACACTTGGTCTATGGAGGGAGGGGACAGTGCCATGCAACTTGCAAGGAGTGGAGGAGGGGAGGGAAATGGTAATGAGTTACATACAACCTGAGCTCCCCACTGAGATCTCATCTCTGGGAAGCAGGCACATACACAACCTGGAAGCCTAGCAATCAGAATTTTACTATTATACAACCTTAAGAACCTAGAGAGATCTTGAAACCCACCCAGCTTCACCAAACTTTTTTTTTTTTTTTTTTTTTTGTGAATCAAGGAAATGAAGCCCAGAGATGGGCTCAGGGTTACTAACCCAGGTAGGGGTAAAGGTGTGGCCCCAGCCTATTAACTCCCATTACTACGCACTGCCCACTAGCTTTTAAGTCAGCAAATTCATTTAGAAAATCAGAACTCAGTAAATTAATAACGCACAAGGGACACTTAATACCTGTTGGGAAAATAAGCAAGACTCGGGCTTAGCTGTCAAGCACTTAACAAGACATTTTGGAATAATCTTCCCTGTTCAGGACAAAATGAAAAAAATGTAGTGAGTTTTTTGTAAAGTGAAATGCATTCAAGTTCACTTCTGAAATTATGAACATTCTGCTTTGGAGTGCCTAAACATCCAGGAAATGACAGTGATAACAGAGATTCCAATGTCTTCCCTTGGCAAAACAGAGTTGGCAAGCCTACCAGTCTTCTCCCCACAACATACACTTTGACTTGGACTTTTTTTTTCTTTTTAAGATTTTATTGGGGAATTGGGGGAGGGGAACAGCGTTGGGGAATGAGGGACAAGTTGCTGTCCTTTTGTTCTTCAGTCTAGTTGTGGAGGACATCATTTCACTGGCCCATGTTGGTATCATCATTGCGCTCTTCTCAGGTGAGGCAGATCAGTCGTCGGCCTCTGGACAGCCGCTCACAGCAGCTCTTGGCAGCGCACACTGGCTGCCAGCCGCTCATGCTGGCTGCCGGCCACTCACTGTAGCCTATAGCAGTCCACTGCAGCAGGGGCTGCAGCTATGCCGTCCAGGGGACTCACGCAGCCCAGCTCCAGGTGGAGCTGTTGTTCACCATCTTAGCTGTAGAGGGCAGTGTCACTGGCCCTCATATATGGGATCCAAACCAGGGTCACTGACATCCCAAGCCAGCTCTTAACCAACACGCCACTTGGCGGACCCCACTTTTACTTTTTATTGTACTTGCCTGAGAAATACAAACATCAAGGAATAACTATTACAGAGAGAGTGGAGGGGAATGTGGGGAGGGAGCTCATAACAACACTGTTCATTAAAGCAAAAAAATGTAAACTCCAGCACTTACCAAGAAAGATAGTAAGGAAGATATGAAGATAAATATAGTCATACATTCACACAACTGAATATTATTCAGCAACAAAATATGAGAGCCAACGCGCAGACCAAAGTAGGTTTCTACTGAGAATTTGCATGAATTCAATTCTGTGTCCTCCAGGACAAAAAAGACAGTCTTTTCAGTTATTACAGTTGCCTTTAGAAGTCAATTACAGTAAAAAAAAGAAACATTAATTTTTAATCACATGTTTTCCAATTCTTACATTATATATTTTTAAAGACAGTTGGAAACAAAAATAACAAGGGAGCCACTGTAACTCATTTCTCACTTCGTCTGGTTAACCCAAATCTCCCACTACAGGCACTAATCAGCTGTAACATGGAAACCTGGACCTACTCTTCCAATTAGCAGCTGTTCAAGGATCAGGTCAACCTATAAACAGACATTCCTATAGCATCTGACCAGGTCTAGCCTGAACAGAACAACAGGTTAAAACTGGAAAGGGGAGACAGTAAGAAAAACAGTTTATCAATTTATGGAATTCTGCATAGAATTGGCACGACACTGGGCCCCCACTGGAAGGAAGCTTATTTCAATCTTTTCACTTAGTTTACAGTGCCAAAGAAGAAACAGTAACCTAAGTTAAGAATTCCAGACCTTTTGTGCCCTGAAGGTCACTAGATGGGGTCATTCTGAAGAAAAGTTCTCCCAGAATGCTGACAGATCTACCGGAAGAACAGTCTGGCTGGTCTTCACTGATACTACACTATATTTTGGACACTAACTGTCTCAAGCTAGCTGAACTTGAGAGATTTCGAATTCTTTCCAAGGACATCAGAAACATTTGTGTCTGTACCAGAGCATTTATCTCTGTTACTAAAGAAAAGTCACCTTCCAAAAGAACTGCCATGAAAACCCATATTATGTGCACTAAAAGGAACACAGAAAAAGAAAAGTAGTTTAAAAACACATATACACTGGGAGAGTCAAGGTAACTAGAAGAAGATTAAAACCTCGATACATAATTTTATCAAATGTTGTAAGCAGTAAGTGTCTAATTTATATTGAGATGAACTATATAGCTCAGACTAATCCAGGGAAGGAGCTCAGATGCTTATTTCATACCAAGATTTATAAGACATGAATCAGAAATCTACATGAATTCTGAACTGGTAAAATAATGACAATCCAAAGGTGATTACTGACACCTCAGGAAAATAACAATGAGGGTTTTGAGGAAGAAAAAGTCTCTCTTACCCTCCTCCTCCAAAAAAAAACCCCCAAAAAAACGCAGTTCAATAAAAACCCATCTTTGAAAAACAGAAGGACAGCTATCCCTTTCAGCCTGAGTTGATGTGCCCTTTATCACTGGAGATAGACCATATCACTCAGAAAGTCACCCTGCAGCTTGCGGGGGGGAAATTAAACTTCAGGTCACTATAGGGCTAGGAGCTTATTAAGACAAAAACTAAGACATAAGTGCTCCAGAAGTGTATCAGCAGGAAACCTGCAGTGGTTTCAGTAACACAGTCTTTAGCAGCAGGGGGGAAAAAAAAAAAAAAGCCTTTTAAAAATCTAAGCCACTGAAATTTTAAAACGACACCCACATGACCCAGTTTACTCTCCCATTCAAAGAATTTTGATGCTATATATCTATTTCTCTTTGGAAGCTTTTCATGTCTAATATATTTTAAGAGTTACACTTTTACTTAAAGCACACCATGGCATAAAACACATCATTGAGGACCTTGGAACTATAAACAAATTCTAATGGGAAAGACATGAGTTCAAGCACGGGGGAAAGGCACTATAGAAATGGCAAATGTGAGAAAGGCTATGGGCATTTGGAAAAGGAAGAAGAAAAGAAGACATTGTTGGACAGGGTGAGAAAGGCAATTGCTACGGTAAGTGTATGTAGATACCATTATGTCAGGCAATGCGCTAAGAGGCACTGTCCCCATGTGATCTTAGCAACCTAAGGAAATGGGTCATTATATCCCTATTTTTCGGATGAAGAAATGGGCTTAGAAAACATTGACTTGCCCAGAACTATACAACTTGTAAATCCAGGTCTATCAGACTGTAAAGCACATGCCCTTTGGACCACATCCGCAAAGCAGTTAAAACCACCATTGCCTGGCTTCACCCCAGACTAATTAAATAAGAATCTCTCAGAAGGGCCCCAACACTGGTATTTTAACACACCACTTGGTTCTAATGTGCAGCCAAGGTTGACAGCCACTGTGAAGACCTTCATAAAACAAGTGGGGTATCAGCTCAGTGGTACAGAAGAGTCAAATAATCAGAGACAGAGAAAGGCTTTTGGGGAAAACATGACTGTGACAATCGGTGATATTGAGGAGGCAGAGCCAGCCAGGCAAGGGCGCACCCAGGTAAAGTCTCACCAGAGCAGTGACTGAAAAGGCAGAGCAAGTCAATTGCAATTCTGCTGAGAGCACAAAGTACAGGCCAGGCCATTTGTGCATTTAAGACTGTAGGTAAGAAATGACAAAAGGGATATGAATCTTAGGAAGGAGTAATAGTTGACTAATGGAAAGTCAATGGGCAGATATGCAAAATATAGGAAGGGACAGATAACGAGCAGGACTTATCTGCTGATCAGATAGAGGATAATGGTTACAACCATGAGCTCTATGCTGACCCTTTCTGGCGTGTCACCCTGCTAAGCTGCAAGCTCCTCATTTAGAAAGTGGAGAAAATAATCACACCATCTTGTTCACTTACTGGAAGGAATAAAATAATCTAAATAAAAGAAGACTCAGAGCTTCTGTGTGCTAATTGAGTGCAGTATAAGAAAAAAATACCCCAACATTTTCTCTTCTTACCATCACTTTACCTGGCCCTGACAGTTTTAAAGACTTGGTAAATGTAGAACAGAAGCCTGACCTGACTATTCAGTTTCTATTTTCAATTCCAGCACTGTCTACAACAGGCCAGTACCCAGAAGCTAGAGGCAGCCATGAAAAAATTTAAATTTGTCCTAAATAGTAAGGGGGAATGAACACCAAGGAAAGTGATTATACAAATGGTTATTGAACTTATATAAGTGGCATATTACATTTATATATAATCTGTATACAAATGTATATATAAAATTATATATTAAATGATACTCTATCTCATTAATTGAATTCTTGGGGCCAAATAATATTTAGGAAACAAATCCAGTAATAGGATTGGTTAAACTTTGAATTATTAGTCAAAATAACGCACCCAACTTAAAATCTCACACCTTCCAAACGCTGAAGCTTGGCAGTCTACAAGATTTCCAACTTAACTTCCATTTTTACACACTTGATTCTGTCATTAAGATGATTCCCAGAAATGGGATAATAACACTTAGTAGGTAATCCTTTACCTAAGTGATCTTTAAACTCACATTCTGAAAAGAAATGGTTTCCTGAATAATTTGTTATATTATACAAGCTATCACGTCCACTCATTAAGATGGAAACCTGAGTTGGTGACTGGCGTCTCTCTCCTCCCCCAAGAAAATAAGCATTCTTAAAAAGAGAGGGAAAGGGGGCCAAGATGGGAAAAAATACGAGTACAGTTGTAAAAAGAATTAACTTCTTACATCTTCCAATCCTTTACTAAGTATAGCTTACAACAGAGAAAAAGATACTTGAAGTTGTTTTTAAAAGCACTGTGTTTTTTTAACCCTCTCTTGACTATAGAGGTAGGGCACTCAAATTTGGTTAAGCGGTGAATTTCCAATTCCTAAAAACAGTTTTCAGAGAGAAACACCCATAATGCTTGGATAACCCACTGAGACACATAAGAAGGGCAGGGGGGAACCTTTCAGCAGATGAGACATTTTCTCCTAAATCATTCTTTGTCTTGAGACCCACTCTAACAGAAAGGAGGACCCTACTGCTGCTCTTTGGTTTTGTGCTGGAAACAAATCAGGTCTAAGAGTTACAATGAAGGAAGAGATCAGAGACGGAATCCTAAAACTGAGAAACTTTCGTGGTGAAAAAGATTAGGAGAGAGAAGACACAAAAATAGATTGACATGCCTGCTTTATGAAAAAACTGGGGATATTTTCACCAAACCATTTGAACCCACATTCTCAGAGGTACACACACACACACCCCTTTTCCTATTCTGTGCCTGCACCAGTTAAGCAAACATAGAGTTTGGCTTTGGAATGGATTTTCTAGTTAGGATTAATTACAGGCATATCAGCTGCCCTGGGAATTAATTCTTTCAAACAACACGAGGCTCCACTAAAACCCTGACTGCCGGAAATGGGATAATAACCATCTCAGGCTCCATGCCATTCTCACAACTCAGTTCACACACACTTATAAACCCAGCCTAAGGAAAGCTAAAGCTAAAAATCTCGCTGCATTCCCCCAAGACACGCAAGGTACAAGTGGAGTGAGTCTCTGATGGTTACCCTGAAGAGACAGGAAAACCACAGGTGAGTTAGGTGAGGGCCAGTAACTGTAAAGCAACTAGCTAACACAACTGTTAGCTGCTTACCCCAGAGCTTTGATTTTCTGTTTTCTGTACTAGGGTGCCACTGCTCATTTTCTCTTAAGTTTGAAAACTAAGGCCTCACTAAGAAGGTGACTTGCAGATGTGTGCTCTGGGTAAGCACAAAGCGAAAGAAACAAAAAACGCCCCAACCCTCATACCCTTAGCACTTCCAACAGTGACTCTGGATCTCGTGATGGTCGCCCAGGAAAGGCAGCCCCAAGGGTCTCAGAGCTGCAGACACTTCAGCAGACATGCAGGAAAGACACTGCCAACACCCTCTTGACACCTGTGGCAAAAGCATCACGTCTTCTAAATATATGTTCTGTTTAAGTGGCTTTTAAAGCAGAAACACAATCCCTTTCAAAGCAATATGTAACAAGAGGTCAGACTATAAAATTAAAGAGATGAGAGAAGAAATCAATTGTCAAAACCCAACTTTAAAAGGCAGGATGGGTCAGGAGCTGTTGTGTAGAATAAAAGGGCAAAAAAACCTCAAAACTCCACATTGGAAATACCCAATCCCCAGGGTGGGAGCAAGGAGCCTTTGACCAGTTGTAAAGATGAGAAAACAGTGCTCGTCTGCACTGAAGAAGGAAAACTATAGATGAGAAATGCAAGGAAAAGAGATAAATTTCTCTTCATCTCTGGGTGAATTCAAAATCTTTACCCCTGTTATGGACTGAATGTGTCCAAACACTCATATGTTGAAATGCTAATCCCCAATGACTGTATTTGGAGATCAGGCCTTTCAGGAGGTAACTAAGGTTAACAAGGTCATAAGGATGAATCCCTAATCCGACAGGGCATCCTATAAAGACAGCAAGGGGCACTAGGAACACACACACACAGGAAAGGCCACGAGAGGGCACAGTGAGGAGGCGGCCATCTAAAAGCCAGGAATAGAGGCCTTACAGAAACCAACCCTGTCAGCACCTTGATCTGGGACTCCCAACCTCCAGAACTGTTTCTTTTATTTAAGCAGAGCCAGTCTGTGATATTCTGTTATGACAGCCTCAGTAGACCAATCCAACCCCAAACCAATTCTTTCTCCAAGTTAGCTTTTTCTTCCTAATGCTGCCATCCAACCTTTGTAGACTCCTGGGATCTAAACCGTGGGTTTACGACCGGGACGATGTTGCGAACTTCTTTTGATATCAGAGGGATTATTCATTATGAATTTGTACCAAGTGGGCAAACAGTTAATCAAGTTTACTATCTGGAAGTGCTGAAAAGGCTGCATGAAAAAGTTAGACAACCTGAACTTTTCCCCAACAATTCATGACTCTCATATCACGGCAATGCACCAGCTCACACGGCACTGTCTGTGAGGGAGTTTTTAGCCATTCAACAAATAACTGGGGCCGGCCGAGTGGCGCATTGGTTAAGTGCTGGTTTGGGGATGCCAGCGGCCCCGGTTCGGATCCCACATGAGGGCCAGTGACACTGCCCTCTACAGCTAACAACAGCTCCACCTGGAGCTGGGCTGTGCGAGCCCCGGTGATGGTGTGGGCTGCAGCCCCTGCTGCAGTGGGCTGCCATAGGCTACAGTGAGTGGCCCGCAGCCAGCGTGAGCGGCCGGCAGCCAGTGTGAGCTGCCAATAGCCGCGGTGAGCGACATCCAGAGGCCAGCGACGATCTGCCTCATCCGGGAAGAGCGCAATGACGATACCAACAGTGAAGCAACATCCTCCGCAACTAGACTGAAGAACAAAAAGACAGCAACTTGTCTGTTCCCCTTCCCCGATTCCCCAACGCTGTTCCCCTCCCCCAATTCCCCAATAAAATCTTTAAAAAAAAAAAAAAAACAAATAACTGTATTGAACACCCTCCCTACTCACCTTATCTGGCCCCCAATGACTTCTTTATCCGAAGATAAAGGAAATATTGAAGGGAAGACATTTTGATGACATTCAGGACATCAAGGGTAATACGATGACAGCTCTGATGGCCATTCCAGAAAATGAGTTCCAAAATTGCTTTGAAGGGTGGACTAGGCACTGGCATCAGTGCACAGCTTCCCAAGGGGAGTACTTCGAAAGTGACCATAGTGATATTCAGCAATGAGGTACGTAGCACTTTTTCTAGGATGAACTTAATTGCGAACTTAATTGTCAGACCTCATATAGCCTCTGAACCCTTGTATTCTCCTCACTTTTGAGTCTACAACTGTTCATTTTTCCTTCATTACCACCAACTTCTACCCTTCCGTCTCCCAATTCCCATGACACCAGGGCAAGCCCTTATGACGATATATACCACTTCCTCTCTGTCTCACCCCACCACCTGCACTAATTCCAATCTGGCTAGCTTCAACTTCCCAAGAACATCTCATGCTATCACCTGCTCAAATACCATCAGTTGCATATGAGTACATACAGACCTGCATCCAAGGGCCTTTTCAATTTTCTAATAACTTACCAGCTGTCTCAGGCGAAAATCCTGCACAAGGTCAAAATAACCCACAGCGACGCTGTGAATACCTCTTGCATTTTCCTATTTCCTTGCTTTTATTCTCACTGTTGCAACAACTTAGAATGTCCTCATCTGCTCTATTTTCTCTTTCTAAATGGTAGCTGGAAGAGAAAAGTTACTGAAGGACACTATCTAAGCACAAGGGGCTATGCCAAAATCTCCTCGAAAATGTTGCTCTAGCTGACAATTTGTTTTAGTCAAAGAGGCATTTAGCCCCACCAAAGCATCATGCACAAGATCAGAAAGATAGAACCGTCTAGCAAGAGGGAAATAGGAGATAGAAAATCACGAATTCCATAACATACCCAGGCAACATTCCAGAACATGTCCAGGCTATTTCTGGTTTGAGGTTAGGGAGGAGAAAATCCATGAGGCTTCAACTGGCCCCTGAAAACAGACTACAGGTTCTACACTTAAAAGTCGATGATGGGGCCGGCTGCATGGGGCGGTGGTTAAGTGCTGGCTTCAGTCCCACATATGAGGGCCAGTGACACTGCCCTCAAAAAAAAAAGAAGGAAAAAAAAAAGTCGATGATGTTTAGCTTTCACAACACAGAAAAATTTCAGCTCCACATAAATAAGAAATGGAAGCTATCGCACATAAGTGAAATTCCAGAAGTTTTCAGACTCTTGTCTACCGCTAAATGTTATCGTTCTAAGCATCACATCACATCAGTGTAGAAACCATGATGTACCCATAGGATGACCTCCGTGTTCAATCATTTTTCCTCACAAACCCACTACTTTATTTCCAAAGCCACTACCTATACTGCAGCAATAAAACTACTGATGGATTTCCAAAATTTTCCCAATTTTCAATGATCCCCTCCCGAACAATCCTCCAAAGACCTTTACAAATACCCTCAAACTTCCTTTTGTGAGGACTGAGCTTTATAACTCCGCTTCAGAACTACATGAACCCTTACTGATTTTCATCATGTAAGTGACAAAAACGTAAGTAATATACCAAGATTTCTGCAAACTGAATGCTTGGCTCTTAATTTTCTATGCCCCCAAAACAGACTCTGTGTCCCACTCACTGAACTTTGCACTCCCATATTTTTATAACCTCTATTTTCTCCACCTGCATCTTCCCTCCCTAGTCCAATTCACCTGTGTGCTCATCACTATTCAAAAACTTTACTTACCCTCAAATCCCTCCTTCTCTTTAAAGACAGTCCCCCAAGTCTTCTGTCCTGGTAACTTAGCATGCACTGTAGCATATATCTATTTTAAAGCCCCACCAATATGACTTCACCTATATGTGGCAGTTTTTATGCAAAGATCTAACTAGCATGGAGACTTAAATTAGAAGAAACTTAGCTCTACAGCTCCAGCCCAAATCCCAGTATCCAGTAGTCAGCAGCACCAGGAAATACTCCAGTGTCACTGACTAGCACACCTAGAGCACTCAGACTGCTGGATGCGCTTCTGTTTCCCAGTTTAACTTAGGGGTAAAGGGACAGGGAAATGACATCAAGCTGATCTACAATCAGGGCACAGAATCAGAAGGAAACTGACAGTATGGCATTCAGAGACTTCAGTGGCGGTTTCACGCTTTCTCGTTTCCTGGAACACCAAGTGCCCAAAAGGGCTGGGCCATCAGCTTCCCATCAAAAAGGGGAGAGAACCACCCACTTTCTCAGACAGATTGACTGGGGAACACATGTACAGCAGCAGGCCTCTTGCACGAGAAAAGGCAAGCTGTCCTGCCAGAGTTCTTCAAAGCTTCTGGGGACAACGGAATTCTTTAAGAGGTGAAAAGATACCTTCTAATCCATACTGGATACATAGACCCTTTTCTCAAATTCAAGGCTTAGTAAGAGAACTTTCTAGGTTTTAAAAATTCCTAGAATATGAGAATTCCAAAATGCCAACCATTTTCAGATCAAATAATTACATTAGTCAAACCATGCTAATTATTAAAATTACACACAAAGCTTGTACAATCAATCCCTAGTGTTTATGGAAATCATTTTAAAATTCATGTGGTTTAAATGCAACCTATTTTCAGAGTCAGTGCACCAAACCACTTGGCACTGTGCTCTGAAATCTGGGAAAATTTCCTGACCAGTGGAATTGGATAAAATATGGCAAGCTCAGCATTAATATTTCCACCCTCTATGATCACAATGATAATAAGCAAAGAGGCAGGATGACATATGGTAGTTATATGTAGATCGCAGAAAAACAAAATTTAACAAAAGATTAACATTTCTCTATAATCAAATTTTCCCTCCTACTTTGTCTTACAGAGGAGAGACAGAGAGAGAGAGAGACAGAGAGGAAGACACCTATATACACACCCTACAAATCAACTATCAAAATAAACCACAGGAGTAAAATATTATTGCTCTTTAGACATTAGAACACATTTCTTAGCAGTATTTCCAAAGCCCACAACACTGAAAAATAAATTAAGCCCCTACCTTCACAGACTGTAAGAGTCATAAGCTCATGATTAAGTGGTTGATTTATTTGGTTTATATTTTACCTAAAGTTTCTCTAAGAGTCAAAGATCCTACCAGTGACTATTTAAGACACTGAGAAGACAGCATTTTAAGTCCTGGACAATAACATGTCCGTACTCAATAATGGCATATAAACTGACCTCAGAGTAGGACTCTTTTATAAAATACACAGAGGAGAAATTTGAAATTGCCAGTATTAAGATGGAGTTTTAAATCTCAAGGTTCCACATATGTAAGAAAGAATATTTCCTTTGTTCATTACGAAGCCGACACAAAAACAAGACATTTAACGTGTCTCCTCCCTGAAAGCTGATTTATTGCTATTAAACATTTCCAGGGAAGTATTTCCAAGAGCTCAGCGATCGTTTTGAATACTTACTCCTCTTCACAGCATGCTCTGTGGTACCACTACCTCCTTACCGACTGGGAAACATGCTGCAATGACTGACTTGATCTCACCAGGTTGTGGAATATCATACAAAGGAAGGGTACTCATTTTGTCCTTAGATTTTATATTGATTCTTAATTTTATAAGAAACAGAATTATGAAGAGGAAAATACTTTATCAAAAGATGAATGATGAACTTTCTAGGTCCTACTACAGAAGAAGTGCCTATTACAAAGCTCTAGTGTTAGAAGGATGATAAAAATGAAAACATAATTCTGGTTCAAGCCTTGGTCTCAGGGCTTTTGCTGGGTTATTGAGGTTCCAGTTATTTACAAATGTGGGAAGCATATTACATTTAAAAGCTCTTAGTGCCAATACACTCTGGGTAACTTGCTATCTCCATTTTAAAAGCCTGTTCTTCACAATTACCATCCATTTGAAGAGTGATTTGACCCATACTCTGTCCTTTGAGACATTACATAAAAGGACTCATCTACTCAAAAAAATCAATCTTTTCAATTAGATGAAAACTTAATGAAAGCTGAGATCATCTTAATGAAAGCAAAATACTGCCAAAGGGTAAAAACTGCTTCACACTCTAAAGGTAAACCCACAAAGTTGTCAGATTATAATTCTGCTATATGATCGTTACGGTCCAAAGATCTGTGAGCTAGTTACCTCACTAAGTATGATTTTCTTTTTCTTTTTTTTTAAATTGGGAAACACTGTGTTTTTTCCAGGACCCATCAGCTCCAAGTCAAGTAGTTATTTCAACCTAGTTGTGGAGGGCGCAGCTCAGTGGCCCATGTGGGGATTGAACCGGCAACCTTGGTGTTATGAGCTCTGCGCTCTAACAAGCTGAGCTAACCAGCAGCCCTGCTATGATTTTCTGTAAGTAAGGTATTCAGGGTTTTTACCATCTTTATGAGGCACCTTGACACTATCATTGTCAAGATCGATGTACAGATTTGGTTCCCAAATAAGAAGGTATGTAACTGTTCTCTAATTTATTATCTTCCAAACAAAAAGTAATATCCCAAACATGTGAAAGGTATTCAGAGAACAACTGCACTTGCCTACATCCTTTGTATAGACTGCCCTACTGATTCAATATCATGATTACAGAATACAATAGAAGGAATGAATTTAGGTTGCTTATCCACTCACTTTAACGCCATTCTTCTTATGGCCAAAAGGAAGGATGCATGTGATCAGACAGCAAACCACAGAGGACAAGGAATAGGATGATGGAAGGCAAAGATGGTTGGTGTAGAGTCCAATCCACAAGCATGACAATGGTAGCCAATTTAGCTAAATGGACACAGGCTGAAATCAACCTGACGTGTTTGCTTTAATGTCCTGATTTATATACGGGATACAATCTGTCCAGCTGAGTTCCAAGCTGCTAACAATAGGATTTAAACATCTTAAGATCTGAGATAAACACTGAGCCAAAATGTGTATGATTCACAGGAAGAATCTTACTTGTTTAAACTCAAAAGTAAACCTCCATCCTGTAAAAGAAAACAAACCATAAGCATATTCAAAAAGTTCAAGCCACTAAAGCACTTCAAAAGAGACCTCTTCTCTAAAAATCATTACATTAAATCTTAAAACATTAGTAGCCCAAAGTAAATGCATGATCCTTGATATATCACAGGAGCAGTATAAATATAAAATTACATACTAAGTGAGGAAATGTGTATGTCATCTTCATGTTATAAGGTTAATCTTAGTAATACACACTTAAATGAGTCCTGAATGCCAGGCATTGGGAACTGAAAACTGAAAGTTGGGGAGCTGGGGAGCCGGGGAGCGAGGGGGGTGGGGATAATGATAGAACTAATACAAGATAGAGGATGAGATGAAAAAGGATATTATGTGTAGGATTTAGGGTTGCCATAATGAGATATGTGACTGAATAAAAAGTATAAGCTAAGAATTCACTGACCATGTTCAAGGGAAAAATATCATTTGGCTAGCTCATAAAGTGAACACTGCATTTGGGAAATTATGGAGAAGCTCGAATGCCTAAAAGTTCTTGAAATCTGTTCTGTAGGCCAGAGGGAGCCACTGGGTTTCAGGCAGCAATGACAGTCAGCCAGAGCTCTCTATCCTTAATCTGCCTCTAACACACAAGATTCTAACTGAAAGGTGCCTAAATCCTAAAGGTGGTTTTTATCCAAGGAGAAAGTCCATAAAAATCAATGCTAAAAATGTTACAAAAGCCAAACAGCACTCCAAACGGATCCACAATTTAGGTCTACCTGGTCACAGGTAATCTATGGATTGTGTGGAGGCTGCAGTGTCTTATCTGTAAAATGGGGGAAATTTGACTACCTACCCCTCCGAGTTCTCATGAGTTCAGTGCCTGGACCAAAGAACACAAGCTTCTAAGTGATGCTAGCACAATCACTTCTTCTAAGCCATATCCTTTTGACATCTGGTCCATGTTATTGTAACATTTCATGCAAAATGAAGGCATGTGCATTCAGGAACTGTGTGTGTGTTTATGTGTGTGTGTGTGTGTGGTGTGGGGGGGGGTGACAGGAGAGAAACGTCAGGTTTTTCTGTTCCTATGCTTCCAGCCACAAGATAAAGGCTATAAACCTAGGTGAACACTTTTCTTTTTCAATATGCTTTGTCCATTTTCCCCCTCAGTGGCTTAAAATGTTTCCCAGGCACACGTATGTAATTAAAATTCATTATCTTAAAAGACTGCTTTAGGAAATCCAGCAATCAAATCAGCGATCATCCTTTTTTTATGAATAGATATAATTACAACCTAATATGTATCATTTAATCAAGACTCAACAATTACATTCTTAAATCCCAAAGTTGATCATTTTCTTCCTTGATAGGTACACAACATTTTCTCCCAGGTGGCGGCCATGGAAAGTAAAGGGCGGAAGAAGTATTAAAATCTCTATCATAATGGCCTTCTAACATGCTAATTATTACCCAATTATGAGAGGCAATTGGAGAGGAGAGAGCCTAACACAACCTAACAGCATTTTTTTTTCACCTCCATCTCCAAACAACTGCCCACAAAAAGCCCAAAATAAGAGGAAAAGTATTTACCTCTCACATACTACTTCTAAACAAGAAAATAGTCATTGGTAACAGCACCCAACCCTTGCCCTGGTTCTAACATCAGCAAATCTGATCTTTAAAGGAGAAAAGCAACCCTATGTTTACTTCCCATCCCACATTTTAGATATAAGAAACGGAGACCCTGAAAATGATGTGTTTCCCCTAAGACACTCAGGGTCAAAGCAGAGCTCAAGTTTCCAGTAGGAAACAATATTTTGTACCCCACCCTGTGGGTGGGAACAACTAAAATAATCCTGAGGTCCCACATTTTCAAGCCTGATCACTGTGTCTCTCACATTTGATTACATTATCTACCCCCACTTCCAGCTAAATAAGATTAAGTCTTGGTCAGTGACGCTTAATAGTTACTCCCAGCAGCCGAAACCCTCCTTTGAAAGGATGCACAGCACTTATTAGTGCATCATCTATTGAGATCCTCTAATTGCCTTGCCACACCCAAATCCCTTCTGGCTAGATGAAGCTTTACAGATCTAATGCACCAAAAAAGAGACAGAGAGTTGGGCAAAAAACCTATTAAAAATTAGAAAACCCTGAAAGGGCTCTATGTTTCACAGAAAACAGAAATCTAAGCCCTTTAGTTTTTCCATTCTCTTTGCTTTCTCCAAAGCTATGAGTAGTGTCCCAAGAAATCTAAGCCAGGCCTTTCTCTTTCAACTTAGTTGTCCAAGGGCTTGATGGTGCGGAGGACAGATCTGACCTTTCCAAAAGATTTGAAGGATTCTAACTATTGTAGAAACAAAGCCTTAAAGTCTAATTATTCCTCACAAAACACTCTCATTAACATGAGCTAGTCCCTTCCAAAGAATTCTGATTCAGGCATGAGGAAAGAAAATAGCTCCTGTTTTTGAGAGCTTTCCTATAGCAACCTAATCAACCCTTCGTCATAGCTATCATCATCATTCCCATCTGGTGCAGCAGAAGTTTCCAAGCTTGGAGAGGCTGGGTGACTTGAATGAGGACCCTGAATTTTTTTTTTTTTGAGGGCAGTGTCACTGGCCCTCATATATGGGACCCGAACCCGGGCCGCTGGCTTCCCAAACCAGCGCTTAACCACCGCGCCACTGGGCCGGCCCAAGGACCCTGAATTCTTAACCTCAGGTGTACCAATGAAGTTCTAAAATAGAAGAGCTCCTATTCCTTCCTCTCGGTTTATCCAATACCGGCAGGTGTCACTATGTTGTTGGCTCCTGCAGGGACCACTTCTCAACCCCAGGCGGGGCAGCCAAAGAGCAGCTCAGCTCACCTGGAATGAGCTACTGTCCCTAAGCTTCAGCGTGAAACTGCAACCATGAGTATGGTCCCGTGTCCCCCGCCCCCCTTTCTCTCGGTCAAGGACAATGTGAAATGCACTGCAGCCCATGTGCTTTCTTAAAAATCTAAAATGAAATTCGCAAAAGCTTTCAAAGACTGCATGCAGGTCATCATCCCTCTCTTTATGGAGGTAAACTCTTCCTTTCGGTAGTGTGAGAATGAAAACCTAAAAACTAGAAAAACTCAACTTATTTAAAATACGTTACCATTAAAGCTTAAAAACTAAATTTTAAATTTAGTTTGGGGAAGCATACAATGTTGAAAGTCTTATTCAAATACTAATTTACATCTATCTTCACTCGATGTGGGTACCTTCAAGGCCAATGAATGTGCTTTTTAAATCTCCTTGGAGGATCTCATTCCCATTTATTAAACAGAAGCTACAGGAAATTCGGCATTAACATCCTCTTCCTGCTCTTAGGAAGCACATGCACCTCACTTATACACAGGTAAGTATATCTGTACAGCTACTATATTAAAAACTGACTACCTTATTTCTTTTAAACTAGGCATTGAAGATTTCATTTTTACAACTACAAGAGATTTCCAAAATTTAAAAATGGTTGTCCCTTATCTTGAATTTGTGTTTAAAAGGAAATAAAAGTTTTACTATCATTCACTCAATAAAATATTACGCTATGTGTGCAAGGAACTACCGCAATATAAGTGTCTCTTTGCCCTCAAGAGCTTCAGGGTTTCCAGAGAGGTCAGGTTCTTGCGACCCGAAAAACCAAAATACCAAAAATCCTCACCACCACCCACCAGACGTAACCCAGCAAAGGGACTTGGGTTTTAAGTAGAAATCAGTATCATTAAGAATGCTAGATGCCACTGGTAGACATATGTCTCAAGCAGGTCAGGGCAGGTCTCCATATTTGAAAACAACAACGTTCAAGAATTTGTTAACCCAAATTAAAATGCAGAAAATGTCTAAATGAGCCACTTTGAAGCTTGAAAGAAATTAATTCTATCAGACTATTAAACAAATGTGGAATCATATACAGGAAAATAAATGGGCACACCACCACCACCACCACCAATCCCATTTTACATTTTAAAGGAAGAAGAGGCTACTGGGGCCTTTTCTTCTCCCAATGGCTGCCACAACCTGGCATGGACCACTGGACCCCCACCAGACAGACACTGGTTATTTGGATGCTATCTCACAGTCTTCTTTCTTACCCACCTAATCCTATGACTAAGGGGGGAATGCAGTGGAAAAAATTTTTTCTTTTTAGAGGGCAGTGTCACTGGCCCTCATATGTGGGATCTGAACTGGGGCCGCTGGCTTCCCAAGCCAGTGCTTAACCAATGCGCCACTCGGTCACCCCCCAAATTTTTATTTTTTTTAAGTGCAGGTGTGTTCAACAGCTGACAAGAGGTTAAGATTCTAGATACACCCACAGTACCATTTAGTCAATTTCTATTTAAGAAACAAACTAGGACAATGAAACCAATGTAGGAAAAAGAAAATGCTTAGGTGAAGTACTCCAAGGTACATTTTTAGCTCATGTGACCTTCCAAAGTGCTCTAAATGTGTATACGTAGATGTGTGGGCATGTGTGTATTTATAGAAAGTGTTGAGAGCACTATAAAAATACATGAATAAATCATAGAGTGCTAGTGCCACAAGAAACTTCTGAGAGCTAGTCCACAGCCTCAATTTTAAGGGGGGCAAAGTGAGACCCAAGAGTTGGACCAAGGTGAAACCTGCTATTGACAGAACCTGGTCACAACATTCAAGTCCACAATATCCAGCATAATCTCACCTTCAATTACCCTAATTACATGCCACTCTTCTTAACTTTACAGTACCCTGGAAAGATGACTATCCACTCCTCCCCATAATACACATTGTAAATTTCCTTTTATGGCTTAAATGAGCCTCACCCTATTGCTTCCTGGAAGCTATTAGTCTGGGCCAGCAGTTCTCAGAGTGGGATCTGGGAACCCCTGATGGTCCCTGCAACCTTTTCATAGAGCCAGGTGGTCAAGACAGTACCTTTTCGTCTCATTCTCTCATATATGTACCTTACAACTTTCCAAAGATTGCATGATCTGTAATATCCACTCCTGCATTAAGTCTGATGCAATATGAGGATACAGCTGATTTCTATTAAACCAAACATTAAAAACATTAAAAAGATGTAAAACCATGCCACTCTTACCACTATATTTTGTTTTAGAAAACTATACATAATCTTAATTTTTTTAATGTTATTTTTGTTAATGTTAAGGGTTTCTTTTTTTTTTTAACTAAAATTACTTTTAAGTTTTTTCATCTTAATTTTGAATACAATAAATACTGATAAATGTAACACTGGAGTATTCAGTAATTTAAGTGTATAAAGGGTTCTTAAGACCAGATAATTTGAGAATCACTGGCCTAACTCACTGCTAAAAATGTTTTCTTTCATGATAAATTCCTTTAGCACATACATATCAACCTTAGAATGGCTTCCTATTGCTTTCCTTACCTTCAAAGAGATGTTTGTTTTGCTCTGGAACTGTATAAACTACTTCTTATGTCCAATAATTTTAATCACTTCAACTTCCTTCAACCTACAATTTTTATAAAACCATGACAGGGGAACAACTTTCCAAAGGATCATAAGAAGTCATGTTTTATGTCGTGGCCTCACTTTGGTTTAGAAAATGCGTGAGAATCCAATGAGTCTCTCCTGAAGAGAGCCCACAGGATGCTCAGCAGTGGGTTTTCCCTGGTGGAGCCTACCAGGCAGGCACCAAATCAGGTTGTCTTCCTCCTGACTCCCTCCTTCTTCATTCCTGGGGCTGCTTTTGCCAGGTCAGCCTAGCCCTTTATTTCAGCTTTCCTCACACCATGCCATCGTACAAAATTGTCTGCAGCCTGGTTTCTCTTGCATTTTCTTTCTTCCTGCTATTCCCATCCTCCAAAGGCTTCACTACACAGAAATGGAAACATTCTTTCCTGGGCTTCTGGGCTTCAAAGCCCTCCAAAAACCTAAACATCCTCTAACAGGCAAAACTGTTTCCTCATGCTTAATTCCTTTTTCTGCTAGGAAAAACAGTCTCCCTCTACTTCCATAAAACCTCCCAAAAGTGCCATGCACATCTATGTAGTTTCATGAGCCTTTTCCCAACTATGCAGCAGCGCTCACCCAACCCCATAATCAGCTCATCCCATTTCCTGCCTATGGCTGTCCACTGGACCTAACCAACCTAAGGAAATGTCCATGTCCTACCGCCTCTCAGCTCCCCAAGGCCTGGCACCATGCTCGGCTCAACACAGGCACTCACAACCAGTTAAACTAACAACCAGTTTAGACGTACAGAATACTAAAAATCTATTAAAACGTTCTGAAAAACACAAGGGGGGATTCTCTTCTGGAGTAATTAGTAATTACATGTTAATATTTCTGTATATTAAAAATATGTGGTGTCAAAAGTTCGTAACTGCTGGATCTTATAAAATGAGACAGAAGTCTAATTCTTCCTACCCACACCACAAAAGTTAACAGATTCATCAACAATATGAATATTTGCAAAGCAAATACAAACGTGTACAAGCACAGGTGAAGAAAGCAAATACTCTGGTACATGCACAGAGATAGATGTTTCAATAATGATCTTTGCACCTTCCTTTTTATTGTACATTTAAATATCAGCACATAGAGGATTCTTTCTTTATAAATGACTCTATAATAGAGATATGCCCAAATTCATTTAACTAATCCCCTATTGATAAACATCCAAGGTTTTATTATATCAAACAATGCTTGCAATAAATATTGGGTTGTCGGAAAAGTCATGACGTATTTTTTCTATTTGTCATTGCCAAAATGCGTCATGACTCTTATGACAACCCCAATACCTTATAAAAGAGAGCAAAAGTAGAAATTTAAGGGTACAAACTGCTAGTTCCTAGTCTCTGCATTTTTAATTATGCTAGTTGCTGCCACAAAGTCCTCTAAAAACTTATCAATTTACCATCTCACCAAGGCATTGCTCACATTTTAAAAAAAGGAACAGAAACAGCACAGCAGTGTAGAAGAGAACAAATTAAGAAAAGGCATGTCAGGAACCAGCCAGCCGTAGGTCTAGGGTAACCAACAGCTGTCACTCTTCATAAGACATCAGGCAACACCTTTAGTCAGCATCAGTTCCCCGTGTATGAATCGACGGTGCTGGTCAGCCCCTGTGGGCAAGGGCTCCTCCAGCTGGAACACTCTATTGTGCTTGGATTTGCCATATACTGTATAAGAAATGCACTTTCAATATGAAGACAAAACATGTATTCTCCTGGGCTGCCCAGAAATAAACAAGTGCTGGGAAAGTCAAATTGCTGCCCTGGGAAAGTAAATGCTCCGATAAAACTCCTGCCAGGAATTTTAAAATCGAAGTGAAACAGAGACTGGAGGAAATGGCCACCTATGAGGAAAGATGATAAACCATTTCAAAAATAACAAACAAATAAAGGATCATTTTAATCACTGGGGGGAGAAAGGGGTTTCCTAGTTTAATACAAGTTACACTTCAGTAAAAAAAATACAGCTAAGTGGCTACCACAAGCAGGACCAAGGCACCCCAACGGCTACTAATTAATAAAAAGTCACCAACATCCCTTTCAAGTTTTACCATTTGAAGGAGTAGATGTTAACAGGAGATATGATTTGCTAAGCTAAATAAAAGCCTTCATTAACGAGAAGTGACAGGATCACAACCCTGATGCTGATCAACTGCCAACATACCGGAGGCCTTCGATGAAGGGTTGCCCATGAAAGATACTGCAGCTTTAAAATGAGCTGCTTGAGAACAAACAGTTCTATGTCACAGCAGGCCTATGACAAACCAGATGGAGCTGCTGCACCCTGGACTCTGTGTGTGTGTGTGTGTGTGTGTGTGTGTGTGTGTGTGTGTGTGTAAGGACCACACATATACCACGGCAGTACCCAGCCCACTAACCTTCCTTGAGGTTTGACTTCTATGATTAGAGAAACCCCCTTAGACCTCCACTTCTCTATCTGCTTCCAAACAAGGTTCAGTTCTGAGCAGAAGCCACCATTGCTCTGACAGCCAGAAATGCCCTGGGGGGCATCCCTGGAGCTCATCTCCTGAATCCTGGCAAACCCAGCCACTTCCGCCCAGTCCTGAAACAGCGATTTTTTTTTTTAACATAACATGCTGTGAAGCTGTGTAAAACAGGTCATAAGTACATGGAAAAGGCATAGTCTCAGTCTAGTTTAGTCAAAGTGGTTACAGGAATGTCATACCAGATCTTTTCCTGTGTGGGCCAAGTAGGCTGTTCAACTCTCAAGTAAGGAGACTGTACATAGATATGGTAAAGTCTTAATTATTCAGAAGGGTAGATGGAAATAGCATTATTGATACAAAAGTCATCTTAACACATTTTTTGCGGGAAACGAGTAAACTCGTCATATAGCTCAAATGCCCGCTTACAAAGTGTTAACACATTAAATTATCTACTATCAGCACTTAATTACTATTGTATAGTAATAATATCCATAGAAAAACAATAAAAATGCTCTGTTTATACATTAAGAATTTTGATTAGTTCCAACTGGTCCAATGTGTTATATATATATGGTATTATCCAAAAATACAATGAATGTTTAAATAAAAAAATGTATTACAGTAAAAGATACATTGCCATTAATCCTCCTCAAAAGACTCCCCCTGACTTTGAACACACTTATCCCATCGCTCTTGCCACTTTCTGAGGCAGTTCTGGAAGTCCTCTTTCTTGAGTGCCCTTCAGTTGCACTAACATGGCTGCCTCGATGGCCCGAATCCATTCAAAATGTTCACCTTTCATGGTCATTTTGACTTTGGGGAACAGCCAGAAGTCCCACAGTGCCAGATCTGGTGAATAAGGTGGATGAGGACACACCATAAATGTTTTTATCTGACAGAAATTGCCGTACCAGAAGCAATGTGTGACACGGAGCCTTTCTTTTGTGACCACAAAATAAGGTGAATGCTGCTGGCAAGTGCCATTCAACACAAATGCAGGGACCTTCAATACGGGAAGTGGCATGTTGAACCTTAGTAACAGTGTGTGACATGTTTCACCTTGTTCAGTCAGTCAGGTGTGAGCTACAGTTGCGAGTTTATTTTAAAATGTGCCATATATTATCCTCCATCATGACAACGTTCCGTATCACACATATGGTATATGTGTGGCAATTTCTGTCAAATAAAAACATTACGGGGCCGGCAGAATGACACGGTGGTTAAGAGCTGGCTTGGGACACCAGCGGCCCCAGTTCGGATCCCATATATGAGGGCCGGTGACACTGCCCTCAAAAAAAAAAAAGAAAAAGAAAACAAACAAACAAACAAACAAAAAAAACATTACGATGTGTCTCCATTCACCTTATTCACCAGATCTCTGGCAACATGCAACTTCTGGCTCCTCCCCAAAGTCAAAATGATTCAGGACATCAAAACAGCCACGACAGCACAACTAAAGACACCCACGAAAGAGGACTTCCAGAACTGCTTCAGAGAGTGGCAAAAACGAAAGGATGTGTGTGTTCGAAGTGAGGGGGAGTATTTTAATGGGGATTAATGGCAATGTGTCTTTTACTGTAATAATATTTTTATTTAAAACATTCAACATATTGTTTGATCACAACTCATCCATGGCAACTTCACAGCAACCAGAGTACCAAGGTTGAGTGTGCCATTGAAAAAAAAATTATATGCTATGTCTGGCATATATAATTTTATAATTTTAATCTTTATTTTAAAGAAATAGGACCTACTAAGTTCAAGAAACAAAGCCATAAGACAGGATCACTGATATCAAGGAGGTTCCAATGTAGTTGCAAACATTTAAGAAGTGTCCAAAAATTCAAACTAATTTAAAGAACCATTAAGAAAAGACCAGAAAACAAGGCAATGGGATGTTATTACCCAAGCCCCAGCTTCCCTCACCAGCCCTTAACTCTCATCCTGTTATCCAAGCAATATGGAAATTAACATTAGAAATCTTCTCTCCTGAACTAAAACATAATTTACATCTCTCCAAGTTCCCTCATCAAAACTGGAGGTTACCATGTATACTTTCAATGGCTTCATTTGGCACCTAAGGATAAAAGGGAGTGAGATCTAAAAGCTGTGATGAAATAAGATCCAACTAGAAAAAAATGCCATATCCAAGTTCAACAATTCTAGATGATGTACACTTAAAAGGGATTCAAAGTTTTGATTACCATGTGATATTAAAAACAAAGAGAAAGCAACTGTTTTAGCCACCAGAATCCATGTCTCTGAGAAAACAAATGAATTAGGGATATATTCTAGTAAGCGTAATGATCTAATATCAGGTAAGAGACTATTTTAAAACCCCATGTCATAAATTCACTGTATTGTTTAATTCTGATGACCTGTGTGGATGAGGAAACCAGCCACATGAAGAAGTCACTTCCTCCTCTTCTTTTTTCTTTTCTTTTCTTTTTTTTCCAGATTAGAGCAATTTCTCACCATCAGTCTCTTACAAACATACACAGCCTTTACAATTAAGAGACTCCCCATAAGCCAATGTCATTTTAAGAAAAAAATTATTTTTCAATAAATATCTTCCAAGGTTTCTACAAAGACAACTGCCTAAGCCTCTCCCATCCCAACAAATGTTTTAAAGACAGTTCCAAATTGATATGGTATTTGTTTTTAGTTTAAATTTAAACGAAGAGGAACACAGCACCGTGAAGAAACGGGGTAGGTTGCCAAGATCTATCAGAGAAGGATTCTATAAAAGGTTATGCATGAATTAACCAAATAATTCAATCAACAAACTACATTTTTTTGGGTGAGTGGTGAAGTTAATTTAAGCCAAGCAAAAATCTTAACAGACATTCTTCCTAGTTTTTACTACCTCAACCAATACACTGGAAAAGTGCTATCAAAAAATACTGATAAATTATACTTCAAAAATCAGAGAAACACAGCACATTGCAAGCCTCTTCACTCAGTGAAGAGGATACAGGATGTAGATTGTGCAGCCCTCACTACTGGGTCTCCTACCATTCACGGTTCACCCACAGCTGCAAATAAAACTTTCTCAATTGACAGTAAGTTTCAAGGACTGCATTATCTCACTTTTCCTCTATATTACAATTGGTATTCCAAACTTTGAATTCAAGTGAATCAAACAAATATTTCCTGAATTTCTACCAGAAACAAGTAACACGCTGGATGCAAGAGATAAAATAATAAACATGACAGATGTCCCCTTTCTAGGGAAGAACAAAAAGCTTACCTTGAATTTTTCTTTCTCATCTACCCTCCATCCAATGTGTCTGACAGTTAAGCTGGAAACACAAGATGAATCAACAACAATCTGTACTGGGTAGATACTTTACTGAGTCAAGTTTGGACATCGTACATCCTATTAAGCACCGGACTGCAACTTCTTGTTTCTCAGAAAACAGTGGTGTTTCTAAAAGCCCACCACATTTGGAACATACTAGTTTCAGAAACTTAACAAGTTTAAGGCACAGATCTTACAGGTTCTCTACTACAATGAACTCGAGTTATCTAAAGGTCACTTTCACCAGGAACAAAACATACAGCATTTTTATCTTTTCTCTTGATTTTAACAACATCCTAAAATAAATCTGAAGACAGTGTTTTCATTTCCTCGTTTATAGAAAATAACCAATCCATACCTCGGATGGTTCCAAAAAGTAATCCTACAAATCAAAAAAAAAAGACTGCCAGCTGACATCAGGAAGACACC
This sequence comes from Aselliscus stoliczkanus, assembly GCA_033961575.1. Classification (NCBI taxonomy): domain Eukaryota; kingdom Metazoa; phylum Chordata; class Mammalia; order Chiroptera; family Hipposideridae; genus Aselliscus; species Aselliscus stoliczkanus. The sequence continues at coordinate 183,089,832 of CM066728.1, forward strand.
AGCCTACGATGGAATCCTTCCAGAAGTCACCTAGTCACAGATCTAAAATAAGACAAAGTCAAAATCCTGGCCCTGGGGAAACAAGTGGTGGGGCACTCTGCAGGGAGGGCGACAGGGACCTGAGTGAAGCTTTTAAAACAAAAACCTGTTTACAACAGCCCCACCAGAGAGGAGCCAAACTAGAAGTCGAGATGCAGTTGCTGAGCTCTTGGCGCAGTCTCTGGCCACAGCCACCGTAAACTACAATCAGCAGAGCTACCAGAGGAAGAAAGATCATCATTCTGGAGTTCAGGGTGAAAGGCACTGCACTAGGCATCACAGACCTAGCTAGGTCTGACTTCCCCACTCAGGAGGTTGACTCCCTGGGCAAAACGCCTGACCCAAGCCTCACTTTCCTCATGGATATAAAACTCATTAACCCAGGAGCTGGGGTAAGGCCCTAGGTGAATAGAAACACTGGGTGTCACCACAGAAAATGCTCATCTCCTGGTTTCACCATTTGAGGTTGGTACACCACCTTCAATTACTGATTCCACCTATTTTTCTGTCCTAATAGCCAGGTTTGTCGGCAACCAAAAAGCAGGAAGCTCCTTGCTGCCCACTCCGAATACACTGCCAACTTGACTGTCCAATATAAAATATTTTGCTCTAATTGCAGTCCTAAGAGGCAATCATTTAGAAGCTGCACAAAAGAAAGAAAAAAAAAAAGATCTCTTCACTTTTCTTCCCTAGATCACAAAGCTATGCTGTTCACCATGAAATCAAACTTTGCCCCCTACTGTCCACAAAACAATAGTGATAGATTAGCCAAACTCTTAAAGTCCAAGAAGCAAAAATACATATTATTCCCAAACAGCTAGTTGGAATTGAGGGAATGAGCCTCTCCAGCAAATCAAGGAAATGAAGCAGCATAAAAGGGTGGTCAAACACCTTTCAGAAGGAAGGGGGGAAAAATAATGCAAATACATCAGTGCAGAAAAGCAACAGGCAGACCTGAGAACGCGGAGGAAACGGGCATGAGAAAGCTGCATTCAGCAGCCTTGGGACCCACTCCTGGCAGACATGTCTTAGGCACAAGGAAGACTCAAGGAGAAGGCGCTGACCAGTGTCCTTAAAAGCATTCCAGCTGCTGACCCATTACTTCCTGCCTGCTACTGAACTTACTAAGAGGGAAGGAGCCAAAGAAACATTATATCTTTATGACTTTTTCTAGGTGTTTTGAAAAATAAATGTTATACTGAGAGGAGATTTCTGACACATTGTGCTGTGGGGAAAATAAAGCTATGAGGTTGAGGGCCGGCTGAGTGGCGCATTGGTTAAGAGCTGGCTTGGGACGCCAGCAGCCCCGGTTCGGATCCCACATGAGGGCCAGTGACACTGCCCTCTACAGCTAAGATGGTGAACAACAGTTCCACCTGGAGCTGGGCTGCGAGCCCCGGCGACAGTGTGGGCTGCAGCCCCTGCTGCAGTGGGCTGCCATAGGCTACAGTGAGTGGCTGGCAGCCAGCGTGAGCGGCTGGCAGCCAGCGTGAGCTGCCAATAGCCATGGTGAGCGGCCATCCAAAGGCTGGCGACTGATCTGCCTCACCCGGGAAGAGCGCAATGACGATACCAACATGGGCCAGTGAAGCAATGTCCTCCGCAACTAGACTGAAGAACAAAAAGACAGCAACTTGTCTGTTCCCCTTCCCTGATTCCCCAACGCTGTTCCCCTCCCCCAATTCCCCAATAAAATCTTAAAAAAAGAAACAAAAAACTGATGTTGAAAGGCAGAGGATTTCATGTAGTTCCACACATGTGACTGGGATCCGTCCTTCCTGGGACAACAGCAGAACTAAGACAAGCATAGTGGCGTCTCTCTTCAGCCACAACTGAAAACTTGGCAGGCTCCGTGTTGTATAAATCCTCTTCACCTGTGACTGGGCTCCTGGCAAACCAGGAGAGAGTTACTCATACCACAAAAGAGAGAATCAAAAGGAACAAAAACAACATGGAAGGAAGGAGGGGAGGAGAAGAGACACAAAAGCTAAGCAAATATATACACATAAAACTGACCAAGAGTAGCCACATCCTCCTGTCCCCAAAGCAATCTGCAATGACCGGGCCACACCCCTAACGCCCGCCACACCCCTAACGCCCAGACTATAGATGTATGTCCCTTTTCTCAATTCTTCAAAGGCCAGCCATTTTAAGCCCGGGGTAGGAGGGAAAGAAGGAGGGTGTGACATTTTTTAAATGATTGTTTTCTGCATCACCTCTAACTAGACAGACCAAGGATTGAAGACAGGAGGCTTTAGAAGCTTCCCTAAAGCTCTCTCAGCATCTAGCTCTTAGTAATACTGTGCAATGAAACAGTAAGTATTACACAATTTTCCAGGCTTCTGAACATAGTCCCAAGACAAAAAACTTGACATTTTTTTAAGATCCTGTAACAAAACTAAAACGAAAAACTTTGGATGAATTGGAAAAGGTCTAGACTCCAAGTTAGCCCCCACCCCCGCCCAGCCCACCAAAGTCTTTCATATCACACAGCAGAAGCTCCATGACAACTTTTCTCAACCTGCAAAGATAAAAACACATTTTTTTTAATCAATTCTCAATTCCCCACCCCCACTCAACAACGAAGACATCCCAGAAGCACCTCATCCAGACGCTCCAGGGCTCATCCAAACAAGCAACATATTCTTCTAAAAGAACCATGTAATTGAAGGAGATGCTTGATACCAAGAGCCCTCTTTAAGCGCCTCATAAAAATAAGTTCTGAACACATCTACAAATAAAATAAAAAAAAACTATACACACAGTTCATTCAAAGTAAGTTTTTAAAAATAAGCATACACTTTTACTCACACCCCAAATATCAAAATAAAATTTAGCTGGGCTGGAGACTGAGCCAGTTTTTAAAACCGCCAGCATTAAGCCTCTATTATTCTGAAGGGTCTTGCTAAGATGTTCAATGCAGGGACATATTCTAATTCCTCATTATGACTGGCTGAGCTCAAGTGGCTGCCGGGAGAGCAGGGCTTGAAAAGCATTGTTCCATCCTCAAAAGCTACCTTAGTGCTGGGCTGATAAAACAGATCTTCGTATCGGTTTGCCAGGTCGAACAAAAAGTTAACTAAAAATGTAAGTGCTGCAAGTCACCAAAAGGAAGGCTATGCGCTGACATTTTCTACCTATTTAGCATTCATCTGTATTCATCTCACTAGACATTAACACACCAAAGTTGCTCTCCGCTATTCAAATCGTGCTATTATGCTCAGGAGTAGATTAATAATATCCACCTTCCTTCTTGTACAATAAAATTACACCACTGGTCCAAACATGACGTGTGGAGTCTTTCTACCTCTGGTACATCAGCTCATCGACTGCACAGGTGGGAGAAAGCTCGGCTGAAGGTGCCCCGCTGTTTGTTTCTAGAGATGGAGAGCGAGGCGGAAGACTGAAAACAATAACGGCGAAGAGAAGAGAGGACGGACACATATAAAGCTCATACCTAATAACCTCTCGTATCAGCTCTTTTTTACAGCAGTTGGAGGGGAGAATGTCTTTTCTCATCTGACACCATCAGCAATGAGGGTAGCAGGTGGACACAGGCCTCTTTTAAACAGCTCATAACATCCTATTAGGTTTCACAGCCCCAAGCAACTTCTGCTGACCCCACAGCATCTGAACCAACACAAACAGGCCACCAGCAGGAAGACATCCCTCCTGCCAAACAAGGCAGATATACCATCCTGGAGGAGGGAGAAAAGGTAAGATAAACTGATGGAAGCACCCCTTAAACAGAAAGGAGGAACTCTCTTGCAACGAGGAGTTATGGAAGGGGAGGTCCAAGCTAAGACTTCTCTAATGGAAAGAAAAAGAAGACTCCAGGATCTAAATTTGTAAGGAGCAATCTAACACAATTCAAACACTTGTAAACACAAAGAAAATCAAAAGAATATGAAGACTTTAAAACTATTGCCTTTGGCTTTATATTCACGTAAACTTGTTAATTCCCACGGCTTTCAGAACTGTAGCATGAGAGTCACAAACTCAAATACCCACAAAGGCCAGGCGAAATTTATGCGGAAGTGAAACAAATCACGCTCCACAGAAAGGCACAATTAAAGAATATGGGCTCAGTTATGCTCCACCCTCCCAACTTTTCAAGAGATACAAAACACAGAGCTAGCTCTCTGTGTATTTCCCAACACCTAAATCAACAACTCACTATTTTATTTAAAATACAGTTTAGGCCAAATAAAACAGCTGTAGACAATACGCAGCCGAGGGGCCACCTCTTAGGACCTGACAGAAACTATCTGTCCATTTTTACCCGTTTCTCCCTTTCACCCTCTAATTGCACCAACTCACTTGGTCACAGAAAATATAGTTAATCCCCCCCTTATACACAAGAATATGTTCCAAGACACCCTCCCCCAGTAGATGCCTGAAACCACGGACAGTACCAAACCCTATATATACTGTTTCTTCCCATACATACATACCTGATAAAGATTAATTTATAAATTAGGCACAATATGGTTTAACAACAGAACAATTATAACAATATACTGTAACAAAAGTTATGTGAATATTGTCTCACAAAATATCTTATTGTATTGTACTCACCCCTTATGATGATGATGTAAAATAATAAAATGCTTCAATAAGTCAAGGAATTTCACCTTTTCACTTAATGGAAGCACTTTACAGCTTGGCATATCCGAATTGCCAGCATCACTACTCTTGTGATTTGGGGCCATGAGTAAGTAAAACAAGGGTCACTTGAACGCAAGCACTGTGATACTGAGAGTAGATCTGATAACGATTGTTACTAAATGACTAACAAGCAAGGAGCGTATACAGCATGATGAGAGATTTCATCACACTGCTCAGAACAGCGCGCTTATTAACCGTTTAGCTCTGGAATTTTCCATGTAATCTTTTCGGATTGCGGCTAACAAAAAACCTCAGAAAGCGAAACTGTGGATAAAGGAGGGCTACTGTATTCTTCAATGAGTAAAATGTAACAAAATGCTTAATTAAGACCAACACAAAAGTGCAAGCCGAACAAGAAAATAAAAGGACAAATGAGTACCTTGCGCATGACCCAGAGTTGCCAGGCTAAAAGCAGAACTAGCACAGGACTCGGAAGCACGGGGAGGTGACTATGGGACAGAGGGATAGCACATAGAAGAGAGAACAGCTATGGGTAGTTCAGGTTCCTTGCAGAGACAATGTCAGGAAAGAGATGAAAAGTCTATGGCACCAATAACCTGGTATTTGGAACAAGCCCATGAGTCATTCACAGCCACAGGCCAGAAAGGACCCCAAGGGTTTAAACAAAATAAACCAGCAACCAGTAAGTAGCACCTAGGGAAAAGAAAATGGTGTTGAGTAAACTCATACAGAAATAGGCCTTACCTGGGAATAGGTTATAAAAACTTGCTCACTCTTTATAAAAACTTGCTCACTCTAGAATAAACTTTGTATATTTAAAATGTTCTGGACTCTTCTGCAATAAAGGTGGGCAATCCTCACATCACCAGAGGCACCTCCAATTACAGAAGCAGCATCAATGAAACAGAAGTATCACACTTTTGAAAAGCAGCTCAGACGAAACTCAAGCTCAAGCACAGTTACAGGAATATTTTCCCCACCTTCCTCAATTCACTGAATTTATTTTCAAAAACACTGCTTTATTTGCTTTGAGAAATACCTCTTGTAGGTCTGATATACACAATGATGCCTAAAGAATAAAAAAGTGTTAAACATCCTTTAAAAACGAAACAATGAGCAATTTCCAATAACTTACTTGACAGGGCATCCATCAATGACTTTTCACTAAGGTAGTGAGAGGGTATTGAAACAAGCAGGAAAAATAATGTATTTCTGTGTAAACTCCGTATTGTGATGTAATGGGATAAATCCTTGACAAGAGATTAAACAAAATTCAAATCAGGAAAATACAGACTAATTAATGTAAATGCTTGAGTTTAAAATTTTTATTTCTCACTGAAAAAAAGATGGAAAATTTAAATTAAGACATTTACATTTCTGGAATGTCAGCTGGCTAAATTCACATAAGTTCACATGTAATCTTTTAGCGTTATTTATATTTTCGAGAAAAAAATTCATTTTGAACTTTCCTTCCAAATTCCATCATCATAGATATAATATTTATATCTATTTCCATACTAAAATGTTCAAAATCACAATTTTCCCAAAACCTCTCTATAGTTTGGGAATTTTCTCTTTCCTCGTGGTGGCAATATACATCATATGATGGTGTATTATAAAGAATCACTATAAACAACAGTTCATAAAAACACATAGAAGGCCAACAATATAAAATCTAATCTCTGTGGCCCACCTATTACCTATTACCACCTTTCCAATTTATTCGACATTGTCATTCTACTGCCAAAAATCTTGTACTTCAATATGCTCATCTTCACCTTGGGTGAGATTTCATAGTCAAAGAAAGGTTAAGGAACCAAGGACACAGGTAACTAAGCCAAAACCAGATGACAGAAGCTTCAGACCCACAGCCTAGTATTTTCCACCTGGCTCTGCTAAATTAAGAATTTCAACCTAAATGACAAAACCCACTGAGGCAAGACCATTCAGTAGCTAAACTGGCAGCATTGTATTCACAAGAAGACCTTACATGTGTAATATTTGTTTACAAAATTAGAATGGATTTTAAAACAAACTGTGAGGAAACAAGGAAGCTTCGAGTCTGCCTTCAGTGACACTAAAAGCCTACACTCTAATGCTAACACTCTAGCAGACAAAAGCTGGTCATTCCCATCTTCACCCTGCTGTCACCAGTGCAAGACTTAAAATTTTCAAAGTCCCATTTTCTAAATAGAACCTCACTTGAACACTCTTTACCTCAGAGGGCAGGATAGTAAAAATTGTATAAGAATTTGTGTATGTGCACTTCTCTAGGGAGAAAGGGCCCATAGCTTTCCTCAAATGCACAAAGAGATGCAGAACTCTTCCATATAAAAAGGAAATTTCGATTTTACAGTAACTCCATAATAAGGAAATACAGGAAAGGTAAGACTTCTAAAACAACTATTGCTCCTATGACTCACAAGAAGATAAAATTAGTTAAGAAAATGTCTACTAAAGCTTGCAGTGAGTTTGACCATTGCTAAACTATAAAAGCAAAATGAAATAAAAAGAAATCCCATCCTGAAAGAAGTTAATCAGTTTGACATTTATGAAAATAGGAGATTTTGTGATATTCCATTAATATAGTCTTTAAAGTTTAAATAATCTCCAGTATGAACAGCTCACAACAACAAAAATTCTGCAGGGAAAAAAAAAAACCTAGTCATGTAGAATATAAATTTCCTTTCTATGAGACAGACACCTTATTAAAGTCATGGGGAAAAGGTTGGTATAAATCTATCACTTAGATTTAGATAAGGGAAAAATATACAGATATTTCAACCTAGGAGTTCAAAATTTATCTGCTCTAAAGCATAACCTTCAACATGCTTTAAAAAAACACCCTATCATTTTACTGTAACTATCTCACAATAAATAAGTCTATTGAGAAAAATTGTCAAGTATTTTTAAATAGAGAATTTCTAAAAGTGGGAAAGTGGGTCTTGCCTGTCAAAACTTATTTGCTATTCATTTTCAGTCAGAAAATGACATAATGGAAATCTGTAATATAGACAAGTCTAGGAACGCTCAAGTTTAAAAAAGAAAAAAAAAACATGGTAACTTGCAATTACTAAGGCAACCTTCTAATTGGTTTGGTTTTTCACCCCACGGCACCTATTCTTGTAACTGTTTTGGTTATTTTATCTATTTCACTCCTTCCCAAAGCACCTATCCTTATCTGCATGAAGATTTCTGACAAGGAAAAACCCTTGTCTGTCATCACACAAAACTATTCAGCAACATTCAAAAGAGAAACCTATAGTTAAAAGTATCAATGACATTGATGCAAAGCCTAACCAAAAGCTCTGAGAAAACAAATAATACCTTTACCAACAATAAATGTTTTCATGTAAACCAATCACAGAAATTTAGCATTGGTATGAAAGGGGAGGATACCTATAAGAAATGCACCTAGCACAGTTTTTCTCACAGAAGAGTCACCTTTTGTTTCATTTCACACAATGGAATTACAAGGCTAGAGGTACAGAAAGCCATCTTCTCTTAAAAAAAATTCTCCTGTGACCATACTAAAATAAAAGTCATGATATATATCATGCATGCTAAAAGCCAAATCTGTTTATTTCTTGTTAGTGAAAAATTGCCTCAATACACCATAAAACTTCTGTAGACATTTACTAATTCCTTTTTTTTTTTTTTGAGGGCAGTGTCACTGGCCCTTATATGTGGGACCCGAACCAGGGCCGCTGGCGTCCCAAGCCAGCACTTAACCACCGTGCCACTCGACTGGCCCTACTAATTCCTATTTTCAATTCAGATTCCAAGATACTAATCCTATTTAAAGCATAATAAAACATGTACCTTTTTTTTTTTTTTGAGGGCAGTGTCACTGGTCCTCATATGTGGGATCTGAACCGGGCCGCTGGCATCCCAAGCCAGCTCTTAACCACCACGCCACTCAGCCAGCTCAAAAACATGTATCTTTTAATACACAAAAGCCTTAAAACAAAATATTGCCCTTCAAGATTAAGTGCCTTGTTTCTACTGAGCAGATTTCTATTACTTGAAACCAAGCAAGAAAAAGCAACTGGCATTGCAAACCAGCTAGTATCCAGAAGAGACGATAAACGTTCTTTCCAAAGAGAAACATGAGTTTGGCATGAAAGTACCAACGTGTGAGTTCTGTGAGTAACCAGAACCAGCGAAAACTTCCACATCTGTAAAATGAAACTGGACAAAGCATGTGAACATTCTATGCATCTAATGTCCTCCAGAGTTAATTCAGGAGTTGGGTGTGGCATCAGCAATGTATAAAAGCCTTTGGTTTCAGATTCTTTTATAATATAGTAGTATACAGCAACACTGGCAGCTAAATAAATTAACAATCCAGAAAGCCTGGCCAGGGTAAACTACATAATCTAGGGGTCCCAGGGGAAAATGAACGTACAGGGTCCTCTTGCCCCCAAATTTAAGAATTTCAAGTGGAAGGGGTTGTGACTGTATAGATCACATGCCCACAAAGCAGTCCTGCTTCCAACCAAGTATCTATGCTATTTAAAACAAAAACAAAACAAAAACCTAATATGTGGGTTAGTATGCTTATTGGCCTGTCCAGCTGCGTATCCAAAGAATCAGAAAGAACTGGGGTGAACTGCTATGGGCAGGTTTGCCACAGGGTGGCACACCATCCAGGCCCCAAACCACCTCACCTATATAGCTCCCCCTACCAATGCGATCAAAAAATAACCTGACCTGGCTAAGTACGGTGGATCTCCAGCCTCCTTTACTTCCAAATCAACATTATTGGTAACAAAGGTGGTAATAAGAATGTGATATCGTGGATTTAATATAATTTCAAATGAGAGCAAAAGAACTGACCCGACAACGCAGACCAAGGGATCAAAGCAGCGAAGGGAAAAGTCTGACTTGATAAGATGTTGGTTCAGAGCATCCAGTCCTTTGGGAAAAAAGAACATGAAGGGTAATTTGCTACTGTGGTGCTCTTGTGCCATGCTACCTCCTGAAAAGCATCACAGATTTTTTTTAAAACACTGTATTTTTCCATCAAAGAAAGAGGAAAGGTTAATCCCAGCTTAGAAGTCAGGGTATTCTAGACGGCTTTGCTGTGTCCTTAAAGAGAACTTGGGACTTGCTTGGGGTGGGGGTGGGGGGGCGTGGGAAGCAGTATTTTTAAAAATCATAAACATGTTAAGAAAAGCACTGAATGGCTGAAAGTGGTAACAAGCATTCAGTCAGGAACATCTCTCTGTGTATGAAGAAACAACAGACTGGATGAAGAAATGGGGTAGTAGAAATGCCACTTGGAGCCTTGTTCTTCTTCATAACCCACTGGGCACTGGGTCTTAACTAAAAGCACCAAAAGCTAGAGAGAGAAGGAACTTGAGTCTCTAGGGAAGACGCATTAACCAGAACAAATTTACAAAAAAAAAACCAAATCCAGAAACTGAATTGGAACAACGACCGCATCCTAAGCCTAGTAAAAGGAAAGAGTAAGGTTCAGCAGTAAATAAGTGCCTGGCTGGCACTGACCAGTTTTGGTGGGGTACCTGTGCTAGTCTAGCAACATACCTTAAACTTAAAATTCTCCTGAACCATGTAGAAAGAGTGTGTGCAGCTTGAAACATCCGACCTGACATGATTCCTAACGGCAACACTACACAGTGGAGCAAACACCTCAAGATTGGGGGTGATGGGGACCTTAAATGCCTAAAGGCTCTCTTTGAAGGGGAAACAAAAAAAAATCTCCTTCCCTGAATGGTTGCAGCACAGTTACCAGTTTGGGGGCCAAGTTTTTGATCAGGCAAACATAAAAATATTCTCTCAAGAAGGAAGAGAAAAAAGCAGAAGAATCCTACGAAATTAGATGTAATGTGTTTGTTCATAATCTAATTTTTCCTACCCCACCCAGCCATTATCTACCAAATGTTTTCCTCTTTCCCTCTCCTCCCCTATTTCCAAGGGCATTTTCTCTAAGTAGGCACCTACACACACACCTGAGCTTGTGCTAAATCAACATTCCTACAAACCTCTTAAAAATAGTCCCAAAACAAGTGCAGTAATATTCCAGCCCATCCAACAAAATAGTCACCATTTCTAGACCCAAAGGTCTGGATGAGAGAGTAGATCCAGAAAAGCTTTCCACCAGCTCACCAAAATGGAGACTCTTAGGTCAGCTTCCACAAGAAAGAGCCACCTTAGCACAATGAAAAATTCAAACGACTCTAGGGAAATGATTCTTGAGAAAACTGTCTTCAAGGGCAACTAAACAGTATTTCAAACAAACCGATTTTACTTAAGGGAATGGGGAAATTACACCCCAACTGGTATCAAAGTTGTTTTAAACGGACTCATTCACTGTTAAGTTTGGGGACTGAGCTTTACATTTTTATAAAGGCAATTATTATGGGTAGGTCCGCCAAAACATTAAATTTTAAAATGCTCTTTGTCCTTGTTGAAGAAATTTCATTTGGCATTGGTAATCATCCTTTTCCGGGGAGGGTTTAAAGGAGAATAGATAATGGGTAATAAATCCTCCGTTTCTCACATTTTCAGAAAAGGACATGAAAATTGTATCATAAAGATGACCTTCTAAAAATGCTATTTTAAATGACCATCTGGACAGCTACAACTCGGTGCTCGTAGTTCACATCTAGGTTTTGAGCTCCAGTCCTCTAGGATAACAAGTAGGCTATTAAGGAAACGCCGTGGAAAGACTGCTGGTCACTATCATGACCACTGGAGGAACACCTGCTCGTGAAGCGGTGCTGGTCAGAGACACTCCACCAGTGTCACCAGCGCACGCACACACGTCGGTGCACGGGGGCCGCAAGTCAGCGCTCCCCGCGGAGCTGAAGGCAGTGCTGCCGCATCCACCGCCAGGGAGCCCAAGCCCAGAGGGTGCCTCGCCCCGGGGGACCCAGCCCGCTCCGCGATTCCCGCCCAGCGCTCTGCCCACACGCACACCAGGGTTCGACCTCGAGCAGCAGCGCTGGGCCTCACCTAACAGCACGCAAGGGGCAGGGCGGCCCGGGGGATCCTCTTGGCTCTGCCTGGGGCAGCCGAGGTCCCATACCACCTCCGCACACTGCATGGCTGCTCCAAGTCTCCAAACCCCCCGGGATGTCTAAGGACCACGCACGAGGAGGCGCTGTACCAAGTGGACACGCCACCAGCCACCACCCGGCTGGAGTGCATACAGCCTCCCGCAAGACACGGTGGCCTGTCCGCCACAAGGATCCAGCCCTTTTTCTAGAAAGCCCCCTCCCCCACTTTCCCTCCAATACACTCACCTGCGTCTCAGCGCAGTTCTTCTCGCGCTACACGCGGCCGTACCGGCACGTCCACGCCTGTACACGCAGCCCGACTGGCCCAGCTCAGCTCCCGCCACCCGCTTTTGCCCCCAGGAGGGGCGGTGCCACCTCCCCAGGCGCCCAGTTCCCACCGTACTCTTGCCGTAAGGGGCCGAGCTCTAAGAACTTCACGTGCACCGCCTCCGCCACCCCCACCAGTGTTCCCGCCCAGAGCCCGGACATGGGCGGCCACCCAGGCGAGGCCGGACTCCGCACGGCGCCTGGCAAAGCAACCTCGGGTCCTAAACAGACCTGGGCAGGGCGAGGCAAGGCGGGCCCGCCCTCCCCGCCCCCACCCCCACGTCCCCCACACTTGCCTGCTGCGTGCGACTCGGAGCTGCAGCTGCCACGGCTCGCGCCACCGGCGGTCAGCACGGCCGCGGAGGAGTCGCTCCACGCGAGCTCCGCGGAGAGGCAGTGGTGGCGGCGGCGGCGTCCCCAGTCCTCGAGGTGGCCGAAGGGCAAACTGGAACCCGGCGGAACCCCCGCCCCACCCACACCGGCGACCGGCCTCCTCGCCCGGCCGGCAGCTGCTTTAGTGACGCCGGGGCTCCGCGGTCCGCCGTTTGTAGAGGGGCGGAGAGGAGGGGCTTGCTTGGAAGAGCGCCAGGAGGCGGGGCCGGCGGCGAGTTCGCGGCGCCGTGGCTGCAGCCGGCGCGTGCCCTGCCCTGACGCCCCGCAAGTGGGACCCTGGGAGAAGACGCCCCACGGCGGCGGCGGCTGGGCTTCGTCCCTCCCTGCTTCCGATTCTGAGTAATCACCTGGACCAGGTTCCCCTGGCAGCGCGGAAAGCGTCGCGGGCCCAGAGGCAACAGATTCCAGGTTCAAGTTTGCAAACCCCGAGGCTCCGGGCGCCAACAGGAAGCCAGAGCAATCCTAGTGGGGATTACTTGGATACATATGTGTATCAAGTATATATACATACAAACGTATACACATATTGCAAGCAGAGTTAAAAGGCTTTTTTTCCCCCCTTACAGCTAAAGGGTCCTGTCCCTTGGCTGAAAACTAAAGGCTAAACCCCCGTGGTCTCTGCCTCTCTAGATGTAATCTGACGTTCAAATAATCCAGGAGTACCTGTGTGGGGTGCTATACTCTGCTTCAAACGCAAAGTAGGAAATCCTGCACTCGACTATACAAGCGCCTGCTGCTCGCTGCATCCTTCAAACGCCCCCCACGGAAGCACCGAAACGGCCAACTCTTCACCGAGGGGGCGTCCCATCTCTGCCTTCCCTTGGCCCGCCCCATGCCCGGGTCAATCGCTTTTCCCCAGAAAAACCTGTGCCTGTCCTCAGACCCAGCCCCACGACTGGGAGTTAAAACCGACCCCGAGCCACGCGGTGAGAGCACGTTTTTACACCTGCTCAGCCGCTTAATTACGAAAGCACCTGTCATGTTGGGTGGTTTAGGGGATTTTTTGTTTTTGTTTTTGTTTTCATTGCAAAGGCTTACTTTTTTAGCCATTCTCCCTAAAAAAAACCCTATATTTGAAAATATCACCTGTCATACCTACCTAAAATCACAAGAGGTAAGAGAGAGGAACTGAGCACTGGGCGACTGAGTCGCCGCAAGAACGTGACAGAGGTTACAGCTTCAAGGGCATGATGCGGGTTTGATGCAGCAAGGTCCGCTAAGGGCGCCCAGCGCTCCCCGCCCCCACAAGACTGGCGGAGAAGGTGGGGAAGAATTCATCTAACCCAGGGCGGGGGCGGGGGAGGCAAATTGCCCTCTTGTCATACCAGACATAGTGAAATAGGGCTCAACCACGATCGAAATGGAGAGACCGTCCCTCAACTTGGGGGGGCCCAAACTGACATCATAGCTAATTGATTCTGTATCAGCATTTCTGTTGTCACCCCCAAATCCGATTTGCAATTGTATGACCTTAATAGACTTTGTACGGGTTCCTGGGAAAACTGCTGAAAGCACCTGCGCCTCTTTGACCTCCCTCTATAAACAGGTAATTATAATATTCCCATCCCAGGCAGGCAAGGTTGCTAAAAATGCCTGTTTCCAAATGTTAACAAAAATGGGCCTACCAAATTTGCCAATCCAAGCCTAAACCTCTTAGGAAGTACGCCCCACTTCCTGAAGCTGACTTCTTGAAGTTATGAGAGACCTCTCTCTCAACAGTTCCCCAAGTCTTCCAAACCACTTCTATCTGCAAACGTTGCTTTTTTATAGAACTCCAGTACAGCTTAGCTTTATAAAGTGGGGGTGCCCAAGCACTTGGTTAAAAGAGAGAAGGGGAAGCCAGGAGTGCCTGGTGTAAGACAGACTCAGGGAATGACAGCAATAAATTGTTCTTTTTCTAAAATACCCCAAAAGCCGACTTTTAAACACATTTTGGTTTTTTGCAGACATTTGTTTACATTCTTTTACATGTCCCATTTAAGAAGCCATTTTTACCAAGGAAGTCATGAGCCCAAATAGACTTCTTACCCCTTTCATTCCCCAAAACACGCACAACCTTTCCCTGACCCTTAGGAACCGATTTCCAACTAGCAAAATAATTTCTTTGGTTACTATTGCCTGCTCTGTTCTCCCCCCTCCCATTCTAAGCCTACATTTTGTAGATTGCAGTGTAGGCCTAAAAAAAAAAATCTCCATCCCACTCCCAACATCCAGGGGATGGGTATAATTAATACGGGTGTGGAGAAGGGCTGGAGGTTTAGAATCTTAACCAACAGGAATGTTTGTTCATGAATAGGGGAGGGGAGAGAACCCGTACATTTCGGGGAGAAAGTACACAGACATCCATCCTGGCCCAGCAGTGTTAAGAGTAAATACTAAATGATTGACTTTCCCTCACTCTCGCCACAATAAAGCCAGAGAAAATACTCAATCTCTACATCAGTTTCGCTAACCTGTACTTGAAAATGGAAAACGGGGAACGTATGGAACCTCCAATTTGCCACGGTAGTGTAGCTCTGGTGTTAATTCTTCCCAGACGTGAAATAGGTGGGTACGTAGCAACGTGCTGGGCATAAATTAAGCAACAATGGCCAAGCGAGGTCCTGTTCGCCGCGGAGCTCCCTTGGCGGACACTGCCACCTTGCCATCCCCAGCCCCCACTGCCTCAGAGATGGCAGAGTCGAGTCCAGAGTAGGCTGGCCGCGCGTTGGCTTTTTCGAATCCCGAGGGTGGGTGAGGTGGAGAGAGCAGTGAGAAATTAACAGCCCCAGCCGGCTTTGTACCTTTTCCGCATCCTCTCCTTCTCAAGCACCACACCGGCGCTCTCACGCACACAGTCACCCACACCCCCTCGTGCCAATAATTTAAACTTCTCTTAGGCAAAAGCAGTACCTCATTCACTGCCACCACGTCCCTCTCCGCCCTCCCCGCCCTGCGAACACCCTTTCCTTTTCCCACATCTACCCTGGATTCTCTTTTTCGCAGTAGAAAGCCAGCTGGTTTCTCCTCAACCCTGGGAAATCACAAAAGTTAAAACGAAGCTTGTGTCTGCCCAGCGTCTCATCCCCAATCATCTTTCTCCCGGCGTCAGTTTAACAATAGCTATTCGAGAAAGGGCGGGGGTGGAGTGTGGGGTAAGGAAGGGGGTGAGGGCTACGTAGCCGGGCTGGCTTCTGGGGTGGCTGCGAAGCCTCGCAGTGGCGAAGGGGTTCGGGTTCCCCTCGCCCCGAAGGCGAAGTCAATCGCGTAGGACCAAGGACAGGGCTTAGAATCCACTTCCCAGCGCCTACCACTGCGAGGCTCCCAGGCAGCCACCACTCCACAGACACAGCTCCAACGATCTTATTTACTCTTTTCTGAACAAAGGGAATCTCATATCCGGCACAGGTTTAAGAATTCGACCCTAAATTGGCTATCTTCTTTTAAGACAGAATCACGGTAATTGGCGCCTATAAATTAGAGCCCTCACACCTAGCAATGACGAGTTTTGACAGCTTCTACCCAACCCAACCCGAGCCCAGTCCCAGCCCTCAGGCGACATGTACTTTTTTCAGTCAACTACAACTCGCTGCCTGGTGCAGCATCTAAATTCCATCTGGCAATCCCATCTCCCCAGCACATGTTATCCGGTTAATGCAATTAAGTCTGGGGTTTTCGCTGGTCTGATCAGCATGTCCAGGCTTCTAATTCCCCTTAACGGTACTAAAGCCTCTCCAGTCCTTCAGTTGCTTTGCGAAAGTAGAGGCATGCACCCCACCCTCCGTCCCCCGCCCCAAAACCAAGTTATCCCTCTCTTCCCACGAAATAAACTTCCAACTTCAATTCCGAAGCTCACTCAGCATCTAGACTCCCATTGTATCCCTGCTCTGCCCTGGCCACATTTTCCACTTAAGTTTCTGCCATTGACATTTGCAAATATTCAGTACGTCAAGCATGCGTCGACCGTCTTTTAGTCTAGCTCTCTAGAATTAAAAAGCAGAGTAGTAGCTTTGAAATGAGACAAACATGTGCAATTAACTTCATATTCTGTATTCCGCTCACTTACAGGTTTTCTGGGTTTGCCAGCGCATCGCTGCAACTAATGATTAAAGAAACCAAACCGAAACTTACCTTTCTCCCTTAAGGTTTTTGTGTATGTGTGTTTTTAAAGTAACGGTGCTGTTCTCCCAATAAGGATGAGCAAGAGGCTGCTGGATAGTTCTCTTAAGACAGCACGAAACCTAAACTGTGCTCGGCTTAAAAGAAGCAAATAAAAAGAAATGCTTTCGACCCCAAAGTCCAACGCTAAAAGAAATTGCAAAAAGAAAAAAAGGGGGGGAGGGGAAACTTAAAAAAAGAGTGTTTAGAAAGACGGAGAGACTACCCTCCGATTGCCGTTCAACTAAACAAAAAGGGGCAAGAAAAAACAAACGAAGGAACAAAGAAAAGAGACGAAAGAACGTTTTTTCAAAAAGACGATGTCTTTCTCCTTGTTGCTTTTTAGTAGGTCGCTACAGGAGTAAGCTGCTGCATCTCTAACTGAGAACAGAAATAAAGGGGGAGGACGTCTTAAAAGGGAGGTGGACTGGACCGCAGATTTATAGCACCGTATCACCAACCCCTTCTCTGCCTCCGCACTGCCGTGTGTGCAGCTGCTCTGCCAGGCTCCTATCCCGGGCAGCACGCGCGGAAGTATACGCCGAATCGCGCCACAACGCATCTTGCTCATCTCTCCAGGATTCTGATTGGTCTAGATGCTTCCATTGAGGCGGCTCAGGCGAGGCTGCGTGATATGATTGGATAGGAGCTTGTGTCACTCTCGAGAGCTCAATGGAGTCCCGTTTCAAGGTAAGTTGTGCGGAGAGGTACACTCTTAACACTGGCGGCGAGGTACACTCTTAACACTGGCGGCGAAGGGAAATGCAAGAAGCAAAAAGAGATGGGGAAAGAGCAACGTGGGAGGGTTGGAACTGTACTATCAGAGTTTGCGATATGGCACGATCTCTTTTCCTCTTAAATCTTTCTGCTTCCGAAAGACTCGTTTCCTTTGCCATCACTGCCTCATCTATGCTCATTTCTTTATAACATTAAACTCTGTCCGGTATGTATGAGTCATTGAGAGCTCCCTCTCTTTGATCTGAGTGAAAGGGATAAAGGTACATCCATTACTTGCCCGCATGCCTATTTCGATTTGGGTTCCAGTACTCTGTATTGGAGATTAGTCGGTTTTATGTCTTTCTTTATTTTAATATATGCATATTAAGCTCTCTTGTTTATTTTGTTTTAAAGCATCCTTTTAGGAGAAGAATGAAGTCAGAAATGCTTTCAAGTAAAGCTGCACGGTTTGAATTAGCTTTCACTTAATATTAGAATACAAAAGTATAGAATAAACATCCTGTCCAGGAAAAGAGGTACTGAACTAAGGTCCTTCACTTTGAGGTGTATGGTAACTCAAAAAGAGTAGCTGTATAAAATTAAAACAAGGCACTCCTCTGAATTTGCAGTTCTTGGACCACGCATATACTGCTGACAGTAAAGATCCTCAAGCCTTTATCTGAGCTTTTTCTCCGAGGATTTAGAAAGTTTAACCAGAAGACGAAGTGCTTTCAAGAAACACTTCTGCTTTATAGATGAAGACTGCTTTATTAACCCCATTTTTAAATAACATTCAGGAGAATGAAAGACAGTTTTATTCATGGTATTTATTTCTTCCTCCAGGTAAAAATGTGGTCCTCAGAATGGACTTGATGTATAAGTAAAGACAATATTCACTTGACACAGGTTCTTCTTTTCCAGCTTGAATTTCTTCTAATCTTGAAAGATAGCTCCAACTTCCTAGATAGTGCTTATGTTTCTTACACAATGTAACATATCATCTCTAGAAGCTCAAACCTTTCTAAAAGGAATTCCTTTACCTGTTTATTTATACTAATTGCTATCTTTGAGAATGCCAGGAAAAGGAAGCACAAGTAAGAGAAATTGGGATGGAGGGAAAGTCACAAAAGCAAAATAAGTAAAGTGAAGTAAATCAGAGTTTCTTGAGAGTGTCCTTGAGTGTTGATAAATCAATGGCAAAGAACAGAAGACCTGTTTATCTTCCATGTAGCCTGTAGAGTATGCCCAAGGTACTAATGCTGATATTATAACTGGGAGTTGGGAAAGAAGGCCTGAATCTATATGTTATCTTATAATTAGTATTTATAATTATCATGCCCTAATCCCTGCCCCCACTTTTTTATATAATATCAGGCCTAGGGTTGTAATTTAAACTTAAAACTATCCTATAGACCTGAGTGGAACTCATGGGAAGAGGAAGAAAAGCACTTTGAAGAAATGAAGTCAATGGGCTTAGGGAAGGACAAATGAAGGGAAAAGAAAGACTCCACCTCCTCTAGGTTAGAGCAATCACTGTATGAATAAACAGTTGGAAGATTGGGTTTGTTGTCATCCTCTTTCAACCCCTCTCCTCCTCCCCAGCTCAATAAAGAGAAATATCTCTTAAAGTAATAAATATAATTTGGGTAAAAGTATAATACCATTTAATCAGACTTATCTATGAGTTACTTTTCTCCTTGTTAATATGCTCTTAATATTGAATCAGTTGCATGTGTTCATGAAATATACTTAGCACTTTCAAGAAAATCTTTACCATTAATTTACAATTACATAAGTGTCTTTTAACTGGGTGGAAATTAATACTTAGTTTTGTTTTTTCACACATGTTTGCATCCTCAGAATTATGTAGATTACAGTGGTATATTTTCTCAAATGATTCAGGGAGGATGGATATGGAAAGCTGGGTGTGGTATGGGGTGATAAAAATCTAGCATGTCTGTTATACAGTTAAAGAAATTACATGGAAGGGCCGACCGAGTGGTGCGGTGGTTAAGAGCTGGCTTGGGACACCAGCAGCCCCGGTTTGGATCCCACATATGAGGGCCAGTGACACTACCCTCTAAAATATAAATATAAATATATAAATATAAATATATATAAGAAATTACGTGGAAAATAGTAAACCTTTCCATTCAAATGCAAAATACTAAATTCTGTGGATTTGGTGTATGTGCTTTTTTCAGTATAGGTAGAGGAGCAAATATTTTTCAAAATGTTTTCATTTTCAATGTGTTGCTTTTTCTCTGTAGGTAAAACGGAATTAACTTATTTAAGAAATTAAAAATACTAGTTTACTTTCTCAATAAAACAAATATTTTTAAATTTAAAAACTTTTACATGGATAACTATACCATGAGTAGCATGTGTTTTTTTAACTTTTAAAAATAAAAACTGAATACAGCCACTTTAAAATGAATGCTATCTTGATGTAGATTTTACTTTGAAATTCATGTTTTCATAGCCTGAAATATTAACATATTATATTTTTTAATTAATAAAGATGAAGTGTAAACATCACAGTCCACATTAAGCAACTGACACCCCTCTTCATTCATAATTAGGTAACGAATTATCCATAACATCATAACTTGCATTAGAAAAGCATCTAAACGACATTTGAGTTAAGATTGTCATACTATCTCTGAAATATCTTCAAAATCCTTGGCATTATTTTAATCTGCAGGAGACAAGGGAGAGATCTGGGGAGTCACTGAGAGCTTGGAGAAAAAGTTTGATGTAGGCAAAGTTGCAAAAAGAATGGTTCTTAAAGCCGAAAAGTAATGAATTCAATTGATTATTTTATTAATGTTTCTTTATAAAGGAAAAATGATTCACAGGAATACTCATAACTTATTGTGGGCAATGTCTTTTAGGATAAATGACCCCCTTACACTAGTTGGGGGGGCTGATTTTAGCACTTTATGATACAGGGCACTGTAAAACAGTATTGTAACGTTTTTTGAAGTAAATAAATCAGATAAGCTACTTAAATGAGTTCACAATGTTTAGCTTAGGGCGATAGTTCCAAACATTATACCCTCTTAGATGAATAAAAATAACATTCTCTGTGTTAGTTTGTTGGTCTATTTGCTGGGGTCTGTGGTTCATATTAGTAATGTGACAGTTTAATACATGTGTAAGATATATATACACATTTAAAGTGGCTGTATTCAGCTTGATGATTATGTTTTATTTATTCTTCTTAAAGAAATATGTCCACTTTCCTTCCACAGTTTAGGAAACAGCAAAAAAGTTATCAAGAAAATTGACACCAACTTGAATTTAGAACGTGGCAACCGGGCAAGAGAATGAGGCAGGAATTAGCACCATGGACAGAGACTAGCTGACCCTGAATAGAGGTTTGCAGAGCCTGGTAGTGTTTCCTGTTCCTCCCAGTGAGACGCGGAAACGGCAATTCTTGGGAACGTTTCATTCCACAGACTTTAAGGAAAAGGCTGTCCTACTCCCTAGAAATACGTTTATTTTGAATTAGGCTGGCTTTTGCTAGGACCGGGCCATCGTGACAAACAACCAGGAGGGTCTGAGCCCCGAACTCGCTGCGCCCCCTCCACTGAGATTCATACACTCCTTTGCTCTGGTGAGCCTGCCTGTCATCGAAGTGGTCAGGCAAAATAAATGCAAATCCAGGTAGTCACCCCAAAGTCTGCTAAAGCTACTCCAGAGTTTTTAATCCTCGAAATTCCCAGCTGGAATCGCAACAAAAACGCCTACCCGCCCACTCTTGCTCCCCTCCCCCAATTCTTCTCCGAGCTTCCACCACCTCCTGGCAAAGGGGCAAAGCCTTTTATGCGAAGGTGAGTGACCTCTGAGACTATTTTGCAAAGGACCCTTTATATTGCAAACACTTTCCATTAGGGACAGTGCCAGGGGCGGCAGTGAGCAGGATCACACACATCCTTTACTTTCTCTTTACATTTTCTTTAAATTCCAGTTTAAGAGAAAGACTTAAAAACAGCAGACTCAGCGAGAATTCTCCCTTAAATCCTGAGGTTACTGTTTACCCTTACAGACACGTGATTGTTTGTTTTTAAAAATTAAATGTAATCTAGTGTCGCGGTAAATCTTTGCGACCAGCCTAGATTGTTCTTCCTGTTCTCCCCACCCCCGCCCTTTTTCTGGGTAAAATTTGTGTACTATCCATTCTCCTTTAGGTGATTTGCCTGCAGATATGCAGACTAAGATCTGTTGCATGTACCCCAGAATGTCTCAGAAAATATATTTGCAGCTTCGGATCGACTATCATTTATGTAAACGCTCCTAAAAATGTCCTCAGATTTCTTTTGCCCCCTCTTTCACTCAGTAGCAACTTTTAGCTGGATAAACTCGCGTCTTTCCGGAACATGCAAAGGGAGATCTAGGCGACCAGGCTAGAGTGAGGTAAGGAAAACTGGAGGTGAGAAAGGGCAAATCAGGGCTTTGTGTCGGGTTCTTTCAGGGATGCTAACAGCCTTCTCTAAGCTTCCTCCTAGAGCCCATACATCTCATGTAAAATTAATACAAGTAATTAAAAATAGCAGCTTCCAAAGTTAAAGGAAACCATCTGTCTCAGCTGGTGGCCATCAGTCATTTCGCTGGCCCCTTTACCGGGACCTGGGAAGAAACGGTTTTTCTGCTTCCGATGCTCGGAGGCTCTTTCTTATATTGAAGATTTATGTTTCCACTTGTGTGCGACGCACGTCTAATTTGAAATAATAAAGCCGGGCTGAGCAACCAGTCAATCAGAGCTATCAACTGCACTCCGCACGCAGCCCTGCCCCCACCTCCTCCGGTCTCTAACCTCCTTTGCCTCCTCTCTCTCCTTCCCTCCTCTGCTCCCTCACACACTCACACTTTTCCCCCGCGTGTGTTCAGATCAAACCCTTGCCCCACCGATCAAGTGACCGCACCGGGGCACGGTGACAAAGGCGGAGTTTGTATCAGAAGGAGTCTGAGGCCCGGGGAGACACAGCGGCTAGAGAAACAGCTGTCTTATCAGCCCGCTGCAGAGATGGAGATGGCTCGAGAGGTCCTCAACAGATAATCACTTGAATAGGTTTGCAATGCGCCAAACTTCACGCTTGATAAGGCCAACCCAATGTAGAGAGCAGCCCAGATCCTGCTCCATTCTGTTTTATCTGGGCTGTAAATTAAGAAATTGAAATTCAGGTGGCAGAGGCAGCAGGCTGCTGATAGACCGCTAAAGTAAACTGTCATTAAAATGCTTTCGGCAGGCAGAGAGGGGGCGCCTGGAATGGGAGATATATAGATATATATATATATATATATATATATATATATATATATATATATATATATATATATATATATATATATATATATATATATTTAATAGGGGGAAGTGGAGAGGTAAGAGAAAAAGCCCACTGGTTTTAAAAATTATTTGAAGAGGAGAAACTGTGAGGAGAAGTAGCAAAGGGACAAAGCATTTTGGTCATGATTCCTAGTCAGAGCTAGGAGATATAAACGATTTGGAAAGTATAAAGTTGGGTGAAGTTTGGTGTAATAGAAACTGAGAAACAATTTAAACCAATTTGATAGGAAACGGAATTCTGTCTTTATCAGAGCAAGGGGCAGAGGAAGCTCTCTGGCTACAGTATTAGAAACAGATTCCACGTGGACTGTAAAGTTTTCCTTTTGTTCTAAGAAAATCAGATCAAACAGATGCAAGGAGTTACCATAAACTGAGGTTAACGTGACCTTTTTTGTCGAAGTGATAGAGCCACCAGAGATTTCAGGGTGATTATTAGAGTAGCCTAAGAAACTGTTAACCACAGAAAGATCTGCTTAACTCCTCCTCCTTCCCCCTTTACCCAGGCAATTACTATGGGGGTAATTCAGGAAACAATTCCATGTCTGTATTTTGACACCACCTGGCTCTTACAGCACATTTTATATTCCACTGTTCTGTCTGCTTTTATGAATGAGGCATGAAATTCTATGCATTATCTGAATAAATGTTTCACAGAAAGTTTTAAATGTACATATAGCCAGTGACCTTGTTGTTTTGATTCAATAATGACTTTGCACTGTGCCTTGTTCTTCATGTAATTGAGTAGATTGTAAAGTCACTGGTGGGCATATGTGAGAGTGTGTGTAAGTATGAAAGGATGCATTGCGTTTTCCATAACAGCATTTATATTTTAAGTTTTAGCAACATTTCTAAAAAAGGTACCTTCGGCTGATAATACATAGTTAATGCAGCTTTAGAAAAATCAATAAGTTTTTAGTTTGTTTAACCCCAAAATTTTGATCGATGTCAGAGTACACTCAGTTGACAATAGAAAGGCTACCTAAATCACAGTGGGACACAGAAGAATTAAAAATGAATTTGTTAGGAAAAGTGATGAGAAAAAATTTAAGATACTAGTGCACATATCGGTGGTTATTAGACTATATAGTTATTTAAAACAATTCTTTTAAACTTTGAAATTTTCTTATGATTACTCATATGGAGATAAACAAATATAAGTCATGAAATCTTAAACATATTTCTGTTAAGTACTTTATGCAAAAATCCTACATATCTTATAACAGAGAACTGGTATTTTTGTGTGTGTGTTGTTGTTGGGTTTTTTTTTTTACTTCAAATGTATGAATGAATAAGTGCTGTATATATTCTTTAATGAGAAATTTATGTTTGTATAAGTTAACTTTTCCCTTTCATACCACCACTTCCTATTATGTTTTCATATTGGTTTAAATAATGGCTGCTATGTAAGCATTTGAAGAAGTATTCTTTTAGTGAATCGCAGCCTTTTATGCATTATATTACCTTCAGATAATCAGATAATAAGATATTTTTCTACTCATTACAAATAAACAAGTTTGAATTGCCAGCCGAGTTAAGCTATTTTTATTTATTGTTTTTCTTAATTAAATTGAAAATCTGCATACAATGGACAGTTTAAACTATTTTTTATCAAAACAGGTAGGACTTTTTAAAAGACATTGAAAATTTGCATGCGGTTAAAAGATATACTCTTACTAGGTCTGAAACATGAGAAAAAAGTTTTATAAATTTTAGTTACAGTATCTCAAAACTAAAAGATAATTTTAATAAAAACTTCATTATTAAACAGAAAAATGTTTTAACATGAAATTATTATAGAAACCACTTGTAATTTTTGACACAAATAAATGATATATTTGATTTCTAAAGGCATAGCAATTCATCATGAATGATGAAAAATAATAAAAAATACAACATATTTTTAAAGGGATTCCCCATTAATTCCTCTCTGGAAATGGGATAGTAGATTTTTAAGGCAAACAGTCTCTCTATGATATATAAAGGCAAAAATATTGGAAACTTAGGAAATACCTAAAAGTTGTAATTTTTGTTTAAATTGATTGTAATTCTATTACACCTCCCCCCTCTAAATAAGACTACTAATTTTGTCCTTCCAGATATAACATTTATCTTCAGGTGAGGGCCAAATGAGGGATACATAGTCAGCTCCTATTTCTAAATATTTATTTCTGATCTTTGACAAAAGATCAATTTCAGTTTGATTCAAGCATCTTTTGAGTGCCTATCATGTGCTAGAATAACATAACTATAGATTAAATGCTTAAAGGAAATCAGATTACTTTTTAGTAAATCCTAGTAAAAGGAAAATTTGGGGGGTTCGACTCAAACTAATGTGTATAAAATATCTTCACAATGTGTCTAGATTTTGTTATTACTGTTTATCTTTCTAAAGTTTTGTACAATATCTCTTTATAAGTATTTTTTTAAATAGTACAGTTTGTCATAAATTAGTCCTTTAAATCGAAACTGTAGTGTTACTCTACTAGGAGCTTCAGTTTTGCAAATTGTTAGAGGAGCTTGAGTTTTTTACTTCAGACACACCCTGATCTGAACCTGACAGTAGGGTCTTAGACAAGTTACTTTATTTCTTCTAAGCCTTGATTTCCTGATCTACAAAAGGGTGATAATAATGCTTGATTTAGGTTACTTTGAGGTTAAACATAATTGTGAGTGTAAAATAATCAAACTTCCTGGCATGGAGGAAGCAGTAGTTACATGGTAACTATGATTATGAGAACAAAAATGATGACTTAGCACATTTGTTTGATGAAGCCAGAATTACATTTCTGCTTTCATATGCCATATCTTAAATATTTTCATTTGCTCTCGTGAACATCCTACTGATAAATCTTATGATAAATATCTTCTCACATTTCTAATTGTAACCAAGTTCAATAGGTCCCAAAAAGCATAAAATTTTCTGTCTGCCCTGTTACGTGGCTTCAATATATTTCCCAATACAATTTCATGATTCACTCATAAAAAGTTGTGGGTCTCAAAAAGCAACATAGTCTGAGATCCCATTTGATTGATATAATAATAAAAACACCTTAGATTTTTATAGTGCCTTTTATCACAAAAAGCTCAATGTACTTTTACATATTTATCATTGTAACCCAGGAGATAAGGAACAGGACATAAATTATTTCTCATTTTCAGTAGCATAACAGAGGCATTTGGAGTTTAGGTAATATTTCTAAGGTTAATAGGATTAGAGGTCAGGTTTCCTGAATGTCAGTCTTTCTGTAATGAGTTACTCTCTTTGGCATTAATTATGACCATTGTTACTTTAGTTAGACTCAAAATTTTAGTCTTTGGCATTAGAGGTTATAATTCAGTTAATTACTTGCTGAAATCAAGTTGAGTGAAATATATACCATCAATATTTTGATTTTATGCCAAGAGACGTTTTTATTATTCAAATACACACACACACTCACCACACACACACACACACACGCACTATCCATTCTTCTTTACCATTCTGTGTGTTAACTCTAAGGCAAGATTTTTAAAGTTACTATTCATTTATGGCCTTGGGAGAAATCGTTTTCAATCTCCTTATCCTTGCCTATCCCCAGACTCATTCCCTCTCTCCACATATATTTTTATAGGCTATTATATTTAGTCCATTTACATAGGCTAATAGTACTTTCTGCTCTAGTTTTCTATTTCATAGGTGGTCTATGCTTGAAAAATCTATCAAAATAAATATCTAAAGGAATATAGAGGTAGACTGTATAAAGGGCACAAGAAAATATGCTATTTGTAATAGCTTTTTTGTTTGTTTTGAATGAAGCAAAATGGAGAAATAATGTCCACTTGACTTTATAAAACATACAATATCAAGAGAATCCTAAAACTTGCTCCTGGTTTATAGTTTTACAGTTCCCTCCTGGGCTTACTTTGCTACGGATTGATACAGATGCAGCTACGAAAGTGAACTTTCAGTGAGTGAGTGTTATGGAAGGAAACAAAACTGATAAATGAATGAAACTTAACTTTTGGATGTCTAAATTGATAGGTTACACTGGAAAAACAGACTGTTTTTATTTTAAAATAAATAGGCATCTCTCTGTATCCAAAATGTAACTGATAATTTGAAAAGACTGACCCACCCCAATCAAGCCCAGTCATGTGACTGCTAGACTTCCATGAGATGGTGTAATTAGCACGAAGAAGAAACACACGCGCATCAAAAGGCAGGATAACCAGAGCTCTTCTTTATTGCCAGAGTACTCCAACCCCTTTAACCCTTGATGTTGATGCAACTACATGGAAAATCAATTTCTCTGATTAGTACAGTTACGTGCATTTTAAGACTCAGAATATTGTTTAATAGAAATAATGTTCTGTTCCTTTGATCACTGTCATTCCGGTATGAAAAAATTAAAGAATATGATTGTTTGAAATGCCAGTTTTCGTAAACATGAGTTGGAAGATATAATATAAATGAATGGTGTTACAGACTGTTTAAGCTGTTTGAGTAACAAATAGACATTTCCTTGAATTATTTTGACACAATTTACTGTGAAATTTCTTTTTTTTCTCTTGCTGATATTACTAGATTTCTTGTGCAGACAACAAAAGAAAAGCCTTTCTTTTCTGTCAGTGCTCATTATTTAGCTCATAGAGCACTGATGTTTTCTAGAATACTAATATTTCCTGGATGTAAACAAATACTAAAAGAGAGATGTATCTCCATATTAGTTATATCAAAAGGATACATGAAAATTTGAGCCTCTTTACAAGGTTTTTAAAAAAGAGGAAAATATTCATATATATTATGGTGTTTTAGTCCTTAGTTGTAAAATACCTTTACATAAATCGACTTTATTGGGGTGTGTGTGTGTGTGTGTGTGTGTGTGTGTGTGTGTGTGTGTGTTCAGAGCAAGTAAAATGAGGTTCAGAGGTGATAACTGCAAAACTGTGGTGGAGGAGACCAGGCAACGGTCGGTAGTGGAGGAAGTGAGAGGATATCAGGTTGGTTAGGTATTGTGGAGTCACATCGTGGAAGCCTTTGAAAGCCAGCAGAAAAAAGTACTGACATCAAACTACTGGATGCAGGATATATCCATAGACGAGTATAAATTTTGGACATGCCAAGCAGGAAGAGACTCAAAGATACAGGAATCAGAATCAAGACATAAGGAGGGTTAAGAAGCTTTCTGTCTAAAACGAGGCAGGAAACTCTGGGTAAATAGAGATGGAGGAAGACTGACAGGTACAAAAGAGAGGTTTGCACTGATAACTAACTGAAAGTGTTTTATGGCCCTAAAGTGACAGGGTTCTGAACAAATACTTCTGAGCCAAGGAGGCCAAGAATGCTGCGAGAAAGCGAAACCAGGAATCAGAGCCTATTGGGCTGCATTTTGAGCTGTGGGTATCTCTGACACCTATTTTGTCTGAGGGTGTGTGTGTGTGTGTGTGTGTGTGTGTGTGTGTGTGTGTGTGTGTGTCTTGGGGTTACTTTAAATACACTGTAGCACTAAGCTAAGATTCCTAGGCTTAGAGAAAGGAGACATGGGTCCTAATATTATTTCTCCCACAACTAGCTGATTCCCTTCAGTAAGTCACTGACTAAACCTCATGATTCCTTGGAGAAGTTGGGATTAGTAATAATAATAAGTAACAAGTATTGAGTATATACTATGCAGCATTCTAATACTTTACATGCATTACATCATTTAAACCTCTCACTAATCCTATCATTTTAAATATGAGAAAGTTAAGTAATGTACCCAAGATCACACAACTAGAAATTGACAGAGGTGAAATTTGACCCCAACTAGCCCATTTCTAGGGCCCCAAACCTTTACCACTACTTATTAGATGAACTCTAAGGTACTTTCTAGATGTAACAGTCAGGAATTCCAAAGAAATATGGCAGAAATTAAAAGTGACATAAGACTTGCAAGAGAAATAAAGCATAAGAAAAACAATTATTACAATTAACATACACAGGCAAAGTATTTTACAATGGAACTAATCACATACCTGTCTTGCCATTCTATCTATTGCTGACAAATGGAAGGGAGATAAAAGTGATTGTTCAATGTTTTGCTTCTCTAAAATAATTCAGGTCAAGTACAATAGGATTTTGAGAAATGTTATATAAGATGTCCTAGGAGATCCTAACCGCCATGTAATATTATTTGGGGGTTTGAAGAAGTTCAGCTATTTAGCTTTTGTAAATTTTAATTTCCAGACATCTACTCCATAACCATATAGTAAACAGTTATAAAACCATTTAAATGGATAGCATATATTTGTATTTTAATGACATATAAAGGTTTTCATGAAATACTGTAGATAGTATTAAGCATCATATAAAGGATGTTAACAGGCCGGCCGAGTGGTGCTGTGGTTAAGCGCTGGTTCGGGAAGGCAGTGGCCCGGGTTTGGGTCCCACATATGAGGGCCAGTGATACTGCCCTCAAAAAAAAATAAAAATAAAATAAAAATGATGTTAACTAGAACATTAAGCAGTGGCTATTTTGAGGTAATGAGAGTTGGATTTATAATTACTTTTTTCTTTATATTTTCTGCATTATTTGGCTTGTAGAAACTCTGAACATGCATTCTTTTTTTATAAATTGGAAAAACATGTAGTTTTGTGTTTTGGGGAAAAATAAAATTCCATAGCTCAAGAGCTCAAGCTTCAGCCCTGTAGCCACCAAGTGGGAGCAGGTGGTAGGTACCAAGTGGTGAGGACAAGTGACTTCTTGAAAGACAACTTAGATTTAGAGAGAAGTCAGATTAACAGCCCTGGAGATTTATAGTTTATAAACAAAGTAATATTCACTTACTGAAACAAATCTTGAGATTTAATACTTTGGAAAAAAATACAGCAAAATGACAAAAACCTCAGAAATTGCTCTACCAGTTTCTTAGAAGAATGCAGTATCAGAGGTAACTATCCAGTCCAATTAGAATTACCTAATATTACTTATATACAAGAATGTCAACTATTTCCTTCACTCTCTGCCTGTCTATATTATGGCCAAGGGGTGTTGTTCTTTTCATTTAATTAATCATTCATTTTTCCATATTGTATTCTTGCCAACAGTTGCTGGAGGATCTCATAAAATGAACCTTTATTCCCAACTAGCAAAGCCCTTAAAGTGATTTGCTTATATTTCTATGGCATATAAATAAATGAAAACCATACTACAGTAAATAATTATAATGACATTAAGCAAAACCTGGCTTCCTGACAGGTACCATTTAGTGAATTGCTATTTCAATGCCTTAAACAGTCACCTGAGTTACTGTTCAATTTTTATATTGTTTAATTTTTGTCTTTAAAATCACTCTTCAGAGAGTGAAAACTGGCCCACTATTTCGGCTCTATAGGATCATATCGTTTGAATATCCTCATTTATTTAATTTTCCCAATTTGAAATATTTAAATATTACAACCAAGAGTCTAACAAGAGGCTACATGTATGTATTATTTTTATATTATAAAATAAATTTATACTCTATGTAAATACATATTTATATTACATATAAATCTATAGTATATATATATTAATATAACAAATGTATAATCAGGAATATTCTGATTAAACTAGTACTGACAGAACTGGAAAAGAAGGTACTAAGAATATCAAAATAAGGGCAATTTCTTTTTGAACATGTTTTAATGTGGCTCTGTTACCATCTTTATCTTTTAAGCTTTATAAATTATGGATGTATATTAACTTTTAGATATGAGTTATGTATGACCTTTTTTTAAAATGTTATTTGTCATAAACAGAGGATATAGAGTGCCACTGCCCTTGCTCATGCACTTGTTTGACTCATGGTGCAGTCTTGAATAATTTTAAACCAAACATGACTGCGGCAATCAATTTTTGTCCAATTTATTGGGCATGAGTTAAAGCCAATTAAAAAACCATTTTTGGTGCAATTCAAGGGGAAAAATGTATAAACCCATGAAAAACAGATTTCAGTCCTAGACATGAGTCATCACTATTCTAAATAACGGTGTCAGCCCTAAATCAGAAAGAACAAATCCTAAAATTGCATAGTCCACACTGGAAACTGCATTTATCAACAATGATTTTATACAATGGTAAATATTTTTAATAAGAAATTGGCCTAGAAGGAAAATCATGCTCTTCTAATATTGTCACATTTCTGAATATTTTTTAGCCATGAAATTAACAGTTTATGGCAGACTCCAAGTTTCTGAATTAAGAACTAAGATAGAGAGTCATCTGTGACCTTCATACAAGAAAGTAAGACATTTTACCTATAATTTTAAAGTATCTTTTACATACTAGACAATGTATCCTTTCACATGAATATAGTGGCTTTCTTTGAAGGCCAGGAAATGAAATAATCCCTGTATGTTCCAGCTCATCTTAGGGTAATCAAAGTAGCAAAATAGAAGCTTCTAGGTTGGAAATTACAGCTAAAAATACAGCCATACATTTTCAATATGTATATGAAAAGGACCTTAGAAAGTTCAGGTTGCAGAAGGTCAAAGTATTCAAGCAGACCTGGATTTTGGGTCTGCCTCTCCCATGTCCTTGGTATATGACTTTAGGCGCACTGCCCAACCTCTCTAAACCTGTTTTCTCATTGGTAAAATGGGTATAAAAATAATAGGCACCTTTTAGGGAAATTATGAGCATTAAGTGAAAAAATATTTGTCAAGTGCTTCGGAGAATGACTGGAAAAGTGAATTTTCGGTAAATGATAGAACTGGTGAGCTCAAAGCCCACTGGTTCTCACACATAGCTAGCTGTGTATCAGTGACTCAACCTATCCAAATATATTTTTTTTTCTTTTTAAATACAAATCTCTGGTTTCTACCATGGGAGATTACTTAGTAATTCTGAGGTGAGTTCTAAGCATATGTGTTTATAAAAACTTACATGGGTGATTCTGATGAATCACTGATTTAAAGCAAAAAACAGTACAGATTTTTCAGTTGTTCAGTTAACAAAGAGTCAAAGTAAATTCTGGCTTGAACTATTTTGGTTTGGCTCTCTGTTGAGCAGATTAATTGGTATAATTGCCAAATCTGTACTTTGTGTTATGCTGATTTAACTGGGAAACTTTTAAAAGATTTTGTTTATATTCATCTATGACATCACAGAGTAAGCGTGATTTTCCACAATTTCCTTTTATTATAATAGAAGTACAGACATGTGAGATAACCCCTGAGAAATAA
Organism: Aselliscus stoliczkanus; assembly: GCA_033961575.1. Lineage (NCBI taxonomy): Eukaryota > Metazoa > Chordata > Mammalia > Chiroptera > Hipposideridae > Aselliscus > Aselliscus stoliczkanus. The sequence continues at coordinate 183,121,639 of CM066728.1, forward strand.
CAGTCATTCCATTGGCATAGACATATTTTAGTGTTTACTATATCTTATAGTTTTTACTTCTATTTAATAAACATAGGCAGATAAGCCAATACTACCAGATCATTATTTTTCAGAGTTATATTTTCCTATTGAGTTGGTTCATTTCTGTTTTATTTCAAGATAAGTAAGCAGTCTCTTCAGTGATAGAGATCAAGGAGTGCCACATAGTTAAGAAAAGCAACTGTCAGAAAAATACATACTTCGGCTAATACGACCACCCTACAAGTTACTCACCATGATTGGGGTTTAACAAAAATGAGGGCATTTTCCCTGGGAACATTTTTTCTTTGAGGGCAGTGTCACGGGCCCTCATATGTGGGACCTGAACCAGGGCCGCTGGCTTCCCAAGCCAGCGCTTAACCACCGCGCCACTCAGCCAGCCCAGGAACAACTTTTAAATATTAAATGAAACCACTACTCTCCTTCATAACTCCTCTGGTCACATGACTGAGCCTGACTTTGAGTGGGTCAGTCTTATCAAATTATAAGGTAGATTTAAGATACTGCTTGCTACACAACCAGACAGAGTTTTTAATTTAGAGAGTTTTTAGAGAGCAGGCCATTGAAATACCCTCTCCCTGGATCTAAGAATACAAATTGCATAGATTACCTAAGAGCTTATTTTCTGGGAACATTCTACCCCTTAGGGTTTAGAAATGACTCTAGCATAATTCAGCATCATATACTGGCAAGCCATTGGCAGGCCAAGGATATGTTGATCAGAGTTGGTATACCCACATTCTAGTTTTAAAACTGTTTGTAAGCATTTATGTTTCTATATATAAAATGAAATGGTACATATTTGCTTTTCTTACTTCCAGGGATTATTGTGAAGCCAAATAAAATAATGTATATGAAAACTGGAAAAATTTTTATTGTTGTGGCATAGGAATCTAGAGGAAAATTATTATTTCTTAATGTACACAACTTTCCAGTAAATGATCCAAAAGCTTTTCAGTAACATTTCCTTTTTATTATTAAGTAAATGTTATTTTTTTCCTTTTCAATATAATTACCCAAAAGTTTCAAAATCAGGTTGCAAAGTAACAAGTCTGTTAAAACTTCAAAAAGTGAAATTGCCTGAAGCTTGCTGGACAATCATGGAACTTGAAAAATGAAAATCTGTAGAAAAAGTGAAACCTTCTATTTTCTTTGTTTGTGAATGTATTGTTTTATATAAGTCTAGTCTTAGACAATTGGTTTCTAAAACATGGCTCTTTGAAATTTTAGAGAGAGCCCTTTCAGAATTTTTCATTTAATGGGAAAAGAATTGCTTTCTCACAGCAGGAAGCCTGAACAGCTGTTGACCCTGGCACCCTTTATCCCCGTGGGTGAGAGCTCAGGGACCCTCACGGTGCCATAAGGAGGAGAGCCAGCAATGCATGTGGTCAAAAACACGTTCCTGTGCAACCCAATTCCAAGGCCACCCCTCCGCCCACACAGTAGGACAAGGGAACAGATAACTCAGAGCTCCTGTGTCACCTGAACAGGAGCAATATTCTGTCAGTTAAGGAAAACCAACCTCCTTAAGAATCTGCTTTCTTTCCCAAGTTCAGATCATAAGGCTCATGTGATCATAAAGATTCCTTGAAGGACTTTTGATGTCAGTCCATCTAAGGATTTGGTATCTTTTTGGAATGTATCAATATCCCTCCCTACCCCTCCCTTTTTTTTTTTTTTTTTAGCTGAGCCATCCTGCTACCTGTTGGCAGCTCAGAGGCAGCTCAGCTTGGGATGGGCCTCGAACTGCTGTTGCTCAGAGCTCAGCTCACACTCTTGAGTGAGCTCTTAACCAACTGAGCCACTCGGCCGGCCCTCCCCCCACCCCTTTTTACATTATATAGGAAAATCCCTTCTCATTTAGGGTACATTTCTACATCTTTTTTAGTGGATACTAAATTGCTGATTCCATTTTGAATTTACAAGAAGAATAAGCAAAAAGAATATTTCAGAATGGCTGTCGTTGTACTACTGTTGATTGTGTATCCACTAGAGGACTCCTCTCAGAATGGTTTAAAATATCTGTCCTCTCATTCCCTGTGGCCTCTAGCATTTGACGCTCAACTAACTCTTGAGTTGGGCAACTGGCTACATATCAGTGTTAGAATGAAAACATTCTCCCTGCTTTAACACCTCCTGCTAGTTCAATAAAGTGATGTTTAAATAACTGAACTGGCTTCAATGAACTGTACTTGCCATTTTTTCCTGCTTCTTAGCTAGATAAAATGGAGATAATTATGAAGTGGATGAGCAGGTTTAATGAAAGCCAGTTTCTTTTGGTATACTCCTGAAGCAGCAATCATCATCTGTTTGGCTTTTGAAGAGCAACAATTATAATCACTTAAACCCCCAAGGGGAACAAAAATAGAATTTACATTAGCATATAAAATATACAGCTGGGTTGGGCAAGCCTATAAAATTCTGGGGAAATCATTCTAATCTGAATGCTATTCAAACTCACAAGTAAAATGAGTTCAAGAGTATTTTACATGCTTCCTTCCTATAAAATAATACGTATAACAATGTTGAGAGGATTTTCCTAAAAATGAACACAAGGAAAGAAAAAAATGTTGCCAGGAGAGAGCCCCAGCAGGAATGGGCTAAACTGTATTATCAAGATATCAGAGAGCAAAATAGTAATGATAGGCACATGAAGTAAATACTAATCACTCTGAAGCGAAAATTTTTCATGGATCTCGGTGTTTAAGAAAGAAAATAGGGTAGTTTTAGTCTAATCAATGATGATATTTAATCATAAGCAAGTTAAATTTCAGATTAATAGTACTTCCCTCCTCTACTGTAAATGTGAAAGAAATACAAAGTGGAGTGAAATCGCTTAAATTGATAACTTTTTGTTATGAGGCAGAACTCTTTTTCCTGTTTTAAAACATTTTCATATCACTTCCTCTCAAATAACCACTTTCTTACACTTCCCATTCCAATTCAAGCCCAGATCATAAGCAATCTCCCTTGCCATTTATGTTATTTAATTACTTTTCCTTTTGTGTGCCTTTCCAGGTTTGCAAGATACTTTTTCTTTTTCTTTTCTTTTTTTTTTTTTTTTTTGGTAGAGCATAGAGTAAAAATGGAGCCCTTGCCTTATCCATTATGCTACTAGCAACAAAACACTAACATAATCAATACTATTAAAGGCTTTCCCGGCTGTGCACATTTGTCAAAGGCCCTGTATCTGAGAAATTACACTAATGAATCTTGAAAATTTCAGCATCCTACACAGAAAACTTGCTCTCCCTCATCATAAGTACATATCAATATATAAGAACTAGAAAAATATGTACTTCATCTTTCTTTATATTATTTGAAGATCCACTATTACATTTTGTTAAAATGGGGGGTGGGGAGGAGTCAGCATGCAAAGCTTTAGCTCCACTGGGAAACACTTTCTGAATTACCTACACTAACGCCAACTGCACGTATATTGGTGATAGCTTCCTCCATGTACATAAAAGCACTCTGTACGTGCTTCTGATAGCAATTATCTCACTTCCTGAGAACCATTTGTGGACGTGTCTGTCTTCTAGAGTCCGTGCACTGCTTGACAGCAAAGCCAACTTTCCAGGGTGGGTATTCCCAGGTGCTGGCACTGTGCCTAGAGCCTAGTCAGCAAGCAATGTTTGTTAGGAGAAGTACATTATTAATTCGTATTTAAAGACACCTCAAAATGCTATGGTATCTATAAGAATCTGCCATAATATCCAATTTAATGGTGATAAATTAAGCACTAAGAAGTTCAAAAGTCTAGGGCTGGCTGAGTGGCTCAGTTGGTTAAGAGCTCGCTCAAGAGTGCAAGCTGAGCTCTGAGCAACAGCAGTTCAATGCCCAACCTGAGCTGAGCTGCCGCTGAGCTGCCAACAGGTAGCAAGATGGCTCAGCTTACAAAAAAAAGAAGTTCAAAAGTCTAGATTTCTATACCATTCTTCACTCATTATCCTTAACAAAAAATAGTGGTAATTCTTTAGATTTTTATTAAACAGTTACGTGTCTCATGTTAATTATTTTTACCCAAAAAGCTGGAACCAAGCAACAATCTGAGTTCTCAGGTCTTCACGGTAATGACCTCAGATTTCATTAGCTATATATATGTTCTAATTAAAACCATTAACAAGGACTGCCAGATAGCTCAGGTGGTTACAACGCAGGCTCATAATACCAAGGTTGCCGGTTCAATTCCCACATGGGCCAAGGAGCTGCACCCTCATGACTAGATTAAAGACAACTACTTGACTTAGAGCTGATGAGTCCTGGAAAAACACACTGTTCCCCAATAAAATTTCAAAAAAAACCCCAAAACCATTAACATTACTGCTAGCTTTTGTCAGTGCTAGATGTGGTGGTATTTAGCTGGTATCATCATTCTGCCCTTTCCTGTAACACTTCATGCTCTGAGAGACTTTGAAAGTCCATAACATATAATTTTTACTAATTTTTACTTTGAACACAAAATGTAATGACTTTATATTTAAAAGAATTTAAAGGGATAGTTGAGGTGTACAGCATGAAGGATTCCAGGATGTATGCAGGAACTATCTTAAGGTGCTTTTATTATTTTCTTAATCTAAACATAGTCCACATTTTCCTCCTAATGTTTCAAGTGAAATTATCATTTTGTATGAAGTTATGGAAAGCAATAGTGGAGAGGTAGAAAAAAATAGACTCCACAGATCTATCCTAAAATACCCTTAGATTTTTAACTAATAATAAATATAGTTAATATTCTTATCATTAGATAAAATTCAGTTTTGAGGCATTAATTATCCTATAAGTTTAAAACTGAAAAACTACTATAATAACTTGTCTTTTTTGCTTCATACTAATATAATAACTTTTATATACATATATTTACATATATTTATTATTTGTAGATACAGATTTGTACATTTCAAAGAATTTGAAAGGGAAAGAAAATTGTCTAGAGACAGTTCTGAGATTTTAATACATAATAATATAAATTTCCAAAATAAGGATAAAATAAAAAAATTATACAAGTATTTTATTAACTAGGATAAAAATTGAGCCTGAATTTTATTTAAAATGAGGCATATAACTGGAATTAGATTTCAGAGATTACAAATCAAAGGGTCTTTCAAGGCCCTTTGAAAGGGTCTGTCTCCAAGGTCAAAGTGTAGTAGAGTTTAGTTTTCTATGTGACTAGAACGTCGGGGGTTGAAACACTCAAGTCTCACAATTCTCTCCTATATTACATGGTTCTTAAAAGTCCAAAGCTATAAGACTTTCAAAAAAAGCTATTGGCATTCTCATGGTAATGGGGTTTAAACATGATAGATATGGATGATTTCACCTTACAAAAATCTGAAACTTACAAAATGGATGAATCAATTTTTAAAAAGTTCTTCACTTTAACAGCATTCATTCAAATGTTCTTTTAATGTGTGAGCTTTCTGCATTTTTAAAAAAGTAACCCAATTAAAAAAAATTTACTACACCAAACAACTTGGAAGCCCATTTACTGCATGAAGTACAGATAGCAGATACAGTTATTATGAGTGCTTTCATTTCTTCTCAGATGGAAGTGAAAAATTGAGCAGTTTTCTGTTGAATGGAAATGATGTCTTTAAACAATTTTTTTTTATTGGTACTTAGGGGAACTTGACTGGATTATCTTAATAAAATCTTAACATCTCTAATTTTGCACATCCAAGTTAAGAAATAAATCCAAGCAGATGCAATACCTATGTCCCAATCTCTCAGATTTAAAGATTTTATAAATAAAAAAGGAGCAAAATTAGAGTTTTAAAGGGGAATATGGTCTTTTTTCCAATATTGGAGAGTCTATCATCTTCAATATTTAAAGAGGAATCATTTGATACTTTATTTTCTATATCACTTTCTATCTTTATGTCTCTTTAGTTCACTAAATAGAGGGCCCCTAATCACGGAATAATTAGGGTAAAAATTCATTGATTTTAAATATATCAAAGTTAACTTTGACTTGGAAAATAGATAAATGAAAAAAAAATCGTATGTCACAAACAATTACTTTAGCAAATCGTATTGTAATTGATTTTGAGTCTTTAAAAGAAAAAATTAAATCCCATTCAAGTTGGTAAAATGAAAAAAATAATTCTACTTGTTTGATTTTAAGTCCCTTTTTAAGGAAAACTAGGCTTGCAGTTAGGTTTTCCTTTTGTAAGTAGTATTGCTGGTACTTATTTGAAAATACTTTTGTCACTATAATTGATTTTCTCTTCCTCTCTTTTTGTTTGTTTTTGGGGCAGGATGGAGAAGGCAATACATTTTAATAATTATTGCCCCAAACAAAAACAACCAGCAAAACCAACCTAATAAATCCAAATCCAATTTGGGATATAGTCAGGAATATTTCAGTAAGATTTTTATTTTCAAAAATGTTTTATTGAGGAAAGTGCCAAGATTAAGAGGCAATCATTCTTATCTTTGGGGTTTGTAGAGATTATGTGGGTTTTATGTGGAGAGTTCCTTTAAATTTAGTAAGGTATCTCATATTTTTCTATTATTTGTTTCTCATTTTGTTTGATTTTAGACCCAAGTTTAGAGTAGATAGGTTTTGATTCAAATCCTCACTTCATGGTTATGAACTACCTGAACTTAACTATTCAGATTCTAAGCATCCTAAAATCTACCAGCTAGACTGTTTTGAAGATTAACTGAGATAATATATGTAAAGCACTTACATATATAACTGAATTCATGACTGAATCATGGCAGATAGACAACAAATGTTAATGATTAAAGTTAACTTCTTAGCTGTTTTAGATTGTGTATTTGATATAAGATACACATGAAGTTTAATACTAATTAGAAACAACCAAAGAAGGTTATTTTTGAATTCTTTAAATCACCATTCCGTTTTTACTTTTTTGCTTGCAGGCACATTTCATGTCCTAGATATGGTACAAGGGATAAAACCTGCTATGTAGGATGGGATGACCCTGACTACCACCCACCACCACTTCCTACATCTCATCCATTTTTCTCCTTTATTTATGACCCTATTCACTTAAAGTGAGTCAATATTATGGGAAGCAATGAATATTTCTATGAGAATATAGTTGAAAACACTTAGAATTTTGTTATGAACATTATAAGTTTTGTGCTATTTTTAAAATTTATTCTAGTGGGCTGAGATTAGGGAAAATATCAGAACATGCCCACTTGCTTCTACTGCACCAATAACATATAATTAGAACACTGAAGAAAGAAATGGATTATTATAATATTACATTCTGATATAAAGAAATTTCCATATAAGAGTATTTAGCAAACCTAAAATTGCCTCAGAATTATGATATTAGCGAGGGAAAGGAACAGAAATCTATATCATTAGTCTAAGTACTTTTATAGAAAATTAAACATATGCACTATTATTATCATTTAGAAGACAATGTTCAGTTATTCAACTTATTTTAAACAATTATTATGAATGTCTTCAACTGAAACAGTGTTTTCAGTCTAGGTGAAAAGCTACAGTAAAATTGAGGGCTTGTTTGAAATTGAGTATGATAAAATAACTCCAAAGGGATTTTTTTCTCAAATAAAGTTATCAAAGTAATCTAATTTTCATATGTACAAGCCATATGTCTAAATTAAATAGTTTGATAGTTGAATAGTATGGTCCAAAATAAATTGTATAGTTAAAACCATTGTTAGCTGACATTGTTAGTTGACTAAGAATATCAGTACAGAAAACAAACTTCCCAACTGAAATTTTTATGACTAAATATGTATAAAGTACTATATTTGAATCTAAACTCTTCCGTGATTTTTTTTCAAAGTTTTACTGAATTGATGCCTCTTGTAACAACACATTAGTAGTAGTTCAGTGAGCCATTTATTGTTTAAGTTCTCAGACTGAAAACGGTTTTAAGGATGGTGACTGCAAATAGCAAGATTGAAAGCAATAGTGATGACTTTGGAAGCCAGTGCATAAGGTGTCACATCCCTGTGACAGTTACTGGTAAATGACAGTAACTTCATGTAGAATAGACAAAAATTAGGTCAGCCGTTAAAATAAATTACTAAAGTATATGCCCCATAAAGTACTTTAATCCTTATTGCAATAATATAATCAGTTTCAAAAGTTATTTTCTGTGATTCTTATGATCAGATGAAGTTTAGGATAATTTACAAAATCTTTATTTCAGAATAGATCTTGAGAAATATAAGCACATGCAATTATATCTATATATAAATGAAAGTTAAGAATGGTTTCGACAAAACATGAAAACAATTCCTTTCAGCGGGGGCTTTCTTGTTTCCATCTCATCCTTTAAATGAGAACTTAGATGGCCTTGCCTATCAGAGGATGTGCAGGTCCATTCCAGTATAGGGCATCACAGTCATTTCCATGGCAACAGCCCTTGACAAGTTAAAAGGCAACTAGGTTCACAAACAGAAAAAAATTAAGACTACTGAGCACTGTTATACATTAAAGTGCAGAGCTGGCCAAACAATTTAGAATGTTCCAGAGGAAAGGCTGAGCTTCTTACTAAACGTGGAATTGTTAACTTTACCGTGAACACTAAGTTAGATACTTATTCTCAGAAAGTGAATGAAATAGGGGGCCAAAACTCAGAAATCCTTCCCTAGAATATATCCCCCATTTTAAAACAAATGAAAGGGATTAAGTGAGGAGGTTGAGAAAGTACCCTGAAATAAATCTGTACATTTAATGTAAAAAGGGGGAATTGGGGGAGAGAGAAGAAAAAAGTGGGAAGGGGGGTAGTAAGCAATTCCTTTCTCCAGCTTCGAAACTTTTAAGACCACAACTTTCCAAATGTATTATTTGATTATCATTTAGCATTTAAAATTTGTCGAAGAATGATGGGTTCTAACGTTGCTACCTGAGGAAGTCAGAGGAAGAAATGAGAAGGTCTAACAGTGCAGGTGAGGGCACAGAGATAGTTGTGGTGACTTCGTGTGACCCCCATTGTGCCTTTCCCCCTTAAGGATTTTGTTCAGGAATGACCCAGCTTCTGTGCTGAGTTCAGGAAGTCAGAGCAAGGTCCTTTTGAAACCAGACAATAACCTAGTTCCCTTGCCTCCCTCTCCTGCACCTCGACCCTGCAGACTGCCAACTCTCACTCACTTTAAATGCATCAAGCTTATTACCATCCCAAGAGTATCAAACAAATACAGAACATATCTACTGACCACAGTAAAGACAAAAAACAAAATTAGAACTATTGTTTTTGGTTTGTTTCACCGCCCCATCCTCCCAACCTCCAGCCCTTTGTGTGTGAGGATTCCCCTTCAAGCCACCCAAAGACGACCATACGAGAAGAAATGGCAATTTTTGGTTTAAAAGTTCACTTACCACGGCAACCTCATATTGCTTTGTCATGCTTTTTGCACTTAATTTTTCAAAACTGCGTGTGCAGAGCGCAGAACTGGGAAGGCAGGACTAAAGAATTTCTAGTAATCACAACAAAAAGGAGAGAGCATTCACCAATCAGAATTACATTAAAATGCACAAACCCCGGAGTAAGACGAGACGGTTCAAACCACACGGGGGAGGGGGGGGCGGGGAGTGGTGGTGGAAAAAGCCAACCTAACAAAACAAAAGGTAAAGGAGAGTTGAGTGGTTGGAGGGGAAATTGATCCAAGCCGCCTTTGACTGAGGACTGGCTTAACACCACCATCACCATCCCTCCCCCGTCTCCCCCAGCCCCCAACACCCCCACAATTACCCGAGTGACTTCACTTGCCTCCAGCCAGCTCAACTGCAGGAGAAGAAAGCCCCATCTAAGTTCACTAGCCCTGCCACAGTGTTCCACTGCCCGCTGGCTTCGTTCAGGAAAACGCTTCTAGAGGCATCCATCCACTTGAGGTCTGGGCTTGGCTGCTGCTGCGAGCAGCTGCTAGGATCGTTGCCGTCTTGTTCCTGCCTCTTTCGTGCTGCACAAAGCCCCGGCTGGGTGCACCTCATTAAGCCAGCCCGGGAGCCCCAGGAGCAGGGCAAGTAGCCTGACAACGCTGCCCCTTTGTAATGACTGTGTGATGGATGCAACCGAAGGGTGGGGTTTGGGTGGGTCAAAACTATTAATGACAGTATGTGTCATTCCGTCTGTCCTCCAGGAGAGAGAAGCCCCCTGCCCTCCTCCTAAGTCAGTCTCTCTCTCTCTCTCTCTCTCTCTCTCTCTCTCTCTCTCTCTCTCTCTCTCTCTCTCTCTCTCTCTCTCTCTCTCTCTCTCTCGTCACTTTCATTCCTCTTTCCCCACATCCCTATGGCATTTTCTGCAATCAGCGACCCAAAAAAAGTATGAAAAACAACGGGTCATTTCCATCTGAACAGATTATGGATAGAGAATTTATCTAAACACTTAAGGAAAAAGAAAATCATAAAATCGAAAATACATGCGGAAGGGGCGAGAGAAGAGTGGGATGGGTGAGGTGGCGAGCTGGACATTCACTGGCCAATAGTTTACAACTATCAACTCGCACCAGCAACTTAGAGCGGCTGGGAGAGAGTCCGGAACGAGCTTCCCCGGCGCAGCGCCTGCCTCTGAGGGCCCGGGACCAGGTTCGGGGCGGGCAGCACGGTGAGGAGGGGGGACTAAAAGCAATCCGAGAGGCCCCGGACGGAGAGGGGACCTCTGCACCCTGACCGTGCGTGCCAATGGGGGTGGACTCCTGCACCCAGACTGTAAGGCCGACTGGCCGGAGAGGAGCTGACGGGGTTCTGGGGTGAATTCCGGGGTCTGAGGCTGCCGGGTCCGGTCAGCGAAGGGTTTTGTCCCCGGCTCTTAGGTACCCCTTAGACCCATGCCCCTGCCCGGCTTCTCCCTGGCTGGGAAGCGCCACCCCCACAGGTGCGCAGCTAAGTCCCCACTTTGCCGTCTAGACCTCCGCCTCTTCCTCTCCCCTCCCTACAGCCTTGACATCCCCTTCCAGCCTCTCCTCTCCCCGTGCTACCCGGGCCCCTCCCGGAAAGCAAAACGCCTCTTTTCGTTCTTTTTATGGAGAGTCTTGGATCTTTGCTTCCTTGCCGCCCCACTGCCGTGTTGAAAACATCCGCCAACTATTCCTTCCCACCCCACCCCCGCCTATCAATTTTGTTAATGGTCGGAAGAACCAGTTGGCAGGTACTGATTTTCCAAGTATAGGAAAGCCTTCCAGGGTACTTTATTTCCATACGTGGACAAATAGGCTGTTATTTCACACTCCACCAAGTTCCAAGAGACGCTGCACACTGCTGATGTGGCTACAAGGCCCCTGCTCCAAACATCCTGAGTAATTCCTCCAGAACCGCCTGGGTGATATTTGTTTATTAGTTTATGGCACTGACACTATATCGACTTGTATATTCTCATCATTGATGCCTTATAGCATCTAAGAGAAAGCAAGAAGCAGAGAGAAACAACATTTATGTCTAATGAAGCATCTCTCCCTTTTTATGTCAGCTATTTATCATTTAAAATTCGTGTATATCGTTGTGTAGCCTGTTCTAAGCCTTGGAAGAGCAATCCAGATTTTTATACCACTCCTCAAAGAGCTTCTGATCCATGGGAAAAGTGAAAGAACCGGAAGCTCTTAATTGGTTCTAATAAGAAACCACTTTTAGTAGATGGCAGATCTTGTCAGAAGACTTTCAGGACAGGAAAAGAAGGGTATGGTGTTGACTTCAGGTCTTTATAAACCTTCAAGGGCACAGAAACCTTGCTCTTTTTTTTTTTTTAACCAATTATTTATCACAACTTTTTACAACTCTTTGATTTGAAGGTAGTACCACACTTATGTTCACATATTTCCTGTAATTAATTAGAAAGGGGAGGTTGAGAGGGAGGGAAGACCAGTTAGAATTAGTGAGAACTCTAAATTAATTGACTAATTAATTTATTGACTTAAAATAACACCAACTTAATAAAGCCTGCTTAGAGTAAATCCTTAGAGATATACCTTAATGAGTAAGAATAAGAATTATATATAATTATATATAATTAAAATAATTGTTTCTATGTAAATAGCTCTTGTAAGAGCATGGAAAACGGTTTTGTTTTTAAATCATTTCTTCTTATATTGTTTTACTGATAATTTGCATAAAGTCAAAAGGGTTCGTTCATAAAACAGTTGTGAGTGGAAACAGAGCAAATCACTTTTCTTTGAACATATTCTCCAGGTTGACATTTTTTAAAGACTAGCTCATTAGCTGGCTTGGTAAGTCACCCCCTACCCCCACCCCCATGAACTCTTCAGCAGTTTTAAAGACATTTGGAAAACATACACTTCACTAACTTCACTTTTCTCTGCTCTCCATTCCTGCTCCTCCAACCTAGAATTACAACTATTAGAAGAGGAAATATGGAAGGAATGGGAATGCTAATCAGTGGAAGAAAGGTGTTTTCCTTGACACTTTGAAAGACAGACTAAAAAAATGAACAGTAAGTTTGGAAATTGGGTCTTTTAAGAAGCAAAAATTTTCAGATGTGCTAAGAACAGCCCTAGTAAGTGTATGCATTAAATGTATTAACCTTGTGAAACATAAGATTGCACCTGGGAGAAGTTAACACAGTTGGAGATTATTAAGACACATCAACTCACTCAGCCATAATGAGGAGAATTTCAGTCTAGTGCAGATCACAGTTGTACTGAATTAGCAAGAATCATACACCTATACATAGATTGAAATTTTTCTAGGAGGGAAGGATATATCAAACCCAAAGAAAGACTGTAGATATGTTTTTCAGAAATCTACCATCCTGTAAAAGTGTTTATCCTACAAAAATTTTCTAGCCCATTCCAAAATAACCTATAGAATAGTGTTAGTACTCTGAAAAGGTGTCTAATACCTGAAGAAGGTAATATGTTCTGTTTTCTATTTTCATTAATACAATTATTCGTAAAGACCTGATTTATTTCAGGCCCTGCTCTATATTGCAGGGAAAAATAGAGGGCAAAGTAGTTTCTTTGGTATACATCAAGGGCTAGATTATAACCAATAAAAGCAAACCAAATCTGGAAAATACGTGAACTAGGTATTAAATCAACCATTCACCATCTGTAAATCTCCCATCCATTGATAAATGTTGAGAGTCATGCTAAGGAGTATAGTGGTTAATCCCAAGTGACTTTGGTTCTCTCCTTTTAGGAACTTCTCAACAAGTTAGGTTACAACTGACAACAAGATCACTATGTAACAATCCAATAAGGATTGTATGCTGCCTTTTATGAGCCATTTCAAAACTCAGCCTTTGGGAAAGCATTGTTTTCGTGCTGTTGAGGTTTCTTTGCCCATGTTAGATAGCAGAGTTTCTGGAGTCATATAAAGTGGTTCCAATGCTTATAAGCTGAATGACTTGGACACTTCTCTTAACCACTCTAGACCACATTTAGTAAATGTGGTAAATTAAAAGAACAAAGACCAACTCCAACTCCTACTATTGGGATGAGTTAATGATACAAAGTGTGAAGTCACACTGCCTAGTAAAATGTAAGCCCTATTGAGACAGACATGGTAACTGGGATCACTTAACACAAATTCTCAACCTCCTCCCTTCCTGTCTTACTCTAATTTAGAGTCCAGGAAGTTAAATATTTGGTTTTCCAATTTTCCTTGCATCTAATAGTGGCTCTTTGACACACTTCTGGCAAATTAAATGTAAATACCTTTTTTCTAGATGAGGTTTTTTTGGAAAAAATTTTGCTTTCTTGATGAAAGAGGAATGGATTCAGCTGCCACCACTTTTTGCCCTATGCCCTATCCCATACTTTCTACCTGGATATTGAGTGATGTCTGGAGATAGAGCAACCATCTTGCAGTCATGAAGCAATAAGTTGAAAGCCAATCTCTGAAAGATGGAGAAAAAGACGGGAAGACCTGGGTTTCTGATGCCATATTTTAGCTGCTCAGTTAGTCCTAGACTGCCTACCTTTTGACATCATGTTTTATATGAAAAAAAAAGAAACAAAAAACCCTCTTCTTTGTTTAAGCTATTTTTAGCTGAATATTCTGTAACTTGAAGCTTTCCTGACATACCTACTACTGTTGTAGTTTCCTGCTTGTAAATGAAATCTGCTTTGATTATTTGTATGACCCTGGATGTCAGCCATTTTGAAGAATTCCAGGTGAAAGGTTTCTCTGAAACTCCACCCATAACCATGTCACTGGTACTGGTGGTGGTGAAAGTGGATTGTTTGCTCAAATTATTGAACCAGGAATGGGTTTATAAGAACCATTTGTTTGAAGAAGTCCCACAACTGACAATTCTTTTTGAGGAATGCCTATAATTGGCCTATAACAGACTGAACCCAAAGTTTATCTTGTTCAAATATTTTTTCCCCTTTCCTTTCATAAAAAAAGTCTCTTTGCTTTTGTTTTCAAACAAGCATGTAGACACAGTCACCTTGGCATGTATTCATATTGAAATATTCACCGTTATTTAATTGATGACCCTAGTTTCCTGCCATAGACAAAACAATTTTAAATGCCCTTTTTAGGAATTTTGTTCAGAATCTGAATCACAGATTCAGAATGCCAGCAAGGCCAATGAATACATTCTCTGAAGATTAGATTTGATTTTGCAAAATATCCAAAAAGCTGTTCAGGGTCAAATCTAGTAATTAAAATAAGCAATCACTTACAAACTTGATAATACATATTTTGTTATTGTTAAAAACAATTAGATGGTACATAAAACAATCAGACCTAAAACAGGTCTAAAAATATGTTGTTGAAATGATAGTATTGTTCAAATGAACATGTTTTTGCAAGGTGACTGCTTTCAAGGTCCACACACTTAATCACATGTGTTAGCTAAACTTATCAGTCTCATAGCTAAGTTCAATTGCAATTTCTTTAAATAAACCAAATGTTTGCTTTTCACCTTTCCCTTTCCATTCTGTCATAAATTTCTTATCCCGAAATGGGCTTGGTGTTCAATTGACTCAGAACCATTTTTGTAGTATTATTACTGTATTCTAGTTGATTAACAAAAAAAGTGCAAGTGGCAAGACAAAAGTGTCACTGATAAGAAGGTAAGATTTCGAGTCAAACAATTTCATTTGAGCTCCAATTGTGAGATTTAAGTAATTATTTAATAATTTAAGTCTATAATCTGTAAACTGAAGATAAAAATATTACTTATCTTAGTTGTGAATATTAAATAGCATAATAAATACAGACTTTATGTGTAATGCTTGGCATATAGAAAGTGAGCAAGAAACATCACTTAGAATAATATTACCATGTTAGGCAAATAGTGAAGTATTTGAAATACTTAAAATACTTACCTGGCAGGGGAGATACCATGATCATGAAATACTTAAAATGTGAAGAATATCACACCGTCTATAGGATTTGCTACTTAGAACTGCAACTCTACAACTCTACTTTCCAATAGTTTTGAAGGCATTCTAGAAAACATACATTGTACCAAGTTCATTTTTCTCTCATCTCCCTTTCTGTTCCTCCAAATTAGAGCCACATCTACTAGAAGAGGAAATATGGAAGGAATGAGTGTGGTAACTAATGAAATAAAGGTGCTTTCCTTGACACTTAAAAAAAAAACAAATTAAAGAAATAAACAATAAATTTATTATGACTTAATTATGAGTTAATCATGGATAATCAACATGGACTAATCTGGATATTTATTATTTTGTTTCGTGCAATGAAAAGATGTTCAATGCAGTGGAAACAAATCAGTCCTGGTTCCAGTTTATGATTCTAGATAAATCTCTTAACCTACCTGTTTCATGTTCCTTAAAATAGTGTAGCTAATGATTGTCTTCCACTGAAAATATTCTCAAAAAAATAGGTAAGAATCTGGTAATTACTTCCCCCGCCCCTTGTTAATAAAGAATAGGGAACTGGATGCATTTTCTAAGAATCAGGAAGTCACAATTAACTTGGGGTTTACAGAAGATCTCCAGATGTATTTCATTATTCAGAGAATTAAGATGAAAGAAGGTAGATAACTGTTGATTTAGATCATATGTGTTTATAACATATCAAGTAGAGGTGATTAAACAATAATTGGTGTTTGGGTGCAAGTTACTCGACTCCTCTGAACCTGTTCTTTCAACTATAAAATGAGAAAGGGAAATATGAATGTACATTTCAGTTATTCAATTATTTGCTTCTTATTAATTTTATCAAACTCTAAAATACAGTTTTCTCATTTGACTCAATAGGACCTTCCCCTTGCTGACCTAATTGTGTTCGGTATGAAGGAGGGAATGTATAAGGGTAGAGAGAGACAAGGGGAGAGATGAAATAAAATCTTTCAATAGTTTTTAATTGACTAGAGTTTTGTGTGTATGATACCATCGCAAAAAGGAAATTATATTTTGCAGAAAAAAGAGAAAATCAAAGTCCTCTAAAAAGTATAAATTTAAAAAATTTCTTATTTTACTGGAAGATAAATATATCATGAATAATATGGTATGCAGGAAATGGTTTATTTAGAAATAAAATTACATATATATCAAATTTAATTTTTTTAACAGAGAGAAGACTTCACTGTAGACCAGTGGTTCTCAAAGTGTGATCTGTAGACAGCATCATCATCACCTGGGAAATTGTTAGAAATGAAATTTACTGAGTTTCAGTCTTACTGAATCAGAAACTCAGGTGGACCCAGTAATCTCTGTTTTAACAAACCTTACAGAAATTTTTGATGCATGCTAAAATTTGAGAATTACTGCTGTAGACCTGAGCAAAGGAATATGTCCGTTTTAATGTGACTTTGCAGTTTCTGCCATCAAGAGGAGTCTCTATGTACAGCCTTGGAATCTGGGCGAGTTTTGTAAAGAGTTTTGACCAACAGAATGTGGTAATAGTGACAATGTGCCAATTTGGTACCTTGGCCTCAAGAATCCATACACTTTATCCCTCCCTTAGTACCCTGGCACTGCCATGTAAATAGTCCTAGAGTAGCCTATTAAATATGAGAGCACATGGAGGAGAGCTCAGGTGTCCCAGCTGAGGATACCCAGACCATCCAGTCAATTCCTAGACACATGAGAGAGCTCAGCCCCAATAGGAGAGCTGCCTGCAGAACCCACAGCTGATGCATGAGAAGGGCCAGCCAAGGGTAGAGCCGCCCAGCTGACCTGCATACCCATGAGCAATAATACATGCTTATTCTTTTGAGCCACTGAGTTTTGGGGTGGTTTGTTATGCAGCAGTATGTGAATTGATATATTCTACCCCATGTGTAGAATACATACTATTCCAATGCCTCCTTAAACTTTACAATGCTAATATTTTAATGAGGTTAAGGCTAAAGTTATTTGTAAGATGATAACATTTGCTTTATAAACATCATTTAAAGATTGCCAAGCAATTTATATACATTATTGCTAATGCTTACAACAGCCCTGAAAAGTGGATATTACTATTAATCCCTTTTTACAGATGAAGAAATTGAAAGTAATATAGTTTGAATAATTCACCTGATGTCACACAGTAAGTGGTGGAGTTGATATGAGAACCCATGTCTTTTTAGCACCAAAGACGCTGACTTTCTACTGTGTCACACTATAGGAATTGTAAGGACTATAAACACCTTCCAGCCCAAATCTCTTATTTTTCAGGTAAAGAACCCAAAGAAGTACAATAACTTGGCTACAGTGATTCACAGCACAAAGTTTTCAATCTTTATAATGCCAAATACTCACCTCTGATTGCAAAAATGAAGGCCCTGAGCAATAACATCATAGTTGCTGAGGAATCTTCATTTTTAAATGGGCATAATAAGTAATTCTGCTGCAGGTGGGCCATGAATTTTCGGGAAAAGGCTAAGTCAAATTAATCATTGAGCCAGGACTCAAATCCTGATGTTCTAAGTTCTAGTTGAGGTCAGCTTTAAACTACAATGGTGATTTTCCACAGATGGGGAAAAGGATTTCCTTCATTGGTAGTGGAGATGGTGGGTAACAGAATTACCCTAAGGGGCTTTTCCAGACCACCCATTTAAAACCTTAAACCCTCTCCTGACTCTGCCCAAATGGGAACCCTTGCTCTAATAAACTGTTGTTACTGATGAGTTTATGTTGTCTTCTGCAATCCCCTCGTGTATAGGAGTTAACAACAAGGGTTGAAAAGCACTGACGCACTTCATTATGCTGCCTCAATTATGTTATCTTGTTAAATTTACTCTCATACAATGAAATCTCATGAATAAGGGCTTCGTTGAGAATGAGACTCAGAAGTATTACATTTTGAACACAGTAAGTATATAACGACAAGCTTGGGTCCTGCTCATTGAGCTTTATATTCTTCCCTGATGGGGTATTTAACTCAAACCTCATATTTAGATGACACCTATCTCAGGGTAAAGGCAATATATGGATCTCTGTGTTTGAAGACTTTAGCTTAGCATTGATTAAGTCTAAGGGTTTTTACTCCTTTGACCATAGTTTTTCTAGGAAGTAATCTCCTGCTTTGTTCTCTATTTTCTTTGCTAATGGGTATTATCAGATCCTTATACAGTTAATGGACTGGTATGCCCGTGCACAGAGTTTAATCCATCACCCATTCTAGTGCTCGATACCTAATGCTCAACTTCCCTCATGTTAAACACCCATCTACTTGCCTGGGTATCTGCTTGTTTTTTTTGTTGTTGTTAATTTTTTGCTACAGGATTGTCTTGCCAATTGTGCTGCATCCTGTCTGCTCCACTTCCTTACGTCCCTTACAGCCTTCCCAAGAAGGAAAATGAGGGAAACCCTTCCTCAGAATGCCTATCTTTATAATGAACCTCTTGCCTTGTTTCTGTGGTCGGACACCCAGGGATATTTGTGCACAACAGGTTTTCTCTTTGCAGCCTGCCACACCGACCAGGTCTTAGCATGAATGTTGCGGGGATGGGGAGAACATGAGTAACCTGCCTTGTCCTGGAAAGGAAATGGAGTATAGGTGTCCAGAAGACATTTTCCTTTTTAAAAAAATTCTATGGTTTCTATGAGGCGAAGTTACCCAGAAGGAGCAGTAAGATGCTGACGGGGAGCCAGCTGCCCCACAGCTACTTTTTATGGTTTGCCTAAGGCCTGCCCTGTAAGCATGGGCACTCAGCAGCGTGGTCCAGGGAAGAAAACTGTGCCATGTTCTCGCCTTTTATTTATTGCATTAGTTGTCTATTGCTGGTGTAACAAATTATCACAAACTCCATGGCTTAAAACAATACACTAGAACAACATAAAACTTTGAAGGCACAAGTTTGAGATGGATTTTAACTGGGAGAAAATCAAAGTGCTGGAGAGGGCATGTTTTTTTCTGGAGGTTCTAAGGAAGACTCTGTTTCTATGTCTTTTCTAGCTTTTAGGGGTGCCCCCATCCCTTGGCTGGTGGCCCCTTTCCATCTGCAAAGCCAATTATGGCAGGTCTTTCTCATCTTTATCACTCTGACACTGATTCTCCTATCTTCCTCTCTCACTTATAAAGACTGTTGTGATGACAGTGGGTCCACCTGGATAATCTAGGATGCTCTTCCCATCTCAAGGTCATCTGATCAGCCACCTTAATTCCCTTTTACCATATATTTACAAATTCGGGGACTGGGAAATTTTAGGGGGCCATTATTCTGCCTACCACATCTATGTAGTGAAGAAACAAATTTTTCATGGTAAACAAGTATTTGTAACAACATTTATTCTCTAGGACTCACAAAGACAAAATACAAATGAAAATATGCCACACTCTTTGACTTCAGGAAATTCATATAATATACCGAAGATTCTAAGGACATTGAGAAGGACATTACTACGCAGTATCTGGTGTGAATGCACCTTTTAAAAAGCATGTGTGGGGCTGGCCGAGTGGCGCGGTGTTTAAGCCAGCGGCCCTGGTTCAGTCCCACATGTGAGGGCCAGTGACACTGCCCTCAAAAAAATAAAAATAAATAAAAAGCATATGTGGTTCTGTAGCTTATGTTCTGTAAGCATTATTTTTAACCTGAAAGCATTATATCTACATATATGAGGAAAGCATTGGTAAAACCAGCACCTCCCCACCCCAAAAAAGGAAATGGGGATCAATTCAATTTAAATAGGTACAGGGCTGGCTGAGTGGCACGGTGGTTAAGCGCTGGCTTGGGAAGCCAGCGGCCCCGGTTCGGGTCCCACATATGAGGGCCAGTGACACTGCCCTCAAAAAATAAATAAATAAATAAATAAATAAATAAATAAATAAATAAAAATAAATACGAACCAGTATAAGCAGAAGAAACAGAACTAAAGATGGCTTTGTAAAAGTAGAATCCGTTTTTTTTGCTTTCTTATTATAATGTCATAATTCCAGTTTTAAACCTTCACTATTTCTTCTGGCTCCTACCCTGGATTTCATCTCTGCTGTTAATTTAGCAGTCAAGTCAGTAACTTAGGTACCAGGACTCATTCTGCATGCTACATTCCATTTATAGAATGAAAGGATTTTCAAATGGAGGCTCTTATCTGGAATTTGGAGATGAAATCTATCCACGTGCAGAGAAAATCTTAAACTTGAGAAATAATTAAATTATGACACTGGTTTTATTAAGCTCAATGCCATTTATTTAAAAAATTAAATCTCCCTGTTTTTTTATCTTTCCTGTTCATTTTTAAAGGAAAAATTACTTTACTGATTTTTGTAAATATAACACTTGCTCATTATAATGAGTTCAAGTCATGCAGAAAAGGAAAAAGAGATTAAAAAAAAATCACCCCAAATCCCTTGTTACTATTATTAACATATAATACTTGCTATTTTTATAAATAAGTAATGAATTAGAAAGAAGCCAAATGAAGCTGAAAAGAATTGGAATGCATTGCTAAACTTCAAATAAATGTTGTATTCAGTACAGGATTCATTATTTAAGAGATTACTCTAAAGTTAAGGAGACATAATTAAAAACATGAAAATCTGGAAATCATAGCTTTAAAACCTACACATTTCACTTGTAAATGGCATTGTTTCCCTGTTCTAAAAGTTGAAGACATTAGCCTCTCCCACTCCCCTCTCATATTTCTTGATCTTGTTATTTATATTATTATTTATATATTGCCAAGGTTTATACATTTATATTCTGTTCTGCAATTATTTAGTTACATTTAAATTAAAGCAGTGTTCATCTAAGACCTTTTACATGCTTATTTTTTAGTCATCTCTTAAATATCTGGATTTCATTATCGAATAATGTGCATTTATCGGTTTTTTGGTTTTTGCTTTGTCATGGTTTTGGTGAAGAAGGTTGTATGGGTGTTGTATTCTTCAGAATCCTTCATGTTTGGAAGCTTCTGCCTGTTCTACCTATTGCTGTTGTATACCTTGTATACCTGTATATTTTGGGTGTTGATATTATTGTTAGATTATATTTCTTCCCCTCTAAATTTCTTATATACTTTTCAGTGGCTTCAGTTACTGAATGTTACTGTGACATAATATGAGACCACCATGGGTATTTCCCTTTGATGGTGATCAGCTTTGCTTTTCTTGGGTGCCTGAAGATTTAATTTTTTATCCTTGAATACTGGTAATTTAACTAAGGATTTAGCAATTTGAGTGTTCCCACTCAAATTACCTCAGAATATATGCTGATATCAATCTGCAGGTTAAACTTTGCTTTATTTCAGACAAGTTTCTTCTCCATTAAAAAAAATTATGTCTTTGGGTTACATGTCTTTGTTAGCATTCATACATATATACCAGAGATGCCCAAAAATGTATACACATTGTAATACTCAATATATACTGATAACAAAAGATGAATACAAGTCATGTGTGACTTCTACAATTACAACTGGTGCTCAAAGTGGTTACCATCAGTGTCTAGACATTTCTCATTTCTGATTACGGTGAACTACTGCTTGAGCAATGCTGAGAAAAGTGTCCACTTGTATACATTTTTTTTGGCACCCCCAATACATATCTATATATATATAAAATACATTTTAGTTTTTCAAATAAAAATAACAGCATATAACATACACAGTTTTGAACTTTTAAAAAACTTATTATACTTTGAAGGTAGTTCCATAAAAAAACATAAAAAGACTGCTGCATTCTTTTAAATTGTGTATAATATTTCATTTTACATTCTTCTGGGTTTTTCTGTCTAAAAGACACTGTATATTTGCTCAGAATTTTTCAGTCCTCCAGTTTTATGAGCATTTTTCTGATTGCTTAATTTCTCCTTTTTTTCATTTGTGTTTACTATAATTGCCTCAGGTCTTTCCTCTCTTTCTTGCTTTAGTATTTTTTTATGAGTTCTGTAATAACACTGTTCAGTTCTCTGTTTCCTTAGTTCTGCAATCCCTCTTTTCTTTATTCTGATGTTTGAAAATTCATTGTTTGAATTCTTGTTTTATTCTTCTTAACTTACTCTAAATCGCAAAAAGTGCAGAGAAATTCACTTTTTTGCATTATATTTTTCTAGGCTTGGTTCAATGTCAGTCTTCTAAACACTCTTCCTCCCTTCCTAATTTGTTTGCGTTGCTGCCCTGCTATTTCTTTTCATTGCATACGTATGGGGATCTGTCTAGACCTGCATTTACTTTCTTTTTCTTTCTTTTTTTGGAAGAAATTTTGTTGGGGAAGAGTGTGTTTTCCCAGGACCCATCAGCTCCAAGTCAAGTAGTTGTTTCAATCTAGTTGTGGAGAGTGCAGCTCAGCAGCCCATGGGGCAACCTTTGTGTTGTGAGCCTGCCCTCTAACCACCTGAGCTAACAGGCCACGCCTGCATTTACTTTCTTATAATTAATTAAAGGACTGTTTTGACAACCTTGCCACCTTAACTAAGACCAGTTTGTTTGCTCCTTTTTTATAGAATTCAATGGCTGGGAATTTCGTTTTCTAGAATTATCCCCCCCACCCCCACCCCAACCAAGAAGGCAAAGTGGAGGAGAACTCAAGGTTATGTGAACATCTGGGCTCTGTTATTTCTTTGCATATTCCTTTGCACATTTTGTTAGTGGTCTTCTGCCAATATCCATTGTTCCTACTTTGGTAGTGGTGGTATATCTCACTCTCCTTGGGAAATACATTTAGAATTAGGGTAATCTCTTAATTCTGAGTGTAGCCCTCACTTCTTTTAAAGAGAGCCCACATCATTATTCACTTTCTTTGTTTCATCTCCTCCTTAGTGACTCTTTCCACTACTCCCCAGCCAGAAGAAGGAAAAGATAAAGTTGCCCACTTCTGATGGCAGTTTTTGTATTGAACAAGGTCATTAGCGTATATTCTGACCCTTCCTTAACTATCTTAGTGCCGGAGGAGACAAAGCGACTTCTCTGATAGGTTATGATGCCTCAGGGTGGTGGCTAAATTGATCTAATTCTGGATGTTAGTTGGTGGCCCATTTTACTCTTACTCTAAACTATGTCATCAACTTAGCCTCTTTCAGTTATAAATGTAATATTTATGTATCCCATCTACCTATACCTGTGTTATTTCTCTCTCTTTTTTTTTTTTTTTCGGGAGGGGGGCAGTGTCACCAGCCCTCATATATGGAACCCAAACCAGGCCGCTGGCTTTCCAAGCCAGCACCTAACCACAGAGCCAATCAGCTAGCCCATTTCTCACTTTTTTTACTCTGCAGAAAACAGGTAGGCCAGAAAGACCCCCTCAGAGACCTCAATGGTACAGTTTGGATGGGGGTAGGGAAGATTGGAGGCTGATGTTGGGAAATTCATCATGCTGTCTTCCAGAATCCTCCACTTATTTCGTTGGCCACTCTTTTGTTTTTTAATAGCCTTTACCTATGGCCCTTTTCCTGTATATGATTTTTTGGGGGATGTGGTTTTTACTATTTTTTGTAGTCAATTCTGCAATTTACTTTTTTAAAGATTTTACTGGAGAATTTGGGGAGGGGAACAGCACTGGTGAACTGGGGAAAAGGAACAGACAAGCCGTTGTCCTTTTGTTCTTCAGTCTAGTTGTGGAGCACGTCACTTCACTGGTCCATGTTGGCATCATCACTGTGCTCTTCCTGGGTGAGGCAGTTGGTCGCCAGCCATTGGACGGCTGCTCATAGTGGCCCACGGCAGCTCACGAAAGCTCATGCCAGCTGCCAGCCAGCCCCACTGCAGCTTACGCAGTCACCGGCGACCCACGGCAGCCTAGCTCCAGCTTGAGCTGTTGTCCACCATCCCAGCTGTAGAGGGCACAGAGTCACTGGCCCTCATATGTGGAATCTGAACCGGGGCCCTGCTGCTCAGAGCTGGCATCCCAAACCAACTGCCAACCAACACGCCACTCGCCCCAGCCCTGTAATTTACTTTTTTTCTTTAAAAGGAGATTTCTTTTTTTTTTTTCAGGGCAGTGTCACTGCCTCTCATAAGTGGGACCCGAACCGGGGCCGCTGGCTTCCAAAGCCAGCGTTTAACGGCCACGCCACTCGACCGGCCCCCTGTACTTTACTTTTATTTGGTCATCTTTACATGCATCCCTGAAGTCATTTTTTTTTTCTTTTTATTAAATTATTTAATTATTTTTTTTAATAGGCAATACACACTGCAAAATGCAAAATATATGAATATGTGTCCAATCAAAAGTAAGTATCCTATCCACTCCTGTCTTCCATTTTAGGGATCTTTTCCCTAGAAGCAATTACTGTTACCAATTTCTATTGTAAAACTCCAGATATAGTTTCTGAGTATACATACTCATATGCATACATGCATATATATAAGTATGCATGTGTATACTCATGTATATACTGTTTAGTTTAGCTTTTTAATTGGGTAACAGCGTGTTTTTCCCAGAACTTATCAGCTCCAAGTCAAGTCGTTGCCATTCAATCTAGTGGTGGAGGGAACAATTCAGCTCCAAGTTCAGTCCCCGTTTTTTCACTCTAATTAGGGGGGGGTGCAGTCCACCATCCCATGTGGAAATTGAACCAGCAACCTTGTTCAGAGGACGCGCCCTAACCAACTGAGCCACCCACCTGTCCCTATTGAGTTTTTTAACAAAAATGATGGCATACAGCACACACAGTTTTTTTTTCTTTTTTTTTAAAGATTTTATTGGAGAGTTGGGGGAAGGGAACAGATAAGTTGCTGTCCCTTTGTTCTTCAGTCTAGTTGTGGAGGACGTCACTTCACTGGCCCATGTTGGTATGATCATTGCGCTCTTCTTGGGTGAGGCAGTCGGTTGCTGGCCATTGGATGGCTGCTCATGGTGGCTCACGGTAGCTCACGAAAGCTCATGCTAGCTGCCTGCCAGCCCCACTG
The DNA here is from genome assembly GCA_033961575.1 of Aselliscus stoliczkanus. Taxonomy (NCBI): domain Eukaryota; kingdom Metazoa; phylum Chordata; class Mammalia; order Chiroptera; family Hipposideridae; genus Aselliscus; species Aselliscus stoliczkanus. Next base: position 183,146,842 of record CM066728.1, read on the forward strand.
CAGCCTATGCCATCGCCAGTGACTCACTAGCAGCCCAGCTCCAGGTCGAGCTGTTGTTCACCATCTTAGCTGTGGAGGGCGCAGTGTTGCTGGCCTTCTATGTGGGATCCGAACTGGGGCCCTGCTGCTCAGAGCTGGCAGCCCAAGCCAACTCTTTACCAATGCGCCACTCACCTGGCCCCAGCATGCCCAGTTTTGAACTTTTAAAAAACTAATTATAGTTTGAAGGTAGTTTCATATGAAAGCATATAACAGCTGCATTCTTTTAAATTGTGTATAATATTTTATTTCACATTCATGGATAATTATGTAACTCAGACTCACAAGATGTAATAAAAATAAACGTTTGTTTCCCCATCTGCTCCTTTAAAATTTATTTAGTGGACATAACCTTTTCCTGGTCTTAGGGGGGAACATGGACAGATCTCCATGGCTGTTTTGCTTCTTCCTAGAAAATAATAGTCCTAAGACACTTTGTCCCAAACACAGACTGAATTCAAAAGTCAGAATGCACTCTGTCAAAAATTCTTAAATATTCAGAGATAATTAATTCAAAATGGATTTAATACACCAAGCTTCAGGTTAGAAATTTGCTATGTTGTTGGCATCCCTTAAAATTTTTTAATAATAGCTTTATTGAAATATATATCATAGAATTTGTATATTTGAATTGTACAATTGAATGGTTTTTAGTATATTCCTAGTTTTAAACCATCACAATTTTTGGACATTTTAATCACTACTTGAAAACACATTAGCAGTCACCCTCCGTTACCCCCCAGCCCTCAGCAACCACTAGTGTACTTTTTATATCTATGAAGTTTTAAAGTTTGATGCATTGATTATTTATAAATGTGTGTTGGAAGTTGTGTATGTAACAATCAGTGTTTGGAACTTCATATGTGTCTTGGTGGAAACTTCAGTTTTAACATCCTGTAACATTTATTCAGCTTGTTCCTTATTGATCAACATTTAAGTTTTTCCCAATATTTTACTATTACCAACAACTCTGTACATCCTTTTTTTTTTTTTTTTTTTTTTTTTTTTAAGATTTTTATTGGGGAATCGGAGAAGGGGAACAGACAAGTTGCCGTCTTCTTGTTCTTCAGTTTAGTTGCGGAGGATGTTGCTTCACTGTTGGTATCGTCATTGCGCTCTTCTCGGATGAGGCAGATCGGTCGCTGGCCTCTGGATGTCGCTCATCGCGGCTATTGGCAGCTCACGCTTGGCTGCCAGCCGCTCACGCTGGCTGCGGGCCACTCACTGCAGCCTACGGCAGCCCACTGCAGCAGGAGCTGCAGCCCACACCATCACCGGGGCTCGCACAGCCCAGTTCCAGGTGGAGCTGTTGTTAGCTGTAGAGGGCAGTGTCACTGGCCCTCATGTGGGATCCGAACCGGGGCGGCTGGCATCCCAAAACCAGCGCTTAACCAATGCGCCACTCGGCTGGCCCTGTACATCCTTTTATATGTGTTATTTTTCATTTGTACAAGTACATCTGTAGCAAAAATGCCTAGATGTAGAAATGCTAAATAAAATGATTTATATTTAAAAAATGTTGATATATACCAATTTGTTTTCCTCTCAGAATTTATGAAAGTATATATTTTCTGACCCTAAGGACAATATAATACAGTGTGTAATCAAATTTCCTGGTTTGTCAATCTGGTAAATAAAGTAATTGTATCTCACTGCCATTTTAATTTGCATTTATTTTGCTATAAGAGAAAGTAAAATCATTTCATAATTTAAGGGATAGTGATTTTCCTTTTCTGTGAAGTATCTATGTCTTTTGCTCATTTGAAAGACTTTAAAAGAAAATTAAATGATAAGAATTAAAGATTCCTATCATTAAATAAATATGTTAAAGGGCCAGGCGGGTGGTGTGTTGGTTAAGAGCTAGCTTGGGATGCCAGCAGGCCTGGTTTGGATCTCACATATGAAGGCCAGTGACACTGCCCTCTATAGCTAAGATGGTGAACAACAGCTCCACCTGGAGCTGGGCTGCAGAGAGCCCCGGGGGACGGCATAGCTGCAGCCCCTGTTGCAGTGGGCTGCCATAGGCTACAGTGAGTGGCCAGCAGCCAGCGTCAGTGGCTGGCAGCCGGTGTGAGCTGCCAAGAGCTGCTGTGAGCAGCCGTCCAGAGACCAGCAACCGATCTGCCTCACCAGAGAAGAGAGCAATGATGATACCAACATGGTCCAGTGAAGCGACGTCCTCCATAACTAGACTGAAGAACAAAAGGACAGCAACTCGTCTGTTCCCCTTCCCTGGTTCCCCTGTGCTGTTCCCCTCCCTCAATTCCCCAATAAAATCTTTAAAAAAATAAAATAAAATAAATAAATAAATAAATAAATAAATATGTTAAAGAAATCAAATGATTGCTTTTAAAATGGGTGGCAAAGATTTTTCCTGAATTTGCGTATCTTTGACTGGGTTTGTACTATTTTTGTTTTGTTTTGTTTTGTTATCCATAAAAATTTGAGTTTGTATAGTTAATTTAAGTATTTTTATATATCTCTTTTTATTATTTTATTATTTTATATTTTATCCTGCCAGCTGTTGGCAGCTCAGCAGCAGCTCAACTTGGCTGGGCATAGAACTGCTGTTGCTCAGAGCTCAGTTTGTACTCTTGAGCCAGCTCTTAACCAAATGAGCCACTCAGCTGGCCCTATATATCTGTTTTTAAAAATCATACTTTAGGGCCGGCTGAGTGGCGTGATGGTTAAGAGCTGGCTTGGGACGCCAGTGTCCCCAGTTCGGGTCCCACATATGAGAGCCAGTGACACTGTCCTCTAACAAAACAAACAAAAAACCCCACAAAAAACAAATAAAAATCATACTTTAACAGGCTTTTCCCACTGAGAACTTTTATGGCTTCCTTTTTTTCACAGTATGTTTTGATCCATCTAGAACTTACTGCAATATGAGATATACCGTACAGATCCAAAGTTGTATTTTCCAGGTATTATTTTCTACAGTATTTTCTGAATAGTCCAATCTTTTTTTTTCTTTTAGCTGAGCCATCCTGTCACCTGTTGGCAACTCAGCGGCAGCTCAGCTTGGGTTGGGCATTGAACTGCTGTTGCTCAGAGCTCAGCTCGCGCACTCTTGAGTGAGCTCTTAACCAACTGAGCCACTTGGCCGACTCCCTGAATAATCCAATCTTTTTTCTCACTTATTTGTAAAGTCTTCTTTATAATTTACTATAGTCTCATATATATTTGGGTCTATTAATGTTTCCTTATACACACTCATGCGAGTGCGAGAGCATGCACGTGCATGTGTGCACACACACACACACACACACACACATTCATGGACCGACCTATACTCTTTTAATTAATGTAGTTTTTCAATGTTTTTATACCTGAAATACGTATTGCTCTCCACCTGAAATACCTCAATACTTGAAATGAGTAGGACTCTGTAGTAGCTTTATTTCCCAGAATTTCCTGGCCATTCATTCTTGATTGTTTTCCATATGAACTTTAGAAGCAGTTTGTCAAGTTCCTAAAATATTGTCTTCTTATATTGGGATAAAATGAAAGAATATTAAACCATTTGTGAATTTAAATTTTACTATCTAAGAACATGGTATGCCTTTCTACATATTTACCTCCTCTTTTGTGTTCATTAGTGGCATTTTAATGTTTTAGTACATTACTGGTTAATTTTATTCCTGGTGTTTTATCATTTTTGTTGCTGTTTTTAATAGGAATTTTTTTTTTTTTTGAGGGCAGTGTCACTGGCCCTCATACGTGGGACCCGAACATACGTGGGACCCGAACCAGGGCCTCTGGCTTCCCAAGCTAGAGGCTTAACCACCACGACACTCGGCCGGCCCAGGATTTTTTTTTTTTTTTTTTTTAGCTGAACCATCCTGCCACCTGTTGACAGCTCAACGGCAACTCAGCTCGGTCTGGCATCAAACCGCCGTTGCTCAGAGCTCAGCTCGCACTCTTGAGCGAGCTCTTAACCAACTGAGCCACTCAGCTGGCCCAGGATTTTTTTTTATTATATCTTTAAGTTGTTGTTTGAATATATGAAGTCTATTGATTAAATATTAATATTATACCTGGTCATCTTACTGATATTTGGAATAGCTTTTTAGCTGATCTCTTGTGTTTTCTAGATAAATGATTTTACTATCAATTAATAATCTACCAACACTCCAATTTGTATACCTCTTACTCTTTCTGAAATCAACTTGCATAGTCTAAATGCCTCCATAACAATGATTTCCCTCTAAGTATCATCATGATTTGCCCACTCATTTCCTGCAAGTCTTTGCTCATGTATCACCTTAACAGAGAATGAATGAATGAGTATTCAACAATAATGGTGGTGAAGAACATATTTTAGGGCTGGCCGCGTGGCACTTTAGTTAAGAGCTGGCTTGGGACGCCAGCTCTAAGCAGCAGGGTCCCTGTTCGGATCCCTCATAGCCCAGTGACACTGCACGCTCTGCAGCTAAGATGGTGAACAACAGCTCCACCTGGAGCTGGGTTGCTGTGAGTCGCCAGAGATGGTGTAGGCTGCAGTGGAGCTGCAGTGGGCTGTCTTGAGCTACCATGACTGGCAGCCAGCGTGAGAGGTGTCAGGTGGCATGAGCTGCCAAGGGCCGCAGTGAACCACCATCAAGTGGCCGGCGACTGATCTGCTTCACCCAGGAAGAGAGCAACGATAATACCAACATGAGCCAATGAAGCGACGACCTCAACAACTAGACTGAAGAACAAAAGGACAACTTGTCTGTTCCCCTTCCCCGATTCCCCAATGCTGGTCCCCTTCCCCAATTCCGCAATAAAAAATCTTTAAAATAAAAAGGAATAAGATTACTCATAAGAGGGTATCTCATCATTGTTAAGCAGACGCAGACTCTCCAGCGATGGTAATGGCACTGGAAAGCACTGAAGCATTTGGTGGGTGTGTGTGTTTGTGTGTGTGTGTGTTCTGGAGAGTAGATTGGGGCTGGGGGGTGGGTGGTGTGGCATGGAGGGGACCAGATGGCTCCTGCAGAATTTTACCCCATAGAGTGTGATTCAAATACTGTAAAACCCTTTCCTTACAAACCTATTATATTTCTATATTGTTATGTTTAAATCCTGCACTGTCATCTTTATAATAGCAAACTATGAAAATTAAATTTAACAAACTTTGTGGAGAATCTACTAATTTTTATTTATTACTTTACCTCGTAGAAAAGCATTTTTTACCTCTTAGAGAAACAATTTAATGATTGTTTAAAATAAAGAAAATAACTCATTTGCGAATGACTTGTATAGGTGTTTGAATTGTATTGGAGTTATTGCCAAAGCTTTCAGTTTACCAGAAATCTTGGAGCTTTAGTTTTAGAGAAAAATAGAAGGCATAAAGTAAGAAAAAAACAGGCCACTATTTTAGAAAGCTAGAAAGTTGGAGGTGATTTTCTGTTTGGAATCAGATAGACTTAGTTTGAATCCTCAGTTGCCATTTTCTAGTTGTATGATTGTTAGAACATTGTTTATCCTTTTGGAGTCTCAGTTTCTTTATCTGTAAAATTGGGAAATAGAATCTACCACAGGGCTTTTGTCAGTATTTAATGAAATTAAACGTGAACGGCTTAGCATGTTGCCTTGTAAATGCTTAATAATTATTGGCTATTAATGATAGAATGATGTTAACATTCTATACTGTTAGCCCATGCATAACAGATGTAACCTATGATAGCTCCTATGATATACCGTAACAAGCTCTAGAGCTGAAAATAATCTCTTGGAAAAATCTCACTTGGTAGGCATTCAATGAAACTCTATGACAGGATGGGAACAGTAATGAATTTCTCACTCTTCCCAGAAAAATAACATATAGAGATAAACATATACAAACAATGATAACTATTCTGACACTGTCCTACAGAGGCTAGATAAGAGGCAGCATCTGTGCTGGAAATTCTGTTCTCCTACATTCATTTGGTTATATAAGTAGCTATTGTTAGGTTACCTCGCTGTGTAGGGGTTCAGCTGGCATAACAAGATGCTGAAGTGTTTTAAATGTATGAGCCTGGTATTCCTGTGTGACTAAATGCATTGTTTACTGATGACATTAAGTGTAGGGTAGCTCATTTTAAAAATTGATCTATTGTATAAATGAGCCTGCTTTAAAATAAGACTATGTATTTTATGTAATCCGAAAATTAATGTTCCTGAAGAAAATGCAAACCCATTTTAATGGTTGCCATGCTAGTCTAATAAAAATATCTGGCAAAAATGATCAACAATTACTTCCTGTTAAGCCTCTTTTATTTGAAATGAATGGAGAGCGATTTAAAAATTTTTTAATTTAGGGAATATATAATAGTAGGAACCAAGAATCATAATGTTCACAGAAAGTAATGGTTTATTAACTACAATCCATATACCCTTGACTAGGAGTGAATTCCTTCTGAGCTTTAATATTAAAAAGAAACAAGCAGTCCTTGTTTGCTTAAAAGGAAATTGACTTCTGTTTTAACTAGCTGCTGCAAAACATTTTTTCAAATTAGGTAAATTAGCAAAAAAAAAGTAGAAATCTAGTAAATGGTTGCAAAATGAAAAACAAATTAATCAATACTTAAAGTTGCTCATTGCCAGCCTCACCTCAGACATCAAGCTTCCTGATAATGCTATATAATGTAAAAAGCATATTCAGAGAAGTAAAACAAAGAAGGGGAAATCAATGATTTCATCATATACCATGAGATTACCGTTTTAGGTTTGCAAAGCTTAACTAATAACACACTCAGAAAGAGCACTCTTCATAGCCAGTAAAAAAAATGGCCTAATTTGAAAGACAAATTGTTGGCCATGCATACTCAGTAGGTTCTATTCCGCAAACTCTTGAGGTTTCATGTTAACATAATGAAATATTGTACTATTCCTTGTGGGCTAAATTTTTCTTTACTTCCTTAAATCAATGGCCTAATGATATTTTGTCCAACTCAGACTGCATGTAAATTTGAAGGTGCTTTCCTGAAAATTATAAGCAGACTGCTCTCAAGGTACACTCACCTTCTATTTTTACTTCCCTTCCCACCCCATCCAAATCTTCTCAAACTAGACTTTAAAATAAACAACTAAACATTGATAAGAATCACTTAGGCATAGGTCTTTTCTTCAGATGTCAGGGAATATGTCCGTATTTCTTACAGTGTTGGCAACTTGCTTTATTTCTTCAGGTTTTTAAATAAGGAAATGTGGGAGTCCAATATGATTATTCTTGCATTACCCAGGCAATTTCTCTAGGGTTGGTGACTCAATTTAATTTAACAATAAACTGTTATGTGTGACAGGGGAAGGACATTTTGGGCAGAATCTTGATTATTTTCCATAAAATTCAATGTACTATATACACATATTTATAAACCGACATCTTAAATTCTTCTTCAATCTGTATCTCTGAAGTGTTCAAGAATTTTAAATTTAGGTCTCTACCTAATGATATAGATTTTTAAGATCATACATGGGGTGCCAAAAAAATGTATACACACGGGTCGGCCGAGTGGCTCAGTTGGTTAAGAGCTCGCTCAAGAGTGTGAGCTGAGCTCTGAGCAACAGCAGTTCGATGCCCAGCCTGAGCTGCCGCTGAGCTGCCAACGGGTGGCAAGATGGCTCAGCTAAAAAAAAAAAAAAAAAAAAAAAAGTATACACATGACTTGTGTTCATCTTTTGTTATCAGTATATATTGAGTATTACAATTTTAATACAATTTTTCCTTTCTTAAAATGTGTATACGTTTTTTGGCACTCTCTGTATTTATAATTTTTAATATGAAAATTTTCAAACACAAAAGCAGAAAGAAAAGTAAAATGAATCCCTGTATACCCATTATCCAAATTCAAGTTCTGAAGATTTTACCGTGGTTGCTTCATGATTTTTACTGTACAGGAATATTTTATATATACTTTTATATTTTAATTTTTATTAGTTTCAGGGGTACAAAGCAATGTAATAGTTAGACATTTACACTCCCTTAAAGTGATAACCCCCTTCCCAATCTACTACCCCTCTGACATAGTGTATAACTGCTATAATACTAACTTCTTTTTACGAGTAACAAATTGCAGAAAAGCACACATACAGTATGAATATAAAACCATATAAGCATCCATATCAAGAGGCAGAGCATCAGCAGAACTTCAACAGTCTCCCTGTGCCCCTTCCAGCACTACTCCCACCTTTAAGGGTAATTGGTATTATGACCTGTATCATAGATTAGTTTGGCCTGTTTCTGGACTGTTATATGAATGAGGTTATATAGTATGGACTCTTGGGTCTGTCTTCATTTGTTCAACATTATATTTATGAGATTCATCCATGTTGCCGCACTTTGCTGGAGTTCATTCACTCTTGTTGCCATTCAATTGTATGAATAGGCCATTATTTACCCATTTCCCTGTTGAAAATATGGGTTGTTTCCAATCTTTGGTATTAGAAATAGTGCTGCCATTAAAATTATTGTACATATCTTTTTTTTTTTAAAGATTTTATCGGGAAATCGGGGAAAGGGAACAGACAAGTTGCTGTCCTTCTGTTCTTTAGTCTAGTTGTGGAGGACATTGTTTCACTGGCCCATGTTGGTATTATCATGTGCTCTTCCCGGGTGAGGCAGTTGCTTGCCGACCATTGTACGGCCGCTCATGGTGGCTCACCACAGCTCATGAAAGCACACACCAGCTGCCGGCCAGCCCCATTGCAGCCTATGCTGTCCCCGGCTACTCACAGCAGCCCAGCTCCAGGTGGAACTGTTGTTCACCATCTTAGCTGTAGAGGGCTCACTGTCACTGGCCGACGAGGGATTCGAACTGAGGCCCTGCTGCTCAGAGCTGGCGCTCCCAAGCCAACTCTTAGCCAACGAGCCACTCAGCCGGTGCTATTGTACATATCTTATGTTGAACATATATGCTCATTTCTATTGCATATACCAGGGATGCCAAAAAATTGTATACTGTTTGGTGAATGTTGCTCAAGTAGTAGATCACCATAATTTTGGTGAATGTTGCTCAAGTAGTAGATCACCGTAATCAGAAGTGTCTGGACACTGATGGTAAGCATTTTGAGCACCTCTTGTAATTGCAGAAGTCAAACATGACTTTTATTCATCTTTTGCTATTGGTATATATTTAGTATTACAATTTTAATAGTTTTTTCCTTTCTTAAAATGTGTATACATTTTTTTTGGCACCCTCTGTATAGTTGCTGAAGTATTTTAAAGCACATTTCCAGATATTGTCTGGGGCCAGCCGAGTGGCGCGGTGGTTAAGCGCTGGCTTGGGAAGCCAGTGGCCCTGGTTCGGGTCCCACATATGAGGGCCAGTGACACTGCCCTCTAAAACAAACAAACAAAAAAACAGATATTGTCATTACATCTTTGTGTATAATACTTCAGCATACTTCAATATGCATCTCTAAAAAGTATGGACATTTTCTCATGTAATCATCTGTTATCATACAATGCCTTGTCCTTTATTAATTAAAATGCATTTTCAGTACATTTTTAAACAGCAAAATCCCCTTCCTTCAGGATAGCATTTGAAGATAAACTGAAATTACTGAAGTTGAAATATATCTAAGTTGATAGTAGTTTTTTTTTAGATTTGATGCAGGACAGATCAAATAATCAGCAAATATACACTACGCGTCTTTTTGCTGGAACACCTAACTTATCTCTCACTCACACACTTACTGACTGGTTGGAATTTAAGGGAAGAAAATAATTCCTTTAGATAAATCACTGGTGATGAAATTGTTTATATTAGGTATCATAAAGTAATAATTCAACTCAAACAAAATAGACCGTGGAGCATACTTTAATGAATACTGACTTAAGTGAGTTTTTCTAAGCAGTGAATGTTACTCCTATATGATTCCCAACAACTATTTAGTTATTAGTAATCAGTATAATTATATATACTATAATAATTGTATAGAATGTATTATACTGTAGTATATATTATATAAATATAATTATATGATAAATACATAATACATGTTAATTATATACTAATTAAAATCAATTATATTAATGTATATTAATAAAATTAATATATAATTATCATATTTAAAATAATTAGTATTCAATAATGAAAACCTTCAAGGGCTATCTTCGCTAACATTAAGATATGATTTTATTTCATTATTTTAGGAACATAACATCAGTTGAAAGATGTGATCTTTTTCACTTGGGATCCATGATAATAATCAAATTATTTGGAATACTTTGCTTATTTACTCTTGGTTCATGTTTTTAGAATTAGAATTCATCACTTCAATTTTAAAGAAAATGGATTTTTTTTTGGCTCTGAGTTTTCTTATTATTTTATCACTCTAAACACTCAGTCTTGTTTCAGAAAATGGACTCAAGTTCTGACTTTCCAATGCACTAGCTGTGTGATCCTCATTAGCAGTGACTGCTAAATGAAGCCCAAGTATCTTGTCTAAATCACATAGTGACAATTCCTACCTATTTTTTCATATTTATTTAAAAACAATTGTAATATTTACCACAGAAGTTTTTTCTACAAACATACTAAATATAAAAATTTTTCTATTAATGTGATATATCAGTAGTTACAAATTTTAAAATCAAAAGATTGGCATAAACACAATAGAAGCTATTGAAACATTTTGCTTTTATTTTGAATCTCTTTTTCTTTGAATTTTGATTTCTGGGGTAACACTTCCTCATTATCATAAATTTTTAAAGAGAGGTTGAAAGGCCTTTGGCCAGTGTATTGTATAGAGGATTTGGGTATTTGGATTTAATATCAAGCCCACTTATAAATAGAAGATTCTAGAAATCCATGATAATAAATGATAGGAAACTGGTCAGAGGTCTTTGGATGGCAATTATGAATTAGATCAAGTTCAAAGGGGGAGATGTTTTTATTTTTCTACTTGCATGGCTACAAGAATGGGTTCAAACATATGATAATAACAGTGCTTTGTCTTATAAGATGAAAGTTTGATTCCACTTTTCATTCTCTATTACCAACAGTAATTCAATTAAATTTTATTTCAAGCTCATCTTCTATCAGAAACTTTGTCTGTGGTACGCTTGCATGCTAAAATACCCTATGTAAGTCATTCCAACTGGTGAGCATCTCATTTGGCAAAAAGAATACAGTTGTTTTTTTCATAAACAGCAGTTTGGAAAACTGGGTACAGAGAACAAACTGTTCACTTAGCACTGCAGTTACTTTGTTCTATTTCTCTGTGATCTGCTCTAATTTTATTACCACAAACAAATGAAAGGCGTAGGGATAGGAAGCAGGGTACAGGCCATCTCCTGAATTGGCTTTCAATTGTGACTTGTTCTGAATCCATTTATACATTCAAAAATGGCTACTCTGAAATTAATTTTGCTTGGCATATTAAGGCTATCATTTCCTTTTGTTTTACGAAGCTTATCTTCATTCTGTGGGATGCTAGGATTGAATACTAGCTGGTCATTCTATCATTTCAGTGGGTGAAGCTTGTCTTTCCTGAGATTGTATTATGTTTAGGAATTTTCTTTAGTCATGGGATGAATGTCTTTATTAACTGCAATTTTTCCTCGAGTGTCATTTTTATGTGACATACATCAGCATCACCTGGGATTGTTGTTAAAATGTAGCTTCCAGCACAAATTTACAGAATCAAAAACGTAGGGATCTGCATTTTAAACAAATTTCCCAAGTAATTCTTATTTAACCCAGCATTTAAAAAAACCACAATTCTCTAAATTAGTCTTTCCTTCAATTTCACCAGTTTCTCAAAGAAAAGTCCACTACTCTTACACGAGTCTGGCCCCTCTTCTGAGTCCTGAGTCTTTCCTGACTGAGGCAAATCCCACTTTTTGCTCCATGCATTTTCCCTGTAGTAACCAGGTGTAGTATCTAATGTCTCAGAAGAACACTGTGATGGCTAAATTGTATGTGCCAACTTGGCTAGGCTATGGTGTCCTGTTGTTTGGTTAAACATTAGTCTAGGTGTTGCTGTGATGGTATTTTGTAGATGTAATTAATGCCTACAATCAGTTGACTTTAAGTAAAGGAGATTGCCCTACATGAGTGGACTTCATCCAATCAGGTGCCTTAAGACCAATAACTGATGTTTCCCAGGAATCCTATCATAAGAAGGAATTCTGTCTCAAGACTGTGATATAGAAATCCTGCCTGAGTTTCCAGTCTGCTGGTCTGCTCTACAGATTTCAAATTTCAGAGTTGCCAGCCCCACGATTGCATAAGACAAGACAATTCCTTAAAAATCTCTCTCTCTCTCTCTCTCTCTCTCTCTCTCTCTCTCTCTCCACACACACACACACACACACACACACACACACACAGTGTCAAACAAATGTATACTATTTTAAGAAAGAAAAAAACTGCATTATAATTGTAATACTCAATATATACATACCAATAACAAAAGATGAATACAAGTCATGTGTATACACTTTTTGGTACCCTTTGTGTGTGTGTGTGTGTGTGTGTGTGTGTGTGTGTGTATTCTATAAATAATGTCTCTATATATCAATATCTAACTATATTTATCTATCATCTAATCTACTCTGTCTTTTCTAATTCTTTGCAGAACCCTGACAACAGGTACAAATGCCTCCAGATGCCCATACAACTCTCATGTTCAGGTACTAATGTTCTCAGGACCTCATTTTTAGCTCCCACACTCTGTGTTTGTATAGTCAATAAAGTTAATTTCTGCCTTGGATCTCATATCACGTTGCCTCCCGTTAGTTGGTCTCTGGTAAAGCCTTATACTGAACAATGAATTTCTAACTTTCTACCATCTAGTTCATGTAATTCTTAATTATTGTTTGCTTCCTGTATTTCCCGACTGGTCTCTATTTAAAGGACAGAGAATACCAAAGCTATACATGTAGGGTACAACTTTACATGGTTCTGCTTTTGTAACCAGGACAATTTCCCTAGGACCTAACTTGTTTTAGAATACAGGTTTCATTTCAGATCCTCTCTGCCACTCCTCACTCTCTCGGGTTTTCTATTTTCCAAGGTAGATCATCATGCCTTTAGTCTAAGTGTTGATCTGTCAATATAAATATCCTTAGTGTGAGCAAATAAAAATATTTCTGTTATGTTGTTTAATGCCAAATTTTTGTCTCAAGCTTTAAAAGTTTAAGTGCCATGAGATGGAAAAATATTTTATTATCTTAGCAATTAGCCTCAGAATTCTTCTCATGGTGAGAAAGGTTTTAGGGTTAAAAGCTCATATGGGATACATTGCATTTTGTTGCAAGATTGAGGAGGCTGCTAAGGTCATATATTATAATTGGAAGCAGTATAGTAAAGGACAAACTCTAAAATCAGATTGTATTGGTTCAAATTCCAGCTCTATGACTAATTAGCTGTGTGAACTTGGAAAAAAATCACTAGACCTTTTAGTTTCCTCATCTGTGAAAAGGATGATAATATTAATAGTTACCTCCTAGGATTGTTGTGAGGAATAAATGTGGTAATACATAGAAAAGACTTCGTACTGTGTCTGAAATATATGAAATACCCTGAGCCTTCATGGAAAAATTCTGTCTCCTCAGCAGGAGCTACCACATGGAGAGGCTCTGGGGCTACAAGAGACTCAGAGGGCTCCTGCTGAGCCCAGTCCTGTAGCCATCTCTATGAAGTTGCTGGGGAAGTGAGCGAAGCCATCTAAACCTTATTGATGAGCCCAGAAACTCACTGAATATCCCTGAGTAACTTTTCTTAATGTCCCATGGAGAAGAAGAGGTGGCCAGCCAAATCCTGCCTGAATTTCTGACCCACAAAATATAATAAAATGGTTACTGTTTTAGGCACTAAGTTTGAGGGTAGTTTGCTTCACAGTAAGAGATAAACGAACAGAAAAAGACATTTTACTTTATGTGTTGTATGTAACTGTTCTCATTTTTATTCTTCACGCTCTCTGATATGTGTTACATTTACACCTCTGGGAGAAATTTTATAGATTGTCCTAGATCTTTGGTGGGAGTCTGGTTTGAATAAATATAGTAAAATTGTATTGTGTTTCATGGTAAAATCATTGGGAAATATAAATAAATTTACTAGTTGGGGAGGGAAAATGTTGATAACTATAATTTCCCTAAATAAAATCATGGAGGTAGAAAATAAATGAGATGTGTTTGTTGGGTAATACACCAGTTTTCTGGAACAGAAAAACTTTGAAATGAAATTCTAGGAGAGAAAATTAAAATTCTAGATAGTGCCATACTTTTAATGCAGCATTAAAAAAAATTGTGTTACATGGGCCGGCCGAGTGGCTCAGTTGGTTAAGAGTTCGCCCAAGAGTATGAGCTGAGCTCTGAGCAACAGCAGTTCGATGCCCAGCCCGAGCTGAGTTGGCATTGAGCTGCCAACAGGTAGCAGGATGGCTCAGCTAAAAAAAAAGAAAAAAAAATGTGTTACTTAGAACACTAGGTTACGGAATATAAAAATTGCTAAAAGAAAATAAAAGAGAGTTCCATAATGAAATATGTCTGGGAAAAGCACTAAAGTGTTATGACAAATATTTATTAAATCAATGAAACCGTGTTAAAGTTTAATAGTTTTATTTACTTAAGGACTTGGAATAGTCTTCAGTATGCTTATGCAATTGTAAATATCAAAGAGGCAGAGTGGATGAAACACTAGGCAGGATTCCTAAATATTTGCTACATAACAACCCCCTCTTGATTGATCATTTTAAGGAACTACTTGTGTTCTATAGAGCACTTTGGGAAGTGCTGCTTTAAATTTGTTAGATTTTGATATAGACTTCAAAATCATTAAATTCTGGTTCCAGTAATAGCCAAGGGTCTTGTACTGGAATAATCATCCTGCATGTAACAATTGTAAACTGTGGATTAAGGTTTTTAAAAAATTGAAGGCATGGAGTTTAACCAAAAACAGGAAAAAAATACTGAAAAAAACTTGATTCTTGAAAGAAGAGAAATGCACTGAGAGTCACATTTATGTAGACTTTTGCCTGAGGACCCTTCCTTGTCTGTGTAGTGCACAGCAGCCAGAACTTACGTAAACAAACACAATTATTGGCTTGCAGTGTCAAAATATATAGAATTGGGCTCTAATAATAGATTAAAATTGAAAGAGGTAAATCTCATAAAAGGGGGTTCCACAGTATGGGGGAGCCCCTAAATCTACATATAATCTCTCAAACTGGGCATGCATGAGGAAGGCTCAGAGCAGTCTGGTGAATATGAGGTTGGAAAGCTAGAGAAGATGAGCAGAAATCTCAGCTGCTGCCCACCACAAGGGAGGCAGTTTGGAGTTTGAGTCCTACCCAGTTAACTTTCATGCTAGAACAACATCTCAAAACTCGTCAAAAAAAGATAAAATGCAGCTTCTACAATGTGTCATCCACAATGTCTAGAATACAATATAATTTTTTCTAGCAAAAAAAACAAAACGAAAAAACAAAAATGGGAAAAAGTGACCTATCGTCCAGGGGGAAAAAAAAAGCAGAAAACAGAAACCAATCCTGAGGTTGCACCAATGCTTTAATTAAGTTTGATAGGTTGGTTAGATAATAATGTGTCAACGCTAATTTGCTGATACTGATAACCATACTGTGTTCATGTAAAATAATTATATGGAAATGAAGAAGTGTCATTTATGCAACTTACTCATATACAGTACAGGGGAAAAAATATTTATATTTACAGAGACAGAAAGAAAAAAAGATAAAGCAAATGAAATAAAAGGCTAACATTTTAGGAATCCAATAAAGGGTATTGGAGATCCTTTGTATTATTCTCCTGTCCTTTCTGTTACTCTTAAATAATGTCAATAAATTCATTCTTCAATAAAGAAGTTGGTGAGGTATTAGAGACAAACATAGCTAAGAAGATGATTAAAGTAGATGAATGTGTAAGGACAAAAAGAAAAAGAGAATACTGAATGTCAGGGAGGGTGCCACAAATGAGCCAATCTTGTGTACCGCTAGTAAAAGTAGAAGTCGGGACAACCCTCTGCAAAACGTTTGGTGATGTATGTTAAAAGCCTTTGACATAAGCACTCCATTTTATCCAGTAATTCCATTCTAGAAATCTTTCCTAAGGAAATAATATAAAACGTGGAAACAGCTTTATGTACAAAATATGTCAAATCCATCAATATTTATAAAGCTAAAAATGTAAGGAAACTACATAGCTTTTAATAATTAGATGGTTATATAGTATATTATGGTAGAGCTTTATATTATATATGCTAGAGCCATATATAATATATGGTTATTATATATTGGTTATATACATTATGGTTATAAGTATTATGGTAATAATACTTTTATATAAGATGTTTTATATATACTATGGTTGGGTTTTATATAATGATAAATATGATGATGAAGATGGTAGCTGACATATGCTGCAATATAGTTACTGTGTATCATGTGCTATACTAAGTCCTTTCTATGCCTTATCTCATGTAGTTCTCACTATATCCTTCAACCTGCTATTTATGAATAGTTCATTATTTTAAGAAACATTGTATGATGTTAAATGTAAAATTCAGTATACACAGTTTTACAGTGTAGTTAGACTTGACTTTTTTAAAAAAAATCTATGGAATAAAGATGAAGGAAAATGATCAAAAGGGTAATAAAGACTCTCTTTAAATGGGGTAGTGGATATATTTTGTTTCTTTTACTTTTCTTTATTTGAGAAATTTTAGGTAATAGTTATGTGCTAATTCTATAGTAAAAAATAATTTAAAACAAAAAGTTATAATAAAAATGATTTTAGTAGAAGTCTATAGATAGCTTTCCTTTAAAATACCATAAAGTTTAAAATATTGTTGAAAGTATCAGCAGGTTAATTAAGAAGGTGTACACAGTGTTCATTTTTAATCCAAATTGGTTTTTCAAGACAAGAATTATTACATTTTTTTAATGGCAATACCAACATACATTATAAGATCTGTTGAGAATATTTAATGCCTATGATAATCTTAAAGTTAAATAGATTTTCTCTGTATCTGTACTGTATTGTGGCCAATATAAGCATATAATTCAAGAGACGTGCTTCTGATAAAACAAAAGCAAAAGAAGTGTGAATTATGGTGTAGTATAAATATAGTATAAAAATCATATTCCAGACATTTCAAAAAAGAATACATTATGTTTTTGATTTATAAGTTAGTAATTTACATTTAAAGAGATACTAATAAAAATCTACATTTGGTATAAATACACTAAATATATTAGATGAGAGTTGCTTTTCAATGAGATATCTATTGTCATATTGGCTGTGACAATAGTGAAAATGTTCAGTGGAATATCTTCCAATTTAAAGCACTTCCACAACTTAGAGCACCATAATATCACATCACAAGGATAAAAAAAAATGTCATTTCCAAAAATATTTACATGAAAATTATACCCACAAGCATATGTGATACATTTTCTAGTTCTTTGTAGCCAAGAATTATGGCTAGTTTCAGAAAATAATCTAACTATTATATAGAGATATTAGACATTTTATATATTCTGTACAACTTCTATGAACATTTAGGCTA
The DNA here is from genome assembly GCA_033961575.1 of Aselliscus stoliczkanus. Classification (NCBI taxonomy): domain Eukaryota; kingdom Metazoa; phylum Chordata; class Mammalia; order Chiroptera; family Hipposideridae; genus Aselliscus; species Aselliscus stoliczkanus. The sequence continues at coordinate 183,164,388 of CM066728.1, forward strand.
ACTTTATTACGAAAAATAAAATAAAAAACCAAACATGTTTGGTTGAATACATATAACCAACTGATATCAATAAACGGAAAATTTATAATGGATGTTCATGGTATGGTACTACATGTATTTTAATGATTTCATTCAAAAAGCATCCATATCTGTTCCAAGTAATTGTCTACTTGATCATACTTATAAGAAACCTATGAAATTTAAGGAAAGTTTATGTCTAGTGGAAACAAATGTATCTCAAAGATAAAGCAATTTGTTTCAGAATAAAAATAATTAAAATAATCTCCACTGGAGATGTAGGAGGCTGTGAGAAGATAAATTCAGAAAAGGAGGGAAGTTGGCATAATTTGAAGAGATTGAAATAAGAAAACATTACATGTAATATTTATTTGATCAGTATTGGTTTTATAAAATATTAAAAACATTATAGGTTTATGAGTATATTTCATCAATTACAGATTGTTTTCTTGATTTTTGCTTTATACTTAGATTTTAGTAAAAGAAATGTTTGTTTTACCCTTGAAGATGTTAGAATCCAAGCCTATGTACCATCTCTCAAAACAGGGCCTCAAGAATTACATGTTTAAGAGACAAAAGTGTGATATTGTCTTATGTTTAATATATGACTAACATTTTTAAAGCAAACAGCAAAACATTTGCCCTTCCTACCAACTCAGAACTTGGTATTCATGTGGAAAATCCTAGAATATCACAACAGGAAAGAGTTCTTAGAAATTATCCATGACAAGGTCTTCATTCTACAGATGAAAAATTGAGGTCCCACAAGGTTAAAACTTTGCAGTTCACCCCTTTGACTACAAAAGGATATCTCCAGAAACAGTCAAGTCTTCGTTCAATATACTTCATTACCATCACATCTGTTACCCACTATCTATACTACAAGAAAAGAGTGTGACTGTCTCCTGCCCTGGAAACTGGGACATTGGAGGGAGGATATAGTACTCATACTTCCTAGTTTTCAGGACACACTTAAGTTACGATTGTTGTCTTGGTATAGTTATTAATAGCTCCATCCTTTACACTCAGAATTATTCATCTAGGTTTGGATATCCTATATTTGAGTGTTTACCCTAAACACTGAGTATACTGAGTGTTTAATTTGGTTAATCCATACTGCTGGGGTAGAGTGCCTACATTCTTCCAGCTAATCTAAGAGATTTTGAAAGAGAACAAATGAATGATTTTGCCAGGATTGCATATGGTTAGAAGCCCAATGTTTTATCACATTAATTTTGCTTCAAGTGGATAAATGTGGATACAACCTTGACAAACTTGGGATAATGTTACTGTAAGGCAGCATTTACCTTTCTTACTAAAGGACACTTGTAGTCGGACAATCACTTATTGTGAGACTGTTAATATATTAAAGTCTAACTTCCCATAGAGTCTGCAAACATAGAAGATGTGGTGAGGATTTGAGGAAAGGGGAATTGAAAAAAAAATCAAGAAATGGCCTATTGGGAAGCAATAATTATGTTTAAACTGCTACTATTTAGATATGAAGGCCTATATACATTGGCACATACAAATTATATGTGAATATATTTGTCTTCTTAAATCCATATAACTATTATTTGAATACAAATGTTCTTTTAAAGGAAGTTATATAGTCCTAATTTCCATAACAGCTAACCCAAATCTGGATTTTATAAGGAGAAGCTTAGTATTATAAATAAGTTTCCATTCTTGGAATTTTGCTAATACTCTTCATTGAACAAATCCCATTTTATATATTTGATATGTCAAATTTTTGTGTTTTGAGGATGAGCTCAAATGTAATTTTCAGTGTTATATTGATGTTTCAAATGGTGATTACAGTTTTTGAGTAGACTTAACTTTATACTTTCATTTTGGCAAACAAGTGGTTATATATTCATAATTATGAGAATAGATTGTTCCCAAGCTATTGATGTGCAAAGAGAATATTAAAGAAAAACTGTCTAATTTACATGTTATATTTTATGCATATCTAATGTATACCAAAAATCTATCAAGATTGGATGAATAACAAAAATTCTTCTGACTTACACATAGCTAAATTTTACTTGACTCTATCAACAGCCCTGCCTCCTCTCCCTACCTGAACCCATTCTTAATCAAGAGGTTATGTTAAAGTAGCTACTGTTGGGCTGGTGCGTTGGTTAGGAGTTGGCTTGGGATGCCAGCTCTGAGCAGCAGGGCCTCAGTTCGGATCCCACATGAAGGCCAGTGATGCTGCGCCCTCTATAGCTAAGATGGTAAACAACAACTCAACCTGGAGCTGAGCTGCCCTGAGTCCCTGGAGACCCTGTAGGCTGCAGTGGGGCTAGCCGGTAACTGGCATGAGCTTTCCTGAGCTGCTATGACCTGCTGTCCAATGGCCGGCAAGCAACTGCCTCACCTGGGAAGAGCACAATGATAATAGTAACATGGGCTAGTGAAGATACATCCTCCACAACTAGACTGAAGAACAAAAGGACAGCAACTTGTCTGTTCCCCTTCCCCTATTCCCCAATGTTGTTCCCCTCCTTCAATTCCCTAATAAAAATTAAAAATAAATAAAAATAAAAATAAAGTGGCTACTGTTTCTAAATGAAATAGTTTGTACTATAGAAAAATGAAATTGTTTATTTCATTATTAAGAATAGGGACTAGAGGCCACAACTGAAGAGAATTAATGCTGTTACTATGGTGGAGCTTGTATGATGTCTTATTCTATCTGAGTGAAAGGAGTGAGGCCAAGCCTTCCATGAAATCATAAAAGTAAATTATTACAGTATATGAAAAAGGAATATAGCCTAAAGGGAGGAAAAAAAGAAAGATTCACATACTTATACTATTTACTAAAACTAACAACTTGTAATGGGTATTGGCATCGGTATGTGCAATTATTTCTTTACTTCCACAGAACGGTGAAACTGTTCTCCCCCTAGGAAGGCTTAGAGCAAGGTGTTTCAGGGGAGGAGAGTAGGGAAAAGACAAAGGAGCTTATCCTGAATCTATTAACTATAATGAACAGGTAATAAGAAGCAGATGCTGCCACATAACATAAATTACAATCTAAATGAGATATTCATATTTACATAAGCAGTTCCTGAGGCACTCTAAGCTAAGTTCATGGGAAGAAAGTCTTCCAAACGCCATTCATAGCACCAGGGATAATTGTAGGACTAGAAGTATCCATGCTATTGCTGGGGAACCATGGAATGGTGTTTTAATTTTCAGTGTGACTTACATGCTGTTGTCATATCATAGAGACGACAGTTGCAGTTTTACAGCATGGTTCTTCTTGGCTTATTTTAGAATCACAGAAAGAGTAAGCTTGCAAATCTTTTAATAAGGCAATTACATTCAGACAAAGATTAGATCTCAGTGGCACAATAGATTTTTGCTATATTATTCAGTATCTTTTTGATATTCCACTGTCACTAGACAAAGCTGTGAATAGTAATGTGACAAGTCTATTCAGAAGACAACAATGAGGGTTTCCTTAATTGTGTTCCCTGGTATGCCACACAAACCCTCACTTAATTTTTTTTCCTGTTTTGCAAAAGCAGAAAGAAAATACCATTTAGAGTCACAAAAATCACTGTTGAATCTATCTTTGAAATCTGCATTTCGTATATATAAAATGAAAATGTTAAGATAGTCAATGATTTAATTTTTTTATTTGGTAAAAATATCTCTTGATTCAAAATGTCAGTCTTAATATAGGAATGAATTACTTGGTATGAAAAAAAATCCACAAAAATTAAAGAACTGTTTAAAAATATATACAGGATTATAGCATATGGATTTGGAAAATCCACATGTGGTTTTCTAATTGTTGTTAATCAAAAGAAAGATAAGGCAAATATTTGTTTTACATATTTTCTTTAAACTTTAACCTCTCCCCCATGACTTAAAATTGTTTTAAAATATTACAATGGAAAAGTAAGATATATGGTCATTTTGAGGAAATCCAATTTTATCTTAATATAGTAGCTTATGGGGGAGAAGAAAATCTTGTTCATACGATCTAATATTTTGTTAATTTTATAAAGTAATATTCATAAGTAATTTTTTAAAAGTTGAATATAATGAATGGTACTTATCTTCATTTTCCCAGAGTGAGATTTTGTAGCTAAAACTTCATTGAATTCATGGACCATTCTTTGAAACTAACAAGTTTGTAGGAGCAATTATCCTTAAAGGGCAACTCAAGCAAGACAAATGGAGACTGAATTTAGAGGAGAAAGGGATGGGTTCTAATCTGGATTCTATAAGTAACGTTTTTACATCTTGGTTTCACTTAATCTTTATATCTGTTTGCTCACAAGTAAAATAGAGGAAATACCTAATGTGAAGATAGAATGGAAAACTGATGAGAAAATTTCTGTAAATCCAAAAGCAATACAAAATCTACAACTATTAAGGAAGATATAGAAGAGCGAGGAAGCTTCCATAATCATAAATTTGAGAGCTTCACATATTGAGTCATGGGAAAAAGTAAGAATGTGGTAAAGACTGTATACCAACAGTCACACTCAAAGAGATTTCCAGGTAGAAATCAACAAATGACTCTAAAAATAAATGTTATAACATCTTAGATGGGGCCGGCCGAGTGGCGCAGTAGTTAAAAGCTGGCTTGGGAAGTCAGCAGCCCAGGTTCAGGTCCCACAGATGAGGACCAGTGACACTGCCCTCAAAAAAAAAAAAAAAAAAAAATCTTAGAAAGTAATTGCTAAATGATATGATGAAATACAACCTTATTCATTTACCAAAATATTCTGAACAATAGTTACCATCTTTATAAACTTAAAAAAACAAACCAATTTTATACTATTATTAGAAGTGATTAATAGAGCTAGAGCTTTCTGTTCCCTGCAAACACTGCAAAGCATTTTGGTGTTTTTGAATAAAAAAGAGAATGCTTAGAGCTAATGTAATAAGTGGCAAATGAATGAACCTTTTCTAGTTAATTGAGATGTTTTCACAAGCATTAGTTATAATGATTAGACAAACTGGGAGCAATTATACTTTGATATTGCTGTAGAAATCTTTACTTTTATGTATTTACCAACAGCTTATCATTGAAATGAATTTGGCCAATAGAGGTCAGAGGATAATACTCTATTTGTATCTGGTGCTTCCAAGAAGTATAATGAAAATAATAACAATACTTCATATTGTTAATATTTGAGCAAATTAGTATTCACAATCCTGCTACAAGATCCAAAAGAAATAGTTGGATTCTTTTAAAGTTACTTTTCTCCTGCAGTAATACAATTCAAGTTATCAAAACTAGTTTCTTACAAGGCATAAGTTTATCTTGCGTGTGTCTTTAATATAGATTTGTCATGCACATTAAAATACCAGACAAAAATGTTTGATATTTACTGTAGAAAATCTTAAATGTAATTTTTTAGCATTACATTCTACCTCTATGGATTCTAATGAATGAATAAATTCTTTATTGACTTTGGCTCAAGTGGCAAGGCTGTGTGACCTAGGGAATAACAAAATGTTGGCAGAACAAAAGTGAAAAATCAATAGCAATTGATTATTTAAACTCAGAATTTCAGGGTACTCAGTCAGGATTTATTCTAAGCCAAGCCCCAGTATGAGCACTCTTTGAATCTATTTGATTTGTAAACTCTGGAGAACACTTACTTTATCCTACCTGGTTAATTTGCAATCAGAATTGCTACTTTAAATGAAGGCATCTTATTTGTTGATGAATGTTATAGAGTTCCTGCCATTTTATTTTTCTTCATGTATATGTTAGTGTGTCCACCTACCTCACACTATTTTTGTCCTTATGAATTCTGAACCTTCTCTTCAGAAGTTTTTCTTTATGCTATTTTCCTTCAGGAACTGCTGGGAAGCCCTTCAGGCCTCTAGTACGCCCTGGGTGTTGTCGTATTGAATGGTGGGGGAGGGGAGTTACCCATCTGATCTCAGTCAAACCAGCCTGGAACCTCATTCAATTGAAAGCCAAGGGGGACTCAATTGGAAAACACCACGCCATCCTTTTTGTATATGGCACCTGCCCCTTGGGGGTCATGCTGAAAGTGGCAGCACTTTCGGAGAGAGAAAGCTGGCAGATGTTGGAGGTGATTAAAGGGATGATTAAAAACTGGCACGCTCTCTCCATGAAAGTGTGTCTGTGTTTATTCTGCTACACTTAAAACTTGGCAGGTCTTGGAGATATGGCTAGACTGGGAAAACTCTGGCAGGACCACTGTTATTTATGAAGAGTTTCTTTTCCAAGATATTGGGATCAAATGCTAAGCGATTCAATTTGCCAACAAACTACGTAATACCATTAATTTACTTTTTGTATGAACTGAACACAATATACTAAAATTATTTTCTCAAAATGATTGGTGAATATTACAAACACTAATTCTTAAAATTAGACAGGTGGAGTTCTGTGATACCACGAAGCAATGTGTTCATGATAACTGGGGTTTCTCATGGACACTTAATTTTGTGTATAAAGTTATTTGAAATTGAAGGTATCCAAATAAAATATTTGGTCTTCTTGAAATCATGATTACACTGTTTTTTTCTAGAAAATCTGCTACTAATATTATATTGAGTCACTTATTTGACTGTAACAACAAAAGCAATTATTTTTATCTCTTTATTTAGAATAGCCATTATATATCTTTCCAACCCATTTACCCATGAGACACTTTGTTAAGGCAAATGATAACCAAGCTGTGTGGGCCCACCAAGAACATCTTATAAAAATGAAAAGGGTTTTAACAGTTTACAAGAATGATTTACCAAAAGAAAGTATCAGGTTTCCATTATTATTGTGAGTATAGGGACACCTAAAGTGTAAGAAAACTCTTTATGTGAACTTGTGATTTGCTGACAAGTAAATTAGAAGCTGATTATTCACTTTACAAATAGCTCACTGAGGCAAGAACAATATATTATTCCACATAGATGGCTGTCAGTAAATAAATAAAGACTGATATTATTATAAAGTAGAAAGGGATCTTAGAATTCAACCTCCCTCCCTAATTTTGAGTCCTTCATGGAACACCCTTGAATAGTCATTTAATCTCTTTGTTACCAGTCACATTTTTTGCCACCCAGAACCATGAAACCCACTAGACTTATCTTTGTTGCCTACACATTTCTGTGCCTCTGGCCATGCTGTTTCTCCTCTTTGGAGTTCATTGGTCCCCAACAACGTCCAAAATATGATTTGCCTGGCAATTTAAATGTTACCCTACCTGTGAAGGATCTTCCCCAATTCTGCCAAGGCAGCTAAAAACACCTTTTATTCCCTATTGTCACTATAGCATTTACCACAATGTACAGCTGTTATAACACACACACACACACACACACACACACACACACACACACACACGTAACTCTCACTATATATAATTCTTGTGGCCAAGCACAGTAAAATTTACCATGTATTTTCAGAACCTAGCATACAGTACCCTCTCAATAAATGTTTTCTGAATTAGTATATGGATGAATAAATAATTTTTAATTGGATCAGAAAAGGCAGCCATAAAATAACATAAACAAGAATTGAAAACTGAAAACCTGAGTTCATAAGACAGAAAGTAAGTACTGACATGGATGATCTATTATTGAAAAAGAAAACAAAAACCCAAACACCCAAAAATCCTTTTTTTATGTTTTTTATTTTTTATTTGTTGAGTGATATTGGTCAATGGTATCCCAAATCACTGAATGAGGTTTCTCTGAAGACAAATATAATGAAGGTAGAGTTTTCACTTTGCTTTGGAAGCATCAAAAAGTGGACAGGAAACAAATGTTAATCTGCCTTATGTTCTGTAGCATGCTGTTAAAATTCATGCCTTTTTTTCATGTTTCAGCCTGTCAGCAAATGAAAAAAAATGTTTAAAAAACAAAACTTGAATATGGGCAAGTATCCATTGTTTGCCATTATTGTCCCATCTTGATAATAGGTGTTAGGCTTTGAGAAAGTCAATAAATTATTATTCTGCCCAATATAACTATATGTAGGACCAAGATCAATACATTTACTAAATGTATTTCATTGTAAAGCTATTGGGATCTGTTCATTTTGTAGTTGTCATTTTCAAACAGACATAAGTCCACATACAAGCACACAGGATGACTTGGGATGACACACATATTCAGGGAGTGGATATTAGGGAAAAAAAATATTAATCTGAACTACATTTACACTTATGTTGTTCTTTATTTCCATGATTGGAGTGGCTTTTCTTTATGTTATTACAGTCATTACAGCTTTTAGTGAATTTTTTAACTTTTTGCATTATGTTTTTAAGTAATGTTCTAACTTGGTTAATATTTTCATGGAATACAGTTCTTGGGTATTTTCATGAAATGCAACTTCTCCATTAATATTCAAATATATAGCATCACCCATTCAAGAACTTCAAATAGGACAGTGATAAACTTGTGCTATTTAGTTTCTCTTTTAGACAGCATCAGTTTATAGATCAAATTCTGTTCTCAGATATCTAAATAAATATTCATATATTTATATTGTATACTTCTATACATTCGAATAATAAATTCTTCCAGGTACATTAGAGAGAAATGATTATTTAATGAATCTCTGGGTTATGATGAAAAGGAAAAAGTAACTAAGAGAAAGCATCTCTAGAATTTCTTCTACAATCTTTCTCTCAAGAAAATGTGAATAAGGCTGTCTTCATCACTAAAATGTAAAATTTCAAAAAAGTATGTATGATTTTTTTATTAAATGTTGCAATTTGGAATTCTAAGGAATGAAAGAATAATTAACAAAATAATGAAAACTAATTTTAATAAAATGTTAGTCAATATATAGGAAAAAATAGATGATATCAGGCGAAAAAGAATTTGAGGGAACATCTAGAAAATCACACAGATACACAAATATATGAAGTTGCAAAGGAGACATCGGAGGAGTAGTTGTAGTTGAATAAGAATTTCAAATCCCTGAAAAGCTGGACATGTCTAAGTATTATACCAAAGTAGCATGACTTGAAGGGATTAGAATCAGAATGCCAAAACAAGAAGGTAGCTGTAACTAATAACTGAGAAGATGTCAAGGCGTGGGGTAATTAACCTCTAGAGATATCTTCCAACTCAACCAATAGTTTTTGTCTAAGACAATAGCATTCCTTATTTATTTACTGAATGCCTGTGTTATTATGAATTCACCTAACACAGTCCTGTGGAATTCAAGAGTTATTTTAACTCTTTAAAGTGAAGTCAACAAGTTTCTCCTTAAAATAAAATAGATTTCGGGCCAGCTGAGTGGCGCGGTGGTTAAGCGCTGGCTTGGGAAGCCAGCGGCCCTGGTTCAGGTCCCACATATGAAGGCAAGTGACACTGCCCTCAATAAATAAATAAATAAATAAATAAATAAATAAATAAATAAATAAAATAGATTTTACATGTGTTTTTTTTCAGAAGCATGAGAGTTCTAGTGCTTACAATGCTTGTTTTCATAGCTGCTTTAGTGCTGTGTCTACGCTTCTCTTTTATAAGAATGTGTGTAATGAGATTAGAAGTTTTTGCTAAAATTAAAAATGGAAAAATATTATGTCAAAGTTATGCCTTATATGTATATACTTAGGTCTGACAACTAAGTTTGTGAACTTGTTGCAGCGATGTTCCTAACCTTTTTTTGATAACAGAGGGATTATTCGTTATGAATTTGGACCAACTGGACAAACAGTTAACCAAGTTTACTATTTGGAAGTGCTGAAATGGCTGCGTGAAAAAGTTAAACAACCTGAACTTTTCACCAACAATTCATGGCTCTTGCATCACGACAATGCACCAGCTCACATGGCACTGTCTGTGAGGGAGTTTTTAGCCAGTAAACAAATAACTGTATTGGGACACCCTCCCTACTCACCTGATCTGGCCCCCAATGACTTCTTTCTTTATCCAAAGATAAAGGAAATATTGAAAGGAAGACATTTTGATGATATTCAGGACATCAAGGATAATACGACGACAGCTGTGATGCCCATTCTAGAAAGAGTTCCAAGATTACTTTGAAAGGTGGATTAGGCACTGGCATTGGTGCATACATTCCCAAGGGAAGTGCTTCGAAGGTGACCGTGGTGATATTCTGAGACGATGATGGTATGTAGCATTTTCTCTAGGGTGAGTTTGTGAACTTAATTGTCTGACCTCATATATATACTTATATATTTATTTATTTTGTAATTATTTATTAAATATTTTTGCCAGATACTGTTTCAGGTGTTGGTGATACAGCCGGGGCTTAAACAGTCACTTTCTTCATGGTGCTTCTCATGGTGGTTTTGTGTGACAACACAGACGATAATCAAATAAATTTGTAGTATATCACAGTGTGAAAAATGAAATGAAGAAAAAGCATCATGCTACAGAGGGTGCTGTCTTAGATAGTATTTTTTAGGCAAAACCTCTTTGATGGGGTGAAATTTTTTTTTTCTTTTTTGTAAGCTGAGCCATCCTGCCACCTGTTGGCAGCTCAGTGGCAATTCAGCTTGGGCTGGGCATCGAACTGCTGTTGCTCAGAGCTCAGCTCACACTCTTTTTTTTAAAAGATTTTATTGGGGGATTGGGGGAGGGGAACAGCATTGGGGAAAGAGGAAAGGGGAACAGACAAGTTGCTGTCCTTTTGTTCTTCAGTCTAGTTGCGGAGGACGTTGCTTCACTGGCCCATGTTGTTATCATCATCGTGCTCTTCCTGGATGAGGCAGATCGGTTGCCGGCCTCTGGATATTGCTCACTGCGGCTATTGGCAGCTCATGCTGACTGCAAGCCACTCACGCTGGCTGCCGGCCACTCACTGTAGCCTATGGCAGCCCACTGCAGCAGGAGCTGCAGCCTGTACCATCGCCGGGGCTCGCACAGCCCAGCTCCAGGTGGAGCTGTTGTTAGCTGTAGAGGGCAGTGTCACTGGCCCTCATATGTGGGATCCCAAAACCAGCTCTTAACCAATGCACCACTTGGCCGGCCTGGCTCACACTCTTGAGCGAGCTCTTAACCAACTGAGCCACTTGGCCGGCCCTGATGGGGTGAAATTTAAGCAAAGGCCTACATGAAATGAGGGAGAAAACCATATGGCTACTTTGGGGGAAAAGTAAAGCTAAAACATCACAATTTATAAAGTGCATTGGAAGTATATTATTTTATTTGAGTTCCACAACAACCATAGAAAGAGATATATATATTATTGTCATGCTTTATCCTGTGGAAACAAATTAAGAGAGGCCAAGGGAGTTGAGATTACCTGACTAACGAAGAGATGTGTCACACCCAATCCAAGTCAAATTTTGTGAATTCAGTAACAAATGTTATTGCCACTTATTAGGCAAGTGACCTTGTAAAAGTTACTTGCCTTCTCTAAGACTCAGTTACCTAATTATTAAAATGGGTATCCTAACAGTTGTGACCTTCTAGAATTATAAGAATTATAAAATAATTTGTATTAGGTCATAGCAGGAGGTTTGGCACATGTACCTAACAATCTCTGACGCTAGATCCAGAGGTCAGGAAACTGGCCCTTGGGCCAAATCCTGCCTACTGTCTATTTTTGTCAAGCATGTTAGCTAAGAGTGATTTTCACATTTTAAATGATTGAAAAGTCAAAAGAACATTATATGACATTCAAATTTCATTGCTCATATACCAGTTTTATTGTACACAGACAGATAAGCTCACTCATTTATATTTTGTCCATGGTTGCTACATGCTGCAACAGCAGAGTGAGGAGTTATAACCAAGACCATATGGCCTGCTTGCTGAAAATTTACTATCTGGCCTTTTACAGAAAAATTTTGCTGACCCCTGCTATGAATACAAGTGCTCAGCTTTGCGGCCCAAGCTACATTTCACTTCTTTGATTTTAGAGTAACTACCTATCATGCCTGATTGTAAGGACTCCAGACTAGGAGTCATTCCAGATCTTTGTTTTTCAACCTATCCTTCCTCCATCCAATCTATTAACAAGTCCTGTCAGGTCCATGGCCAGATAATGTTGTGAATCCAGTCATTGCTGTCTTCAACCCACTAGTATGTGAGAGACTGAATATGCAAATGGACAATGGCCAAACCATATATATAGATAGGACTCAGACCTACACCCTGCAGCAATCTGCCCAGGAAACTAACCCCCTTATCTGTAGTAAACAGCCCAGGAAGGGAGCTGCTACAAGTCAGGCTTGCAGAAAGCCAGACTGCTGTGTCTAGAAACAATCCAAAAAAGATAAACAGTAATTCTGTAGCAATCAGCCCCAAATGGCCAGGACTTCAGTAACAACTGAGAGCTTCCCTAAATTTTGTTTCTGCTTTGAATTTAGGACTAACCAAAGAAAGCCAAATACGCACCCATCTCATAGGACACCCTGCTTCTCTTAGCTTGCCTATAGCTTCCTTATGCCAACAGCCTCCAATCAGGGCATATCTGAAGCCTTCTCTTACCTCCCCACATCCACATTCCCTCCTCTGCCTGCCTTTGAGCTTCTGCCCAAATGAAAGTGATGGTAGCTGACTCCTTTGCTGTATAGCAAGCTTCAATAAACAGACGTTGCTTTTCTCAGTTAGTTTTCGTTTATTTCCACACACCCTAGAGCAAGCCAGCTCAGCTCTTGCCTCGAAATACAGAAGCCACTAAATGGGGCTTCTCTGTCCCTGATCCAGAAGAGTGGTCCTTTCGAAATGTTCTATCTCATCATAGCAAGCCTGAGTTTAAAACCCTTCCATTGTACTTAGAATAAAATGCAAATGCCCACCTAACCTTGAATGCCCTACAGGGTGTGTTTCCTGCCTATTTTTAAAAATTTCATCTCTTGACTTTCTCCCCTTTATTCACTTTGTTTTGCTTATACTATCTTGCTTTTATTCCTTCAACCCATCAAGCTCTGTTGTGCCTTAAATCCTTTGTGTTCATATCCCAGGTCTTGCAAGATGAAAACGTTGCATTTTCAACTCTGCAAAGAAATCTCACACTACCCAATCTACAGTAGCTCCTCCTTTCCCAATCCTACCCCTTAACTTCTCTACTGCTATGCTTTGTTTTCTTAAAGCACTCATCAGCATCTAAAAGTATCTTGTTTATTTTCCACCTGTTTATGATCAGTTTCTTTCCCACTTGTCTAAATATACTCTATTATAGTAGAAACTCCATCTGACATCTTGTCAATTATAGCTGTAGCATAAAGATGGTAATTTTTTCTCTAACTACATTTATTGGTTTTATTTCTCAATTCCTAATGTACTCTAAATGGGGAAGAGGCAGATTGATGCTCTGTTCAACATCCCCAGCAACATATAGAGTTATTTTTTCTATTGAAGAAGGGGTTGTACTCTATATCTTATTCTTTTTCTCTTCATCTTACCTGTTTGTACATATTGGCTCCTTTATTCATCTAATAACTCAAATATACATAATTTCACTACTAGTATTGGGATGAATATTTCTAATATTTTATTATTACAAAAAATGATACAATAAATATTTTGTTCTTTTGTTTATTTGTACAAGTATTGCTGTAGAATAGTATTAAATGTGGATTTTATCTCAAAAACTGCCTATTTTAAATTTGATAGATATTGCTGAATTGTTTTCTAAAGAGCTGTACAAATTTCTATGCATCTTAACAGCATCTAATTCTCTATACCTTAAGCAATACTGGATATTGCCAGACTTTTTGTTTGGGTCAATCTGATATGTGAAACATGATATTACGTTACTATTTTAACTTTTTCATTCAATATATGAGACTGAACATGTTTATATATATGTGTATGTGTTGGTTATTTGTATATTTTTCAGTAATTTGCCATATCATGTCACTGCTCTTTAAAGATATTGAATTGTCTTTATCATATTGATTTCATGAGCTCTTTAAAATATTCTAACATTATTTCTTTTTACTCTTTTATATGTTGTAAATATTCCCCATTTGTTACTTATCTTCAACTTTGCTTCTGGCATCTTAGAGCCAAATCTATCATGTTTTTCCTTGTGGCTTTTAGATTTTGTGTTTTGTCAATGTAAAACACTTTCAATCCAAAATTATAAATATATTTCCCTATAGTTTCTTCTGGTAGTTTTATAGATTTTTAATGTTCAGTTTGTTCATCCATCTATATTTCAGTTTTACTGTAAGAGATCTAAACTAAATTTTCCCCTAGTAGATAGCCAACTGCCTCAACATTATTTACTGAACTGTCAATTTTCCACCACTGATTTGAAGTGATAAATGTATCTTATACTAAACATCCACTCGGATATGCATGGTTATTTCTTGATTTTTATTCTTTCTCTTTGAAGGAAAATTTAAGAATTGGATATACACAAATTGAAAAATAGGATATATACAAAAAGTGCACAAATTATAAGTAAACAGACTTTTACAAAGTGAACATACCATATAACTGTCAGCTAAGTCAAGAAATAAAACTACCACTACTTCAGGAACCTCCATTTCTTTTTTTTCCCCAAGATTTTATTGGGGAATTGGGGGAGGGGAACAGCGTTGGGGAATCCGGGACGGGGAACAGACAAGTTGCGGTCCCTTTTTGTTCTTCAGTCTAGTTGTGGAGGACGTTGCTTCCCTGGCCCATGTTGGTATCGTCATTGCGCTCTTCCTAGGTGAGGTAGATGGGTCACTGGCCTCTGGATGGCCGCTCACGGCAGCTCTTGGCAGCTCCCACAGGCTGCCAGCTGCTCAGGCTGGCTGCTGGCCACTCACTATAGCCTATGGCAGCCCACTGCAGCAGGGGCTGCAGCTATGCCATCCCCAGCCCGTGTCCTTTGGTTCTTTAGTTGTGGAGGACTTCGCTTCCCTGGCCCATGTTGGTATTATCATTGTGCTCTTCCCAGGTGAGGCAGTCGCTTGCCAACCATTGGGTAGCTGCTCATGGTGGCTCACCGCAGCTCATGAAAGCACATGCCAGCTGCCAGCCAGCCCCACTGCAGCCTACGCCGTCCCCGGCTACTCATAGCAGCCCAGCTCCAGGTGGAGCTGTTGTTCACCATCTTAGCTGTAGAGGGCAGTATCACTGGCCTTCATATGTGGGATCCGAAGTGGGGCCCCACTGCTCAGAGCTGGCGTCTCAAGCCAGCTCCTAACCAGCGCTCCATTCGGCCGGTGCCCAGAAACCTCCATTTCTTAGGTAGTCAATCATATCTTAAAATATTGAGAACTATGTCTTTTTAACATATATTATTCTTTTGCTCCTATTGTATTAGGAAGATCTCCAAAAATGTTAAAAGCAAGGACTTCCTTCTCTTGTTCTTGCTTTAAATAGGGAATGCCTTTGATCTTTTATTATTAAATATGAGGCTTGCAGCAGGTTCTTGGTAGATTTTCCCCAATAAAGTAATAGAAAAAAATTTTTCTATTCCAAGTTTATGAAGATTTGAAAAGACCTGTATAGGAACTAAGTTTTTGTGAGGCAGTAAGCAGAATGTCCAAAGGTGACCTTGTTTAGGCTGGCTGTGGCAGACATTAGGCTAATTGGGACAAGGATGTTCCTTCTACTTAGGAGAGAACTCACTGAAATTTCAGCTTTTACCCACTCGCTGCCCCACTTTCCAAAGAGGGGCTGCAGCATCCTACTGCTCCAAGGTCTTCAGTAAGAGATGGCTTGCTTTCCCAGGTAATTTCCTGTGAACTGCTTTAACTTCAGACCCAGACAGCCTGATGCTAAGTAGCCTGAGTGTTCTCCCCACCCCCGAGTTTGACTCTCATGCTTTAATTATACAGAAGAGAGATGAGTATGTGAAGGTGGTGGTAGGCTAGGGTTAAGGTGCCTCCACTAGAATAGCCTGCATATACTTTGGGCCATCAGTGCCCTGGTTTGGTCAGCCTCCCTGTGCCACGTTGGATTAAGGGTGTCCATCTATATCATCTCTTCCCTTGCTAACTACTGATGTGCCTGTTTCCCCTCCCCCCTCCCAAAGTATATTCCTTAAACTATGCTGTGTGACATTGTGAAATCCATCCTGAACTTTGTGGGTACAGTTGGTGCCTCAGATTGGATCCACCAGGTGGGGAAATTATGTAAAATGGTTTAGCATTTATCGAGGTTGCCAAATTTAAGCCAATCTGTTCATGATTTCAATTGTATTAATAGATATTTTATTGTTAAAACTTTTCTTTCTTGTGATAAACCCTAACATGATACAATTCTGGACCTGATTTGCCACGATTTATTTATCATGAGTAAGGAGAATCTATAGTTTCTTTGTGAACAATAATAATTTTGATACAGTGTTTGATAAGCTTTTTCACCTTCATTCCTATACTCTGAATAAGTTTGAACAACATAGTAGTTACCTGTTCTTTCTAAATTTGGTAGAACTGATCACTAAGACTGGGCCTTGTGCATTTGGGGGAAGGATGGATATTGAGTATGCTTTCTATACATTTTTTCATTATTGTTTAATTTTGGTTTCCTTTCTCTTTTTTTAACTCAAATTTTGTAGCTTTAGCCTGTCTGGAAAATTTTCTATTTCATCTAATTTCTCCTACCCTAACCTACTGGAATCAATCTCTATGTTATTGTCTTTAAAAAATATATATTTTCTGGGCCGGCTGAGTGGCGCGGTGGTTAAGAGCTGTCTTGGGAAGCCAGCAGCCACGGTTCGGATGCCACATATGAGGGCCAGTGGCACTGCCCTCAAAAAAAAAAAAAAATCTCCAAAGTTACTTTTTTGTTCCTAATTTTATTTATTGATACCTTTTTTTCTAAAAAAGATTTTCTAAAGAACTAGTTTTAAAATTGTTTCAGGTTTTCTTTTCTAATTTTAACTCATTAATTTTTCTAATATCTTTATAAATACCAACTACTTATTATAGGTTGATTTTGTTACTATAATTTTGCTTTTTATATTAAATGCTTAGTTCATTTATTTTCAATTCTTTCTAATATATGCATTTAAGTTTATATTTTTTTGCTAAGTGCTTCTTTATACACCACATAAATTTTGCCAGCAATTTCTTAATAGTCTCTAATTTCATTTTTTATTTCCTTTTTGATTTTAGAAATTTATGAGTATTTTTTTTTATTTTATTTATTTATTTATTTATATATTTTTTTTGAGGGCAGTGTCACTGGCCCTCATATGTGGGACCCAAACCTGGGCCGCTGGGTTCTCAAGCCAGCACTTAACCACCACACCACTCAGCTGGCCCTATGAGTATTTTTAAATTTCAAAGAGAGAGATTTTATTTTTGCTGTTTTTCAGTACACCTATCGAGCAACTTGTTTTTTGGTTCATAATATACTTACTTTTTTCCAAGTCAGTACATTCAATAAGTTCTGCATTCTCCTAAAAGTTGCATTGCACTAAGTTTTACGGATGTATCACAATTTATTTAACCATTACCATAAAAGTGGAAATTTAGATTCTTTAGAATTTTGCCTCTTGCAAAGAGTGCTGCAAACACATTCTGTATTTCTGTGCATATGTGCGAGTATTTCTTCAGGAGAGCATCCTAGAATTGGAATCATAGAGTAAAATCTCATATTTTAAATTAGATATATATCATCTAATTGGACTCTAAATGGCTTTATTAAAATACGTACTCAGGGTCAGCCGAGTGGCGCATTGGTTAAGCGCTGGTTTGGGGATGCCAGCAGCCCCGGTTCGGATCCCACATGAGGGCCAGTGACACTGCCCTCTACAGCCAACAACAGCTCCACCTGGAGCTGGGCTGTGCGAGCCCCGGTGATGGTGTGGGCTGCAGCCCCTGCTGCAGTGGGCTGCCATAGGCTACAGTGAGTGGCCTGCAGCCAGCATGAGCGGCTGGCAGCCAAGCGTGAGCTGCCAATAGCCGCGGTGAGCGACATCCAGAGGCCAGCGACCGATCTGCCTCATCCGGGTAGAGCGCAATGACGATACCAACAGTGAAGCAACATCCTCCGCAACTAAACTGAAGAACAAAAAGACAGCAACTTGTCTGTTCCCCTTCCCCGATTCCCCAACACTGTTCCCCTCCACCAATTCCCCAATAAAATCTTTAAAAAAAGAAAAATACGTACTCAACAATGCTGTTTTCCTTCATCCTCCCATCAGTAGATGTTGTTAATCGTGTGTGTGTGTGTGTGTGTGTGTGTGTGTGTGTGTGTGTGTCTACTACTCTGATTGTGGTAAGCAGAATAATGGCCCCCAAAGATGCTATGTTCTTACTCTGAGAACGTGGCAAATTGTACTTTGCAGATGTGATTAAGGTTATGGACCTTGAGATGGGGGAGAATATCCTATCCAGGTGGGCCCAATATCATCACATGCTCTTAGAAATGGAAGAGGGAGGCAGAGTAGAGGGTCAGAGAAATGCAACATGAGGATTTAATCCATTGTTGCTGGCTTTAAAGATAGAAGTAGGAAACCATGAGCCAGAGAATGTGGTAGCTTCTAAAAACTGGGAATGGTCTTTATTTTATAGCCAACAAGCAAACCAGGACCTTAGTCCTATAACCATAAGGAACTGAATTCCGCAAACAACTTGAATAAATAGGAAACATCATTCCCTAGAGCCTCCAGAAAGCAAGGTGGTCTGTCATCACCTTGATTTTAGCCGATTGAGATCTATAGAACTGCAAGGTAATAATAAATTTGAGTTGTTTAAAGCTACTAAATTGTGATAACTTGTTACAGCAGAAATAGAAAATGAATACACTGATGCTTGGATCTTCCTTCCCTGAGAAGTAGCAAAATGGAGCATTTTGTTTTTAATTTACAGTATTTAATTGTGATTTAAGAAATATGGTCTAAGTTCTTATTTAAAATTTTGTCGATATTTGCTGTGAGGCTAGGGTGTCAGTGTGGGCTGTGTCTCTTGACTGGACCCCAATTAACCCTAGTGTATATAAATATCCATTTTTATCTGAAATAATACATACTCACTGTTGGATACAAAATTCTATATTGCTATTAAATATCCATTAGATCAAACTTAAACAGTTATTTAAATCCTTTATATCTTTACTTATTCTTTTTTTGCTATTTGCTTTCCACTTATTCAGCTTTACATACGTTTATTGTCTTTCTCTTTTAAGTTTCTTATAGTTCTTCCTTCTTATTTTATTTTTTCCCTTTAGTGGCTTTAAATTATATTCTCTATTTCTATTCTTTTAATATTTTCCCCTGATACTGTTACCATGTATATTTAGGCAAAAATCTAATCTTCACATATTAACACCCTTTATGTACAATTAAAGAACATTTGACCTTCTGGATAACATGCTAGAACATTTCAGTACTGTGGCTTTGTTTAATCTTCAAAATTATGCATTGTTATTATTATTGTTATTATTAGCTAATACAGATTATTTTAACTAGATTTATCTACATGTTAACGGTTTCTTTTTTATTTGTCTTTGGTGGACTGCAGATGCAGTACAACTTTCAAGGTGTGGATTTCTTCTTACCTTATTTGGAATACATTGTATTTCTTGTATTTGTGGATTCACATTTTTCATCAGTTCTCGAAAATTCTGTCATTTTCTCTTCAAATAGTTCCTGTCCTCTATTTTCCTTATTCACTCCTGGGAATTTGATATGATACATGTTAGATCACATTTTACCCTCTATGTTTCTTGATTTCCCTTTCATATTTTCTATTCATTTCCATGCTGCCATTAATTCTGTTTATCAGTGTGTAATATGCTGCCTTTTCCATTGACATATTTTTTTCAACAATTTTATTTTACATTTTCAGAATTCTATTTGCTTATTGTAAAAATCTGTGTGGTCACTCTGGATAGTATTTCTCTTGTCATTTGCTCATTTTGGGATTTTCATTTAAAAAAAATTTCATTTAACTATCTTAAACAAGTTGTTTTATATTGCATATATGATAATTTTAATACCTGAAGTTCTTGGGTACTTAAATTTGTGTTTATTATTGAGGTGAGTTTCATTCATAGAAACTTTTTTCCCTCGGTTTACATTCCTTTGACTGTAGGCTCATCTATGTTTGATCTGAATTTATGGTAATCTTAAGGGTCTAAATTGATGATATTTTCTTTTCCCTTAGACTACATTTACTATTGCTTCTTCTGGAGACTAGAGGGTACCAGTGACTTTAAACCAAGAACATTGGTTCCCTTGGGAACCAAGGCCTGGTGCAGTGCTGGAACATCATTTATCTATCAGGCACCCCCTACCTTTCACATTTTCCTAGAATTTACTGCTTCTCTTTCAATTATAGCTGTATTTTTTTCTCTTGGAGTTTTGCTAAATTTCCTGAAAGATCAATAATATAGTAAAAGGTTGTACCATGCATCTAAATATTTTATAGTGACAAATCCTTCAAGATTTCTGTTGCCCCATATTCCTTGAAGAAGAAACTTCCTTTTTCTATTTCTAATAACTTTTCCTTTTAAAATTATACATCTGTGTAATTACATACATTAATATTCGTTACTGTCGTAATTTCTTAATGGATTGCATCTTTTATCAGTATAAAATATCGTTTTTTGTCATGTCACATTTAATGCTTTTTTTCCTTGAGTGCTATTTTTCCAATACTTACGTTGTCAATTTTGCTTTCCTTTTGTTGGCATTTCCTTATTATTGGTTTGTTTCTCACTTATTAATTTTTTTGTAGTTTTTTAGATTTTAAGTATTTATTGAAAAATACATTATACACATTAGACAGACTGTATAACACCAGGGGTGCCAAAAGAATGTATACACATTTTAAGAGATGTTAACAATTTGGTCAGCGTTGCTCTAGCAGTAGTTCATAATAAGAAGTGTCTGGACACTGATGGGAACCACTTTGAGCACCTCTTGTAATTGCAGAAGTCAAACGTGACTTGTATTCATCTTTTGTTATTGGTATATATTGAGTATTACAATTTTAATACAACTTGCCTTCTTAAAATGTGTATACATATTTTTGGTACTCTCTGTATAGTTGTACAGTTTTCTTATATATGGTTTCATTTCTCATTTTCAGTTTTTTAGGGTCCTGCCAGTCTAAAGATTTAAATATTCTGTTTTTCTATTCATTTAAAGTTTCAATAGATCCTGGGATTTCTGGATCTATCTTACATGTTAAAAGTTATTATTTCTTACAATTTCTTTTTCCACTTGCCTTGCATAATGGGATAATCTCATATTTGAATCTTTCAGTAAATTGAATCTTTCAGTAACTAATTTTCAACTGTATCTATTCTGCTATTCAGCCATTTTATTAAAATTTTATTTTAGCAAATATGTTTTGAAAGTTTCAATTACTCTCTTTTATTCTAGCTCATTTTCTTTTATTTTTAAAATACAGAGGTAATATTCTCAAAACTTTCTGAGAATATTTTTTAAATGTAATTTTTAAATTTCCATGTTTTCATGTGTTAATTCTTATCCCTGGAAATTAGTTCTAGATCTGACTTCTATGACTCTCTCTCTCTCTCTCTCTCTCTTTTTTTTTTTTTTTTAGCTGAGCCATCCCGCTACCTGTTGGCAGCTCAACGCCAACTCAGCTCGGGCTGGGCATCGAACTGCTGTTGCTCAGAGCTCAGCTCATACTCTTGAGCGAGCTCTTAACCAACTGAGCCACTCGGCTGGCCACCTTTCTTTCTTTTACTTTGTTTGTCTCTCTTAGTTTTTGATTGCCCGTTTGTATTTACAAATTAGGGTTTACGATAACTTTATCAGTAGCTATCATTATAGTGTCTGACTGAGGATCTCCGTTCTTAAGACAGTGGTTGTGCTTTTCATTACAGGTATTAGAGCTTTTATGGTTTTGTGAAAGTAGGGCTTGAGTCTTATAACTGTGTGGCATTTTTGTTGGCTGAATTTTTCTTTTTTATGAGGAGACTCTTTGTCCTTTGTGATGGGTGTAAGTTACCTGGGTCAAGGTCTTATTTCACTTGTCTTAGGGCTTGTTCTGTTATCTCCCTGGAGTAGAACTAAGTGGTGAATGAATCAGCCTTTTTCCTTTTCTCCCAGTTCCTACTGTTGATGAAGTTGATTTTGATTGGTAAGGAAAAACTCACTTTTTGGGTTGTGCTCTGTTTTGTGATTTTTGGTTCCTTTTCAGGCTTTTGGTTTCTTAGTTCTTTGGATTTTGTTCAACATTCATATACATGTACACACATACACACTTACTTGCTCTGGCCCAAAGACTGTGCACAGGTGGAACAGCCCTAAACCCGAAAGGGGGAATGAACTGTGCCTGAGCAGGCCACAAATCAGTAGCCTTCCAAGAGCCTGAAGGGCCCTGGGCAGCCAAGCGGGCTTCTGGAGCAGAACCCTGAGGCCCCAATTTGATGTCTGCCAAGGTCTAAGGCTGTAGCTAGGTGAACGCGCCATTGCATTCTGCAATAAGAAAATAAAGTGTGTCAGGCCGGCAAAAGACCTGAATGGGAGCACACCTGATAATACCCGATGCTTTAAGTTTCTGCAGCCTGTTTCTCTTCTTCCTGCAGATGTGAGTACAGTGCCCTCCTGAGACCGCTTGTCTCTACATCCTTGCAAACCACAGACCATATCACCCTTACCTGCCTAGTGTCTCTGATAGCTAAAGGAGTAGAGCACCACAGCTCTGTTACCACCTGGGCACACATGGATCTTGGACTTATATGGGATTGCAGGTACTCCATCCCCGCCGCCCCAGAGAAATGCTCATTACAGCCTCTACAGTCCACAGGGCATCTACATTTCACTCACACATACCAGCCTTCCAAAACAATGGCTAATGCCCTTAATGAAGTATGCATTTTCACCACTAGACCTGAGCAGCTATCACATTGAATGAAATGGCCTTCTTAGCACAAGTTGAGCCCAAGGGAAAACACAGCCCTCATTCCCTGAACCCAAGGTATACGAACGAATACACAGTGCACAGCTGGTCCTAAGTCACCTTGGGCTCCCCAGCTGGACACTGTTCTGAAGAAACAGCAAGATGCTCAGTCAAATTAATGCACTTCACGCATTAGGGAGAATGAAAAAATGCAACACACACACACACACACAGCTCACTCTCTCACACAAAAATACAACAAACAAACAAACAGCATCCAGGTACTCACACACATCCTCAGGGCTAGTTCTTCCTCCCCACAGCTGTGAGGTGTCTGACATTTGTCCCAGGAGATCATTTTTGTCTGTTCTGGAGATTTGCTTTGAAAAGCAGCCCCAGGGCATTTCTGTGTATTTCTGACCCAGCCCATCTATCAGCACCCAGTGATGGGGGAACTGGCCCCTTCACCTCTGTATCAGGAAATAGTCTTCTTTTTTTTTTTTTTTTTTTGAGGGCAGTGTTACTGGTCTCCATATGTGGGACCGAACCGGGGCGCTGGCTTCCTAAGCCAGCCCTTAGCCACCGCGCCACTCGGCCGGCCCGGAAATAGTCTTTCTTTTGAATACTAGGTAGGATGCTCAAGGGAGGGGCCGGGACCATGTCTGGTTGGGTGGAGTGTGGGCAAACGGAACAGTTGGAGCCTACAGGGTGTGGTATGTGACTTCAAGTGTGGGAGGGGAGTAAGTGTGAGTCCTGATGGAGGAAAGGGAAAGGATGGGCTAAGATAAGTGGAGGATCCAGGGTGGCTCAGAAAATGCTGGAATCAGGCTGGAGGGGGCTGCAGCCACATTCCACTAGGAAGCAGGATCTCGCGGGATCTCTGGAGATCTCCCGGGAAACAGTAAAGTCCCGGGATGAAAAACACTTGGGTGCCTTGGTGTTAAAGGTCCCTCACTCCAGACTCTTTCATAAGGAATTTGGCTTACATCACACAATCCCCAAAGCTCATGGACTCCTTAATCCTCTCCAATCAGAGGTGCAGTGATGGGGAGCCTGGGCCCATAGACCCAGCCAGGTGCAGGGAATACAATCTGGCCCAAATGGTGTACAGAGTAGTTAACCGCATATGAATGGCCCCCCAAATTACAGCCTTCCAGGAGCTGAAGGTCCCAGGGCAGCGACTTGTGCTTCTTGTTCAGAACCCTGGGGCCCCAATTCAACTTCTGGTAAGGTCCAAGTTTGCAGCAACTCAATCACATTTTATACTTCAAAAAATAACAGCTTTAAAAAAAATCTATAATATATATAGCGTACAATTCATCCATTTAAAATGTATAATTCAGTGGTTTTAATTTACTCAAAATGTTGTTGAACCATCATCACTATCTAATTTCAGGAGTTTTCAGAAAACATTTTGTCACCCTCCCCAGTGGAACCTCATATATTTGCAGCCACTTTCCAGTTATTTCTCCCATCAGTCTCTGGCAACGACTAATTTACTTTCTATCCTGATGGATTTGTCTGATTTGGGAATTTCATATAAAAGGAATCATACAATATGCAGTCTTTTATGTCTGGCTTCCTATGCTTAGCATAACATGTTCAAGGTTCATGCATGTGTACCACATATCAGTACTTCATTCCTTTATATGGTTGAATATCATTCTATTATGTGGACATTACTGTTGTCGGAGAGTGGGCCCTTTTCGGCACAAAGTCCAGGTCATTGGCAACTTGAGCAAAGACTTGAACGAGATACAGGAGTAAGAGAAGTTTATTAGAAGAGATAGTACATTTCAAAGAGGTAGAAATAGGCCCGAGCAGTAGAGAATGGCTCAAGGGCCCATTATTAGAAATTACATTCCAAAGAGTTTGGAGCAGCAGTGCAAAGACGAGGCTCAAAAGGCTCAAAGGGAGGAAGGGGGTCAAAAAGGGAAGAAGCGGTTAAAAGGAGCAGGGCAGCGGTCAAAAAAGAAGGGTAGACTTCCCAGGACTTGGGATTTTTATCCCTTTTTCCCTAGAATGGGCTGTTCCCCTCTGGGCGTGGAACCACTTGATTGACACCTGTGATTGACAAGAGGTACTGCGCAGGTACGAGTGACTGGTCTGATCTAGTTGGGTAATTTGTGCCCATTTGTTTTCTCCGGGGGTAGGTAATTACAATCCAAAGGGGAGTTTTGGGTGGAGAGGGGAGGTCCCCTGGGCGGTCGCACTCTGTGGGATGTGCAGGGATGCAGAGACCCAATGCCTGCCTCTAACTGCCTACTTAGTTTTCCCTTGGAGAGACATGATCCCCACAAAAAAAGGGAAGTTGAGGGACAGGAGGTCTTTTCTTCTCTATCTGTTTCCTGCTGGGCAGGGGCATAGACCTGTCTCTGCCTACTGGGGGTTCATGGAACTCTCACCCTAGCTGATCTCAGATGAGAGGAAGGGGTCCTCCTGGAAGACCACGCTGGCTTCTTTGGTTGTGACTGGCAATCTTGCTGAGGTGTCCCTTGTATTCCCAAGGCCCCTGAATGAGGAAAAATTGATTTTTATTTTTTTTTGAGGGCAGTGTCACTGGCCCTCATATATGGGACCCGAACCAGGGCTGCTGGCGTCCCAAGCCAGCTCTTAACCACCGCGCCACTCGGCCAGCCTGAGGAAAAATAGATTTTAATTAATAAACCTGTTAGCTCTTATGAAACCTGTGGCCATTCAGCCTGTCACTCAGGCGGCCTCAGTTGTCTGGGCCCAGAATGGATTTGGCATTTAGCTTACTGGCCTGGGGGACATTAGGAAGTCACTGGCTTTCAAGTAGTTATCTGAAGCAGGGATAGGAGACTTCTGTTGTTTAGGATTCAGAAACTGATTTACAAAGCAATCAAGAAGCAGGGGGGATCTTTAGTCTAAGATTCACAAATTGGTGAGAAGAGTAATCAAAACCAAGAGCTAAGAAACTGAAGAACTAGGGAGGAGACTTAACATTTCTATACTTAACATTTCTATAGGAAAGAAAACTTAAAAGTTTCTCAGTGGTGGTGGTGGGAGGTGCTGCTCTGTTGGCTGGTAACATTACCACATTTGTTTATCCATTCATAATTTGTTCTGACCTTTTGATTATTATGAATAATTTTGCTGTAACTATTCATATATGGCTTTTGTGTGGACGTATGTTTCACTTCTCCTGGGAATACACCTAAGACAGGAATTGTTGGTTCATATGATAACTCTATGTTTAACATTTTGAGGAACTGCCAAACTGTTTTACAAAGTATACCATTTTGCATTTCCACCAGGTATGTATTTCCACCAGGTATGTATGTATTTCCACCAGGCTGACAATTTCTCTATGTGTTTGCCAACACTTGTGATTATATGTATTTTTTGATTATAGCCATTCTAGTGGGTTGAAGCGGGTACCTCATTGTGGTTTTAATTTGCATTTATCTGATAGCTAATTTTATAGAGTATCTTTTCATGTGCCTATTGGCCATTTATATATCTTCTTTGAAGAAATGTCTATTTAGATCCTTGCCCATTTTTAAATTGGGTATTTATATTTTTATTGAGTTGGAAGTGTTTTTTACATATTCTGGATACAAATCCCTTGTTATATATATGATTTGCAGATATTTTCTTCAATTCTGTGGGTTGTTTCATCTTGAGGTGTTCTTTTGATAATAAACATTTTTAATATTCACAAAGTTCACTTATCTATTTTCCTTTGATTGTGTGTGCTTTTGATATCATATCTGAGAAACCATTGGCTGCCTGATCCAAGGTTACAAAGATTTACTCCTATGTCTTCTAAGAGTTTTCTAGTATTAGTTCTTAAATTTAGAGCTATGATCTTATTGAGTTAATTTTTGTATGTGGTATGAGGTAGAGACATTTCTAATAATCTTCTTTAATTCTTTGGTTATGGTTTAAAATTGTCTTTTAACGTAAGTATAATAGCTGATTTAAAGTCTGTGTCTAACAATCTGAGCTTCGCAGGGACAGTTTCTATCTCTTGCTTTTTCCCTCTGTATATTGGCCATGCAATATGTCCTCACTTAACATCATAGATCGGTTCCATGACTGTACAAGAAAGTTTATAATGAAACCAATTTTACTGTAGGCTAATTCATAGAAACAAGAGTTAAGCTCCTAAGCATGTTATCAACATTATAACCACACAACGGTAAACAAAACAATGTTATTTGAGGACCTGCTCTACTTTTTCTGTTTCTTTTTTGTTGAAAAGTGCACATTTAAAATAATACAATGTAGTAACTGGATATTAAATTCCCCCACCACCAGGGATTGTTGTTGTTGCTATTTGTGACCATTTGTTTGTTTAGTGACTTTCCTGGAATAATTATGTAAAGTCTGTGTTCTTTGTTGTGTCCTACTCCTGATGTCTCCATTTGGTTAACCTAGTGGTCAGCTCATGACTGGACAGAGGTTTCCATGAATACTTTATAGGAATAGGTTTCCCAGTCTGTTCTGAGGGTCTGTGTGTGTGTGTGTGTTGGGAGCATTTCTTGGATGCTCCAACTTAACTCTCATAACTCTGCCATAGCTTTAACTTTGCCTGTACAGAGCCTCAAGGTCAGTCAGAGGTGAGAAATTAGCACCGTCTTAGGTCTTCTTAGAAACTCTCACAGCCCTGCACATGCATGTGGCTCTTAGAGTCCAGTAATACGTCAGAGTTCTTAAAAGTCTCCTATGGGCATTTCATTTCCAAGTTTTTCCTTTTAAGCTTTTTTTGGTCATCTTCTTATTAACTCTGCCTGTTATTACCTCCTCCAGCAGTTTGTATATTAAACAACTGCCACATCAGTTGACATCAAATATGTTAATTGTTTTCAGCAAATCCCCTGAAAATATGTCAATTTGAACAGATTGCCCTCTGCCTTAGATCAAATAAAGACAAAACTTGAGAATGGTGATATTCTTTGAGGAACAGGCTTTTGGGGAAGTTTCAAACTCATTCTGCCTTCTCTGGTGGTTGCCAGGCCCAAGTGTTCCACAGCTGCCACCATTGTGAAGCTGTTGGTTTTCAAGGCTACCACCGCAAGACTGGGAAGAGGAGATGTGATAGGGTAAGTTAAAATGCCAAAAAAATTGTGCTGTTCTTACTAAGTTTCAGCTAGTTTTCTTGAATAAATACTCACTGGGTTGTTTCAAGTGTTTAATTAATTTCAGAACTTTGAAAAAGTTAATTTTAATAATTTTTTACCAGGGTTCTTTTTCATTGCTTTAGATATTCAAAGGTCCTATTTACCATTCTAGAAGTGCTGTGATGTTCTGAAGGTTTATTATTTTCTAAGTTGGTGTTTTTGTTACCCTCTTAATTTTATAAACAATTCAAAATAAGAGTAATACAGGGATTGCCATAAATAAACATGAGACAACAATGTACAGTATTCCCCCCTTATCCACAGTTTCTCTTTCTGTGGTTTTAGTCATTCATTGCAATGGCAATGAAAGTTCCAGAAATAAACAACTCATAAGCTTTCAATTGCATGCCGGCGTAGCATGATTATATCTCCCATCAGCCCGCTGTGTCTTGCCTGGGAAGTGAATCATCCCTTTGTCCAGCACATCCAAGCTGTAGATGCTGCCTGCATAGTTAGTCACTTACTAGCTGTCTTTGTTATACATTGACTATCATAGTACCGCAGCGCTTATGTTCAAGTGACCCTTATTTTACTTAATAATGTCCCCAAAGTGCAAGAGCAGTGAAACTGGCAATTTGGATAAACCAAAGAGAAGTTGAGAAGTGCTTCCTTTAAGTGAAAAGGTGAAAATTCTTAGTAAGGAGAGAAAAAGACCATATGCTGAGATTGTTAAAATCTATAGTAAGAATAAATCTATCTGTGAAACTGCCTAATTTATAAGTTAAACTTTATCATAGGTATGTATATATATATATATATGAAAAAACAGTATACAGAGAGTGCCAATGTATACACATTTTAAGAAAGGAAAAAAATCTCTATTAAAATTGTAATACTCAATATATACCGATAACAAAAGATGAATACAAGTCATGTGTATACATTTTTTTGGCACCCCCGGTATATACGGTTTAGTACTATTCCTGGTTTCAGGCATCTACAGGGGGTCTTGAAACTTATCCTTTATGGATAATGGGGTACTACTGTACCTATCTCTCATAACCTTTTTATCATTGTTGTACTCTTTAGGAGTCTATCAATAATAAAAAAATATCATGATTTGATTACTTGATTGTTTCCGACCAACGGAGTTTTTTATCTTTAAGAAGCATCGAAGTAATTGATGACCTAGGTTCATGGCTAAGAGCTCTGGCTTTGTTTTCTGAAAAACATGAGTTTAACTTTGTTTTCTTCTAAGTGTATGACTTTAGGCATATTATTAGTGTTTCTGACTTTCAATCTTCTCATTTATAAAATAGAAACCATAATATATACCTCATAGGGTTATGTTGAAGATTGAATGACAAAATGTATGCTAAGCTCTTTTCTCAATAAATGGTACCTGTTATTTAAAATTGAAGCTGGTGATTTAGACATAATTTCAGTAGGGGAAATTATCAGGTGGAATGGTTTATTCATTGTCAGGAATTTAACATCCTCCCACCTCTTTCATTTGGTTACTTTGAAAATTTCCACACTAATTTTTCTGCTGTGATTTCTTTTGGTAACATTTATTTATATATTTCAATTCCAAAGAATAGAAGTGAGAGTCCTTCCTCTGATAGCATCCCTGATAGTTGCATTGATCTGCTTTTTACCTAGTGCCAGGAATCCTAGTAGAGGTTACTTTTTATCCAGATTGAGCAATAGGTTGACCAGTAGTAGTCTTAACACTTCATGTAGTATAATAAGTATATAACTGCATGCCAGTAATAAACACAGATGTTTCATGGAATATTATCTATGTTTACTAGTTAAGTATATATAACCAGTCCTAGATAGCAGTATCATCCAAATGTTAAAATATTACTTGCTTTTGTATTTTCCAATATCAGATTAGGCTGTTACAGTTACTAAATTTATCAAATAGATAAAATGAAAACGGTGTCACTTTTATAAATTTCAGTAGTACTAACACAAATTAGGAATAACAAAAATTAAATTCAGTAGTACACAAATAACAAAAATTTAAATTATGCAAATATACATACAAACATTTATTTAAATTATTTTCTCAATTAAATAGAATAAAAACATCCCACATAATCTTGCTTTTGGGACTCACAATAAATAATTATCCAAGTATTTTATATAGCTATATTTCAAATCCTGAATACTTGATGAGCACATATTTATGATAAAATTATAATTTTTGTTACTAATTCTTAACTTTGAATAGCCACCTAGAAAGTTTATTAGAAGTAGGATAGGTAGAGAATATTAATTGCTTTACAAAGTGTGTGAAATTTGTCAGTCAACTATGATTGTTTTTTTGAAGGATTAAGGCATCTCCTTCGTCTAGTCCTGTGTGTTGTGTTGTGTTTTGGTGATGATCATCTATGCTATCCATATGTGTGATCTTCTCACTCAGCCCAGTGACCTTTTCAGAGATTATCTCTGTGTTCTTTCATACCTCACACTTCCATTTAGTTCGAGATTTAAGAAAATAGTTATTTTATAGCATATTAATACATGATTTGAAATAAAAAAATATTACTCTTTTTTTCAAGACTGAAAGAAATTAGAGTGTGAGTCCAGAGTACGCATAGGAAAAAAGGTAATTGGAATAGAGTACTGAACTCAAACATTATAGGCCAGCATGTTCCCACAGTCATCTATATCAGTTGGCTATCCTTTTATTTAGAGGTAAATGGGTATAGAATTATTCAACAAGTGGCACCTATAGTGCTTTCTCTAGCATCCAAAGAGATCTTGCCCCACAGTAAAAATTGGAGGAAGGCTAATATTTATTAGGGACTACAATGATCCAGATGTAGTGATGAGAAGTTCTTCACACATTATTTAAACATTATCTAGTCATTAGAAACAGTCATTACTATTTTCTTTTTTTTTTTTTTTCAGACGAGGAAATTTTTGCTTACAGAGGTTAAATATTTTGCCAAATGCAAACCACTAGTAAAAATGGAGCCATGATACCAAGCTGGGTCTGTGAAATACCTAATTCCATGGTGTTTTCAATATACTTTCCTGAGAGTAGTAAATGCTCAGATTAAGGAGGTAGAACATTTATGTAACTTTTAGGATAGCAGTAGTGGTTCAAGAATGGCAGCAACAATATCTTTCCACGATGTCGATAGGTAAGGAAATATAAATGAGGCAATGTTTTCTTCCCTCATCCTTCTATTTTCCCTCATCCTTCTTTTTCCCCCTCCACCCACACACATTTAAATTATTTATTTATTTATTTTGGGGGGCCAGATGAGTGGCTCAGTTGGTTAAGAGTGCGAGCTCTGAGCAACAGGGTAGCTCATTAGATTCCCACATGGGCCTGTGAGCTGTGCCCAAGCTGAGCTGCCACTGAGCTGTCAATAGGTGGCATGATGGCTCACTGGAGCACATGCTAATAGCAAGGTTGCCAGTTCGACTCCCACATGGGATGAGGGGGCTGCATACTCCCCCCCTCCCCTGCAACTAAAATTGAACACTGCACCTTGAGCTGAGCGGCTACGAGCTGCCCACAGGAGGCCAGATGGCAATTGGACTTGGGAGCTGAGCTAGCTGCGCCCTCCACAACTAAGATTGAAGGACAACAACTTGGCTGTTCCCCTTCCCCAATTCCCCAACACTGTTCCCCTTCCCCAATTCCCCAATAAAATCTTTAAAAAAAAACAAGAATTTATTTTTGTAGTTGTCTATAAAACAAAACAAAAAACCTGAATATATCTCCCATTTTTACCATATAGAATGACTGCATGTCCAAACATAAAGAGCATATTGAACATCTGACTTAATAAGAGACACTTATTTCTTAATGAGGACAAAAATAATTTTCATTATTGTATATTTTATTTTCTCTGTAGATCCAGAATTCTACTTGGAGTCCTATTCAGTGACTAGAGCATATTTATTATCCTCTATGTTTAATAATTTCTGTGACACACCCAGATCCACTCTACATTTCTCTCTCACTCTCTCTCTGTCCTGGGAGGCTGACCTTCATGAAGTACATCAATGTGATCTCCTGCTTCCTGGCTTCCCACTGGGTTCTTCAGTGGCAGTCATCATCAGCAGATTGGAGGAGAATAAGACTGGGTATTTTTTTCTTCCTGATTTGTGTCCTGCTGTATTGCCATAAAGTGCTTGAATCTGTCTACAACAGACTACTGCTGCTTTAGCTATAGTTACTCTAGTCAGGTTCAAGCAACTTTTCCTTCTCCATTTTCTTCAGACCTGGGAGTAATAGCAACTATAGCTTTCCCGTTTCCTTTATGCGTGTCTACAATCTTGTATTCCCCTTAGTATCCCTTTTGAGTGTGAAATCTGTTTCCTTCTGGGAGCCTGACTGAGACATGGCTAAATACTTAGCAACATATCAGCCTCTGTTTTCTAGACAGAGCAGAGGGTGATTCTTAACCTGGGGTGGGGTGGGGGAGGGGAGGCACAACTAACATGTAAAAAAACAGACACCAGAACATATGTGATGAAATATACAAATGCAAATTAATATAGCTAAGGGACCCAATAATAAGTGTGGAAATGGAAAAGAGAAACTGGAGTTAGTGAGGTTTATTGAAACTCCAAAAGTATAAGTATGGTAGAGTAAAGCTAATTGTTTTTTTAAACTGCCCTCAGTACAAATTCTAAGCACTTCTGTTCTCAAGGTTTAAGACATAACTTGAATTGGATCATCTTTGATATAAACACACAGTAATTAATTTCAGAATATGATAAATGAGATCTATTCTCTCCCTAAGACATTGAATGGTATAGTACACATTAAATTTGCCATTTGGATGCCTTTATGGATTTGACTTTTGAGTGGGACAGTCCTTTGGAAACTGACCCCTGGGTGATACAGTCTTTATGTAAATTGACCTTTGGGTAGTGCAGTTCTTCAGGAATTTGATCCCAACTGGTACAGTTCTTGTTTGATTTGACTTATAGTCATTGGATGAGTGTTCAACGGTATGTGTACTACAATATTCAGCAAAGCCACAACTCATATCTGATAAAGGACTTGAACCCAGAGTTCATAAAAACAATAAGACAAAACAATCCAATTTAACAAATGGACAAGATATTTAAGTAGACATTTCACCAAATAGGCCCATGAAAAAATGCTCAACATGATTAGTTAGTAGGGAAATACAAGTTAAAATCATACTGAGATACTACTATAGACATCCTATATGGCTAAAATTAAAAAGATTGACAATATCAAGTGATAATGGGATTGTGGTACAATTAGTAATCTCATGACAGAAATACAAACGAGACAGCCACTTTGGAAAAAACTTTTTTTTTATAAAGATAAACACATTATATGATTTAGCAATTCCACTTCTAGGTATTAAACCATAAGAAATACAAACTAGTCCACATGAAGGCCTATGCTCAAATGTTCATGGAAGCTTTACTCATAATCACCAAAACCTAAACACAAAATTAATGTCAATCAAATGATGACTGGATAAATAAATTGTATTCTATTCATACAAGGAATGCTATTTAGCAATACAAAGGAATAAACTACAAATACCTAAGACAGCATGGATGGATCTCAAAAGCATTATGCTAACAGAATGAAGTCAGAGACAAAAGACTATATACTGTAGGATTCCATTTATATTACATTCTAGAAAAGGCAAACCAATAGGGACAGAAAACAAATTAGTGGTTGCTTGTGGCTGGGGGTTAGGGGGATGATTGACCCCAAAGGAGAATAAAGGAGCTTTTCTAGATGATAGAAATGTTCTAATCCTTGGTTGTGGCGATGTTTACATGACTTTACATTTATCAAAACTTTGCAAACTTTAAAAGAGTGAGTTTCATTGTATATAATTATAACTCAATAAAGCTGACTTTAAGAAAAAAGAATCCAACAAAGTTTACTTCTTGATAATGGATGGATATTCAGTTACTCCCTATAGTTGTTGATATATATTTTGATATTGGACATATTTCAGTGCACAACACCTTGTTTACAAATTCCAGGTCTAAAGGATATGAGATTATTTATACTTCTGAATAGCATGTTATTGGAAAAGTGGAGTAAGCTAATAGAACGTATTTCTTCTGCTAAAAAAAACCTTACTTATTTGCTCTTGTGCAACAGAAATACTTGTGTATATTATGAATGGTGGGTAAAGATGAAGTAGCTGAGAAATTCTAGGAGAGGAGGAAAGACTAGAGTCAATGGTCCTTGAAAATGATAATTTCCAATTAAGGAAAATAAGCAATTCAAAGAGCTACCACCAACAAAAACTGGTTTTGCATAAATCTAAGCCAATCAAGACTGAGGAGTTCTTTTTGGAGTTATTGGGAAGAGCTCTGGAAGTAACTCCAAAAGGAACTCCTTAGTTATATCTCAGTCAAGCTGGGAATAAGAAGAGAGTTAGGGAAATCATAGACATTCATGTCTATTTGTTTTTGTATTATATTATACCCACTTCTTGGAGAGAAGAAACAAGATTTCATAAAATAAGTTTTATAGATTTTTCAGCATTCGATTACTTTACAAAGCTGAAGCGAAATTAAAATAATATTTTCATGTTGGCAATGTCTGTGTTCAAAAAGCTGTGGTAGTGGTGTTATTTTTTTAATTTTTTATTTTTATGTTGGTTTCCCAGATGCCTCCAGCCCTTTCTGAAACAACAACAAACATATTTTTATGTTTGTGTATGATTGGGAGAATTACAAACATATATTTTGCTGTAATCATGCCTTCACTTAAACCAGTTCCAAGTGCATTTTACAATCTATGATAGTTATAGGTAGTTCTAAGAAGGGCCCTGCAACTATTACCTGCTGAGTCTGGTTCTGCACTAAGACCAAACATCTCTGTAAAAAAATAATTTATCCAACTTTTGTTTTGGTTGTTTCCACCAAACCATAAACAGTTAATAATAGCAAGTTTTTGAATTATCTGGCATCATCAATTAAGTTACATGAAGAACAACAGAATTTCATGTCTCTGAAAAGTGGGTGTATTAAATGCCATAGATTTTTTTAGGTGATTCATTAAAATTAAAGTGGTTGGAAGTCTGCTGACAGAATTCAAAAGGAACTTCGCAGTGGGTTCCTAGTACAAACTTTGAACAGACAGGATCTTTGCAGATTTTTTAAAGGGCGTTTCCCTCCCTTCCCATTTTATCCAGTCCATGAAACAAATTTTAGGAGATAATTAAAATTGATCCATGTACTACCTATGTGATCCTTTCATTTTGTGTGTTTCTAACTATGTATAGGGTTAAATATGTTTGAAGGATAAAATTTAAAAAAAATTAAATTAATGGTATTTCTAGCTTTTTGGAAGGATTTGAACATATTTATTTATTCATTACTTATTAGGCATTTACATACATATTTTACCTTCCCTCAAAGGGTTTATCATTTAATAGGGAAAGTAACACATACATATAAATCTAATATAAGGCAGAAAATAAATTCAATGAATGAGGCATTATAGCTTTCTCATTCAGGTAAGAAAAACATAACTCCTCAGGGTCAAAGATCATGAGAGACGTTCTGATAAAGGTGCCATTTGGACTATGCCTAAAAGATGATAACAGCAGGATAAGGTAAAACATTCAAGTTAGAGGGAACAGACAATCTGAAGACAGGGAAATTTTTTGATGTGTTTAAAGAACTGGAAGTAGTGCAATTTGGCTTGAAACAGAGTAATAAAACAGGGAAACAAAGTGAGACTCAGGTTGTATTGGAATCTGGATGCATGACCAGATTTTATTCCATAGGCTGTTGAGGAATCAATTCATCTATTGGATATATCTCCATGAGCAAAGGAAAAAAATAAAAAAATAAACAGATGGGACTCTATCAAGTTAAAATGTTTTTGCACAGCAAAGGAAACCATCAACAAAATGTAGAGACAACCTACTGAATGGGAGAAGATATTTGCAAATGGTACATCCTATAAAGCGCTAATATCCCAAATATATAAAGAATTCATACCACTTAACACCAAAAAAATAAACAATCCAATTAAAAGTGGGCAAAGTACCTGAATAGACATTTCCCCCAAGAGGACATACAGATGGCCAACAGACATATGAAAAGATGCTCAACATCATTAATCATCAGAAAAATGCAAATTAAAACCACAATGAGATATCACCTGTCAGAATGGCTATTATAAACAAATCAACAAATAACAAGTGCTAGCGAGGATGTGAAGAAACTATTGGTGGGACTGTAAATTGGTGCAGCTACTATGGAAAACAGTATGGAGATTCCTCAAAAGCTAAAAATAGAACTGCTATACAATCCCACAATTCCACTTCTGGGCATTTATCCAAAGAAAACAGAAACACTAATTTGAAAGCATTTGTGTATCCCTATGTTCATTGTAGCATTGATAGTAATTGTGAAGATATGGAAGCAACATAGATGTCCATCAATAGATGAATGGACAAAGAAGATGTGAAATGTATATATATCCCTTACATATATGCTGCTTACAAGAGAATCACTTCACAGTGACACACACAGATGGAAAGTAAATGGATGGAAAAAAGATATTTCATGAAAATGAAAACAAACAAACAAACAAAAAACAAAATAAGCTGGGGTAGCAATACTTACACCAGACAAAATCGACTTTAAAACAAAGCCTATAACAAGAGACAAAGAAGGAACCAGTAATCCCATTTCTGCGTATTTATCTGAACAAACCCAAAATGCTACTTTGAGGGGATGTGGGCTAACCCTGGAGGCACATGGGAGAGACCACACTGTGAACCAAGATGTCTGCCACCAGTACGGGGCCTGGGGTGACTCCACAAAAGGCCAAGATACCTTGAGGCCTGCTGCCACCTGCCAGCACCCTTAAGGCTCAGCCACTGATAAAGCCTCCTGTGGAATGCAAATTGGGCGAGGCAGGGTCTCAGGAAGTAGTTCACTATAGTGGGAAGAACTGTGGTCAACAGGTAAATGTAAATGCTGGTTTGGTGCCAGTGCTGAACCTGGAGCTACTCAGCAAAAGTCTAAGAGCACACCCAGGCCAGTTGTCACCCACCTGGGACTGGCAGACTCTGATAGTTTTCCAAGAATGAGTGCAATGCAGGCAGGGCTGGCTGCTCTTGGAGAAAGTACGTTTGGTGTTGGGTGGGGTCTCAATGAGTCAGCTCTGTGGAGGAAGCAGAGCGCACCAGGCCAATCAGATTCAGATTTGGCCTGGGGGTGGGGCAGACCAGGGGGAGGCGGCAGTGAACATAAGAAAGATGGCATCTGCCTGCTGGCTGCACAGGAAGAGGGCCCCACACAGGGAAGATGGCAACTGTCCTCCAGACCTCCCTTTGAAGCCGCACACCTCAGTCTGCCCCTATATGCCTCTGACACCCCCTGAGTTATTGTTCCTTTGCTGGAGCCCAAGGTGAGTACCTGTGAGTGAGAGCCTGTGTGTGGGCTGTTTAAAAGGATGTCTGGGTTTGCCACAGCCTTCCATCCCACCGGGATGGTCAGAATCCCCACTGTTTTTCACAGCCAGGTGTTGCGGGGTCTCCTCTTCCCCACATCAGTACTCTGGGCTGGGGAGGCTGGTGTGGAGCTGGGGTCTCTAACCTCTGTGGCTCTCAACCACCACATGGTGGTTTGGTGCCTACCTGCTTTGCATCTCCACTCCCCAACCCCCAACACACACATCTCCATGTGGCTTGTTCTTTATATCCTTAGTTATAAAACTTCTGATCAGCTAAAATCAGATGGTTCTCCAGCTTGACTGTTCTATAATTTAGTTATAATTTTAATGGGTTCACAGAATGAAGCAGGCACAGTGTTTATTTACTCTGCCATCTTGGATCTCTTTGATGTGAAATTATTTTAAAATTTACAAAGTACTTTACAAATGAGGTATTCGGATTTTCATTCTTTTGGAGCTTTTTGTGTTGCTCCTCCTTAGAGTAAAATGCCTAAATCTTTGAATATGCCCAGCATTCGCCAAGATACGTAATGCCCTTTCCCTTTATTTAATTTTGGGACTGTGTTACTGGTTTCTTTTCTTCCTTTCTCCCCATTTTGCACAGTGATGGAACTTCTTATCTGAATGATTGATTGAGTATTTAACACATGGTTCCATTGGGGCCAGCCTAGTTGCCCGGTGGTTAAGCACTGGTTTGGGAAGCCAGCGGCCCCGGTTTGGGTCCCACATATGAGGGCCAGTGACACTGCCCTCAAAAAAACCAAAACCCAAATCAAAAACATATGCTTCCATGCACTGATGTATGTATTTTATTTTTAAAAGATTTTGTTGGGGCATTGGGGGAGGGGAACAGTGTTGGGGAATCGAGGAAGGGGAACAGACAATTTGCTGTCTTTTTGTTCTTCTGTCTAGTTGCGGAGGACATTGTTTCCCTGGCCCATGTTGGTATCGTCATTGTGCTCTTCCTGGATGAGGCAGACCGGTCGCCGGCCTCTGGATGGTTGCTCACAGTGGCTATTGGCAGCCCACTACAGCAGGGGCTGCAGCCTACACCGTCACCGGGGCTCGCAGCCCAGCTCCAGGGGGAGCTGTTGTTAGCTGTAGAGGGGAGTGCCTCTGGTCCTCAAATGTGGGATCCGAACCGGGGCTGCTGACGTCCCTAACCAGCACTTAGCACAGTGCATTCCTCACCATGGCTTGCTCCTTAGCACATGTTGACATGGGATTTAACATGGCAAATATGTGGCTTATAGGCTTTGGCTCAGATATATTGGCTTTTGGTAAAGGGATCTGGAATGTTGAACAGATCTGGTTGGAGTTCTGGCTAGGCCATTGACCATCTCTAATGAGTTTCTTAATATCTTAGATTTTTTTTTTTTTTTTTTTTTTTTGGTCTTTGCAGGAAACAGATTATGGTTGGGAGAATTGTTAATAATCTGCCTTGGGACAGAGCATTTTTCTTAGATGTGTTAATTTGGATTCTTCTCTAGTGTCCCCCACCCAAATTAGAAGATCTTTCTTTTTATAATATATTTTAATTATCTTCTTAGTAGCACAACCCTTGTAACTTATCTCACTTTTTTTCAACCCACTCAAATGTCAGAGCCTTATATAATTTAAAAATAGAGATGTTTCTGCTATTTATTTTTATGCTTGAGTGTTTTGGGTGGAAATACTGACTCCTAAATTGTAACATTTCAAAGAAAGTCTTAGTAAATGTATAAAAAATGTAAAATAAAGCAAACATATTCTGCCTACAGTAACCACGATTGTTTGCCTACCAATCATTCATTATTACCCTTCCTTTTTCATAAGGGTACCCCCAAATTTTCAGGTAATGCCCTTCTGCAGTGTTGTCCATGTGCTTCAGAGGAAGGTGACCACACCCTGATTCTAAAGAGTAGGTCCTGGTTGGCCTAAGGCTCATCAATCTTATCCTTTCCTCATAGTTATTGTTCAGAAAAATAGGCCTAAGCCAGCCTAAGTCAATGAGTGTCTCATTCAGGAAGGCTCATGGAACCCAGTTTGGTTTAGTGAAATGCAACGGGACAGAGTTGTTTTTTTTGTTTTCATTTTCTGTTTTTAAGATTTTATTGGGGATTGGAGAAGGGGAAAAGCGTTGGAGAATCGGGGAAGGGGAACAGACAAGTTGCTGTCCTTTTGCTCTTCAGTCTAGTTGTGGAGGATATCTCTTCATTAGCCCATGTTGGTATTATCATTGCGTTCTTTGCGGGTGAGGCAGTCACTTGCTGGCCACTGGACGACCGCTCACTGCAGTTCTTGGCAGTTCACGCCGGCTGCTGGCCACTTACGCTGGCTGCCGGGCACTCACAGTAGCTCATGGCAGCCCACTGTAGAAGGGGCTGCAGCCTACACTGTTGCCAGAGACTCACTGGCAGCCCAGCTCCAAGTCAAGCTGTTGTTCACCATCTTAGCTGCAGAGGGTGCAGCGTCACTGGTCCCCATGTGGGATCCGAACTGGTGCCCTGCTGCTCAGACCTCCACTTGCAAGCCAACTCTTAACCAACTGAGCCACTCGGCCTGCCCAAAGGGACAGAGTTATTTAGAGCTTTAAGGAATGAAATTTTCTGACTCAGAAGATATCAGAAAATATCTTCTCTCTTCTGTTAGATTTCATGATGTGTGGATATGAAACTGGGAATTGCCACAGCCATTTTCTGGCATGAAGGAAGCTATGCTGAACAAGAAACTAATTCAGAGGAAGGAAGAGTAAAGGGGATCCCAGAGAAATAGAGCTAGGTCAAGCCTGCCCACCCTGAGGCCTAGCCTACCACTTGACTTGCACTTATTAGAGTCCAATCCATATTGTTTAAGGCAGTTTGAGTAAGGTTTTGTGCTACATGCATTTGAAAGCATCTTAAATGAGATACCATTTTTAAATTAATGTTTTCCCTAGGGCTGAATATGTGATCTAGACTGTTGCTGTCCAATTGCATATTCAATGCTATTTTTGCATTGATGGAGCTGTCAATATAGGTGCTTCCAAGTAAAGTAGCCACTGTCCACATGTGTCTATTGAGCAGTTGAAATGTGACTAAGACAACTCAGGAGTTGAATTTCTAATTTTATTTAGTTTTAATGAATTTGAATTTAAATTAGCCTCATATGAATAATGGCTACTGTATTAGATAGCACAGATCTAAACCAATCACCCTTCAGATGGCTGGGACCACTCTGCAACACCCCTCCTAAACTTCTGTCTCCAAATGATCACTAATAATGATTCTGAATTCTATTTTGAATTTTATTAAATAATACTAAAACAAAACAAAACACAGATCTGAATACACTAAAATGTCAATGGCGTGTGTGTGTGTGTGTGTGCGTGTGTTGAAAATTTTCTAATCGCTTAGATTTGTATTTCATGTAATGGGGACCATAGGAAGAATAAACATGTGCCTATTCCTTGCCAAGTAGCTTAAGACAAGCACATAACAAACACAACCCTGAATAATACAGAGCAATGTGTAATTGTGCATTTATGCCTGTAAGGGCTAAAAGACCTAGAAGAAGAAAGATCGGAAAGGCTTCTTTCACTAACTACAGCCAATATGGCTTCCTAAAGAGGATAATAGTGACGTGTAGTAACAAGTTTCTACTAAAGGAACACTGTTTCAAGGCATTTATCATCTTTTTGACTCCCTAATCGAGATGCCTCAAGTAACATTATTAAAATTTTATTGCCTTCTAACCAGGAGAAAAACAGATACACAGATGTATGCCTTTTCCGAATTAAATACGTTCGTTATATAAAAATTAATTAAAGCTTTTGATGATGAGTCTTAATTGCATTTTAATTTTCTCTGTTCTGGATGGCTCATTCGTTTCCCTTCAATTTTTCTCCTTCTCTCTTTTTCTCCTGGCTATATTTTTCATAGACATACCTGCAAAGCATTGTGTCTTTTTCCATTAAAGAAATTCCTAACTTGGATATAGTAGTCAAAGCATGGAGGGAACATAATTCTTGGTTGAATTTTTCATTCCTTAGGTCTCTGCCAATTACTGTCAAAAGCAGTGGTGACTTTTTGTGAGGGGGCTGCTTGTTCATTAGAAAGTGACCTGAAACAATGAATTCCCTTCACATAAACCATTGAACTATCATGAGATGGTAACGACTTTCTGTCACTCCCAAACCAGGTCTAATCCAAACTCCTGACCCAGCCGTGTAAAGGCTTTGTAGCTCATTAGTGATTCCCCTGGAGCCATGAAGTGCCAAGTCTCTAGTCACATGGGTCCTAAAGTGAAGAAGTACTGTGTACCTTTTAGCATAAGCAGTATTTTAATGACAAAAATATGCTTAAAATTAAAAAACAAAATTCTGAATATTTTCTACGTGAAGTTAAGGTGATCATGTTAACATGATTCAAAATATTTTAGTATAATTGCATTATGTATGTTATTGAAACCATTTCATGAAATCCTTATGAGGACAATAGTCCAATTCAGTATGGCAGAAATGAGTTTTCTCATTTATTCTGGAATATAAAATATCATTTTGTGAACTAGGAACTAGTTTGAAGGGAAAGGGATGGTTCTAAACGTTGGACCAAAGATAATTTTGCTTATGTGATCAGGATAACTGATTTTCCTTTACCTTTTTCTGAGTTAATTTAAAAAAAAACATGTTTTGAATTTAAATGACAATGAAGTACAGAATCTTTAAACCTTGTTTCCCTGTTACTGAATTAGCAAAAGTTGGTGTTCTAAGAAGGTTCTTTCAGCTACGTAAGCCTGATCACGTTTTCAGGTCACTGTGAACTTTGGATTTTGGGTTATGCTACAATGTTTTGCTGCTTCAGTGACAATAATTTAATTAGTTTTTCTTTTCTTTCTCTTAATGTTTAAGCTCGAAACAAAACGATATAAAACAATGGGTAGGTTATTCAAACAGACTATAATTTCAGTTTCAGTGATGGGGTCTATCAAACCAAGGCATTATCAATTTCATGCTTCCAAATATATCCATTATTTATGGTTTTATATACTTCTGAAATATATATATTTCTTGTAAAACAGTTTAATTTACAAGAAAGCAGACCAATTGAACTATTTATTAAAAACAATGATATATTTATCCCCAACATTATATAATATACATAATGGAAGCATTAATCATTTTATATGGAGTTAAGGATCTTTAATGATTCTATTAAAGCATCCTATTTTAAGTTTTTATTTGTTGAAAATATTTCATCAGAAAAAGAAGCTCCATGGTAAAATATGAGTGAATATGAATAATTTCTTATCTTCTTAGCTTATTTTTAATTGAAAATTAGTTTTTAAGCTCTAGTGATTTATATGTTTACAATTATTCAATTTTAATTGAATTAAATGACAGAAAGAATATGCTCAACCAAATTAATATATTATAAATTTATGTTTAATAGTCAAGAAATAGCTCATGTTGACATGCGATTGTTGCAGCAATTTAAAATTCTTATTAACTTCTGAAGACAAATCTTTCTGAAAGTGGCAGACATCTTAACGATGATTCTCAGTTATCTCATTTCCATCATAGCTAACACTTTGTAAGTTGATATTCTCTTTGCTAAACTGACCAAAGTCAATATATACTCCAATTATAACTGGATGAACCTGACAGTTTGTATCTCCTTTCTGAAGGTTGTCTGCCTATTGAGTAGCCTGTACAGACAAGCTGCCAGATATTTGTTAATACTTGGGTTGCTTTTTTATTGTTTAGAGGAAGTGGTGTTTGTCTGGTAGATCATCCAATGTGCTGTGTACTTTCTTATGTAACTTTTTTATTTTGAATTATATATTTTTTTCCTCTAGAGTTCTGAAAATTTAGTCAGTAGTCAAATATTTTTACTTTGTAGTTGTACCATTTTCTTACCGGGTCTTAATCCCTAAAACAGTGCACTGTGCTTATATTACACATTTAATTTCAAAAGCATTTTCAGATTTTGTACCCTTATAATAACACTTGAAGTTACATTAAAAAGATGATATTGTTATCATCATTTAGCCAATAATATATTTGAAATGCTATCCCTGGGAGTTAATGATTTGCCTTTAATTAACCACCAGATTATTGGTGGAATTTTTCTTGAAAATATATTGCTTTTTAAATGGCCATGCTATTATTTTTTTAATGAAAACCAAGGCACCTTTAGAGAATAGGTGAGTAATTTTGCATGTAGTATAACCGAAGTGTCTTATTCTCTTTAGGAGAACATATTAGTTAAAGTAAGTGAAAAATGTCTTCACAACCTTTCCCCATCTAAGCCTTTAGCACTCCAGATGTAGATGCACAATCACGTATTCCTCTGTACTGTTCAGGGGTGATTTTGTATTTGTTTGTCTTAAGCTGTTTGGCAAGGACTAGGCACATGCCTAT
Source organism: Aselliscus stoliczkanus (assembly GCA_033961575.1). Lineage (NCBI taxonomy): Eukaryota > Metazoa > Chordata > Mammalia > Chiroptera > Hipposideridae > Aselliscus > Aselliscus stoliczkanus. The sequence continues at coordinate 183,208,038 of CM066728.1, forward strand.
TCTTCTTGTAGTCCCCATTACATGAAAACAAATTTGAGCAAGTAGAAAACTTTGAATACACACACACACACACACACACACACACACACACACTCGCCATTGAAATTTTAGAGTAATCAAATCTGAGCTTTGTTTTAGAATTAAATTCAAAATAGAATTCAGAATAGTTATTAGTGATCATTTGGAGACAGAAGCTTTGGAGGAATGTTGCAGAGTGGTCCCAGCCATCTGAAGGTTAATTGGTCTAGATATGTCTTGTCTAATATGATAACCACTAGCCACATGTGCCTATTTAAATTCCAGTTAATTAAAAGTAAATAAAATTAGAAATTTAGTTTCTGAATTGTTCTAGCCACCTTTCAATTGCCCAGTAGCCACATGTAGACAGTGGCTACCTTGTTGACCAGCACTTGTATAGAACATTTCCATAACTGTAGAAAGCTCTATTGGACAATACTGGTCTAGATCACATTTTCATGCCTAAGTATTTTTTATATTAAAATATAATGTACTTTAATAATAAAAATCAAAAGAACTGGGAAGTAATAGTGAATGCTAAGAGAAGAGAAAAAATAAAAATCAAGTGCATTAGAGTTAGACGCTTATATAAGGCACGAGCCATAAAATCTCCCAATAGTTACTATCCTTAATGTATCCATTTTGCATTTCTACAATGTAAGATACTTGAATAATTTAGGTTTTTAGGAGTTAAAAAAATTGATGGCTATTTTTCTTTGCAAAGAAGATGATATTAATAATTTGGTGTTGTTTCTTATACCTTGAATAATAGTTTATAGGAAGAGGCATAAATATCAATTATGGGGTTCTGGGATCCCTCAGCTTTTTTTTTTTAATCAACAATTGTACATGCCTACACAAGCACAAAACCCAAACCCTATTTAGTAGATGGGATCATACAAGAAATTCTGTAATATCTCAGAGAGGAAATCCGCTAGCACGTCAGAATATTAGAACAGAAAGAGGGTACTCATATCTGATAATTTATCAGTTTGAAATGTTGTCCTCCACACTGTCCTATTAATGGTGATCTAAAGAAAAAGTTTAGGGATTTTGGTGGATGGGAAAGGGGCTACTATTTGCTGCAACTGTTGACAGGTTTAATTTCATTTTGAGCCATTATCATAGGGAATGTGTAGATACTATCTTAGTAATCTGCCATTTTCTCAGCTTATTCATAACAGTCAAAGGAAAGATGGTATCTCTGAAAATCTTTAGAAGGCAGAAAGCAAGTCTTTTATTAAATTTTTGTCCAAGAGTTCATCTGTCAAGTCTAGAAATGACTAGTTATTGTTATCATATACCCAAGATCATCTGTGACTGATAGGGAAAAATAAAACATTTTTAAAGAATTTAATAAGCAGTGTGTCCATGTCGTTCTTGCTTGTTATTTTATAATTAAACAACAGTTCCTTTTTTTTTTTTCTGGACAAATCTTCCAGTGCAAATCAGATCTACTAAAAGTAGAATGCCTGGGAGGAAGGGTGGTATTTGAGAAGCAGGCACAATTTTGCAAAGAATTAAAGCATAATATTGCTGTAATATTAACAATCTTATTTATAGGAAATATGAACAAGGGAAATCTTCAGTATATTGGTCAAAGATAAATTAGTAAAATTTCCCATTTAAATGTGCAGTTAGAGTGCTGCAGTATACTGGGTATTAGAAATTTTTATAAAATGGATCCTTCAGAGTCTTAACAAGTTAGTCTAATCGTGATTTTAAAAAATGAATGGGAGGGCCGGCCGAGTGGCGCGGTGGTTAAGAGCTGGCTTGGGACGCCATGGGCCCCGGTTCGGATCCCACATATGAGGGCCAGTGACACTGCCCTCTAAAAAGAAAAAAAAAAATGAATAGGACTATAGCAGTTTGGATTCAAAGTCTTAACACATTAGCCTAATGATAACTTTACAAAGTGATTAGTAATGCAGTGGTTTGGGTGTCCTGTTTTAGCCTCATTGGGATGATTAATTATGGATTGGTCATAAATAATGTTTACTTCGACTTTTGCCTAGAGAATTCTGTTCTATGCTATGTATCTCACAAGGAGAGAGTACAAGAATTTACTTAAAATAAACACAAATTTATCTGGAAAATATAATTTTCCATAAAAAGTAAACTAAAGTGAGCTAAGAGAAACTGAATATATTATTTTCCTTCTTCTGGGTGCCTGATACTTTAGATACTGACCATGTCAGAGAATGAGTATTTTCTATATGAATAAAGGGTAATAATATTATAATCTTGGAGATGGGGTCCCTTTATTTGAAGTGCCAGCGCAAATGTTTAAACTTCCCATGAAGGGTGAAGGTACATGAATAAAGAATAAAAGAAGGACCCTAGAGGGAAACCATAATGAATCCAAGAAGATTGGATAATGGACTGAAAGTACAGAAGTAGGTGATTTGGTTTTTTTCTCTTTCTCAACACTCTCTCTTCTGCAAAGGTATATATCTTGCCTCAGCTTTTTTTTTCAAATTATAGTCAAGACTGAAAAAAGTCAGACCATTGAGATTCAGTTGTTTTCTATCTGAGCTAAGGCAAATGGATCTAATTTCATTGTGACACTGGGCAGGTGGGCTTAGTAGACAGCCTGGGGATGGGTGAAGAGGAGGAATGGTGACTGAGAGAAGACGTCAATTGTAATTTATCCTGACTTCATAAGAGTTTTCCATTTTGTGTGACATGCTGTCTACAAATGGAGAGTTAAGTAATTGTTCACATTGTTAGCGTGTTGTGCTTAAAAAAGACTTCTGAGCTGTATTAGCTTGGGTTGACATCACCAGTGTTCATCTCCAAGAGGTCAGTTCAAGAACCCGTCTATTTAACATCTTCACCAGTGACCAAGATTATGGAAGAGAAATAGCAGGTTCATTAATTAACTTTAGGAAAGACATTAGATGGCAAAGGGTGGCTTGCACATTGTGGGGCAAGGCATGAAATGTAAATGACCTTTGCTGTGATTAAGCACTTGTCCTTTGCATTCATAATCTCAAAAGCTATTTGTGTTTTGTGCATCCCGGCAGGCATGTCTAAGAAAACAAATATCGTGAACTCTTGCTACTGTGAAACTGTACATTCTGTTTGCTAAAGCACAGGGGGCATCAGGACTGGAACAGTTTTGTTTTAAATAGAACCATCCATTTCTTATATGTGCATCCCTACATAGTTTTCTTTCCTAGGATTTCAAGACAGTGCTGCACTGGCGTAAGGGTGAGCCAGCGATATAATTTGTGAGACCCATTGGAAAAAGAAAATGTGGAGCCCCTTATTCGTAAAGCAGGAGAAAATGTTGTTAAAGGTACTAAGTTGTAAAGCTTTTTCCTTTCTCCCACAGTCTCTCTTTCAACTTGTCATGGTATCCTTTGTTTGCTGTTTAATGTCATTTTAAGAAAAGAAAAATTAAAAATGGAAATTATTAGCATAAATTTTATTGTTCATGTTTCTATTGTGCAATGCCAGTTTTAAATGCAATCTGAAAACATTTAACTCATATGTGGAATCACCAAAATTTGTATTTTGTAGCTCACATATTCATATGTATTTCTTTCTTTCCAGAATAATGTAAACTCTGCACAAAATTAACTCAATTTTTTTTTATTTCACTTCTTGATATGTACACATCCTACTAATACTCCTAACCTTTGGTTTATTGATAAGTAAGGAAGGACTGAAAGTAAAAAGAAATTTTTTTTTCCCCTTCCCTTCTATGTCATTATTTTCAGTATAAGAGGTTAACTAATACAGAGAAATAACACTAGTATGAAAGGATAAATAGGGTTCCTTGGTCATTGGTGTTTTTAGAACACCATTTTTTTCTCTCTGTGCTTCAATCAAGTTCTAGTCTGAATGGAAAGCATGTCTGCTGGAGGCTGTCAGTGCGTCTGTTTACTCAGTCATGGATGTAACACTCTTTTTCGGGACTCACTTTGAATCTTGATGAATGACGAACTGTCACATGTTGTGGATCTGCCTGACTTCTGTGCTCCTGGTGTCCCAGAATGCCATGTGTGAAGGGGGTGGCAAGGAATGGCAGACCCCCCTTTTCGCTCCTGCCTCCTCTGGTCAGGCTTTATTGTCTCAGTGCACTTCACTTACAATGCACAAGTTTAAATATACAATTATTAAGAAATTTAAGTGATGACGGAAGAGCATTAAAGCAAGCTCAGGGACCACTGGACTGCACAGGCTGCTCACCAGTGAAGCTTTTCACACACTTTCTCTGCCAGCCATGCCTATGCCTGCAGCCCCCTCTGTCTGATCTTGTCCACAAAAGATAGCTGGTCACATCTCTCTGCAGGATGCTGGGTTCGTTTTACCTCTATAGCCAAGAAGCAGGAACTTCCTGTACTAGATTGGGAAAGGAATTGCCAAGATAAAGGGCAACTTCTAAAACCCTAGTACTGTATTTAAATATGTAGCTACATGGTTGTTTGTTTTTTTTTTTTTTTTGGTTCTTATATCCTGCATTCAAGGTTTAAAATCCTTTTTGAGCTTTTGTCTAACTTTGGGCTTGAGGGGTTGCAGAGTTGATCATCCTTTATTCAATTGTTTGTACCTCACCCCTGGAGATGGCATTCAAGCCCAACTCCTCTACCCTTAATTCTCTGGCTCTGATGTCAGAGAAAAATGACAAGGGTCCTCTAACCCGTGAATTCATTATGACCTTGAGCAAATTCTTAAGTCTATCTGAGTTTTAGTTTTTTCATCTGTTGAAAGGGGATAATGCCTGTCTTTTGGATATAATTTAAGGATTTAATCAGATGATAAAAGTGACTAACAGATAGTAGTTCTTCTAGTGCACGTGCTCTATCAAATCTTTTCTCAGACTGAGTTACTGTGGGAAATAAATCCCTATTGGCACCACAGTTGGCACTCCATCTCTACAAGTTTTTTTTTTTTTTTTTTTTTTTTTGAGGGCAGTGTCCCTGGCCCTCACATGTGGGACTGAACCGGGGCCGCTGGCTTCCCAAGCCAGCGCTTAACCACTGCGCCACTCAGCTGGCCCTCTACGAGTTTTAATTATTATTCCTATAATCTCTTATTTCCTTACCTTTCCCTAAAGGTTTCCATCTTAGGTGGGCTAGTGGATTTTGTATAGAAAGGTGGGTGTCTGCCAGCTTGCCTCAAAATAAAATGCTAACATAAAACACAGCTTTACCTTTATCTGCCATCAGATTTTATGTATCAGCTATGCAAATTAATTCTTAAAAAATCAGGCAACAAAATATGATTGGTGTGGCTCACATTTACAACCACCACCTAGTCCCCATCTTAATTAGGCTTTATCCTTACATTGCTTCTTAGCTTGGTGCATGTTGTTATAAAATTTATATTTATCAGAGAATATTAAAAATACAGAAAAGAGAGAATAAAGAAAGAATTGTGCACAATGGAGATAATCAATGTAAATGGTTTGTTTTTTTCATCTTCTGGTCTTTTCTTAATATTCAACTGTAAAAATATGAACATACACAAAATTTATATCCTGCTTTCTTACATTGCATTTTATTATAATTTTTTATATTACAGTCTGCTTGAACACTTTCATGACTACAATATATTCCAATATGAATTGGTTTCATGGTTCCTCTATTTTCTGATGTAAATTCATTCATAGTGAATACTGTGCTGAACATCTTTTTGACTAGAGCTTTTTCTGTTTTATATCTTTAGGACAGATTCCCAGAACGTTACTGGGTTAACACATCTCAAACATTTTCAGTCTCTTGATAATTGTTGACAAATTGCTTTCCAAAGGAATCATACCAGTTTTTATTCCCGCCAGGAATTTATCACAATGCCAGTCTCTCTTCTTGTATTAATCTTTGCTCTTTTGATGAATGAAAAGTGATGGCACTTTGTTAAATATGGATTATTTTATGACAGATGATAGATGTATAATTACTATGTAATGTAGTAAATATATTAATAGAATCATATATAATTACTATATAAACATATATATGTTTCTTTTCTAACTTTAATTTTTCCATCATGAAATACAGTACCTCTTCAGGTTCTTTGGTAGATCACTTATTCTTATGATCTCCTAGCAAGAGGATAGGAGAAGAAAATAGTCAGAAGTTTCTACTGAGCTTATATTATTTTTAACGTCCTCATTTCTCTAGCTCCCCCTCCTTTCATGAAAATTAGGCAGAAAATGGGTCAGCCAGTTAACTCAGGTGGTTAGAGCACAGTGCTCTTAACACCAAGGTTACCAGTTTGATCCCCACATGTGCCACGGAGCTGCGCCCTCCACAACCAGATTGAAATAACTACTTGACTTGGAGCTGATGGGTCCTTGAAAAACATACTATTCCCCAATAAGAGTTAAAAAACAAATAGGCAGAAAAAAAATGTGATTTCTTGCCACAGGGGTATGAGCAGGACTGCCTTACCCTTGCCTCCATCCTTTGCTTATTTTGCCTCATGAAACCTCTTGTGCTTCTTCCCTTCCTTACTTTCCCTGAAGTCCTCAGCTGGTTTTCTGCAGTTACATGTTGGCAATATGGTTTTACATTTCTCTCGCAGTCTGATCCCGAAACTCTTCCCAGCGTTTTAAAAGGAAATAATTTTATTTCATTCTCTTTAAAGGTTCAGGCTGATTTGCTCTACGAAGGAATGCTGGGGAAAAAATGTTAGAGAAACACGATATTAGGATGCCAGCATCTCTTTCTCTCCCTGAAGCTAAAACACATGCAGTTTCACCCTGAGGAACCAATTCTACAGAAAACAAAGCTAACGGGGAAATGAAATAAAACACAGCCTACACTAAATTTTATTTAAGTCTATTGTTTAATTTACGTTCTGCGTCCCTTGATTCCTTTTAGGCCGCAGGCATGCATGGGAACGTTTCTCTTTCTCTGTGCTTGATCCCTCCTTCATATTTCATCCTGTCTTTGGTCCTTATGGATGTTTCTGTTCTGGGGGCTTCTTAATTCAGCCAGCCCTCTCTTTTTGGGAGGGTTGGTAGGTTGTGTGGGATATTTCTTTTTAGCAGGTGTGTTGGTTTAGGTTGTTTCCATTACAACTTATTTGGCTTTCTCCCTTTTGACTTTAATAATATGATGACTTACTTCGTTTGACCCACTTTTAAACTTTTAATTATCCATGTGTACTTGGATTAGTTTTAGCATATTTTCTGAGTATTTTGTTTATGTATTTATTTTCAATACATTTCAGTACAGCCCCAAACACACTTGGGGATTTCCTGTGAAAGCATGAGGAATATGCACTCTAACCTGCACTGGGGGCTTTTGCAGCTCAGGGGTGGCTCCATATTGTTAGCCATGTGGCCAAGCAGGATATGATTGCCTCATTTCTGACCCAGCAGTCAAAGATGCTGTGCTTTGCTAGAGGGAAGTGTTCACAGTGACTGCCTGTGTTATAATTTTTATTTTTTTGGAGAATTAACAGAAGACCTGAATTTTTACGGCTTTCCATATGGTTGCTTTCCAAGTTGCACTAACATTGACTTAAAAAAACAACAACCAAAAAACCTTTTTACTTTAGGGAAATGGAAGTCCTGAGTCACTTAGTATTCCTTACACTCTGGAAGGCTGAGTAGAAAAACCTGCACTTCCCGCTGCTGTGGTTGTATCCTCCTTGAAAGACTAAAGCAGCAACATGAACTTAATTCTCTTTATCTGCCCAGTGATTCTAATGCCCAATTTCTGCAGTCTTCCTTCTCTGACTATTTAATACACTTATCATTTCTCTGCCTGGCATTCCCCTATAGGAGAGATTGAATTTAACAAATGTACACTAAGAATGATAGCTGACACTAATTCAATGAGCAGAAGGTTAAATCCAATCATGATTCCTGAGGTAATGGAGACCAGTAGGGTATGCAGATCTTTGAAGAGCCAAAGAGATTAAATGAAACTACACAGTCTCTTTGACTAACCATGTAGCCACTGGGAAATTATAATAGTATTTTAAGGTAGGGAGATACTAGAACCTAAAGATTTATTTATTTTTTTAATGAACAAAGCCTCACAGTCAAGCTGATGCAATAATTTTGCAGTCCCTTGAGCTGTTAGGCTCAAGTGAAGAAAGATGTTAGCTGAATACAATCTGGAATGAATACATTAATTTGCAGAGTCCCTTGCCCCCATTGTGCATAAAGATTTTAACTCAGATTGATTTTAGCCTATGATAAAAACTGGAAATACTGCCTACAAGGCTTTTAAAAATATAAATAAGTCACATTAGGGTTATAGGCGTGCAAAGGAAGGGAGGGGAGATTTGCAAACACTTAAAAAAAAAACCCAAAGCTGCTCCATATAATGTAGATGAAAGTCGTGGAGCAGCGTTTTCCATGAGATTCCACGGTGGAGTGTCGCTGATGGCAGCTAACGGAGAACTAAGCGAAGCTTGCAGCTGCAGTTCTACTTTTTGGATCCTCCTCTAACAGCCCTTCTCAGTGGGAAGGCAGGATCAGGATGAAGGCTGAGAAGATAATGGAATCTGTGCATTGCTCCTGGCCTGATTGCTCCCTGGATCTGATCACTAGTATCAGGGTGACAGCTGCTTTTCCAACCCTCTGAGCAGCAAGTGGCGGAGTAATATGTCCATTGCATGTATATATTTAGCAGTCATATATTGACAATTTAGGAGACAATGATTCACGTATGTATTACCCTTACTCAAGGGTATATGAAATATTTAGTCAAAGACTTGACGGGTTTCAGTTTTGCATGACTGAACAGGGTTCTTCTCTTAAAATACACACATAATCAGTGAATTATCATAATTCTTGGGTTGGTGTGGCTGTGTAAATATATTGAGCATTACATATGCGATTCACATACATACCTCAGAGGAAGATGGTCAGTTTTAGAAATGCGGTATTAGTACATGATATTGAAATTGGACTGGATTTGTTAAAATTCAAAACAGAAGTGATGGAACAGAAAAGAAACAGGAAAGAATGTTTTGTTTTCAGGGTTTAAATCTTTCTAAATTAGTGGGTTAAAATAAAGTATTATGTCACTTAAAAATAAAATGCATACATGTATTGCTTTTTATAGAAAGGAAACTGGTTAGAAAAGTAGATCTGGTAATATATATCCCAAACATTTAAAATGTGCATACTTTTGACCTAACATTTTCACATTAAGGAATAGGTGATGTTCACCTGCTTTTCCCACTTTAATATAGCTTTGTTTGTTGTTGTTGTTTTTTTTAAATTAAAAGTTACTTCCTTTTCTTCAGTGTTAAAATTGTGTAATGTTTGACAAGTATAAAAAAATATATGTATCACAAATAAGTAAACAATAAAGCATAATAATAATTAACACTTTTTATTGGATAGTAGTGAATCTACCATCCAATATTAGGACCTAGACTGTTACTTACATGATTTTCTTTCCTATCTTATCCCGTTTTCTTCTCCTATATACCTAGTAGCTTGAATTTTATCATTTTTATTTTGAAATGGTTTTATCAGACAAGTGTGTATTCTTTTATTTCATTTTTCAAAATTAAGGAATACTTTATATACAGTAAATTTCACCCATTGTGGTGTGCAAGTCTGTGGGTTTTGACAAATGTGTACCCTGTCACAATCAAGATATAGAATAATTCTATCTCCTCTCAGAATTCTCCCGTGCCCTCTGTAGTCAGCCCCTCCTCATCACCCCAGCCCTGGGCAACCACTGATCTGTTTTCTGTCTCAATAGCTTCGCCTCTTCTAAAATGTCATATAAGTGGAATTATACATTAAGTGGTCTTCTGAGTCTGTCTCCTCTCACTCTGTGTATTGCATTTGAGATCCATCCATGTATTTGTACATATCAGTTGTTCATTTCTTTTTATGATTAAGTACTTACTATTCTATTACAGGGATGTACTTACTATAGTTTACTGATTCATCAGCTGAAGAACATTTTGAGTGGTTTCCAGTTTTTGGCAATTACAAATGTATCAGCTAGAAACATTTGTGTGTGTGAACATACATTTTTATTTCACCTGAATAAATACCTAGAAGTGAGATTCTTGGGTCAAATTCACATGTATGTGTAACTTTATAAGAAACTTTACAAGATACAGCAAATATTTCCAAGGGGGCTATATCATGTTGCACTGTCACAAGCAGTTTATCAGTTTATTTCATTTATTTCTTTTTTCAAATTTAGCTGTTCTTTTGTTAGTAGAATCTCAATCAGTTTTAATTTACACTTCCTAGACGACTAATGATGCTGATTGAGCATTTTATGTGCTTATTTGCCATCTATATGTCTTCTTTGGTGAAGTGTCTAAATTTTTTGCCCCTTTTAAATATGGGTTGTTGATTTTCTTATGGAGTTTTGAGAATTTTTATGCACAGATACAAGTCTTTTAACAAATACGTGATTTGAAAATATTTTCTTTCAGTCTGACTTACCTTCACATTCTCTTAATAGTTTATTTCAATAAGCAGTTCTTAATTTTGTTAATGTCCAAATTATCCTTTTATGAATCGTGCTTTTGGTGTTGTAGCTAAGATTTTTTTTGTCTAACCCCAAAGGATTTTTTTACTGTGTTTTCTTCTAGGAGTTTTGTAATGCAGATTGTACATTTAAAAAGTGACCCATTTTCAATTAATTTTATTATATTGTGTATACAGATCAACATTCATACTTTTTTGCATATAGATAGCTAATTGTTTCAACACCACTTGTTGAAAATAATATTTTTTTCTCAATTGAATTGCCTTTACATCTTTGTTGAAAATCAAGTGAACACATACGTGTGATCTATTCCTTGATTCTCTATATTTTACATGATTTGATTTATATGTCTACCCTTTTACCAATACCATATTGTCTGGATGCTGTAGCTTTAAAATAAGTATGGAAATAAGGTAGTGTGACATTGGGTAGTTCATTAAAAATTATCTTGGCTAATTAATTTTTTGTCTTTCCATATACATTTTATTTTATTTTGTTTTATTTTTATTTATTTGTTTTGAGGGCAGTGTCACTGGCTCTCATACGTGGGACCCAAACTGGGGCCACCGGTGTCCCAAACCAGTGCTCAACCACCGCACCACTTGGCCGGCCCGTATATACATTTTAGAATCAACGTGTTTGTTTCTACAACAGAACTTGTTGTGATGTTGACTGAAACTAAATTGAGTCTATAGAGCAGTAGAGAAATGATATCTTAACCATACTGAGTCTTCCAGTTCATTAAAAGTGGCTTATCTCTTTATTTATTTATATTATTTTGATTTCTTTAATTAATATTATGTAGTTTTCAGCATATGGATCTTGCACATATTTTGTTAGATCTATAACTAAATATGTAATGTTTTGTTGCTATTATAAATGGTACTTTTGAAATTTCAATTTCAAATTGTTTACTGCTAGTATATAGAAATACTACTGATTTTTGTGTATAGACTTTGTAGCTGAAAACTTGATTAAATCACTGATTAGTTTTAGTAGCTTTTTAAAAAAACGTTTTTGGTTTAAAAAAAAACAACTGTATAATCTTGTTTTCCATGAATAGAGAGAGTTCTATTTCTTCCTTTCCAATTTGTATTTATTTTATTTATTATAATTGCCATATTGCACTGTCTTGGATGTCTGATATTATAATGAATAGGGAAGCAGATGTCCTTGCTTTGTTCTGACCTTAGGGGGAAAACATTCAGTTTTTTTATTAATAACTATGATATTAATTATTGATTTTTAAAGGTGCTATTCTATTCCTAGTTTGTTGAAAGTTTTTAAAAATTATAAATCAATGTTAAATTCTGCCAAATATTTCTGCATCTACTGAGATTTGGTGTGTTTTTTCTTTATTCCATTGAAGGGATGAATACCTAGATTGCTTTTCAAATGTTGAATGAGCATCCTTTGAGTAAACCCCCCTTGGTCATGATATATTTATTATTCTTTCTACATACTTACTGCTTCATTCAACTTGCTGGTATTTTATTGAGGAGTTCATCTGGGCCTGGAGTAGTTTTGGTTGGAAACTTTTAAACTAGGAGTACTCTTTAACTAATAGATATAAGATTTTATAGGTTACTTGTATTTTAGTGAGTTTTCATAGTTTGTGTCTTTAAATGTCTGTAGTATCTGTAGGGATGTCTCCTCTTTTGAATTCTTATTATTTGTAATCCATGTCCTATCTTACAGTGTTACTCAATTTGACTAAAAGATTACATTTTTTTTTTTCAAAGAAACAGCTATAGTTTCATTCATTTTTCTCTTATTTTTTCGTTCTGGGTTTACTTGACTTCTGCTCTTATTATTTTATTCCTTCTGCTTGCTTTGGGTATAATTTGGCCTTCTTTTTCTAGTTTCTTAAGGTGTAGTCTTAGATCATTTATTTGAAATGTTAATTCTTTTCCAACATAAGCATTTTAATGCTATAAATATCCCTTTAAGTCTTGCTTTTGCTGCATCTCACAAATTTTGACAGGGTGTTTTTCATTTTTATTAATTTAAAATATTTTCTAATTTCCTTTGTGATGTCTTTTTTTTTAACCTTTGGGTTATTTAGAAGTGTATTGTTTGTTACCTAAATATTTTGGAATTTTTCAGATATCTTTCTGTTATTGATTTCTAGTTTAATTCCATTATGGCTAAAGAACGTACTTTGTTTGATTTCCATTGCTTTAAATCTGTGAATGTTTTGTTTTATGACCCAAATACAGTCTATGTTAGTGTATGTTCCATATGCACTTGCTTAGAATTTGTAATCTGTCATTTGGAGTATTTTATAAATGTCTATTAGGTTCAATTTTTTATATTGTTAAAGTCTTCTATTGGGTTGTCCGAAAAGCCATCATGTATTTTTTTCTGTTTTTCAGAGGTCATTTATTTATATAAAGAACAAAGATCAATCAATGGTATTTTGCACATTTTGTTCAACAATCTTTTGCCATCTTTCAGTGAGTTTCATAATTCCTCGTTCATAGAAGGATCTGTCTTTATAGGGGAAAAGCTGAACAAGGTGCTGATTTACAGCCTTACTTGAATTGAACATTATACCATGCAGGAGTTTTGAAGAGAGCGAAACCTGTGGAAGTCTGATGGCGCAAGGTCAGGCGAGTATGGTGGGTGTGGCAACACATCCCATCCAAGCTCCAATACTTTTTGATAGGTGATAAAATTTGTGTGTGGTTTCACATTGTTGCGATGGAACACAACTCCTTTACAATTAACAAGCTCTGGACATTTCTGGATGATGGATTCATTCACACTGTCCAATTGCTGACAGTACACATTCGAATTGATTATTTGGTTCCTTGGTAGGAGCTTGAAAATCACGAAACCTTTAAAATCCCACCACACTGAGAGCATAACCTTCCTCTGATGAATGTCTGCTTTTGATGTCGTTTGAGGCAAATCATCACTTCAGGACCAAGACTGTTTGTGCACCACATTGTTGTCAACAATCCACTTCTCATCACCAGTTATCAGTTGCTTCAGAGAAGCATAATTTTCTTCACATTTAATGAGCATATTACAGATGTTTATACAAACCGTCAAATGAACTTCTTTGAGTTCATGCGGAACCCAAATATCGAGCTTGCATACATATCCCAGCTTCTTCAGGTGGTTGTGAACACTTGAATGATGGATGTTCAATGTTTCTGCAATCTCTCGTGTCATGTAACGTATGTTTGACTCAATCAATGCCTTTGTTTTGTCGTCATCAACCTCTGTGGGCCTCCCTGACCAAGAAGCGTTGTTGAGATCAAAATCACCAGCACGGAATTTCGTGAACCATGGTTGGCACTGATGTTCTTGTAGAGCATTGTCACTGTAAACTTTACACAACTTTTCACAAGCTTGACGTGTGTTTTCCCTTTTTGGAAGTAAAACAGTAAAATATGGCAAAAATGCACAGTTTGGTCTTCCATCTTAAACTTGTTGTAAAATCTCCAAAACTCAACCAAATTGCTCAATTTTTTTTTAGAATGAAAAAAAAAATGACAGTTTTAGAACTGTCAGCTGTCAGATAACAACAATAACATAGATGCGAATGACTCTAGTACTTCCAAAAAAGAACTAGTGCCATCTGTCGCAAAGATGCTTCATGACTTTTCCGACAACCCAATATATTCCTTCTGAGTTTCTGTTCACATGTTTTATTGATTAATGAAAATAGAGTATTAAAGCCTCCAGCAATAATTGGGTTTGTCTATTTGTCCCTTCAATTCTATAAGTTTTTGATTCATATATTTTGATGCTCTATTGTTAAATGTATGCACATTTAGGGTTAAGTTTTCCTAGTGAGCTGTTACTCTTTATTCTGATAATATTTATTTTTCTAAAGTCTATTTTTCCTGCTATTTCTAAAGCCATTACAGCTTTCTTTTGTTAGTATATACATTCCCATCTTTTTATTTTTAACTTATGTATGTACTTAAGTTTAATTTGAATTTATCATAGACAATATAGTTGGGTATTGCTTTTTACAATTCACCTGACAATCTTTGTTTTCTGTTTTTTGTTTTTGTTTTTTGAGGGCAGTGTCACTGGCCCTCATATGTGGGACCTGACCCGGAGCCGCTGGCGACCTAAGCCAGCTCTTAACCACTGCGCCATTCAGCCGGCCCAGACAATCTTCGTTTTTTAAATTGGTGTGTGTTTTGGCATTCTATATAACAATGGATATTTTTGGATTAATATACCGCCTTGCTAATTATTTTTTATTGTTCCAGTTGTTTTTTGATTCTTCTCTTGCTTCTGTATTATTTGTTTGTATCATGATTTCATTTTATCTATCCTCTGGTTTATTATTTTTTTAACTCTTAAAACTGTTTTTTCATAGTTGTTCTGGGATTTCTATATTTATGTGTGGTGTTTTTTTTTTTTGTTTTTTTTTTGAGGGCAGTGTTACTGGCCTTCATATATGGCATCCGAACCGGGGCCACTGGCGTCCCAAGCCAGATCTTAATCACCGCGCCACTCTGCTGGCCTTGGGATTTCTATCTTTAATCATATTCTATGCTCACACAATATACTGCTTCACATGTAGTATAAGGATCTTACAATGTTATACTTCTAATTCTTCCTTCCCACACTTTGGGATATTGTTATAATTTTAATTTCATTTATGCTATAAACATATACAAAATAAATTGCTACTATTTTTTTTTTTTGCTTTGACAGTTCACTTTCTTTTAGATCAATTAAATGTTATATTTAGATTTATTAGTATTATTCCAGAACTTTTCATTTCTTTGTGTAGATCCAAGGTTTTGTCTGGTGTCCTATTTTTTTTTTTTTTATTTTTTTTTTTAGGAAACTGCTTTGTAGTATTTCTTGCAGTGAAAGTGTGCTGGCAATGAATTTTCTTTGCTTCTGTTTGTCTGCAAAGGTCTATATTTTTTTGCCTTTATTTTTGAAAGATATTTTCAATAGATATAGAATGCTAGATTTACATTTTTTTCTTCAATTATCTAAAAATATTATTATATTTTATTGTTTTCTGGCTTGCATAATTTCTTTTACTTTTTTTTTTTTAAGATTTTTATTGGAGAATTGGGGAAGGGGACCAGTCAAGTTGTTGTTCTTCAATCTCTGTTGTGGAGGGTGCCAGTCGCCATCTGGTTTCTCATTGGTAGCTCGTGGCCTCTAAGCTCAAGTTGCTGTGTTCAATCTTAGTTGGGGGGTGGTCGTAGCCACCATCCCATGTGGAAGTCGAACCAGCAGCCTTGTTCTTAAGAGTGCATGCCCTATCCACTGAGCCATCCGGGTGGCAGCTCAGCTCAAGGTCCAGAATTCAGTTTTAATTGTGGGTGGGCGTAGCAATCTTGTTATTACACCAGCTGAGCCATCCTGCCCCCGTTGGCAACTCAGCAACAGCTCAGCTCCGGTGCAGTGTCACTGGCCCATATGGAAATAGAAACGACGACCCTGTTGCTCAGAGCTCACATTCTAAGCCAACTGTTAACCAACTGAGCCACTCAGCCAGGTCCTGGCTTGCATAATTTCTGACAAGATCTGCTATATCATTTAAATCTTTATTTCTGTGTGACATATTTTTTCCCTGGTTTTCTTCAACATTTTTTCTTTATCTTGGTTTTCATGTTTGCATATGATATGACATGGCTGTGATTTTATTTAATGTGTAGTTCCCTTGGCATTTTCTGAGATTCTTGGACCTGGGGTTTGCTGTATTTCGTTAAGTTTAGAATTTTCTTGGGTGTTATCTCTGGAATTGTTTCTTCTATCCATTGTTTTCTCATTTTCTCTTCTTCTATTTCTTGAATATACACATTAGACCATTTTTTATTTCCCCAAAGCTCTTCAAACATCTGTTTTCCCCCCACACCTTCTTCTTTCTTCATTTTTTTTGATTCAGCTTCAGTAATTTCTACTGACTTTCATTCAAGTTCTTCAATTCATTCCTCAGCTTGTTACATCTATTTATGAACCTGTCAAAAACATTCTTCATCTACCTTCATTTTTATTTCTATCATTTCAATTTGATTTTTTTTCTTATATGTTCATCTCTCGGCTGTAATTCTCCATCTGTTCGTGCAAGTTGTCCACTTTTTCCACAGGGCCTTTAAAATATTAATCACAGTTATATCAAATTCCCTGTCTGATAGTTCCAACATCTGTCATATCTGAATCTGACACTGTTAAATACTTTTACTCTTGACGTTGTATTTCCTTCTTTTTTCCATCTTTGTGTGTGTTGTGATTTCGGTTGGAAACAGGACATATTGTGTAGGGTACTGGAGGCAGGTTAATAGTATTAATGTTTGTAAATGGGAATGCCTCTTCTTTTTGCTAGGCCTTGAGTCAATCTGTGTAGGATTTGAGCTAAGTTTGTGTTTTCTTCTCGCTCCAATTTCCCTAGCGCTCCAAAGATTTAATATTCCCCTAGCATTACTTTGTGCTTAGGATGAGGATTAATTGATGCAGGGTTTTTCTCAGTGTATGCATTCCAGACCCTGCTTTTGACATTCTCTGTCAAAATTTTACCTCAGGCAGGTTCCCTGTCTATGCCCTTGCCTCTCTTTCAACAGTAGAGTACTGTTGTTTTTTTCCTTGGTTCTTACTTTCCTACTTGTGTGTGCATGAAGTAATGGAGCGCTTTCTGGGGTTCTGCTTCAGGCTTTGTGTAAGCATGTGTTGTGTTCCTGGGTCTTCATTGTGTTACTCCAGGATCAAAAGGTCTTGCCTGCTTATATTCAAGCCAGACAAGACATGAACAGGAGGTTGCAGCAAAAAAGGTAAAAGTTTATTTAAGGAATTGGTGCCAAGCCTGGAAACACAGGTGAGCTAGTACTCTCAAAACCTGGCTCCCCAATGGCCTCTAGCAGCTAGGTTATATAAGGGGAAAATCATTAATCATGGTTACTGTGGGAGTTGGGGTTATGGACTCTACTGATTGATTGGCTGGGGCTAAGGCAGGGAGCAGTTGGTCATGGCTCAGGTCCTGGTGTCAGTCGTGGCCCTGTTCTGTCTGGTTCCAGGGGATGGGTCCCTGGGGCCATTCTGTGTTCTGTCCAGTTCCCAGGGGAAGGCGCCCTAGGGCCATTCTGCTTTCATGAGTCTGGAGCTGAAACATAACTGAGGCCAAGGTGTTATCTTTGTTTGACTAAAACCTTATTCTAATTGGAGGTTTGGTTATTGTATCTTGATTATGATTCATAGACCTGAAGCTTTATTCTTAAGTGAGTTTGATGCTGACCAGAACTTAGTGTCCCCAGGGCTCAATGATGAAAGAGAATGGACCCAGTTCTATCAGACTAAACAAAAGTAGCTTGGATTAAAGCAAAATTCATGCTAAAGACATGAAGCGCATGTGTGGTTACAGTTGTAGAGTCCTAGTGACCCTCCCGCAGCTATAGTGATCCTCTTTCAGCTATAGAAAATCTTACTTCCTTTGTGCTGTAACAAATTATCACAAACTGGATGGCTTAAAACAATAGAAGTGTATTTTCTCACAGTTCTGGAGGCTAGAAGTTGGAAATCAAGGTGTTGGCAGGGTTGGTTTATTTTGGAGACTCTGGGGGATAATCTGTTCCATGTCTCCTCATAGCTTCTGGTGGTTGCCAGAAATTCTTGGCCTTCTTTAGCTTATAGATGAATCACTCCAGTCTCTGCCTCCATCTTCGCATGGCATGTTCCTCTTTGTGTTTCTGTTGTTTACCCGGTCTTCTTACAAGAACATTAGTGATTGGATTTAGTACCAGCTCCAATCTAGTGCAATCTCATCTTAAATCGATTACATCTGCTAAGACTATTTCCAAATAAGGTCAAAGTCACAGGTACCAGAAATTAGGAATTCAGCATATTTGTTTTTATTTTGTGATGGGGGAGAAGATATATTAGTTTTTTTCTTGTTGCCATAACAAAATACCATATACTGGGTGGTTTAAACAATGGAAATTTAATTTCTCGCAGTTCTGGAGGCTGGAAGTCCAAGGTCAAGGTGTCCACAAGATTGGTTTCTTCTAATCTTGTGGACACCTTGACTGTTTGGTTTGCAGATGACCACTCTCTTGTCGCCTTTGCACATGGTTGTCCCTCTGTGCACACACATTCCTGGTGTCTTTCTGTATGTCCAAGGATACCTGTGAGATTGGATTAAGGCCCACCCTAACAGGAGATTTTTACTTAATCACTTCTTTAAAGGCACTAACTCCAAAGTCACATTCTGAGGTGCTGGGTTAGAGCTTTAACATATGAATTTGGGGAGGGGGCAAAATTCAGCCTACAGCAAGGGACACAGTTCATCCCAAAATTAATTGGTTATGGTGAGTCTTAGGATGATTTTCTACCCTTTGCCCAACTGCAGAGGGACAAGAAATGAATAGGACTTTTTTTGTAAAACTTTTTTTATAGTTCTATTCTTTTCTTATTCAAATCTGCCTGATGTTTATAACACATTTTAAAAAATTGTGTACTTGCTATCTTTGTGATATTTTATTTGATTTCTTTTCTTTCTGGATGGGCCTTCATATGATTTTATTCTGTCATAAAACTCTTTTATATAAATTTTTGTTATGTATATATCATGTCCTTTGGTTATTATTATGATTGTCTTGGAATATATAATGTGATTTCTTTTAACTTGTGGAAGATCTGAATGTTTAATATATAAACTCTATCCTTCATAACTGGTTTGCATTTACTTCTTTCAAAAGCAAGAGCTACTACTAACCGGGTTATACCTTAGTCCCTTCTAGGATCTGTACCTTAACCTAGCAGTCCCTGGTTCATACCCATGACCTTCGGGTTAAAGCATTTGTCTCTTAATTGTGGTATTAATAATGTCATGCAAAAAAAAAATAATAATGTCATGCATCCATCTGGTATGTCTTTCTTTTGTGTGTGTTTACTATTCAGTAATCAGTTTTCAGCTCAAAAGCTTATTCATTTCCCCCCTTGGATATTTTTTACTTCTTGGGAGTTTATCAATATATGTTTTATGCAGCATTAGCTGTTTGGTAACACAGGGACTTTTCAGAATATTTAATCTATCAAATCTCAAAGAGTGGAAGTCTTCAGTAATATATTTTGTAATATTTTCATATGCATTCACATAGATGTACCTCTGTCTTCCTATGTTTGCATATACTAAATTTTAAGGGTCTAATTTTTAAAAAAATTTACACCATTACTTACAGATATAAAGACTATTTCCAATTACTAACTATTTCTCATAGTGTGCAGTGAGCATCATTGTGCCTGAATCTCTATAAACTTGAGTTAGTATATACTTGTAGGATACATTTCTAAAAGTGGAATTGCTGGGTGAAAGGCATTTTGAAAGTTTTTGGTACACATTTTCTGACAAATTTAAATGATATTAGTAAACATAAAGTATGTTTCTAACGTTTTATATTTTATTAATATTTATATATTTTAAAAGTTGTTCTGTATGATTTCCTATGTTATCAGTATTTTTCCTTCAATGACAGTAGAATCTGGTGTCTATGGGACATTTTGTAAGAAGGCAAGTTGTACAGAAAGAGTTTAGTACATGGGTCATCTTGGCTTTGCCATGCATTTGTTTTTTGACTTTGGATAAGTTAGGTTACCTTCTTGGCTCTCTATATCCTTATACAGAAACTGAAGATGTTGAAGTAGAACAGGGGTTATTAAATTTTATTGCAAGGATAAAAAATAGATCTAATGGGTAGTGCTTTGGAATCCCTACTCCTAATTTAAGCAAGGTAGCTGTGCTTTAATCTTTTTTTTAGACATGAAAAGTACTGAGAAAGATTTCATTTGGGAAACAAAAAAGGTTTTGCAATTAAGAGTAGTTTAAAATCTTTTGCTTAGATGGATCTAAAGTGATTTCCAGTTCTAGAATTTTGTGACTTATGATTCTGTACATCCTTTTGAGTTGTTGAATTTTCCCAGTATTTGAACTCCTCTGATGGCTCCTGTTATTTATTTTTCTTTCTCTCCATTCAGTGCAAAAATAAATGCAGTTATTTAGACAAAAATAAGAAGAGAGCTGTTTCTTTCTCTAATCTCTTCTCTGAGCTTTATTTCTGTTTTTGATTGAGAATGTTTCTGTCTCAACTAACTTTTTTTTTTCTGAAAAAGTTAAACAATTTTGACTACTTTTAATTTAATATTCTTTATAGTTAGACTGAATTTAAATATAGAACACAGTTTTTTCTATCTTCTCTTTCTTGATTTTCTTTAGTGCATATCCATAGCCCGTGTGTTGGTCATTTTCTACAGGAATGCTTCTATTCTCATCCTCATCTGTTTCCAAGCTCCACCGGACTCTCCTATACTCAGTATTGAATACCATCATCACATTTCTTTTGTGTGAACACTACTTCTACCATGATAAGGTTTTTTTTTTTTTTTTTTTTTTTTTTTTTTGCATTTCTGTGAAAAACTCTAATTACCTTAGGCACAAGAACAAAACTCTTGGTTTAAATCTCTTAATCAGGCTTTCTCAAAATAGCCACTGAGGCAAACTGACTCATTCTCCCATGTGCCTGATTATCCATCTCAGAATTTTTGAAGTTCATGCAATTTACATCTATGTTAAGAACTTCTGCACCTCTGCAATTTCTACTTTCCTCACTGCTAAAATGTAACCTTCTCAGGAAGTTTCCTCCTACTTACTAGGGAGGAAATGTTTCTTTTCTCTTATTGCAGGCAAAGTACTTGTACTTTGTCTATAATGAGAAAACAATGAAACTTTATGGAAATCATCTTCAGTAAGGCTGCATTTGTAATACGCATACTTTTACCTACACTGAGCTGAAGTTTGACTATGTTACCTCTCAAGAGAAATTTACTGGGGAAATGGAATAATTAAGATCACAGGAGATATACATATGCAGATAATACATGCCTCCCCGCAAAACATATTTTGAAAAGTTTTTATGATTGAAAAGTCTTGTTTCTACCTTACATGAGAATCTGTTAAAATAATTAAATATATTTAAGAATATTTGAGAATATTTTCTGTAATTTAGAGTTATCTTTCCTTGATCTGAATAGTGCTTTACTAGTATACACTATAGCTTACTTTACTAATGAAAAATCTAGGTGGCCTAACAATAGTGGAGGCCGTGGTACACCCCTCAAATCCCCCTTTTGAACCGAAGGGCCCATTCCCAAGCTGTTAGAAATGGTGGTGGCTGAAGAGCCCCAGAGAGTCCCTCTCTGAGAACTGCCCTCAACTAAAAAGTGTCATCTTGACTAAGGTCACATCCCCTCTTTGGGGGTAGCCTACACCCAGTGCCTGCTCCAATGAAAGTAAAATAAAAACCTGCCCTAATAAAAACCTGGCCCGCTTGCCTGAACTTGGGACAACTGTGATGGGCCATCCCAGCTCCAGAGGTCACAAAAGGTCTGGCTGAGGCCTCTGCTGAGACAGCACTGACCCTTAACTTGTCCTTTCCTTCCAGCTTCACTCCCCAACAGGCACTGTTCCCAAGTGACTGCTTAGTAACATTTCTGCATACTTAATCTTGAAAAAAAGAGAGAGAGAAAAAAAGCCAATATTTCAACAAATCTTTCTACTTCCCAGGCATTGTGCTAAGGACCTCAGATTCATTAAATCATCTAATCCCACAACATTATGAGGCAGATATTATTATCTTTATTTTCAAATGAGTAGATTCACCCTAGAGGAATTACATATTTTTTTTTAAGTCCTGCAGCTACTAGTGGTAGAGCCAGGATTTGAAACTATGTCCACTACATTGTTACAGAGAATACACTTTTAATGACTCAGCCATGCTGCTGCCTGCACCTCCAGCACATGTACTGAATCCCTGGAAGGGCACAGCTGGATGGAGAACTATTTAAGTATTGTGGCAGTGAAGACTAATGAGCAGGTTTTGAAAATCAGATTTTGCTCCATATTTATATTGTGAGAAGACATCATTTTTGGTAAAATGTTTTGTTTTGTATTTTTCTGGTAAAAACCATCTATTTTTTTTTTATTAAAGATTTTATTGGAGAATTAGGGGAGGGTAACAGAGTTGAGGAATCTGGGAAGGGGAACAGACAAGTTGCTGTCCTTTTGTTCTTCAGTCTAGTTGTGGAGGACATTGCTTCTCTGGCCTATGTTGGTATTATCATTGTGCTCTTCCCAGGTGAGTCACCTTGGTCACCATCCACTGGACAGCTGCTCCTGAGCGCTCTTGGCAGCTTACAGCAGCTGCCAGCCACTCACTGTAGCCTATGGCAGCCCACTGCATCAGGGGCTGCAACCTACGTTGTCGCCGGTGACTCATGGCAGCCCAGCTCCAGGTGGAGCTGTTGTTCACCATCTTAGCTGTAGAGGGTAGTGTCACTGGCCCTCATATGAGGGATCCGAACCAGGCCCCTGCTGCAACTCTTAACCAACCAACGTGCCACTCAGCCAGCCCCAAAACCATCATTTTGTGTTTTATTTTTTTAGCTGAGCCATCCTATCACCTGCTGGCAGCTCAGCTCAGGCTGGGCATCGAACTGCTGTTGCTCACAGCTCAGCTCGTGCTCTTGAGCAAGCTCTTAACCAACTGAGCCACTCAGCCGGCCCCCAAAACCATCATTTTTAAGTTAATATACAATACTATGTCTAGATGTTGGGTACAACTGAAGTCTTGTCTCTGATGCAAAAGAATGTGAAAATTAATTACAGGAGAGGAAATTCAAGCCCACTCACTACCTGACATTAATAAAGGCTGATTTTTGTTGTAATCAACCACTGATGTGCTAATAGAATTCTAATTAATGGATTTACTAATTGTCCCTATTTTAGAATTAACTGCCATTCCATACATAACTTGTGACAAAAAAAAGCATGGCACAATCAAAAATACAGATTGTTTGCTGGTTTTAAATACATTTCCAACCAAACTGGACCAGCTACAAGACACAACTGATTTTGCCTACTACAAAGAAATTGACTTTATAGAGTTAAGAAATTCAACTGAAAATTCTTTTCTTCAATGGGCACAGATTATGTTTTATATTAGAGAACTTGACAAAGTAGAAGACCTGTGTATTAAGTTGCTTCTTTTATGTATGTGAAACAATATTGATATTTATATATGTTCTGTAATAAAAATACTTTATATTTGTATAGCATTGCTGAGTTTTCACAAATATTATCTCATATAATGCTTATCATAATTGTGAGGTAATTGGGGTAGGTGTTGTTAATGTCATTTTCTAGTCATGTAAGCTGAGTTTAGATTAATTGATTTGCTCAGATGGCTGAGATAAGAGTTCATCTGACCAATGCTTATTTTCTATACTAAGACGAACATATTAAATTATGAGGTTTTTTTCCTTCTTTCTGAAATAATGATTTCTATCAATATTTTAAATTTTTTTAATAACTTCAAAGGAATATTCTAGGAACAGATATATGCTGATGAATGAACAGGTGTCTAATCTAAAATATAGTTTCTTCAGTTTTACTTTATTCTCTTTTGTTAAAACTCAAGTAGATTAAGTAATTTAGAAATTAGATATAAGAGGGATTCCATGTGGACTGCTATTCTGACCTACTCTCTCTGCTTTTCTGTGCTTTTATCTGTGCATTTGCATGGGGGCGAATTCTGGTGTGAGTCCACAGATGATAACAGTAAAGACTGCTTCCAGAGGTTGGGAGATGGTGCAAATGTGATACATTTTTCATTTTAAATTATAAATATTCATATATGGAGGCAACTACTAATTAAAGAAGAAAAGAAAAAGCTAAAAATCACCTCTGGAAATGGGTCTGGAAGTAAGGGTAGGAGGAGTGTTGTCCGAGAGTGGGCCTTTCTCGGCGCAGAGTCCAGATCCTTGGCAACTCGAGCAAAGAATTGAACGAGATACCAGAATAAAGCAGTAGAATAAGTAGTTTATTAGAAAAGATAGTACATTTAGAAATAGAAGTAGACCTGAGTACTAGAGGATGGCTCAAGGGCCCATTACCAAAGAGTGTGGAGGGGGCACATGCAAAGGTGAGGCTTAAAGGGAAGAAGCGGTAAAAAGGAGCAGGGAAAAAGCAGTAGCAGCCGTGTTTCCCTCCCAGGACTTGGGGTTTTTATCCTTTTTCTCCAGGATGGGCTATTCTTCCTGGGCGTAGGTGTGAGTGACTGGTCTGCTCTAGTTGGATATTTTGTGTGCACTTGCTCTTCCTGCAGGGGTAGGTAATTACAATACAATGGGGAGTTTTGGGTGGAGAGGGGAAGTGCCTTAGAAGGTTGCACTCTGTGGGATGTGTAGTAATGCAGGAATGCAGAGACCCAATGCCTGCCTCTAAATGCCTGTCTAGTTTCTCCTTGAGAGACGTGATCCCCATAAAATCTCTATGGGAAGCTGAGGGACAGGAGGTCTCTTCTTCTGTATCTGCTTCCTGCTGGGCAGGGGCGTAGAGCTGTCCCTGCCTATTGGGGTTCACGGAACTTCACCCTAGCTGGTCTCAGATGAAAGGAAGGGGTCTCAAGCTCCACCTGGAAGACCGCATTGGCTTTTTTGTTTGTTGAGGTCAATCCCCTGCATCCTTAAGGCTCCTGAATGAGGACAAAAATATAAATCTGTTAGGTTATGGAACTTGTGGCTATTCAGTCCATCACTCAGGTGGAGTCAGTTGGACACAGAATGGGTTTGACATTTAGCTTCCTGGCCTTGGGGATATTAGGAAGTCTCAGGCTTTCAACTAGTTATCTGAAGCAGGGGTAGGAGACTTAGAAAAGAAAATATTAAAGTTTTTCAGTGGTGGGGGTTGGTACTGCTCAGTTGGCCGGTAACAGGAGGAGCAAGAGGATTAACCATAGGAAAGTGTTTATCCTCTCGGGGCCCTTCACTTCATAGAGCAGACGTCAGCACTTTTTTGATTATAGAGAGCAATAGTATTTTTCATGCATATCTTAAAGATTTTTATTAAATTATAACTAACATACAATTTATATTAGTTTCAGGGGTACACCATAGTTGTTCAACATTTATAGACCTAAAGAAATGATTACCATGATAAGTCCAGCAACCATCTGACACCGTGCCACGCTATCACTATATTATTGACTATATTCCCCATGACTTACTTGTTTTATACAGGGAAATTTGAACCTCTTATTCTCCTCCATCTTTTTCCTCCTTTAAAAATTTTTTAAATTACAATTGACATTCTGTTGGGGGCCGACAGCATCCTGGTGTCTGACAAGGCCACATTGCAATAAAGATCCACCCTCAGCACTGGATGTCTGGGATGCTGCCTTATGGTTGGTCATGTAATATCCCCTGTCTCTATGAACCCATGTGCCTTTCCTCCTATAGGAGACAATATATTCACTGCATTTGTGACAAGTTCCTGTGGTACCCTGATGATAGCTGGCTGTGTAAGTCAATGACGGGGCAAGATTTCCTAAAGAAAAGGAAACTCCCTAAAACAGGCTACAGCCCGAGGGTACCCCTGAGCTGAGATACTGGAGACTCAAGCCCCTTGGCCTATGCAGCTGTGAAAGGTTTCCTTGGAGATTAGGAGACCAAAGTCTCTCAGTCATGAGACTTCTGATAAGAGACAGCTTACTGACCATGAGGTATTTTAATTAACAGCCTTGTTTTAACTCTTTGGTTTGTACATTGCTGTAGCAACAAAAACTGAAGCTCTGACTGAGAAACAGATGTTCCCCTCTATTGCAATAATATGCAGCTCTTCGTAGGATAGAAAAAGTTTGAGACTCCTTTTGCTACTAAGTTCAAGTATATGCCCTGTAAGGAAGTCATGGTAACCAGTGTACCCTGGAAAAATACAATTAAAAAAAGGTAAAAGCTCTGAGAAAGAGAAAAACATCCTGATCATGTGAAACATAACTTGCAACATAACTTGCAATTGAGGTAATTGTCAGAAGCCCCTATTAAAAGGGGCCAGGCTTTAATAATAAAGTGTGTGTGGCGCTCCTGTGAACCTCTTTCTGGTGTCTCCCTCCTTCTTTCTCCTCGCCGACGCCGTCCCACCCGAGGGAACCCCTGGTCCTCGCGGGGGCTGGATCCCCGCAACATTCAGTGTTATTTTGTATTAATTTCAGGTGTACAGCAAAGTGGTTAGACGTTTATATAATTTAAGAAGTGATCCCCTGACTAGTCTAGTACCCACCTGGCACTATACATAGTTATTACCATATTATTGACTATATTCCCTATGCTTTACTTTACATCCTCATCACTATAATATCACTACCAATTTGTTCTTAATCACTTCACATTTTCACTCTGCCCCACACTGCTTTCCCATCTTTCATCCTTATAAATCCAGTATGCATCTGACATCATACAAAGTTATTACAATATTCTTGACTGTGTTCATTATGCTATATCCTATATCCCCATGACTACTGTGTAACAACCAATTTGTACTTTTTAATCCTTTCCCCATTTCCCCTCTAATCTCTACTCTCCAACCCCCTCCCACGTGGCAACCATCAAAATGTTCTCTATGAGATTATTTCTGTTTTGTTTGTATGTTTATTTGTTCTTTAGATTCCCCTTAGATGCACATTGCATCTGTCTTTCTCTGTCTGACAATCCACTCAGCACAGCACCCTGCAGGTCCATCCATGCCACTGAAGATGGCGGGAACCCATCTCTTTCCAAGGCTGAGCAATATTCCATTGTATATGTATACTGCCTCCTCTTCATCCATTCATTTATCAATGGACACCCAGGCTGCCTCCACATCTTGGCCATTGTAAACAATGCTGCAGTGAACATATGATTGCACATCTCCCATTATGGGGTGTTTTTTTTTGGATAATTACCCAGAAGTGGGATTACTGTTATAACCTTTCTTTTAAAGTCTATTTTATCTGGCATAAGTATTGCTACTCCAACTTTTTTTCTCATTTCCATTTGCATGAAATATCTTTTTTCATCCATTTATTTTCAATCTGTGTGTTTTTCTATCTGAAAGTGAGTCTCTTATAGGCAGTTTGTAAGGGTTTTGTTTTCTTATCCATTCAGCCACCCTATCTTTTGATTGGAATATTTAATCCATTTACATTTAAATTAATTGTTGATACATATGTAATTACTACAATTTTATTATTCATATTTTTGATATTTAAAAAAGTTCTTCTTTTTAAAAAAGTCCTTCTAAGTCTTTCTTGTAATATTGGTTTGATGGTGATGAACTCCTTTAGCTTTTCCTTGTCTGGGAAGCTCTTTTTTTTTTTTTTTTGAGGGCAGTGTCACTGTCTCTCATATGTGACCGGGGCTGCTGGCTTCTCAAGCCAGCGCTTAACCACCGCGCCACTCAGCTGGCCCTGGGAAGCTCTTTATCTGTCCTTTGATTCTAAATGATAGCTTTGCTGGATAAAGTAATCTTGGTTCTAGGTCCTTGCTTTGCATCACTTTGAATATTTTGTGCTAATCCTTTCTGGCCTGCAAAGTTTCTGTTGAGAAATCAGCTGACACTCTTATGCGAGCTCCCTTGTAGGTAGCTAACTGCCTTTTTTTTTTTCCTGCTTTTAAGATTCTTTCTTTATCTTAACCTTTGGCATTTAATTATGATGTGTTTTGGTATGGACCTCCTTGGGTTTATCTTCTTTGGGACTCTCTGCTTCCTGAGCTTGTATGTCTATTTCCTTCACCAGGTTAAGGACTTTTTCCATCATTATTTCTTCAAATAGGTTCTCAATTCTTTGCTCTGTCTCTTCTCCTTCAGGTACCCCTGTGATGTGAATGTTGGTATGCTTGATGTTGTCTCAGGAGCCCCTTAACCTATCCTCATTTTTTTTTTTTTTTTAGTCTTTTAAAAAAATTTCTGATTATGTGTTTTCTGCTACCTTATCTTCTAAATTGCTGATTCGATCCTCTGCCTTCATCTAGTCTACTGTTGATTACTTCTTTATTTCAGTTATTGTATCCTTTATTTCTGTTTCTTTTTTGTTATATATCCCCATTTTAATGTTTTCTGTCTCTTTGTTGAAGTTCTCCTTGAGATCACTGAGCATCTTTATAACCAGTGTTTTGGACTCTGCATGTAGTAGATTGCTTGTCTCCATTTTGTGTAGTTCTTTTCTGGAGCTTTGTTCAGTTCTTTCATTTGAGACATGTTTCTCTGTCTCCCCATTTTGTCTGCCTCCCTCTGTTTATTTTTATGTATTAGGTAGGGCTGCTATGTCTCTTGGTCTTAGTGGAATGGCCTTATGTAGTAGGGTCCTGTGGGTTTCAGTGGTGCAGTCTCCCGGGTCACCAGAGCTAGGTGCTCCAGGTATGTCCCTTGGTTGGGTGGTGTCTGCCCTCCTGTTGTAGGTGAGCCTTGATTGCTGTTGGCACATCACTGGGAGGAATTGACCCTCTGGCTGTTTGGCTGTGAAGACTGACTGTGACTACCGTGGAGGAGCAGTGTGCTAGGGCTGACACTGGAGAGCAAGATTCACTTTAGCAGGGCTCTGGTGTCTGCCCAGTTTGCCCTTTGGGTGTTTCATTCTTGGAAGTGGCCGAGTATTGTTCCAGCTCAGTCCAAAGTTGGCCACCATGCGTGCCATTCCCAGGGCCTCCTGAGAGGGGCCCCACCATAGGCCAAGTTCAGCTTGGGGCCCAAGTCTGTGCCTTCCCTGGGCCCACCTGGTATGAGCCACAAAGCAATCTGCAGATGGCAACTACATGCACTGGGCTTGGAGGTGCCTCAAGAAGCCAAGCCATGAACTGGCTGGCTGCCACTAATGCCAGACTTGGGCTGCTCCACAAGAGGTATGAGACATTCCAAAGCCAGGTGCTGCTTGTTTCAGTTTTGTCAACCTTTGAGAAATTTTAGGAAAGTCTCCAGCATGAGCCAGTACAGAAGAGCCAGTATGGAAGAGCCAGTGGAAGTGACTTGGGTGTGACTACAAGTTGGGTGGGATGGGGTCTCAAGGAATCACCAGGGCAGGGCAAATGAATAGTATTTGCTAGGTTGATGGAGATTCAGATATGGTGGCCACTTGCATCTGCATGCTGGGAGGGTAGAGGGTTTAACAAAGAAACAATGGCTTCTGGCTTCTGCTAGGTCCTCCATGGGGGAAAAATCTGCCCTTCCAGTCTTCTCCCTGCAGCCAGACAACTCATTTCCTCCTTGTATGTCTCTGGCACCTATTGAGCTGCTGCCTCAGTGCTGGAGACCAGAGTGAGTGAGTCCATCAGTGAGAAAGGCCATGTGTTGGCCCTTTAAGAGGAACTCTTGGGACTCTAGCTGGTCTCTTTCTCACTCAGCCACAATCTCTGCTTGTTTTTACAGCCAGAAGATATGGGAACTTCTCTCCCCTGCAATTGAACCCAGGCTGAGGAGCCTGGTGTTGGGCTGGGACCCCTTGTTTCTTGGGGTAGAGGGCCCTCCGCAGCCAAACTATCCCTCCTGATTTTTTTTTTAAAGATTTTATTGGGGAATTGGCGGAGGGAAACAGCGTTGGGGAATCGGGGAAGGGGAACAGACAAGTTGCTGTCCTTTTGCTCTTCAGTTTTTAGTTGCGGAGGATGTTGCTTCACTGTTGGTATCGTCATTGCGCTCTTCCCGGATGAGGCAGATCGGTCGCTGGCCTCTGGATGTCGCTCACCGCGGCTATTGGCAGCTCACGCTTGGCTGCCAGCCGCTCACGCTGGCTGCGGGCCACTCACTGTAGCCCATGGCAGCCCACTGCAGCAGGGGCTCGCACAGCCCAGCTCCAGGTGGAGCTGTTGTTAGCTGTAGAGGGCAGTGTCACTGGCCCTCATGTGGGATCCGAACCGGGGCCGCTGGCATCCCAAAACCAGCGCTTAACCAATGCGCCACTCGGCCGGCCCCTGATTTTTTTTTTTAAAGATTTTATTGGGGAATTGGGGAAGGGGAAAGTGTTGGGGAACCAGGGAAGGGGAACAGACAAGTTGCTGTCCTTTTGTTCTTCAGTCTAGTTGTGGAGGACATTGCATCATTGGCCCATGTTGATATCATCATTGCGCTCTTCTTGGGTGAGGCAGATAGATCGCTGGCCATCGGATGGCCGATCACAACGGCTCTTGGCAGCTCACAACAGCTGCTGGCCACTCACGCTGGCTACCGGCCACTCACTGTAGCCTCACTCACTGTAGCCTGTGGCAGTCCACCGCAGCAGGGGCTGCAGCTATGCTGTCCTGGGGACTCACAGCAGACCAGCTCCAGGTGGAGCTGTTGTTCACCATCTTAGCTGTAGAGGGCAGTGTCACTGGCCCTCATATGTGGGATCCGAACCAGGGCCGCTGACGTCCCAAACCAGTTCTTAACCAACGTGCTACTTGGCCGGCCCTCCCTCCTGATTTTTAATGGTCACATGTGAGTGTGGGACTAGCTTGTTTCACATCTCTGCTTGTCCTACCAGTCTCAAGGTGGCTTCTTCTGTATGTTCTTAGTTGTAGAACTTCAGGCAATTCTCAGTGATGGGTGTTCTGTTGTTTAGTTGTAATTTTGTTATGGTTGTGGCAGGATGCAAACACAGCATTTACCTACTCTGACATCTTGACCAGAAATTGAGGACAATAGTACTTTAAGAAACAATAGTATTTTAATAATAGTATTTAAACAATAGTATTTTAGAGCACACTTTCTAGTTCTGATACATTTATTTTCTGTTTCAGAATTGACTTGCTAATCACTTTAATTTCAAATCATTAACAATTTGCAGATATTTTGAAGCATTATAAGTACTTTGAAATAATGGTGTATGTTTTCAGGCGATTCTATAGCTATTATACTGTGTGAAAAAATGAGCTGAGATTTTATTTCTTTTAGTGCCTGGTCATATCTTTTGTTTATATAATTATTTCATCACACACACACACACACACACACACACACACACACACACACTTTTTTCAATTAAAAAAACTTTTGGTATTTGAGGCTGACTTAGTAAAATGGGCTGATTTTTTCCCACTAACTACAAAATAATTACTTCTCCTGAATTTGTTCCATGTAGCACTCAACTTATTTCATTTGCCACCTTCTCCATTCAAATTAAACTCTGGGACTTAAGCTGCTACTCCAAGGCTTGACTTCTATATCACCCAGGTGCTGTCGGGAGCATTTGAGGTCAGGATTGTATTAACCATCTGAGCTTTAAAAGTAAGCCTGCCTCTCAATATATGAGTCGGCAAATAGGACTTTTGAATACATAGTCCTCTACTTCCTTTTATAGGTTTTCTTTTTAAGAAATCTTTTATGTGCTTGCTGTCAGAGATCTGAGTTCATAAGGCAAGCAAAATCAGAAGGACCCTGGTTAACTGGGGGACTAGAAATCATAGTGAGATCTGAATCAGCATACGGGATCACTTCTAGATACAGCGATTCACCTGGTGCTGTGATTGGACCTGTGCTCTGTCTTTAACGAGGACTAGTTGATCTCTAAGAAGCTCAGCTGTTTTTCACATTCTGGATCAAACCTCATCTTAGTATCAGTTTAAAGAGAAATTAGAAAGACTTCTGCTAAAATTCTTGGTTTCATGGATTAGTCTAGACCCTGGAGGAAAGGTCTGTTAAGACGTCACAATTCTAGACTCAAAGGAATAGGAGCTGTGGGAGGAAAGTTGGTCATCTCAGGGGCTAAACACCCATAACCTTCTTGGTGGCAGAATCTTTCTTTTAACACTGTGACCCACCTTGTTTGACATATTGCCTGCCATGGAGAGAAAACCCAATTTTTTTTCAAAGAATAATTGATTAATTAAATATATGAAAAGAAAAAAAGAAAGAGTCCCAGTTGGCTCTTACTTGGGAGTAAATTGCATATCTCATCTTGGAAATGAAGTCACTAGACTGGTGAATAAATTTAGTGCTGTTAGGAATTGTCTAAGGTATGAAACTAGGGCTCCTTCAAGATCTTCCTACCAACTTGCCTTAAGGTCTTGGAATTCCCCTTTTCGAGATTTATTCATAATGTGGATGTGGCAGAAATGGGACCACCACATTTAACATCCTGCTTCTGGAAAAAGGAACTATGACTGGTAAAACAAACAACCCCCCACCCTCAAACAGCAACAACAAAACAGCACGTTAAGGAGAATGCCTCACAAAAAAAATATATGTCATGTTATATTGATGTGATATTTTCCCAGAGTTATATTATTCTATTAAATATTGATTTTTCATGTTTTATCAAAAGATCTCTATCAATGTATTAAAGCCTTTTGGAGTTATGTAAGAATCTTCTGCTTTGAAAAGGTTAGAACAGAGACCTTCCAAATCAGTGAATAAGAACTACCTCCTTTTACCTACAGAAAATCTTGCTGCCAAGGTAAGAAATGACAGACCTGTAATATTTATGCCAAAGAAAGCATTTCTTGGACCCCAAATAATATATCTGGAGACCCTATATTTACTGACTTTGTTCTTATTGCTAAACTATCTTTTGTTACAAATAAAGTTCACTTTAGTTCACCTTTGGATGGTGAAAAACCATTTGCAAAAGCCATCTCTTCGCCTTGAGTTATTTCAGTAAGAAGGTTTGGAAATCCATTGTTCCCTAACTTTGGGGGGAATTTATCAAAAGCCTCCCTATGGTTTTTCTGACCACCATATACAACATCATGGACACTCAACTGCTTCTGATGTACTTTTCTGGGGCCTTTGCAGCCCAGCTGGCATTGTAGTGGATGGAGTACGGGTATTTTTTATTTAGATTACAGAACTTCAACTCACATGCACCATAAAAGGAGTAATCAGCTTTAATCAGCTACATGTTGTTTCTCCCTGAATATGGTATCTGTTCAATGTGTATTGAAGTGGTTGTTGTAGAATCTTAAGGGAGACTTCTTCTTTTTTTTTTTTTTTTTTGTCTATGGCAAACTTTTCTCATTGAAATAAACACAAGGGATACTGAATTAAACGCTTTAGGATAAAGATTTCTCTTAACAGAAGTCCTCTTGGAAATAGAGAATAAACAGGGTTTCCTTGAGGCATCTGAATAGTCACAGCGGATGGAGAGAAGGCTGGACATGCGGAGTTGGTGGGGACTTGATTAGAGGGACACTGTTTGTCAGAATGGGAATCTTAACAGTTCTCAAAACTCTCTTATATCTCCCTCCAGTGAGTTATTTCTGACTATAGAGTCTGTGTACTTGGAATATATTTTCTTTGGCAACTGAAATGCTCTACCATACTTTTTGCTACCTTAGAGTCAAAATGATTTTGGATTTTAAAAAAAATCGTTTTTAATTCAATGACATACAGCAGATTTTTTTTTTTTTTTTTAATCGGGGAAGGGGAACCGACAAGTTGCTGTCTTCTTGTTCTTCAGTCTAGTTGCGGAGGACACCGCCCCACTGGCCCATGTTGGCATCGTCATTGCGCTCTTCCAGGATGAGGCAGATCGGTCGCCGACCTCTGGATGGTCGTTCACCGTGACTACTGGCAGCTCACACTGGCTGCCAGCAGCTCACGCTG
This sequence comes from Aselliscus stoliczkanus, assembly GCA_033961575.1. NCBI lineage: Eukaryota > Metazoa > Chordata > Mammalia > Chiroptera > Hipposideridae > Aselliscus > Aselliscus stoliczkanus. Next base: position 183,241,857 of record CM066728.1, read on the forward strand.
GCTGCTGGCCACTCACTGTAGCCCATGGCAGCCCCCTGCAGCAGGGGCTGCAGCCTATACCGTCGTCGGGGCTCGCACAGCGCAGCTCCAGGTGGAGCTGTTGTTAGCTGTAGAGGGCAGTGTCACTGGCCCTCATATGTGGGATCTGATCCGGGGCTGCTGGCGTCCCAAACCAGCTCTTAACCAATGCGCCACTCCGCGGGCCCAGCAGATCATTTTTTAACCAAAGACTGCTGACTGAATTTGGACTTAAAAAAAAAAAATCTTTTTTCTTGAAAGATGCTATAGCTAAACCATCTTTGGTTGGTTTCTACTCATAGACACAGGTTTTGGAGTTTAATTTTTTGCTTTACATGTGTGTAAATATATATGTGTAAATAAATAAATCCAACTATTCCCTGTGATACTCAGCTTGTGATAGAAAGTGCCTTTCTTTACTTAAAAGGCAAAGATCATTTCTCACAGAAATTTTGTTATTAATTTATGTTGAGGTAATAACTCTTTCTTTAAAAAATGGAGCAAGTCAAGAGATAAATTTGACATTTTAGAATGGTAAGATCTTGATTTAACTGCAGATGAGGACTTTGGTTACTGAGGGACATTGTTTTCTCTTTTAATTAATTCCTTTTCCTGACATTTCTCCCATCATGAGGCAAATTTGTTTGTGGTGCTTAACCTTTAAGTATTGTATCAGTTTTCACTGGAGTCATGCAGTGATCAACAGTAAGTAAATGTAAGACAAGGAAAGTTTTTTTAAAAAAGGGAAAAACTCTTCCAACAAAGTTTGCAGTCAGGAAATTTTTTCTCCGCTTAGACTCAGAACTCATGACCTCAGATGCCACTTTATCATTATTATCGTCTTGGTCCCTCTCCTCAACCTTCAGTGCCCACATACCTTATTTCTGCAGATGGCTCTTCAGATTTATTCTCTCTGCCTTTCCCATGAGATATATTCTTTGAAACAAAACAACAAAAAATTAACTCATGCTATTCCCTCTGCTGTCTCTTTCTTAGCTCCACTGTCAAACTCTACTTATTCTTTTTTTTTTTTTTAATTTTTTTTTTTTTTTTGAGGGCAGTGTCACTGGCCCTCATATGTGGGACCTGAACCTGGGCCGCTGGCTTCCCAAGCCAGCGCTTACCCAATGCGCCACTCAGCCAGCCCTTAACTCTACTTCTTCTTTAAACTCACCTTTACCCTCCAAATCCCTGCTTTCTCTTTCTCTATTGCTTTCCCTTTCCCAACCTGAAATTATGAATTCTGTCTTTGTTCTCATGCATTTAGTATGTGTGTGTTCTGACATTTACTTCGTGTTTTTATCATTTCTAATTTGTCTGTTTCTTTTCTTCCTCTCCTTGAGGGCACACCTCACTCTACGTTTTATTGACATTTCAGCAATGTGGAGAAGGTTCTAGCATCTAGCTTGAGATGCATGTATTCCCTTTACCAGGAGTCAGGGTGGGATAGGAGATGTCCCCTGGGGGAGGAAAAGAAGGCAGTTGTCTAAATCTAATCTCCTTGTTAACCCTACTACCAGGTAAATCGGGTAATGATATTTGGGGGGAGGAAGAGATATTGCTTGCAGAATGCTTGTAGTAGAATGTCATTGACCAAGGATTACCTATATTAAACAGGACCCAAGAAATATGAGGTTTGGCTCCCTAGAGAATGTCACATGGGCTATATAATAATCTAGGACAGGGGTTGATGAACTTTTTCTTACAGGGTCAGATAGCAATTTTTTAAGGCATGTGGGCCACCCAGAGTCTGTTGCAAGCACTCAGTTCTGCTTTGTAGTGGGAAAGCAACCATAGGCATGATGTGACAAGTAGGCCTGGCAGTTTCCAGGAAAACTTTATTTATAAAAACAGGTGGTTGGCATGCTTTAAAAAAAACAACAACAGAGGCTGTTGTTTGCCAACCTCTGATCTAGGGTATAAAACAGAGAAGCTTTGGGACCTAATTGCTCCCTGCCTTGTGGGGTAACCCTGCAAGCCTCACTTAGAGAATCTAATCATTGTTTCTGAGTTCATGTCCAAGGAGGGCTAAAGGGCCCAAGCAACCACTCTTAAAGTTCCAGACCTTTCTCTATGCTCTGTCAACTTGTGATTATCTGTAGCCTTGAAATCATTAGTAAAGCTTGATTCAGAGTAAGATCTCTGATTTGTGTGGGCCAGATTGGACAATCCAACCCTGGATGTTAGCTCAGGCACCATAGTGTCTCATAGGACACACAAGCACAAACATATGAACAAATGAATATTTGTTGAAAATAATTAGTCTGGGTCACTCACTGAAGTTTCCCAGGGCTACTTGCATCTTTGGTGAAGAGCTGCAGGGTTAGACAAACTCTTCTGGTCTGGGAATTAGGTAGCCCATCCCAGTAAACCTCAGATTGTGTCAAGCAGGTAATAATGTTTTCTGATCTTTTATCATTGTTGATGATGAGGCAGAAAAAGGGGTAATAAAAGAGACCTGAGGGCTGGCCAAGTGGCGCGGTGGTTGAGCGCTGGCTTGGGAAGTCATCGGCCCTGGTTCGGGTCCCACATATGAGAGCCAGTGACACTACCCTCAAAACAAACTAACAAACAAACAAAAAACAAACAAACAAAAAAAGGGACCTGGAAGGAGGATTGCCCAGGTCTGCATCTTTTCCCCAGGAACCACGCAGGCTCACCCTCTAGACACCAATCAAGCTGTCTGAACACACATAGAAAGAGGAGATAAGGCCTAACCAGAGTAACATAGTTTTTCATGCCTGTGCAAACTGCTGGAGCATGTCCATTATTTGAATTCCAGCCTCTTTATAATACAATTAAAAGAAAATGCACGTTATAGCTTGCACGCCCCCTCCCCATGGATTTTTCTGTATGCATTCTGGGTAAGAGCATACCCAGAAAGAAACTAGTTATATAACCAACATATGTCAATCAAATGACCTCAGTCTATACATCACATCTCCTGCTGGAAGGAAATTGACCTACCCTTTCCTGTATAAGAAAAAGCTGACCTAAAGTTAGGGGCAGTTGTCTGCCCCCAGCAACTTCTCTGCCGGTGCCTTTCCTCTTGAATAAACTTTCTAATGTCTATTCCTTCTGAGTCTTGTGAATGCTTTCACATTCTGCGAATGACCAGGAGTATCCAAAGACAAAACACTTAATATTCCTGATTTTTCTATAAGTATTTTGATGCACATATTATACATATTGCATATTATGCAGTTGTTGAAGGACATTCCAAATAAACCAAAGTTGTGTTACTGACTGTACTTTGCTTCTTCAAAAAGAGTGGCTTTTCCTAAACAGACTTCTCTGTCTGTAATACTAGAATGTGGGGATTAGCATCCTGGTTTGGTCTGGAGAGGCACGGTCAGGCTTGACCTGTGACATGGTATTACAGTTGAGCATATAATTGAGAGACCTTGTCACATTCTCCCTTTTCTATACAATTCTAAGTGAATTCAAGGTCTGAAAAGATAGCAGAAGAAGAAACTTCTGATTGAAGTTATGGCCATTCCTTCTGACACATTCCTCTCTTATTCTGGATGAAAGACAGAATTTAGGAGGCACTAAATCATGTCACCAACTAGCTGTGCTACTTTGACCAATATATATAACTTCTCCCAACTCCTGCTTCTCTTTTGTAAAAATGTGAAGTACACCTTTACCGTGCAGATTTCAAGAGAAAGCTCATTTACAGGTTGGAGGATTATTCTTGTCTTTTTGACTTTTAGCCAGAAGTTATATGCATATGCACATATGTCATTTGGAATTACAATCAAACATTGAGAAACCTCTCCTACAGATGTTCCTAAAAGCAAAGGGTAGATTTTCTCTTTCTAGTTTGGTTCAGGAGCCATTCTACTTGAAGGCAGAGGGTGAACTAGACCAATCTCTTATTATCCTTTATAGTCCTATTAACCTATTTCGTCTGCTTCCCTTGGGCATAAATCGTATCTCCCCTCACCATGTTGACTTTCGGGGGAAAGTCCACTATGCTGGTGTAGAATGCTAGTTAAGTGCTGATTAAGTGCGTTCTGAATGTGTATATGGCTTGACTAAAATTATTTATTCAGTCAGGGAAGAAACTAATTCACACAGCAGTGCCCTAATTGGCATCAGAGAGACATTTCCGTAATGCCCTTAGGAAAAGCAGGAAGTTGATTAAATAGAAAAAATGCACATGGAAATAAGAGTACAAAGTATGCATAGAAGAATAAAGATGCAGTTGTTAAATAATAGCCCTCATGATATTTTTTTCCTGAGAAGTTACCTTTGATTTAATGCAGGAGGGAGCACCTGGGAAAATTTCAAATTGGAGTCCCTCCCACTTCTCCCCTGCTTATACTAAGAATCCATGGCCCAGAATTCAAATACTAAATCTAAGAGAGGCAGGTAAAAAGAACAGTGGAAAACAGATGGCAGCAGTTACAACTAGCAAATTCCCAGTTGGTGGCTCTCACATTTAGAAGCGGGCATCTGTTCTTCTTCCCCACTGCAAAGTGGTTTTAACTCGGAGGTGTTAAAAATATCTAAGTTGCTGTTTTATTCATTTCTGCTATTTACTGACTTTAATGACTTACAGTATATCCAATGAAAAGTACAATGTTTACCCAAGTGGCAAGAGACTCAAAACAGAAATATGGGAGGCTGTTAAAAAACCTTGTGGTCTACCAAACAGCGTGTATGGTTTTATAGGTCTACCTTGCTGTATGAAATAGATGGGTGCTTAACAATTGTTTGTATAAATTGAAATATGCTTTAAAATGTACCTGGAGTATTTGATATTTGAAGAATTGTGAGAGAGTCATAATCGCTCTGCACCTCAGTTTCCTTCTCCACAAAATGGGAATAATAATAATAATAATAATGCCTATGTAGTATTCTGATGTGCAGGTCTCCCTTAGACATTGGAGATAGTGTCAGTAAGCTGTGTTCAAAGCCCCTCAAGTCTTGTAGATGATTAATAAATGATAAAGCATTTTTAAATTTATGAATATTTCTATTTTGAGATAACTATCCATTCATAAAAAATTGAAAATGTCAGGAGTGCCTATATTCATGAGTAAGAAAAGCTCAAAAATGAGAGAAAAGAGTCTGTCTTCGAAATTATGAATAAAATATCAATAGGCTCTTGTTTTTATGTTATTGTAAAGATCCTTTTCCCATAACCATGTATAATAGCTTCCAGGAAGAGAGTCCTGTTGAATGTCACTTAGCCCATCCATGATATAGAGTAGATGATCAATAGATGTTTATTGACCACTGGCTAACTCGTATTTTATTTTCTTTCCTTTTTTGCTTTAAAAATTGTATTTATTGTAGACAATTTGGAAACAAAAGCATGAAGGAGAATTTTAAAAATGTATAGGTTACAATTTCAAAACCCATAGACATCATTTTTAAGACTAATACATATTATATTACCACCAAGAAAGCACTGGAATAAGATTAATTTATTAGTATTTTTTTCTCTGTTCATAAAACTAATATCAGTAATAGGTCTGTTACAAATGAAGATATCAGAGCATTGATGGCCCAAAGTTCTTGGTCGAGTTAGGATTAAATTAAAATTAGGGGATCCGATTCTGTAATGTGCACTGAGCTATTCTGCTTCCCTTATGTTGAGTGTGGTAGGAACCCAGATTTTTGGAATCAGATATGTTGATTGTGGGTACACTTATTCCCCACTCCTCATGTATCCTTTCATGTGGAGGGATTTCACTCCTGGTCACTTTCACTCCTGGTTCCCTCTTTCTCTTCTCCTCATGTTAAGAAGATTGACATCCCATTTGTAAGGAAATCTATGCTGGTCCTCATTGCCTTAGCCCTTTCCTCTCTTCTCTTTACAGGGGATTTACCTGTGTGGAGAGAAGAGGCATTCCCAGCTGCTCCTTGGCATAGCAGGCTCTGTCTTTGTAGGTATGACCTATTGTTTTTTATTGAGGGGGGAGTAAATTCAGCTCAAGGATGCATAAGTTAGCCTATTTCTCTGTAATTGAGTCACCAAGACCTGTTTAGCTCTTTGTTAGTAATCCTTCTGTCTGACTGAGATATGTAGGTCTCTCTGTTAAATACTTAAGCATAGAAAGAAGGGTTATTTATTGGCCTTGCATAACTCTTAGAAGATGGAACCAGACACTTTTAAAATATTCAATGTCTGTGTTGATGTGAAACTACGGGCAAGATACTTCACCACTCCATGCCTCAGTTTCTTCAGTTATACCACAATACATATTTTTTCCTTCCTCATGGGGTTTTTGTTAGGCTTAAATGAGTTAATGTGTATAAGAGCACTGAGGAAATTTTTTGGAAAAGAAAGGAGAAAAAATCTCCAAGACGTAGAAGTTTGGTTTGAAGTCAATGAAATAAGGCTTAGGGGAGAGGTGACTTTGGGTACATTAAGTGCTTGTCATTGTGATCACCCCCTGACCCATCCCCCATGGGCCCAGGCCTGACCTTGCTTATTTTACTCCATCTCATCCTCAGAAAACCCTGCAATATAAGCATGGTTTTAACCATTTTATGATGTGGACACTGAAGCTGAGAAAGTTTAAGCAACTTGCCCAGAGTCACACTGCTGGCAAGAAGTGTGATATTCCAAACCAAGTTCAAAGACCATGTTCCTTCAAGGACATGACTCTGATGATTGTATAGTAGGACCTGGGGTAGTGAGCATGGAATCAGATACTCAAGTGTCCTGTGAATGTGGATCAGTGTCAAGGAGATCACTGAATGACAGCAGACGCCTTGACCCAAGGTGTAAGAGCCCTTACACAGATGGCAGGAGTAATGGTCTGCAAGCTGGTACGAGGGTGCTGTGCTTTTTAAAGAGGAATGTTTTTCTGTCCACCTATCACTTTCAGATTTTAAAATACTGCTTTCTTAATATAGAATCATACAGCTTGTGATAAAGTTCTCCCCCTTGAGCTTCCTGAGTCCCTGTTAGTCCTCTCTATGTCTGTTTCCTTTCATTCTCAACCTTGAAAGCAACATAGTTACTGCCTGAAGAAGAGTAATGTGTAGAAATGATTACACATGGTTTAGGGGGAATTTGGTAATACATCTACTCTGAAGGCCAAAGAGAATTGCTGAAAAGGTGAGGGATTTAGGGGAAAAAAATGTCCCATGCAGAATGAATTGTCTTGTGCCTATGGTTGTCTTTCATAAGGAAAAGACCATTTCTTCCAGGGACAAACTTCAGTTTAGTCATCATTTGAAACAGGTACAGATTCTTTTATAAAGCTCACATCAAATAAAAGCAACATTTGTTGAGTGCACCATGCTAGGTATTTTTACCGACAGTATCTCAATTCACTTTTAATAAAAAAGGAAACTGGAGCTCAAAGTGATTGCATATTTTGCCCAGGTTACTCCTCTTGTAAGCACAGGCACGGGAACTCATGCTCCAGTCTGTCCAGTTTCCAAAACCCCTGCTCTGTTTGCTCTTTCTAGTGTGAACTAGCGTATTAAATATGAATGGAGGAAACTTCACTAGAAGGCTTTTTCCTAAAGCAAGCCTAGGAATCCCCTCTCTGCTTGTAAGTGGATACATTAGTACAATCTCCATGTCCATCCATACATTTTTCTATACTGTGATCAGTTCCAGAACTGGAAAGGAAAAACCTGGGCAAATAGCTCTCTTTACAGAAAGTCTGGGATTGGAAAGAGAGTGGCTATGCTCTGCACCATGAATTTTTCAAGAGGGATGTTGTAAGGGATGGAAGTCTTGATATATATGAATTATTTTTTGAAAAGCTCCATATGAGAAAATCTTCCACAAGGGACATCCCTTTTACCAACTTGGCAAAGACTAAAAATGTAGAGTTTCCAGGATCAAAGTGTGTTCACAGTGTGAAGAACTATCCCCTGACAATCAGACTGGAAGAGGGAGGTTTCCTTTAATCTTTTTCCCTTTGTTTTATTATTGGGTTGTTGGAAAAGTCATGACGCATTTTTGCAACAAAAAACAGAGAAAGAATATGTCATGACTTTTCCGACAATCCAATATTTTTTGTTTTCCTTGGGGGAAAAGTCCTTTTTTATTTTCTTTTGCTGACTAAATCTTCCCTTTAATCACTTTCATCTCAAGATTCTTAACAATTTCCCCCTTTATATTAAGAATGAATATAAGCGCACATCACTTTTGAGTTTCTGTTTCAGGGCATTGTTTTTCCCCAGCTGTTCGAAGGCAAGCAACAGAAAGCCATAGTGAGAAGAGCACTGACACTTCAGCAGAAATGGAAGTTTTCCATCTCTTCTTTTCTCTCTGCACATTCTAGAGCTCCAGGGAAAAGGTGTCCTGTGGCAATAGGGAAGCCATCGGAATCAATCAAAGATCATTTATGATCTTTGTGGATTAGGGAGAAGAAACTGATGTTTGAAAGATCTTCAGAATCCAAGGAAGTCATATAAAGGGAGCCATTTCTATTTACATTTATAAAGAAACTTAAGCCTTTGTGTACAGGGCTTCTGTGCAAAGGATTTTCCAGACTTCATTGAGCGTGTCCTAATTTTTAGGACAAATGCCAGAATAAGGGGTGAGGAATTATTGCGTGGAGCTCCTTGTCTGGGGGTTGACAGTGTGCACAATGAATGTCAATGTTCACTTCTGAGCTGTTCGTTTCAAAAAAGCTTCAATTTTTCAAGAATAAAATTATCATTATTATCTCATTATATTATGGGCCCTGGATATGAAAAAATTGATTACCTGATCTTTAGTTCCGTACAATATTCTATCTACCTCTAATTTTGTTGCTTGGGGATTATTGGACTATCAACACTCTTCCTGAATAATCAATCTGGTTAATTTAGCCTGTAAACCGCCTTCCCCCTTGTGTCTGGTGTAACATATTGTTTAGTAATGTGCCCAGGAAAGCATAAAAAGTAACTCCCAGAAATGGAAAAGGAAGCTGCACGCAGATTTTGAACTTGGGCATCTTGCATTTTTACCTGTCTGCTGGGATGCGTGGTAACTGACTTTTTGTTTATTTTGTTTTTAGCCGTGTGACTAACCTTACCTCGCTCTCCTCAGCAGCTGAACCAAATGCACAGTGCTCTAGTCTGAAGTGCCTACTCCTTCTGTATTGCTTTTATGACAAAGCTGTCCCTCCACATGTCTGCTCTGCCCTCTGACCCAAGGCGTTTGCTTCAAGTAAACGCACCAGATGGCGGAGAAAAGCAGTGGGTCAAAGAACAACCCTGGAGGGTCAGGAGTCACCAAATCCTTCTTCCCAAAGCAAACTTAAAAGCAACAATTTCACCAAATGCTGTGGGGAATGAAGGTAGGAAAGGTAGACCTTAATTACATATTTTGCTTTCAGGGCCTCATGGTCTTAGGTACAGTGTCTATGGGCTAATTTGAGCATCAGCAATTTATGAGAAATGATAAGAAGACAAGTTGGACAGATGGATCCATCTTATACTTAGCAAACGGCAGCAAGGGGAATAGTTTGTGTGTGAATGAGAATTGTCAGCTCTGGCCAGAAAATTACAGACACAATTTAGATTCTTTTCTATTTAGAGGTTATAGTTGAAAGTTGAGGTCAACGAGCTTCCATTGTCTAAATTCGCTGGACCCCTAAAAAGGCTCTAATAACCCACAGGAAGCATTCAGACAAGGCGCCCCTTTTCTTTCCTTTGTTCAGTATGTTGCTGGGTTAGGCCAGGTGTGTGAGCATTTGTGGAGCTCCTGTGAATACCTTATGCACAAGGATGTAGAGAGTTGTTTGATATTGCTGTTTTCAAAAGTAATGTAACAACATGCTTGTTAGCCATGTTTGTAGGACTGTATTTTAGAAAGAACATGGAGCAGTCGTTATTCCTTTTAAATAATCTGGTAATAGATAGGTACTGTTAGCCCTCCTGCAGATACATAATGATGACAGTACCATGTTTCCCCGAAAATAAGACAGGGTCTTATATTAATTTTTGCTCCAAAAGACGCATTTTACTCATTTATTCATGTACAAAAATCTACATTTATTCAAATACAGTCATGTCTGGCTGACAATCTTAACTGGGGCTTACATTTGGGGTAGGGCTTATATTACGAGCACCCTGAAAATCATGCTAGGGAGTATTTTCCGGTTAGATCTTATTTTCAGGGAAACACGGTATAATGTACCTGTAAAATGTATTAGATTTATACATAGAATCCTAAAATATTTAAAAAAATAATTTAAAGAGTGAACAAATTCTGATTTTTTCTTATAAAGGGCACTGAAATACATTCATGGGCTTAGAATTCTTTCTGGGCTAAGTATTGTCATGTGTGACTTTCTGGGTAAAGTATGTCTCTCAAATACATAGTGATGTATTTTTTTTGTGTGTAAAATGAATTCTTTAGCTAGGATACAATATAAAATAGAGAATTTAATTGGCATTCCAAATGTAGAGGTTATTTCTAAGGCTAAATTTATGACCTTAATAAGTTACCAAGCTTCAGTGATATATTTCCATGAAAATAATGGTAATAATAGTTACTCTTCAACTATTATCAGATTAACGTTTGCTAATATTAATTTAATATTAATAACCACCAGTTATCGAGTGGCTACGATGGGCTAGAGACTTTATGAGATACCTTAGATCATTGCTAATTTGATTTTCCTAATTCTAGTAAAAGCAACAGCAACTGATATTTAGTATTTACAAATTACCAATCGCAGTGTTTATTGCTGTATGTATGTTTTCTCATTAAATCCTCAAAACAACCCTAGAAAGTAGACACAATTCTTTGTGCCATTTTATAAGTGAGAGAACTGAGGTTTAGAGAGCTTAAGTAATTTGCTCAAGATCATATACCTGGTAAATGGCAGGCATAGAACTGGAACCCAGTGTGTTCTAACTCCAAGGCACAACCTCTAAATCATTTTCTAGGTGTATTATTAACCCTACTGCATTAGTAATAAGAGTGGAATTCAGAGAACTTGCATCTGCCCGAGTCATCCTGTTAGTAAGAGGCGAAGGGACCCACAAACTCAGGATTTGCTGACTAAAGACCACACTAAATATGGTAGAAGCTCTCTCAACAGATCTACATTCAGACACCATGGCAAAGTAACTGATGCTCTCCATCACTTGTAGAAAATGTGCATGTAGGGACTCTGCATCTCAGTACTCATGACTAATGGGCTACTTTTTACTGTGCTTGCAAGTTTGTGCTCCTGAGAGTTTCCTTGTGTGTATATGGTTGTACAGGTTCCAACCTTGTTTATACCAATTGAACATGTTACTGTAGTTAAATAATTATTTTAATAACTATATAAAGCAATGAAATATGAGCATGGAAAGAGAATTATTATGCTCATGAAAATTAAACTAAATGGAAAAACAATAAAAGCAAGTTGAAAAAACATTTCCTCTACATTAAGTATGAATGATGCCACTGTAAAGTATTGGGGGGAAATAATAAAATCCTAGAAAAATTCATTATTAATAATTGCTTTGCAATTGTACTTAAATTTTTATTCTACTTCAAAGGAATTCCAAAATCTCAAAGAAAAGACCTTGGTTCCAACTCAAATGATTGGCTAAGGAATGAACATTTATACTTGTCAGATTAAAATAAAACATTTAAATGTGTACTTAGGATTTCATGATTAAATAATGATGTCTGTTAAGAGTGTTTCTTCTCTATGTTCATCCTATTTACAGATGAGAAAGCTGAGATGCAGGCTGATTAACTCACTAACCTAGGTCCTTCAGTCTAGTCCAAGGGCAAACTAAGAGCAAGTGGCTCAGTTAGAAGTAGGATATGACTCTGTGGCTCCCCATGGCCTGTGTTCATCCTTTACTGCCATGCCAAGGATGATAACTTTGAGGGTTAACAATCATATTCCAGGAAACTCTGTGGAAAATTATTGGACTCAAGTGGAGCTTGAAAGGTCCCCTACTAAATTTCCTACCCTCAGAGAGAACTTCCCTTTTCTCAAGTGGATATTAACCTATTTGAGTTTCAAAAACTCTAGGGAAAGATATTTCATCACATCTCATTGTGATTATCATTGTTAGAAGAATTTTATTTTCCTTAGAGACCCTACCCATATACACTGCTTCTAAGAAGTGAGCCTTTAAACAGCAGGAAAGAACAGAAATGACTTATAATGACACAACAACGCTGTTGAAGATGGAAGTCCCACAGCTTCTCTGCTTCATGCTGTCTCCCCCAAACACTTACTTGGCACTTTCTGAATTATTCATAAATCAAGAAAGACATTGTATTGTCGACTTGGTTATTAAAATGATATAAAAAATAATTCACATAACCAATTTCTATGTGTTGAATTAACAGAAGTAACAGCTTTCTTGGAGGATTTCCTAGAGGGTGAACTGTGATCACATTTTCTTGTGAATTGAGGTCGGGTAATGATGAACAGGGGAATGATTACTGTATGCATACCCTTTCTCTCAGGGCTTGTCAATGTCATGCTCAGGTCCCTGGTATTAATTACTATGGCTTTATAACAAGTCATCACACAACTTGCTGGCTCATAATGATAATACACATACTTATTTACTCTTTCATAGTTTCTGTGAGTTAAGAATTTGCTTGTGCTTGCCTGGGAGGTTCTGGGGCAGAGTCTTTCATGAGGTTGCAGTTAGGTATTGGCTGGGGCTGCTGTCATTTGAAGGGCTGACCGGGACTGGAGGACCCACTTTTAAGGTGACTCTTCACATGACCGGCCAGTTGGTGTTGGTTGAGGGCTGGAAGGAAGCCTCAGTTCCTCCTTATATGGGCGTCTATACTGGGCTGCTGGAGTATCCACATGGCTTGGTGGCTGGCCTCTATTCGAGTGAGGAATTCAGGAAACCAAGGTAGAAGCTGCAATACCTTTGACCTAGCCTCAGAAGTTACACCCTGTCAGTTCTACCATATGCTGCTGGGGTCACATAAGGTTATAAGGGACCATTTTAGAGCGGGCTACCACACCTTCCAGCTTTATCCACCTGGAACCATGGCAATGATCAAAATCTACTGTTATTGTAATGATAGCTGTGTCTCTTCTCTTTCAGAATTTAAGGTCTTTTGGTGCCTATGTCTTGTCATTTCTTTTCTTTTTTCTTTCTTTAGTACATAGTTTTTTGTTTTTTTGTTTTTTGTTTTTCTTTTACCTATTTCTATGCTTTCACCTAGGTCTGAATTTGGTGGCTGTATTAATTACTGCAGAAAAAAACCCACTTCAAACCTTAGTGGTTTAAAACAGCAACCATTTGTTCACTTAGAATTATGTGGGTCAGCAATTTGGGCTGACTAAGTTGGATAGTACTGAAACCATTTGTCTTGCCTGGGGTCACTCTTGCAACCCAAGTCATATGACAGCTCAAATGGGGCTGGAGAATTAAGATGACTTCATTCACATGTCTGGGGTTTGGCAGGTTGTCAAGTCCATGATTTTTCACTATGTGGCTTCTCCAAGAGACTAGTTTGGACTCATTCACATAGAGGTTTCAGAGTTGCAATGACAACTAGAAGAAATGCAAACAGTTTTCAATTCTCTTCTTGAATTGTGTTTGCAAATATTCTGAAACTGTCTAAAGGAATTCACATGGGCAAACCCAGATTCAAGAGATCGAGAACCTAATGTCACTTCCTGATGGGAGGATTGGCAAAGTCACATCGTAAAGGGAAGTAATACATCATGGGAGGAATTATTATGGCCATCTGTGTGGTCTGCCAAAATGGCTTTCTTCTGTGTTTTTTAGTAGCTGTTTCTTGTCTGTATCACCCTCTAAAGTATATGCTCACTGAGGCAAGGGCCTTGGCTGGCTTACATCTTTCTGTATCCCAGCACCTCTTCCACTGCTACATAAATATTTATTGAATTGAATATTAAAACACTTTCAGGGAAAGAGTTTGTGGAAAGGGCAACTGGAGAATGAAATTGAGACTTATACTCTATTGATGATTTTGACTGGATAAGTTATTTAAACAACTGCTCAATCCAGGCAAACAAAGCTATTTGGTTGTTAAAAATTAGATTATTTGTTGTTTGTCTGAACCCACTAGCTGTTTGGTCAAGAAGGTTTGACAAATTGTGGGTGTGAAGCAAAAGAAAAGTATAATGTACCAGTCAATGTCAGTTTGATAGTGCTTTCTTATTACTGGTTAATGTTAGACACCTTTTCAAAGATTACTGTTTATATGTTCCAAAAGTGTATTGGGTGGTTAAAAACTTCATTTGTTACCAATGAATTAGTTGTTTTACTTTATTTTATTTTTTAAAGATTTTATTAGGGAATTGGGGGAGGGGAACAATGTTGGGGATTCAGGGAAGGAGAACAGACAAGTTGCTGTCCTTTGTTCTTCTGTCTAGTTGTGGAGGACATGGCTTCAGTGGCACATGTTGGTATTGTGATCATTGCACTCTTCCCGGGTGAGACAGTCACTTACTGGTCATTGGACAGCCACTCACGGTAGCTCACAGCAGGCCATTGCAGCAGGGGTGCAGCCTATGCCTTCGCCGGCGACTCACAGCAGCCCAGCTCCAGGCCGAGCTGTTATGCACCATCTTAGCTGTAGAGGGTGCAGCTTCACTGGCCCATGTGGGATCTGAACCAGCAGCCTGGCTGCTCAGAGCTTGTGCTCCCATGCCAACTCTTAACCAACGAGCCATTCAGCTGGCCCACCAATGAATTAGTTATTAAAGTAACAAACATTAACTTATTAGTGGCAATAACAACTTTATCTTTAGTATTCAATTTAAAATTCTGTTGTTTTTTTCCAGCTGTGGCACTGGTTTACAATTTGCAACTATATATACATGTTTAATATTAAAATATGTTTGATTAGGCTACATACACGGTTTAAAATTCCCAATTTTTTCGATTTTGATTTTAACTAGAATTTTATTGACAGAATTGCAGTGTGGCAATTCTGATTATTTTATCCTGATCAAAATTATGGAATATCTGATTAATGAGAACAAGAAAAGCAAATTGATCTGTACATATTGTAGCTTATTAAGAACATAACCTTTCATAGCCTGGGGTCCATTGAAAGAAATAGTAAAAGAAGTTCTCTGCTGAAAGTTGGGAGATCCAGGGGTATGTGAAGTGCCTTAAAATATGGGTAGCCAATATAGCTGTAAAAACTAATGAAATTCTCATGATTCTCATAGCTCTAAATGCTCAAGAAAAATCATGTGAATTAAGACAGTTATAACACGAGATGGATGCATTAATTATCTATTGCTGTGTAGAAGATTACTCCAAAATGTAGTGGTCTAAAACAATAATCATCATTTGTTATCTCTTATGAGTCAGGAATTTAGACATGGCATAATGAGTTGGTTCATCTTGGCCACATAATGTTTGGCTCCTCAGCTGGAATAATTGAGAGTAGAGGCTAGAATAATTAGAAGGCTTGTTCACTAGCATGGTCCATGCCAGGGAGCCTGGTTGGATTGTTGGTCAGAGCATCCATACACAATGTGGTCTGGGCTTATGCCCAAAATGCTAGTTGGATTACAAGGATGAAGAGAGATGGAGAGACAGAGGTAGATAGGTCATGACCTAGTTTTGGAAGTCATGCATTATCACTTCTGCTGCATTCTATTCATGTAGGCATTCACAAAGTCCAGCCTGGTGTCTAGGAATGGGGAAATAAAATCAAATTAATGAGGAGTGGAAAAATGCTAAAGCCAGAAATATTGCTGTGGCCAATTTTGAAAAATATAATTTGTTATGGTGAAGTAATCATGATCACATTGTATTTTTAGACTTGTTAGGTTTTTAAAAAATACATACTAATATGAAATTTTTGACTTGTGATCTAAATAATGAATATGATTAATAGTGTTGGACAGAGCCTAGAATGTTGATTCTAGGGGGAAGATATTAATTAGAATATCTTTCAGAGAATTCAGAGAACACGAGCAATAATTGTCACATTAGTGTTGCATTTTTATTGCAAGTGACAAAAACTGAACTCAAATTGATTTAATCAAAAAAGGGTATTTATTGACTTGTGCACCTGAAAAATTGGGAGGATAATGGTGACTGTAAGCAAAACTCCATAAAGTCCTCAAATGATGCTGTCAGCGATCAGTGTCTCTCCATTGCTCAGCTTTGCTTTTCGCATTTCATTTCTCAGAAGGCACGCTTTCCTTAGGACTTAGAAAAAGAAGCTGGACTTATCTATTCTAGGCTTATCCATTCAGTTTAGCAGCTCCTATTGTAATAGTGGGTCTTAGTTGGTCCGAAGGCTGTGGGTTATTGTTAAGCTAACATAGTGGGTCTTTTCCCAATAGTTTCAGCCATAGTTCAGAGTACTGAGAGTCAATGAGCTGGACTGTGGGTAGGGGGAGAAGAAAAAAAGACTATGAATATACCAATCTCTGAGTGCTTATGACTGCTTAGCAAAGCTTAAGTCGTGTCTGTATCCATAGAGCTAGAGTTTGGGGTTGGCCACATCCAAACTCTTGAATTGAACGCCACAGTCAACCTTGAACTCACCTTTCACAGGAATAGTAAGAGTACAACACTGATATAGGCCCTTGGTGCCTGTAGAGAGAATGCTTTCTGGCTATGGTAGAGGGGATGACTTTGGCAGTCTTCAGGAAAAGATAGAAATACTCAGAGATCGATGCTGTCGGGAAGAAATCAAGAGCTGGAGCACATTGATTTAGTGGGTTATGTATCCATCTGACTTCATGCTTATGTATTTATCTGACACATAGCTACTGAACATCTAGTATGTTCCAGGACTGGAATTTCATATGTTTAACGACAGCTGGAGTCTAAGTGAGAATCAGAGGTGGCTGGGCAGATCTGACAGATGTGTGGGGTGAAGCTGGTAGAAAACAATTGTGTGAGGACCTCTGAGCTTCTTGAAAAATTTCCTGCTGAGAAGAGGTAAGTTTGAAGGAGAAGGAAAGCCTTCACAATCGGAGGAGGGAGGCAAGTAAGGCATAGTATCTCCTACTCAGAACAATCCCCTAAGCACATCCTTCTTCCCCCGCATTGATGTATATATTAATTCAAAGGAAGCAGTGGGATTAGAAGTTAGTATTGGGGGAGCTGTAGGAGAAGTAGCACTGCACTGTAATGTCCTCTAGGAGAGAGAAACCTGAAAGAAAGAGAAGCATTCTCCCATCTTGCTGCTGAATAACTGAGTAGCTTCCATAGCTTGAGTACTGCAGTATCTCAAATGGCTGGAAATAATAGTTTCCAGCAACATTTCAGTAGGCATAAGTTTAGGTTGATGGGAGAGTATTTATTTATGGATTCACAAGTTTGGTGTAGTTATCAGTTTTCAGTACTATTGGGTATACTATTTATTCTTCTTTAATACAAGGGGCTGTGGAGTGGACCAGAATTAAGACTTACCTTTTTTTTTTAGAGGGCAGTGTCACTGGCCCTCATATGTGGGATCCGAACCGGGGCCGCTGGCGTCCCAAGCCAGCTCTTAACCACTGCGTCACTTGGCCGGCCCAAGGAGACTTACTTTTAAAAAGTCTGAATTTAGACTGATGCGTGAAAAACCATAGTGCCATTTAGGGGCATGTTGGAAATAGCCACCGCTGTTTCTCAAATGTACATAATCTGCAATTTAAAAGATGACCATGCTCACCTAATGGATCTTCTGGGAATGTTCCATCAGAGATGTTTGCCTTGTCAAAGATCTTGCGCAGAAGATGGTCAAATATACGTCTCTTTAAACTGCTCTATTATCACGTATTTTAAGGAAACTGAAGGAGTTTAATTAGCACTATGTTAGACCAGAAGATACAAAAGAATAAGATGTTGAAATTACAGAATATTAGGCTCTAATAAATGTATGTTTAAGTATATACCATAGAGGAGAAGATGGAAACACACAGGCAAGTTCACAGAGAAAGACATTTGGATTTCACTTTGAAAGATGAATTTAAACAAATAATCATATTCTCATTTTGCAGATATTCATCTGTAGGAATCAGGACTCTTATTTACACCATAAAACTCATTAAAAAATAAGAAATAAATCATATGTAAAGTTCATATAGAGCAGCTCCTGTCATATATAACTCTGATTTCAAAAAGTATTTCATCTAACTACTTTCATTTTTTATCCATTAATTTTATAACAAAATGTGATATATATGAAATTATGTGTATGTTTTAAAAATATTCAACTATTTTATATAGTGAGACACCAAGCAAGATGTCATTTGAGAAAAAAAAATTCTGTGCCTCATAATAAGGTTGAAAACCATAGATGTAGAAATATTTTAATTGGTTATATAACTTAGACACAGGGCCCCCATTCTTAGCATCTTTGGTTAGTGCTGAAGTATTTTTTTTTTTTTACCTGTTTACAAATGGATTGAAGTACTTTATATGTAGCATTCTGGTTATCTGCCCATGTAATACCTAAAGGCAGTTATAGTAGGAGAATTGTGAGGGGTCAATTCAACTCTGCTACTATTTGCTGAGTGATCTTGGTCAAATACCGTTAGCTCTCCAAGCCTTGGTTTCTAATGGTAATACCTTAGCGGGTAGAATAAGGATCAGAAGATATTGATCTCTTGGTAAATACTTATTATTTCACTTCATAATAGATTCAACACAACACTATGGTGTATGACACATATAGAGATTCTGATAATTGTTACCATTAGATTGAAGATAGTGGAGTCAAATTGTACTTGTTGCTGTACAAGTACATCAGTAATAAACTAAAAAATAAAATAAATAAGACCTAAAGTTTAATCATGGAAAAAGAACATGGTAAGATGAGTAGATGATTGGTCATAAATATAGGCTCTCCCTATCCTAGGTATTTTATAGGACTCTTGAAAACATGTTGCAAAAAATCCCCCCAAAATACTAAACTTGCTTTAGGGAAAAAAATTTCAGTGACAGACAAACTGAAGAGTGTAGATCTGTGAGAGTTCTCTGGCATGGCCAGTTGCAGGAGTCAAATTATGCTTTTGTCATCTTTCTTTCTCTCTCTTCCACTCCCTCTCTCGACTACCTCTTTCCTCCTTTTATTTTTTTTAAAGAAATTTTATTGGGGAACAAAGTGTTTTTCCAGGACCCATAAGCTCCAAGTCAAGTAGTTGTTTCAATCTAGCTGTGGAGGGTGCAGCTCAGCTCCAAATCCAGTTGCTGTTTTCAATCTAGTTGGGACGGGGGTGTCGCAGCCCACCATCCCATGTGGGAGTTGAACCGGCAACCTTGTTCAGAACATGTGCTCTAACCAACTGAGCCATCCGCCCCTTCCCCCTTTTCATTTTTTGTTTGGCTTTTCTCTGTGGTAGTTTCATTCTTAGCCAGGTTATTGTTCTATAAAGACATGTGGTAGGTGCAGTGTAACATCCTACCTGTTTAGCAATTCCTACAAAAGTCCCAGGTGTCATCTTTGTGCTCTTATTGCTCTGGACATGGAGACCTAGGTTCCATGTCCATTCCTCAGAACCAGTTGTTAGGTCAGCCCCAATCAAATAGCTGAGAATAGGATAAGGCCTTCTGAAAGGAGGAGATAGCTACTTTCAGTGGAAGTTGGAATTCTGGGAAGATGCCCTTCACTGTCACTTCCTACATGCATAATCTTGGACAAGCTCTTGACCTTTCTAAACCCAGGATTCATCACCTCCTGTTGACAGGAATAGTTACTCCAGAGGTTTACATTGATAATTAGATGGGTTAAGGTATTAACAAGCCACAGTAGGTGGCATTAGGCACCCTTAGTACATCTCATTCTTACTTTGTTTTCAGTACCATGGAAATAAGATTTGTGAGGAAACCAAGAGTAAAATAGGAGTCATTCTGAAATTTCTACCACAATTTCAATTTCCTTTAGATCTCATGCATTTATAAATGGAAACCACGAACATCTGTATAATACTTCTATAGGTTTGGCCTACTTTAGGCAGCAAGCAGACATATCCTGCGCATAAGGGAATAACTTTAGCTCTTGTGTTCTTTTAACACCTTGTACTACTCAGGTAGTTCCATTTACCTACTCGATGGACGCTGTCAGACCTTAACTGCCCATGTCAAAAATATCATCCAAGGCAGAAATAGCTGAATGAGCTCAATATCTGTCACCTCCTAGAGAATATTAGCCACCCCAGGCATAGGAGTAAAGAGAACTGTGGGGCTATCAATCAATGCGTTGATTGGTAATTTGCTGCTCTCCTGTTTTGATGTGCTGATGTGAGGACAAAAGCTGTAGTTATATTGACACAATTGGAGGAATATGCCACAGTTGGAATGTATTGTTGAAGCCCTGGGTATGTGGCTTTAGAAGTGCTAAAAATAATTAGTTGTAACTGATCTAACTGTCAAAGAAATGCATGCAAGGCAGGTGCTGGGGTATGCTTTTATTTCCTGATTGATTTTTGCTGTAGGTTGTTTTTGTAATTTTTCTAATAACAAACACTGTGTGACAGTAGCCTTTCTTCTAGTGTGTGTTGTGATCCTCCGTTTCTTGATTCTGACATAATCCATTAGTGGTTGCATTACAATTCTGGGTGAAAACACAGAGTTGGTCAGGTCCCATTACAATGAAAAGCTTTGTTTACAGAATGGTTTAACAAAATGGGTCCCAAGTCTCTTTCCATGTCATAATTAATGCAGGTAGCAGGGGATGAAACACTTTGGTACCACAAAGTATTTGGGGAGTCTCTTCAAAATTCTCTTACTTATGAAATTATTCATTGCTTATTCAGCAATTTAAAACTATCTACTGTGTCTACTGCTTGGCATCAAGCCTGTAACAGTGGACAAGACAAAATCCCTTTTCTCAGAGATACCGCATTCTAGTGGATGGCAGAGACAGTTGTATTAGTCTGCTCAGGCTGTCAAAACAAAATGCCACAGACTGGGTGGCTTAAGCAACACAAATTTATTTCCTCACAGTTCTGGAGGCTAGAAGTCCAAGATCAAGGTGCCAGCAGGTTTGGTTTCTCCTGAGGCCTCTCTCCTTGACTTACCAATGGCACCATCAAGCTATGTCTTTAAGTAGTCATTTCTCTCTGTGTGTATGCACGCACCCTGGTGTCTCTGTGTGTCCAAATTTCCTCCTCTTCTAAGGACACTAGTCAGCTTTTTGACTTAATAACCTCTTTAAAATCCCTATCTCCAAATACAGTCACACTCTGAGGTATTGGGGGTTAGGGCTTCAACATATGAATCTTGGGGGATACAATTCAGCCTGGAACATGAGAATTAAACCAATGACTATGTATTGTTTAAGATGGTACCCCAGTGCTATAAAGAAAAATGAAGCAGGGTAAGTGATAGGTTGAGAAGAGGGGCATTGAAAACAGGATGGTCAGAGAAGGCCTCTTGGTTGAAATAGCATTTGAACAGGGAAATGAAAAGGAGTGAGGCATGGGACCATCTGGGGGAAAAGTGTTTTAGGCAAAGGAGATAGTAATCAAGGTAGCATAAAAAGAGACAAGTGGCAATGTGGTTAGAGTGGAGAATGCGAAGGGCTGTGATGAGATCAGGAGTAACTAGGGCCCATCTTTGAGGTTTAAGAGGTTGGGAAGGGGAGGGCATCTGCTGGGGACAATAGATTTCTAAATTCATGATCAGGATTCAGTGTGATCTATGATGTTAGTAGCATTGTGCGTGGTGTTGTGGATAGGCCTGGTTACATAATTTGGGGGGCCCAGTGCAAAATGTGGGGCACCTTGTTCAGATATCACTATGGTGTTAGCAGGGTATTAAACCAAGTGCAGGGCCCTTCTGGGTTTAGGACCTTGTGTACCTGTACAGGTCTCAGGCCTCGGCTGTGGAAATATAGCAGAGAAGTAGCTGGTTCTATACCGGCTACTGTTCGAAGTCGTGTAGTCTTATAGAAAGTGTGTTCCTGGAGTTTGGATTTGAAGTCCCTGGGAAAGTCCCAACTTCTTTCTTTCTTTATATTTTATTAATCGGGGTGGTTCTCCAGAGAAATAAATCAGTAGAAGAATATATATATATGTAATGTTTGCAAGTTGGAGCTCCAGGAAAGCCAATGGTGTAATTGAGTCAAGTTGAAAGGCCTGAAAACCAGGGAGCAGATAATTAAAACACCATCTGAGCACAAAAGGAGATGAGATGTCCCAGCTCATTCAGTGAGGCAAAAAGAAAAAGGGGGGGAGGGGTGAACCCCTCTTCCTCTGCCTTCTGTTCTATTCAGGCCCCCCACAAATGGGATGATGCTCACCCACACTGAGAAGGGCAATCTATTTTACTGAATCCATCACTTCAAATGATAATCTCACATGGAAATACACTCACAGACATACCTGGAATTAATGTTTAATCTGGGCACCCTGTAGCCAGTCAAGTTATATATAAAATTAACCATCACAACCAGTGAGATTTGGGGCAAGTTATATAAACCAATTTATCTCAAATTTCTCACCTATAGAAAAGGGATAATAGACCCTGACTTATAAGGTTTGATTTTGGTCCAGTTTAGCCCAATCATGGTGAAAATGTTTGGTGAATGATAGGATTCTATAAAAGGATTATGATTTAACAATATATTTAAATTGCTTCTCCTTTATGTTCTGTTGTGACATCTCCTCTTTGCTGTAATTTCTGAACAAGGAAAGCATTTTGCGTACAAATGGTGATAATTTACACCAGAAATAAAGATTCTTACCTATTTTTTTATGCAAGAAATCAGTATCATTATGTGCTCTATTTTATTATGGGCAAGAAGCTCAGACATCAATTTGAATGTTATGCTTTATCCCATGACATGACTGAGACTGTCCGTATATCAATGGTTTTATTCCTCTGCAGAAATTATTTGGTAAAAGGAACCCATTCTGAGTGAGCCTGTGGTCCTGGCTTCCTCCCTGCAGCTTTTTTCCCCTCGAGACAGTAATTTTTCTGCCTCTTTTGCCCAGCTCTCTCCCCAAAGAGCATCTGTATTTGTACGTCTCACCCTGAGAGGGCAGGCAACTGGCTGCCATCAAAGTCACTCTGTGGCCTGGCCAGTAGGGAGCCATGAGGAGCCATCTGCTTGAGTGTCACCTCTACAGTAGTCCTGTTTACAGAAGGATAATAGAGTTATTATTAACTAAGTATATTGTTTGCCAAAGAAAGGGACATACTTTCAAGCAGTAAATAAGGAGGAAGATGTAACCAATGTTGGCAAGCTTGCATACTTGGTTGCATATTTTAGTTTTCCTGTAATCAGGTGAGAGATGACAGCAGGCACACTGGGGACATGAATACAGCTTCAAACCATGTGACCCGCTACATGCAAAAGTAAATGACAAGAATGCCTGATTTGAAATGGGAATTTGAAAAAAAAAAGATTTATTTTTACAGGTTGTATTAATTGTTTTAACTGTTACAATTTCCCCTTGTAGCATCACCTCCATCCTATCTATTATTCCTAAGGCTACAGTTACAGTGTGGGGTAATACAAAAGCAGGGGCTTTCGCACCAGACAGGCTTCTGTTCAGATCTACACTCCTTTACTTACCAGATGAGTTATGTCGGCTAGTGAAAACCTTGGGATGGTTTCTTCACTTATAAAATGAGCGTCATAATGCCTACTTCAAAATATTATTTGAGAGTTTGGAAATAATCTAATGGTCTTCACAGGAGGTACTTGAAATTAGTAAATAATCAGTAATCATTATCTATTATATTTAGTCAGTGTTAAGATGAAGGATTTTCATTATTCTAACCTATACATGAATACAAGAAACTTACCAAAATATAGGCTTCTAACTAACCAGACAGTTTTGATGGTGGTTGAAAACTTGAATCAAGTTGGATATTACTTTAATACAATTCAATACACATTTATTAGTGCTGATTATAGAAATGTCACTGTGCTTGAAGCGAGTAGTACAAAGACGAACCCTGAATTCAAAAGTTGGTGGACCGGTCACAACATGCAGCTACCAATTTCTTTTTAATTGGGTGTTACCCCATTTTTCTATGTGATCCTCTTTGATTCTCTCTGTTGAAAATTTTGATAATTTGTTTAGTCCTATTTCTTGATCACAGCTGTACTGAAAAGCATTTGAGTGGGGTTTGAATTTTTTCTTATGATTTTACTTTTGGATGCTGAGTATCTGCACTCATTTAAAAAATATTTCACATATTTTTATCTAAATTCGAGATACCTCTTTCTCAATGCTTTATGCTATTTCTAAATGAAAGCACAGAAGTATTGAACCTAGTCTGGTGCTGTATGAAGAGAAGACTCACGGCAGGTGTGAATAAAAATGAGGAAAAGACAAAGAGATGAGATTTTAAAATGTCAAGAAATTGTCCAGAAGGGAGTAAAAGGAGCATCTTGGAAAAGAGAAAATGGTGCAAAAACTGGAGAAATATATAAGGCAAAATGGAAGACAGAAAGGAATGTAAGTAAACAGAAATGCAAGAAGAAAAGGAAATTTATGTCAGAATATATGGTCATGTCATATTATCTTTTGCCTTCTAGTTTGAAAGGGGCTTTTCTTGTTTGAAAAGGTATTTTCAATCAGTGGTCACTTACCTATATTTCTTAGAACATTTGAGAGTCCTTGTCAATGATCTATACATTTATAGGATCAAATGGAAATTCCACAAAATTCTTGCTAGTTTTACACACCTGCTGCTTGACCGTAATTGAATGTGACATCAACAGTAGATGCCACTGATTGAACAGCATCATGCACAGAACAGTTTTTTCTTCCAGTGGGGCAGGATTAAAATTTTTATTTAGTTAAATGAGAGCACCAGGGATCACTGCCTCAACAGTCAATTGACTGTGAGATTGTTCTATCAATAAAGTATTTTCCAGCTCTCTCTAGAAACAGTGGGCTCTTCTTGAAACTCTAAGCACTCAGTACTATCTAAATAAGAAACACAATGGGAAGCATGGAGGCCATTTTCCTCAGCATAGAAGTGTACTCGATTTCTCACCTCATTGCCTGAGGTGATATTGGAAGAGTTGTATTTTGAGGCATAGATTCCACACTGAAGGGCAACACATAGCAGCTTTGACCACAGTTGAGTTGCACTTTGTTTCTCATTTGCTCCTTCTTTAATTTTCTAAGATATTAGAAAGTTTCCTGGGAAGTTTTTGAGGGAATTATCTTACTTTGCAGCATTGCATGGCATTTATATTTTTGTAAGCTACCCATGGCTCTAGAGAGAAATCTGTAGTAAATCAAAAAAGGGGCTCCTCCTGCAATGAGTTTATCAATAAAATGGCTGTCAAGTAAGTTTCCTTTTAGAGTTGCGAAATGATAGCAGCATCCCATTTTTCATGAACATGTCCCACTGGTGAAAAACAAAATTAAAAAATGATTTTTTTATGTTCCTTCAAGCTATTTTTGTAAAAATAATTTTTATTTCTATTCATTAATAAAAATGTTAGAATACCAATAATGTGTGATCTTCCATCATTCTGAGTATTGTCTTCTGGAAAATTCATATGATAAAGAGCAAATTTCCCTTTCTTTCTCTCAGAATATCTATTTTCCTTGATATTAATCTGACCATAAACAGAGCTATGAGACATACTAAATCTTATTTCTCAGCACCAAAGACACAACACAGAAAATAATCAAGAGAGCCTCAAATCAAATTTTGATTTGACAGTCTTAGGAGGAAGTCTCTCATAGTTCTTTCAAATGTCCTAAAGAAGCATTCATTACTTGTTGTTCATCACTATTCGGGGCGGGGGGCGGGAATGGTAGGAAAAAAATGTCTTACATCAACAGAAAGCTTTTAGAAGTGAAGTATTCTTATTGTAGCATTATTATCAATTTGAGCCATTGTAGTAGTAATAATTGAAACTATTCATAATCAGAGAGAAGAATTTAAGACCAAGATTATTTTAAAAAGTATTTTGTTAAGGCTCTTAGTTAAGACTTTTCACCTGAACAATGTCTATTGGATAAAATATATTACTAAAAATTGGTTTCTCACCCTTGGTAGAATATTTTTAAAAGATCTGTTGCCATATATATTATTAAAGTAGTTGACTCACTGAAAAGAACAGATTTTGTTCAACAGTCTTCTCTTAAATTTGAGTATTAATATCCTGATTAAACCAAAAATCTTCCTGCTTGATTTCCATGAACACAGACCTTCCTGGTATTTTTAAAGTGAGGATTCTAAAGCAGCTCTCCAAATTTAAAGTCTTTGCCAAATTCAAGCTCTGATTGGGTTGTGCAGCAGAGATTAAAACTTGGACTCCTTCTTAGAGACACAGAGGAAAAACTGATGATTGCTAGATGGGATGGGGTGGGAATGAGGGAGAAGGGGAAGGGACGAGGCAACATAAACTGGTAACTACAATATTGCTGCAGGGATAGAAGAGAGACAGTTCAGGGAATACAATCAATAATGTTGAAAATATTTTTTAGGGGACCAGATAGACTCATGTCTTGTTAGGGAGACCACTGCATGGATGGTGTAGAGGCCTGACCACTGCACTGTACATCTGAAGCTGCCACTGAATAATATTAGATGTCAACCATAATTTAACACATATATGTTCATGGGATGTGGCATATAGTGTGGAAATGGAGTCAATGGAATTGTAATAGATATGTATGATATCGGGGATGGGGGAGCAAGGGAGGGGGGAGGGGAGTCACTTTGTAAGGGGTGAAAAGGATAACTATTGCATTGTTTTATACATCTGTGACTAATAATAGTAAGAAAAAAAAAAACAAAGCTGGGATGGTAGTGGTTGACTGTTAGGGAAATGGTGGAATTTTAGGGGATAGGCTTTTTCTATATTTTGTTCCATATCTTGATTATGGTTGTGATTACATGACTGTATACTTTTTTCAAAACTTTCACAACTATAGAATAAAAGGGTAAATTTTAAAAAAATGATAATGCGTGTAAAGCATTCTTTGATAGCTAGGATGTTTGCTGTCTTCAAACTCATACTTGTTTAATATTGAACATTTTCTGCTCCTAATTAGTGTGACTGGTTTAATACTATTGCTCTTGGTCCTAGTTTGTAAATGTGATACTAGGTACAAAAAAAAAAACAAAAACATAAGGCTGATGGCGAAACAACACTTAGATCATGATAGCTCAAAGATTAGAAATGATCCAGAATATATTTAATTAAGACATATAGGATCTGACTACCTTCCATTTGCTTGCATTTTCTTTTAAATATACATAAATAGTTTGGCCTTGATTGCCATGCCATCTAAGGTAACAGTCTTGCCCCACCCTCTATGGTCCAATGTTCAGCGATACAAACGCTGACACTGTGACTTCCTGGGAATGAGCCTTCCTAGCACCATGGGACCACAATATCCAACCAAAAGGTTGGTCATCAATGCATCCTTTGGACTGATTTATGACAAGAAGGGGGAAATCTGGATGCAAAAGGGGCCACAGGTTAAACCTGTTAAGTTTAGGAAACTGAAAATAAGATGGCTTGAAAATACAAAAAACTTTTGACTAAGTGGGTGGGCCATGGTGGGAAGTCATATATTCAGCTTTCTCATTAAGTTAATCTGTGCCTATTCAGTGGGCCTCTTTTTTGTCTTTTAGTACCTAAGATAACATCTTTAATCCTTTTTCGGACCAGAGCTGGAAACTACAAAATTTCTCATTATTATGCTTGTCCCCTGATTACCATATCTATATTCTGTAAAAAGCTAAATGTTAGCTACCCTGCACCCACCTGTGTGGGAGGAGTACCACCTGTCTCTCCAATGTACTTTTATCCAATCCCAGAGATTTCCCCACTTTGCTTTCTGCCACCTCCTTCATCTATCACCAGTGGATTTCACGGAACCCCCCTCCTTTGATTTTATGTATAAAATAAGCTTTAAAACTGCCATTCATCAGAGCATTTTTTCAATCTGTTGAGTTTTTGCTTCCTGGCAATTGTCGACAGTTTGGCTCAAATAAACTCTTATAAGTTTTTTAAAAAAACAAAAACTTGGACTCTTAAACCTGCTTTTCTTTCCACTAAAAAACAACAACAACAACAAAAAAAACCCCAAACAAAACCCACAAAACCACAACAAAAAAAACTTGGATTCCTTGACCTCCGTTCCTTTCCTTGTTCTACTTGATTGTATGACACTCCTAATTCCACCAAGCGTTTAGAGAAACCAGGGGAGATGATATGGGTTAAAGAAGAAACATGTGCAAATTTTTCATATGGCCTTTATAGAATGAATCTAAAAATTAGTGGATGGTTTTCATTTACAATCTAAGCTCCATGAAACAAAAGGCAAAGCTGAGAGGGGAAGGGCCTTTTCATGTCAGACTCGCTTATTGGGATTTGCTGAGCATTTCCCTTCATTTGTCTGGATGCATTAACTTCTCATAGGCTGGTCCACTACAGACTTGGTTTGTGCCCTTGTAGAAATGCTGAGGCCTTTGGGTGGGGCACATGATTGCCTCTTTACCTGGTCTCTTTAGTGGTAGCCACTATGTGTGTGTATATATATATATATATATATATATATATATATATATATATATATGTAGTGATATACACACACACACACACACATTCATTTGTACATATTGAAAAAAATATATGTGTATATATTTCATCTAAAAATGTATGTATATATATTTCATCTGCCTTCCTTATCTGATTTTGGAATGCTGCTCTGGGTACTTGATTCTCAGATACCCGTCTTTCTGCCTGGGTGCTTGCTTCTTTGTTATTATTGCTTTTCTGTTTTAGACCATAACCTTACCTTAAACTATCAGATGGATCCTGATTTCTGCTATGGGTTTCTCATACTTTAATTTTCGCTCCACATATAAATAAGTCCTCTAGCTCTTAAGCACGTGTGTTCTACCTTAACTAACATTTTCCAGGAATTATTCCACTCTGGTATCCATCCCAAGCTCTAGCTTTCACTATAGGTTACTGTTCTCTGTTCCTTACCTGTGTCTGAGGTCTACTTGCCTCCCACAGTTTCAGAATAAATATTTACCAAAACCTATGGAGGGGGCTTCCGGATTCCTTAACAACACTGCTCCCTCCTCATTGAGAAGCCCTGAACAAATACTTCTTTACCTTGTAGCTGGTCCAAGCCTGACTGTCAATACAATCAAATTTATAATAATAAAAGAAAAAGTCCTAAAGAGTAAATACTTGGGCTTGATATCAGAGTCTTCTACTCTCTCTGCTAATTAATACTATGTTGGTTTACATATGGTAGGTGTGAAGTGTTCTGAGTCTGAGGAGAAGTTTACAAATCTCTGAAAAAAATTGTTTTGCAATTGTGTAGAGTAGATCTATTGCTGTGCAGAAACAGGTGCCAACCAAAAACCTCGCTTTGAAGGAAAGCGTCATAGTTGAGTTATGAGACAGCTGGAGAGCAGTAAAATAGATATGGATCCCTAAGCCCCGCAGGAAAAACAACTTTAATCAGAGCCTGCCACATTGGGTGATTGTAACGAAGTCCCTTGGTATGTGTAAGCCCTGGATCAAATGGGACCAATTGACTATTGACAAGCGTTACTTTAGTGCAAAACTGGATGAAAAACTGACTATTGCCCTGCACAGACTCCAAGAATGAGAAATGAGGTTCTTGTGAAAGAAAAGGACCTGGTTTGTTTCTGACAAACATACATGCGCTGGGCCAGCTGATATGTGTGGTGAGCTGAAATTCCTCTAGGCGCAGCCTTGAGACGCAGCAGTGGCATTTAGTGCTGCCTTTCCCAGCCTCTCCATGTGACAGGCCTCTCTGACTCCTGAAATTGATTCCATGGTTCTGAATACCACTTGCAAATGCTGGCAGCCTGACCCAGGAGCAGGGAACATCGTTCCGCTCTGAGAGCCCCTCAAATGGATTTTACAAGGGAGTGGTGCAGACCATGCTTCTAGGTGCAGTGAAGCATGTTTCTAGTGCTTTTCACAGATCATAAATTAATTTGAAATGAACCTCTCTCATCCCACAAAATATAAGAACTGTCATCATGGTTGTTCTGTAGCACAGTGCCTGAGGAAGGGGGAGGGAGAGAGTAATTTTCTCCTGCATTTGTTGACAGGACATGTGACAGGTGCCAAACGCTAGGCTGTCTGTAAACATGTGGCATGTGTGTCCAATTCAAAATAATTTGTAGTTTGGAGTAGATTCTCCACACCTTCAGCTCTGAACCTGAAAGAGTGGAAAGAGCTGTGCATATTGAGCTCTGAAGATGGGTATTACGGAAAGCCCCAAACTGATGTGTCAGGAACCACAAATATTCTGTCTTCACTGTTCCTGTATTACAAATATAAATGATTATCCTTGATAGTTATTCTGGAAAAGGTAAGGAGCAAGGAGGACATGCATTCCTATTTTACTGTGCGTGGGCAATTGGTAAACAATAAAATAATGCAATATTCTCTTTAGAAATGCTGCAAGGCGGGAGCATGCAACCAATGTTTCAGAATTTAAATTTAGGAGTGTTTCTTTAACTTGTAGAAAGCACCTACTCTCTTATATACAACAAACATTTACTAATTACATTAAACTTGGCTGATATCGTTAGTATAGTTTTCTTATTTTCTTTTGCTTTAGTATATATAGGGATGATAGAAAGCCTTATCTGACTAATTTTACTATGATGGAAAGTGACTGTGGGTCAAAGAGAATAGGAAACTTGGAAGTGAAAGAGAAAGGAGAAAGGCAGAAGGAAGGAGATGTTCTGTGAGTAGAGAGCGCTCAAGAGACTCAGTATAAACCATCTAGTCAATGGCCTTCTTCTTGTCCCTGCCCAGGTCTTCTCTGGATTGCCAGAGCTACATGTCTAACTGCCCAGACTATCGTTCTCTTATGTTCTATAGGTACCTCAAATTCAATGTCCAAACTGTACTGTTTATTTTTCATCCATCTATGTTCATCCCTCCATACTCCCCTGTGTTAGAGAATGCCACCACTATTCTACTATAGCAGTCATCTCTGCTTATCCTGCCTACCTTAATTTTCACTTAATTGCTATAAATGGCTTGTCCAGTCTTATCTCCAAAATTCCCTACCCTTGTATAGCCAAGTCGACTGCTTTAGCACTTCTTGCTTGGATTACAAGCTCAATGGGCTCCCTGACTCTACTCTCCACCCCACTTTAATTCAGCCTTCACCCTGAGAGCACAGTTTTTAAATGCAAATGTGATTAGGTCACTTCCCTGATTAAAATTCTTTGATAGTCTTTATAGTCCACAGGATAAATTTAGCACCCCAACTTCTTCATAATCTAGTTTGTGCTTGAGTCTCTAATGTTGTTTCCTACCACTATACTCTGGGATCCTTTCAGTATGTGAAAAGCAGTTTTGAATAAGTATTGCACTGTTTCATGCTTCCATGCCATCGCATATGCTACTTGCATTGCTGGAAACACCTTTTTACCTCTGCTACCTGGTTGGAGATTGCAAGTTCATTCGTAGTGAACATGTTTCTTTGTCTAGGAAGCCCTCAACAACTTCTTAGTTCAAGTTATGCCCTTCCTTTAGTCCTCCTGGTACCATGTGCATAATCCTAATGTATCCATCATGTTAGTTTTCATTGTGATGCCTCTGCCTCCCATATTTACTCTAAGCTCTTTAGGGTCAAGAATGGTGCTTTTTAGGTTTTTGTACTCATAGTGCAGTGAAGTCCCTGGTATATGATGTATACTCAATTTGTATTTGTTGAATCAACATATGGATACAACAATAAAAGCAGGACTTGATTGGGATGATGGATGATGAAAGACCACCTTGGAGAGAGGAAATCTATTGTTTGGGGGATTTGGCAATGTGTAGATTTAAGAGCTGAAAGAGGATTTGATCTTAATTCATATTTGATTTGGACTTCTGGGGCATATTGATCCTGAGGAAGCCAATTGGAGGCTACTATATGGGTGTAGAAGTCATAATACTCATGCAAAAAACCAGAAAAATGACAAATTCCTCTCTCCCTTCCTCTTTTTCTACCTCCTTCCTTCTCTCTCTCTCTCTCTCTCTCTCTCTCTCTCTCTCTCTCTCTCTCTCTCTCTCTTTCTCTCTCTCTCGTTTCTTCCAAACAAGATGTCATATCAAGTGAATATATTAGAATATATATTTTTATATTTAAGATGGCTATATTCATATATATGTGTATACATATATCATTTAAGAAACTTTTAAATACAGTGTAATTCTTTTTGCGGTATATTTCTATGTTGATGTGGGTAATGATGGAAAAAGAGTTTGATGGTGGGGAAGGAGGAGGAAAATGAAGTAATGGTAAAACCAGAATGTATGTTTTGATAGCCAGCCTTGAGGGAGAGGAAGAAGCTAGAGGCAAAACACACAGGGCTTCGACATGTCATTCTTTTGCCTGTCAAGGCAGGAACAGAGGATGCAGGGACTGAAGGAGCCAAGCTGAGTGCTGCCCTGGGCTCCCACATACCATGGACAGAGATACCATGGACAGAGCTAAGGCTGCATTCCTCTGGACTGGGGAAGACACTAAAGAAATTACCCCTGGATCTAAGTGGGGGATTTTCTTTTTCTTTTCTTTTTTTTTCTTTTGGGGGGTGGGGTGGGGAGTTATACTGAACTAATTATGAGTATAAGAATTACCCCTAAGTTTTTCTAGCTCAGATATCCTCTGCTCATACTCTGCAGTTTTAGCAGCGCTGAGAATTGGCAGTGAACCTGTTAGACATCTAACCAATCGTAAGCCCACCTTCTTGGGCTTGCTCTTAAACTGGAGAGAATGCCCCTAGGGAGGAAAATGAATCCAATGACTCCTGCTGTGGAGGGTTCATGGAACACTGGCGGACACTGCTGGGGATTGGAAGGCACATGTGGCCTAAGTAAAGTGATGAGTAGGTTATCTATCATTTGTGGGGCACCTCCTATTTTGGTGCATAAACGTAAGTTATTATAATACGATTGCTTTCACAATGTGGCAAAAAAAACAATGTGTATGCTCCAGGATGGAAAAACAACTGGTTCCTACGTTCTAAGCACCACTGCAGGTACTGTAATGTATTCCTGTGAACAGCTTTCTGGTATGGGGTTTATCATCCTGATTTTACCATAGGAGAGACTGGGCTTCCCAATGAGTAAGTGCCACCCCGGGTCTGGCTGTCTTGAATCCTGTTCATGTTCTTTTCTCCACATAGCGTTCCTAGCCATCACATCTTGGCTGGAAGCAGGAGAGTCGGACCTGACAAAGACCATGAAAAGCCTGGAGTTTTCAGCCTGCTAGGCAAGTGGCGGTGCCATAGAGGTAAGTCACTGAGCCCTGTCATTTGTTTCTGTCTACTCTAAATCTCTTATCTGTAAGGCGAGAAGCATTTACAAAGCTTTCAGAAAAATGCTTTGTGATTACCAGCACTAGGTGAGCAATGGTTTGCCTGTTTTTCACAGATAGCGGCAAAATATGTCTTTTAGGGAGAATTATCTGCTTTCTTCCATTTAGATTCATATACAAACACACTGACAAAAACTGTTTTGGAAATTCCATAGTCCTAGGCATGAATAGGTACTTTCTATGCCAGGCGGCATTGAATCAGATGGAAAAAAGACCCTGAAAAACAAAAAGGTGAAGTAAATATTCTATGGCAAACAAACACACAAGAATTGTTACTTCTATGTAAGAAATTCCTGTTCTATGGTTATTCTTGTTAAGTTTAGGGATTTCAAGGTATAATTTTACTGGTATGAAATAGATGTTCCCTACCAACATGCCAGATAGTTTCTCAATAAATTGAGAAAATGTTATTTATTATATTATATTAATTTATTGTATAAAGGCTTTATATTATTATATTATATAAAGGCTTTATTATTTATTATAAAGACTTTTAGCTCTTTCTCCCTTAAAAAAAGAAAAAAACATATCTAGCCAGCCCCTCTTGGTGGGGTCTACTTGGTTATTTTTAGCTTTGAAGAGAGATAGAAGATGCTAGAACTGGCACCTCCCTTAGCCTGAGGAGAGCTTAATCTTCATTGTCCTTTGTATTTTCTCTATGTAGACTCCAGCTATAGGAATAATTCTTAACAAATTGCACAGTTGACCTTCTATAAGTGGGCCCTTTTTGCATCATTAGAAGATTTATAATTGCACGAGAATGGGACAATTCATGAACCCCGACACCCCTTAGACACCTTGCTCTCATATCTTAGTTGAAAGCATAGGGCCTGAGATCCTTGCTGCTTACTTGGGGGCTTCAGGCCTGGAGCTCAGGTCTCGCTGCAGCCCGCTGTTATGCTCATTCTCCTCCTGCTTGAACTCTGGGAGTCAGGGAATTCCCAGGGGAGGAAATTCTGAGTCCTTGATAAAAAGTCAGTTTTTGTATATTCCCACTGAAAAGAATGAACATAAACTTTGAAGCATAGAGACTCTATTATTTTGAGTCTTGTTTTTGTTTATTTTTTCCCAAGCCTACTGATTCTATCAATCTGATTCCTTGCAAGGCACACCATCCTGGTTGGAAAAGCTTTAAATGGGTGACTGCTTTGCTCCACTTTGTTTTCCTGTTAAAATATTAAGTGTAAAAAAAAAAAAGTGTAGATTAAGTGTAATCTAATGTGTCAATAGAGTCACCTCAGGTACTCAGAATCATTTAATTCTTCTTGCCATCAAATCATAGTGTCAATATTGACATGAGTTATCACTAAAAATATATACAAAATTACCTGGAGAACAGCACTTTTTGTTGATAGGAGGTCTTCTAAAAGCAATCTCTGTGAAAGACTCGATTTGAACTCTTTTTGGCTTTGAATTTTACAAGAGTACTGCTTTTTTTTCTTTATAAGCCTGACCTGCTTTGCATCATTCAAACCTATCAGTGGAACTTTTCCTTTCCGTTCTCATCCTATGGGAGATGCTGTACATTACCAGCGTGTGCCCTGACACTTGAGTGGGTGACATCACTCATGGATGGTGATGAAATACATCCTGGGACTCCAAAATGAACTCAAAAAACAATGGAAAAGAGGAGTGCTGATTAGAACTTTCTTATGCATTCCACCTGGGTGCATGTTTTCACCACTCTAGATAGATTTTAATTTGGGGGAAATAGGAATGTATACAATGGAAGAATATAAATATGAAAACCTTAGATTTCAGTTACAGAGAAATATAAACTTATAAATCTACATATATTTGTAACATTATATTATATTTAATATACCTTATAATTTATAACATTGGATATATAATATATAAATGTGTGTATGTATACTATATAAATATATGCAATGTGCAATATATAAGTATGTTCACTGTAATCATATCTCTGTATCTCTATCTCTATATATCTATATCTATATCTATATCTATGTCTATGTCTATGTCTATGTCTATGTCTATATCTATCTATATATAGTGTTCTAGATCCCCAAGCAAATAGAAAAACCAGGAAATAAATAGTATTTTTTGATAACTGCCATATTCTTTGGTAAGTGACATATAGAGATTACCTAAGTGGTTTGTTTTTTTTTAAATTGGGGAATTGGGGAAGGGAACAATGTTGGGGAATTGGGAAGGGAACAGCGTTGGGGAATTGGGGGAGGGGAACAGTGTTGGGGGTTCAGGAAAGGAGAACAGACAAGTTGCTGTTCTTTTGTTCTTCAGTCTAGTTGTGGAGGACGTCACTTCACTGGCCCATGTTGGTATCATTGTTGTGTTCTTCCCAGTGAGACAGTCGCTCACTGGCCATTGGACGGCCACTCATGGCGGCTCATGGTAGCTCACATCAGCTGCTGGCCACTCGCCACTCACACTGGCTGCCAGCTACTCAATGGTAGTTTATGGAAACCTACTGCAGCTCCACTACAGCCTATGCCGTGACGGGTGACTCAAGGCAGCCCAGCACCAGATAGATCTGTTGTTCACCATCTTAGCTGTAGAGGGCCAGCGTCACTGGCCCATGTGCGATCTGAACCGGCAGCCCTGCTGCTCAGAGCTCGCGCTCCCAAGCCAACTCTTAACCAACGAGATACTCAGTGGGGCCGGCCCCATAAATGGTTTTTATAAATATATTGTGATATTATATTTGAAGAGGTGAAGTGATCCTCAAGCATTATTTATTAAATAATTCATTTCTTAACACTTGATGTTTACATTAAATATATGTATATTGACATTTGGCACATACATAATTATTTTATTTTATTTTATTTTTTGCAAAGTCTTTGAGGGATAAATGACCTCTTTAATGGAAAACTGTACATCCTTGCATTTTAATCTTTGAAAGCAATAGATTCTATTGACAGGAATGACTAAATTTTCTTTGTTGTTTTGAATCTAAAAGCTGGTAATTTTTTTTTGTTTTTTTTGCTAACGTTAACAGGTGGAGTTGTGTGTGTGTGGCAGCAAATCTCTCAGTTGACCTTTTTCATAATCAACTACAATAAGTGCAGTGTGTGTGTGTGTGTGTGTGTGTGTGTGTGTGTGTGTGTGTCTGCACTTTGGGTGTGATGGACAGTTTGCTTAAATATATGGGAAAAGTTAATCCCTCTGCCCTGACCTTTGGCACAAGAACCTTGTGCTTCCAGTAGAAAGTGTGCTAAATGCCAAGTCCTTTGGGCAGAGAATGTTTGCATTAATGTTTTCTGTGCTGGAGCCTGAGCCATAGATTTTCTGTCAGCCCTCCTTCTCAGTGCTGATGCGGAATAGGTTGAGCTGTATACAGAATATAGTGCCTGATGCCATCTGTTTTGACACCCTGAATATTTTAACCCCAGCCAGTGTATTAAAGGAGGAAGATTTCCACCCCCTATCATGCATGTGATTACCATGAGGTACAGGAGGTGGGAAAAGTCGTGGAGTTTAATATGATTGTCAAAGGGTCAGTTTCATGTTAATTATTAAGAGCTGAGTGATTATAACACAAAAAGGGGGAAGGATGCATAGAATACATATTAACCTTGTAAATACAGTTAACTCTTGATTTTCTTGGAAATCTAGGCCTTTGATACTTTTGCACAACACAGGCATACGACTCTGCATATGCTGCCCCCTTGTCTGGAATGTTTGGGTTACAGGGTGTACACACTGCAAACAGGGTGGGGTGGCTTTAAGACCCTGCTTTAGGATATGGAAAGTGTTCCAGTCTGGTATCTGGATCTAGCAATTTAGAAGTAATCCTTGACTCCTCTGTCACATTGCTTCTTCAAAAGAGACAGAAGTCCTACTGATTTTAACACTTAAATATCCAAATCTATCCCTTTCTCTCCATTTGCATTTCTACTGCCTTAGGTTTCCTTCATTTCTCACCTCGATTATTTGCCAGATTACTAGAACCTGCGCAGTTCCCACTTTTAGCATCTCCAGTTTATTCTTCAGTGTGATTAAAAACATGCAAATCTACCACATCTCTCTGAGCTGAGTTATACTCTGTATTGCTCTCTCTACATTGCTTACATCTGTGCCTTCAAGTCCTCCTTTAAACTATGGCATATGTATCACCTCCTTTCTGTAAGCTTTTATGAGTTTGATTTAAGAGTGCTTCTTTGGGCTCCTCCAATGGTATCATGTGCTTGTTTTGGTTATAGTTCTTTTCCTGATTTATTAGAGTTGTCTCTTGACTATTATCTTTACAATTCTGGCCTTCTAGAACATAAGCTCCTTGAAGGTAAGGACTATTATATTTTGTTTTGTATCTCAGAGTCTGGCACAGAGCAAGTGCTAAATAAAAGTTTCTTGAATGAAGTAATAGAAGAACATAACTTTTAGGGGTTAGAATTTAATATGACAAATAGTGGTCCTGGTGGATGGTCAGTGAAAGAGAGTGTCATTTAGGAGTGATATACATTTGTCCTCATAGATCCCTTCCCTGAACTCCTTGCACTGTTCATCTATACCAAGCTTGACACGATCAGTCTCAGTCAATGGGGATAAATCATCTAAATCCTTGCATGTCACCTTTTGATGTAATTATAATGCCTGGGGTTGGGAAAGATAGGCCATCCTTCTTCCTTCTTCCTCTAGTTTCCAAGAGAAGGGGCTTCTAATTATTCATGGGCTCTTGCCTCATCCCTAATACTTCCCCTTGGAGTAAGAAAGAGTGGCTGCGTGCTGCGTTTGGGAGTGGAAGTAAGCATGCATAGTTCATCTCCTTGTCCTCCTTTTTCTCTTGGAGCATAACTGCACAGCTACTCCATGCCCCAAACTTTACAGGGCAGCCCCTTGCACAGGGAAGCCTGTGGTGGTCTAGTGTTGCCCATGACTAGATGGGGAAAACTGTCTAATTCTGATGTTCAATAATAAGGATCTTAATTTACCAACTACATAAATCACATTTGTCAATATTAGGTTTTTCAATATAAAAGATGATATGTTGCTATCTCAACTGTCTTACTCTTTTGTTCTATTTTGCACTAGTTTCACAACCGAGGTGGAGGAATGTGTTTATCAGGTAAACTCATAGCTCACCACATACAATTTGAGAATGAAAAGTAATCTTAGTTCAACTCCAAATATATTAATCTTTGAAAATTTTATTTCTGCTTATTAAAGAACAGTAAGTGACTTAGAGTTATTTAGAGTCAGCCATCATTGTAAAAGTTAATTAGACTCATGTCTAATTATTGTTCTGGAATGTGAACCACGGTTGGATATAAGTGCAAGAATGAAGCAAGGAGGCCACAGCCAGGGAACCAGAAAGGATGGTATTAGCAGTGAGTAGCTGAATGCAGAAGTGAGGCATGGGAATGTCTGTATGTGTGGAAGGGTAAGATGAGAACAATCATGGAGGTAAAATAGATTGTAGAGACCAGTAATCCAATCAAGGAAACTTAGCAACAAAAACTCAGAAATCCCAGGAAGGATTTGGTATCAAAGGCTGTATCAGTATCAAGATTAGAACTTCTTTAGGATTGGAAGTTATCTCACATGTCATCAAGTCTAGCCACACATTCATTATTTAAATCATGCTCCCAAAATCATCACTGTATGGTATGAGCTCTACATAGTATCCACCTATTTCTGGAGGCAGAACCCTCATTATGTATTAACTCACTATGTCTATTCTCTCTGTAGATATCTGTAATTGTTCTAATTTGAGTGAAATCTATTTCTTTTGCTCAATCTCTAAATATGATGTCTTTATGAACTTTGCTGTAACTAAGCCATGGAATCTTATGGTGGAAAATAACACAAAATGATGTTTTCTTTTGCGATAGTACCTAGAAGGAAAAATATTCTCTTAAACTCTGATGGCACTGTTTTATTGTTCCATAGTAGGAATTCCTTTAAAAAGGAATTAGTTCTGGTATCTGTCTCTTGATGGGAAATATGGCTCCATATTCACTAGGTTAAGATTCTTGTTTTTGGCAGACTTTCACCAATTTGCTTAATATTAAAAAACAAGTCAAGTCCTTCAGTTATTTGGGGATTACTTGTATACTTAACTCATTCTGGTAGGTGGCATGGTTGTCCATTCTATTTGGAGCCTGCTGTTCTGTTGGAGAATAATGGATGCATTCCCATGGCCATGGAAAGTGCCTGATAATATATATGAGGAAGTATATTCAAACCAAAAAAAGTGTCCATCTATCTCATGGTCTTGGTGGGTACTCTTGAGATTCTATTAAGCACTTGTTTAAATACTTGGTTTCAATTGTCCAAAACTGAGAAAAATCCTTGCAAAAACATCTTACATATATGCTCTTTCTATCTGCTATAATGGAGGACTGAGGTGATCTTTCATTTTACAGTGAATACTGGTTAAGTGAGTCAACATTTTTTAATAGGAGGGATAGCAATCATACTACCTTCTTATTTTAAAAAACATGTCAATTTTGTTCATCCCATCCAATTTCTTTAAATGTATTTTCCTCACGCACTCAAACAGATGCCAGTGGCATGCAAAATTGCAGCCATGTCTTAGCTCCCACTCTCTGATGTTCATCCCTGCTATCTTCTTGTCATAATTTCTGACAAATTTCTTCTGTTTACTCTTATCCTTTCTGTATTGTAAATCCATCTTTGGGTTGGTTTGGGCCTCATTCTTTTCCTATCCTCTTTTGAAAAATTTCTGCTTTATCTCTCGTTCTCTAAGATAATTCTGGTATTTGACTTCTGGCTCACTGGATTGGAATCACCACTTCTATGGCATATGCCCATTCACTGCCCTTGCCAGAGAGGGGAATTTGACAGATAGGACCTCAATCTGTTACAGAATGCTATCATTACTGGCTTGGGAATTCTTCATTTCTTACCAAATGCCTCCTTGAAAAGAGTGCTATGTAGGGATGTTGTATAAGGATTATACTATCATCTACTAGTGTTATTTACTACACTATTATATATGCACTGCTTTCATTACCTTTATATTAGACCATTACATGTCTCTACACTTAGACTAGTTATCTTAGCCTCTTACAGAAATACTTTGAAGGAGTTATACCTTGGTATAATTGAGGCCCACTCCAAGAAACAGCTTATTTTGGACTTGTGTTGTAAAAACATTGAAGATATTGTTCCATTACATCACTTAGGATCTCATATATGAAGCTTCAGAATTATACACCTTCCAGAATTTAACAGAGGAAAATGCCATCACTTTCCGTGAACGCTTTCCCCTTGTTATAATGAGAAATTCACATTTTCAGTAATGTAACTCACTGTTTCCATTTATTTTGTCTTGGTCGCCAAGAAGCTCAGGGCAAAATGTGATGGTTAAATATAACTAGTTAATACAAATACAAGTCTCCTTTATCTTCGTTTTCTACTTATATTTTATTAAATTGTTTTGTATGTGAATTTGTGTCTGTATGCCAATACTCTCAAATATTTTTTTTTTTAAGGATTGTATTGGGGAATTGGGGGAGGGGAACAGCGTTGGGGAATTGGGGAAGGGGAACAGACAAGTTGCTGTCTTTTTGTTCTTCAGTCTAGTTGCGGAGGATGTTGCTTCACTGGCCCATGTTGGTATTGTCATTGTGCCCTTCCCAGATGAGGCAGATTGGTCGCCGGCCTCTGGATGTCGCTCAGTGGGCTATTGACAGCTCACGCTAACTGCCAGTCACTCACGCTGGCTGCCGGACACTCACTGTAGCCTATGGCAGCCCACTGCAGCAGGAGCTACATTCTACACTGTTGCCGGGGCTCACAGCCCAGCTCCAGGTGGAGTTGTTGTTAGCTGTAGAGGTCAGTGTCACTGGTCCTCATATGTGGGATCCGAACCGGGGCCGCTGGCATCCCAAAACCAGCTCTTAACCAATGCGCCACTTGGCTGGCCCTCAAATATTTTTTGAAAGAGTCAAGATATTATACAAATTTAGAGTTATAATATTTTCCCTGAACAACACTCTTTCTTACTTGGGAAATATGTGATAAGTCTTTAGGGACCTACTCTTGGAGTTTCTAGAGCATCCTTGAGGGATTCCATACTATCAGCCCCCCTTCTGAATTCTTGGATACTTAAGTACACCTGGAACACCACTGGATATGCCATATGTCATGCCCAAGATAAACCAAATCCAAAACAACCCCCTCCCACACTTTCATATTGTTGAGGAAATATCTTCTACAAGCAACGTGACTTTAAGGACAAATAAGTTTACAGAGAACTGTCAAAGGATAGCAAAGATACACATTAGGTTACCAGAGAAGGTCTCAAGGGGAGCATTCTATTTGATCCAGGATCCAAATCATGAATAGACTTGAGTACATGACATGGAGATGAGGGCATGGTGAGCTAGTAAACTAGCTCCCTGCTCCCACTTCCGCACAGCCTGATTTGTATTGTTTTCCAGTTTCCGTGGCGGAAAACCTCAGACGTGGCCAATTACAAGCTATCAGTGATTTAGCAACTGGCTTGAAAAATTCCTAAATATTTAAAAATTGGCTGTCATGAATCTGAGCTAAGTTTTGCATACCACTGGATGAAGGCTTTATAGCATTTATATTATGAGCAAGGGTACAGATTTGTGAGGTTCCATTAAGGGACAGAAAGTAGTCCTGACTGGCTACATCAGGAGGTTCTTTCTGAGAGAAGATGATGGCAAGATGTAAGAGATACATTGAAGCAGTTTGGAGCCTTAGCTATGTGGTTGCTCTTTGTTCTTTAGTCTATGGGGAGAACGTAAATATTTTTTATAGAGAAAAGAGGATAAAATTAATATATTAGGAGGGTTGACCTGTTATAAGTTATATGTTGAGTGGTTTTAGGGGAATAGGGGAAGCGGAGAAGGTAGTTAGGAGCTCCTTGAAATGGTGTGGGTATGAAGTGATGAACTAGATTTAGGGAAGAAGTGGCTCGTGTGGGAATGAAATGATGGAAGAAGGAGAACAGTGCAGATCGTGTATTTCTGCTGAGTTAGTTTGGAAGCTTGCACTGTAATCAACTCAGGATTCATTTGTTACTCATTTGTTTGGGGATTGATACTGACCTGTTGCTGACACCTTCCCTGGGTGGTTAGAACACCTTTCCTTGCTGCTTGGCTTCCTTATGGCACAAGGGCTGGGTTCCAAAAGCAGGCATCCCAAGTGATGGGCAGGTAAAAGCCATGTTGTTTTCCATGGTCTAGCCTTAAGAGTCATGCAATGCAAATGCAATGTTTTTTCTGCTGCATTCTAGTTGTAGAATCAGTGATAAAAGTGGAGTCGGTTTCAATACAAGAGGAAATAAGACTCCACCTCTGGATGGAATAACATGGTTCTGAAAGACCATTGTGGGAGTGGCACATGAGGGTTTCTCAATAAGTGATTCCTATTCCTTTTTTTTCTTCGAAATTTGCCATCTAAATTGTTC
This sequence comes from Aselliscus stoliczkanus, assembly GCA_033961575.1. Taxonomy (NCBI): domain Eukaryota; kingdom Metazoa; phylum Chordata; class Mammalia; order Chiroptera; family Hipposideridae; genus Aselliscus; species Aselliscus stoliczkanus. Next base: position 183,284,466 of record CM066728.1, read on the forward strand.
CTCCCTCCCTCACTTTTTTTCTTGCCCAGGTATCTATCTGGAAGTCAATAGGTTTTCTTCTTTAATTTTCAATATTGAAAAATGTATTTTACCCATATTTCATTAAGTCTATGAGGCCAGTGATTGAAAGACACACTATTAGACTCTTTTCCACCAAGGAAAAAGATGTACTAAACTATAACATAGTGCCTTAAAGATAGTCCTGCATGACACATGAATCAGACATAACAGCCACTCATTATCATTCATTAATGGCAAGGTATTTAGCATTTTCTTTCATTTTTTAGTTCCTCTGCTTGGCATGTGATAGCTAATCCCTTTTGTATGCATCTTAATAACAAAACCTAATACAACTTCATCTACTTCTGGTGTTTTCTTTTTTTTAGGTCTATAAAATACATGATTGTTTTGTAAGGAAATATGGGGTTCCAGTCATTACTGATATGATGAATATTTGCTTTACTAACTCAAATTTATTCCCCAGTGCTCTATTTCTATATATTTTTGCATATATAGTGACTTTTGCTTCAATGCCAATTAATAGTGTGATCCTATAGCAGACATATTATCTTTTTTTTAGCTGAGCCATTGTCACCTGTTGGCAGCTCAGTGGCTGCTCAGCTCGGGCTGGGCATCGAACTGCTGTTGCTTAGATCTCAGCTCGCACTCTTGAGCAAGCTCTTAACCAACTGAGCCACTTGGCCGGCCCAGAAGACATATTAAATGGCAACTAAACTCAACACTCATAACACCAAAAATATTCAAAAATCACTGGAATATCACATTATCTAGACAATGACAACCACATCAAAACTGTCACCTGGCCAGCAGTGACTGCAATGTGCCATTGTATCTAAGACTTAATGCAATTTTAGAGATTTTAAAATGTGAAAAACTGTACTTCTTAGAATTGGTGAAATAAAAAGAAACCTTGAATATACTTTTGGATAGTGTCTCTTTACTGCTTCTCAGATTCTGATCAGGTCCCAACTCTTTTATTCTGAGGCATCCCTTCCTTCCTGCCTACAGCTCATCCTGCAGAGAAATACCGCTGTGCAGGATGCCTCTGTTCACTAGATGGTCCTTCCTCTACTACAGGCTGCATTTTAGCATAGACCCCAAGTTATAAATGTTCGGAAAATTAAATTTTTCTTTACTCCTTAGGGAGAGAAAACATAACTATATTTCCAACTTTTGGCAGTGTATGTTCCCCATTTCCACTGTACCATGGTGATATGTAGTCCTCTGCTGATAGATGCAGTGAGCATAAAGGGGTTTAAGTCACACTGGTTGATTTTACTCAGCACTAAACTTTTTAAAGAACTCTGCAAAAAAAACCAAAAACCAAAAAACAAAAACACTCTGCACTTTGTATATGAGAATTATTTTCTATGATTACATGTATTTTTGGAAACCTTTTCATATGTAACTAATGAACATTTTTGTGCCTTGAGAAAAATATCTATGTGGTAGCTGATTTTTGGCTTTTATTACACATTCATTTTTCTCTTTTTCTCCATTATAATTTTTCAATTGCTTGAAATATAATCATAATACCTGCTTACTGTATTATGTAATATGTAATCCAAACAAAATATAGTCAAAAGTAAAATTGATAGTCTCTTACTTTTTTCTTTCCCCTGTTGGTTCAACTCCAAGAAATGAACATACTCAGTCAGGGAGTATGCATATTAGAAAAATTAGTATTACTATTTTATTTCCAAAATGTTATAAAAATGTACAGTTTTACCAATAATAAATGAGAGTGCCAGTTTCTCTAGTTTTTCATTACCACAGAGTGCTATCAAACTTTTACATTGTCATCAATAGGCAAATAAATAAATAAATAAATAAATAAATAAATAAATAAATAAAATTGATGTCTTGCTTTAATTTGAATTACCCTATTTGCTACTGATATGGTATATTTTCATTGTTTATTGATCATTTGAGTTTCTACTTGTGACTTTTCCTTCTCCTATTTTTGACCCATTTTAGATTGTCTTTTTCTTATTGAGCTGAAAGAGCTCTTTATGTGTTTAATAATTATAAGCACCGAGTGCTTACTATTTAAAGTGACTCTGACTTTAAATACTTTTTAAGTACTAACACATCTAACAGACTTATGAGGGAGGCACAATTTTATAGGCAAGGAAACTGAGGCATGGAAAGGTTAAATAATGTGTCTAAGGTCACACAGCTAGTAAGTGCATAGCTGGCATTCAAATGAAGGCCACTGGTATATACGAAATCCTGTTCTAACTCCTGTTCTGTGAGCTGCACAGCTTGAAGGGTAGGTTGGCATATGCTGAGCACAGAGATATGCATTGCTGGGTTCATAGCAACTTGTGACAGGCATTTCTCAGAGCATATTGGGAGACAAATATTTGTGTCTAAAGTCTGATACGAATGATACTCTTCTTTAAGAAAAAATAAAAACTATACCATTTCAAGGCAGATCCTTCATGATGTAGTTTGCTGAACTGTGGGGGACACTGAGAAAATTGATGAGGCAGAAACTGAACAATGAAAGCAAAGAAGCAGAGGGGAAATGTTTTTACTCACACTAGGCATTGAAGTTCATAAATTCTTTAATGAAGTGAGATTAAAACATAATGTAAGAACTACTTTGTTATTTGTAGTTTAAGTAAATTGTTTGTATATAGTTTTCATTATATCTACTCTTAATTAATCCCTTGTGGTCTGTATAAAGTTTTCAATTACAGAAAACTAACCTACCCCACTAAGGATTCTTATAAAATAGATAGATTTATAACTGTTATGATACTTATTTTTACAATTCAGGTGCACCAGAAATATGTATTTTTAATTCTTCCACTGAGTTTCATTTTTGGAGCTGTCATGTTGTCTGATCGCATCATTAAAAATCTTAATCAGTTGAGATAAACCCAGGCATCTCAATTTTGAACTCATTTAATTCAGGATTTTCCTCTCTAACTTTTCTTTCCTTTTCTCAAGAATTGTTCAAAGTTTCAGGGGCTTTGGAGCATGGGAGTTTGGAAAGAGATCTGGTTCAGGGCCATTTTTCTTCGAAGTGGGTATCCACAAGACACTACAATTCTGTCTGATCCTTGGACGTGGCCAAATCTCCTTACAGGAATCTTCTGAGGGCATTTGTTATGGCTTTGATTGTGTGTTCCGAAAAGATATCTTGGAATCCTAATCCCCAGTACCTCAGAATGTGACCTTATTTAGAAATAGGGTCATTGCAGATGTAATTATAATAGTTAAGATGAGGTCATACTGTAGTAGGGTGGGTCCTTCATCCATTATAACTGGTGTCTTCTTATAAGCAGACAATGTGCAGACAGGAGAGGAGAAAACCACTTGCCAGTGGAGGCAAGGATGGGAGTTACACAGTGAGAAGCCAAGGAATGCCAAGGGTTGCTGATGATACCAGGCACTGATAGAAAGGCATGGAACAGGTTCTCCCTAGAGCGTTTGAGAGAGGATAGCCCTATGACATCTTGATTTCAGACTTTTAGCCTCCAGACCTTTGAAAGAATAAATTCCTGTTGTTTTAAGCCACTAAGGTTGTGGAACTTTGTTATGGCAGCCTTAGGAAACTAATATAGCATCCAAACTTATGCTGCTTCTGTGGTGTTTTCTTAGCCTACCAATCCACTTGCATTCAGAGCTATCTCTACTCCACTCCTGGTCACTTGGGAAAATGTTTGGCTGCTTCCATGGATGTGGGACAGCCAGTTCCACATCTCTGTGGGACCAGTCTCCACGTGGCTTATTCTGTATGTTTTTAGTTGCAGGACTTCTGTTCAGCTAGACTTCATGTGGTCTTTAGATAGCCAGATTTCTTACATAACTGCTAATGGTGCCAAGCATGAGTGTTCCAGAAAACAATGTGGAAGATGCATTTCCTTTCCTTACCTACCTCAGGGATTGGGCAAGGTGACTTCTGCTGCATTCTATTGTCTACAAGCAATACCTAGATTTAAGAAGCCAACCTAGATTTAAGGACTGGGGAGAGAGGCACCACCTCTCATGAGAGGAGCGTCAAGGTCTTATTGGAAAAGTCATGTGGAATGGAGATATCTTTATTTCCATCTTTAGAAAATGCACGCTACCACACTCACACACTCAAATGTGGCTAGCAACATTGTCAATTGTTACAGCCATTCTGGAAAGCAATGTACCTTCTTTCATTTAAACTCTAATCTGACTCCAGAAATTATATAGTAAAGAAAGAATTTGAAGAAAAGCAAAAAAATTACCATCATTAAATGCTGATAGTCTATAGAGAAAAAATATTACACAAACTATTCAAATAACTGAAAGAGGTGAATGGTGGGACAATTCTGATACTGTCACATGATGGAAAATAGTCACAAAGACTCTACAACAATATAGAAATTATACGATGTGACAATGAATGAAGTTAAAAATTAAATACAAAATAGAATCATCAGTAGAAACTAATTTTAAATGTAGTTGACTCTGAACTCATACCTTGCATTTTGATGAGTTAGGGTGGTGATTTCTCCAGATCTGTCAGGTCAGCCTGCCCACATATTTCTACTCTACCATGCAAGACTGAGACCAAACGTAAGGCTTCCTACTATCCTGGGGACATCCTTTTTTTCTTTCTTTGAGTAATGGAAGTGCACAAGGAAAAACCACTAGGGTAGCAGAAAATAAAGGAAGAGGCATCCCCCCCAACAACCTCCTTTGCATTTAGAAGGATCTATAGGCCTATCCTTAGCAAAGACACTTCAAATCATGCATTAACAAAAGTGACATTGAGGCCCAAGTGAAAATGAACCTGGAACATGTGCATCCAGGGGTCTATTTGTATGAAAAGCCTCATACTGTTCATGTTGCCTCCATTAAAAAAGGATTTCTTCTACTTACTGTCATGTCTCCAAAGTTTGAGGAGCAGCTCACAGCTTGCCCAGAAAAACACTCTCTCTGGACATGGTCTGGCCAGATTCAAAATTCAACTCAAGTCCTCTTCATCTGGTGACTTCAGCAGTGACTCCAGGCCAGATTTATTCCACCCTCCTTAAATTGTTATCTCACCTTTGAGTGCTGCCTAATTAGCATTATTATTAGATGCTGTTTCATTATATAATAATCTGCATCTTTTAGCTTGTACTTGGTGGTTTTATTCCGCTGTGTTCTCTGGTATGTATATGTCCTATTCCACCCTTTCCCCCATGGTAACTACCTATGTGGGTCTATATCATGCCTTATACTTCTCTTGTATCCCCCCTCCACACCACATGTTTCTGGGCTGAGGACATAGCAGTTATATAATCAGTGTTCTATCATTACAATACTTAATTTTATGCCACACGATTAGCTATGTTCAGCATGTATCCCTCTCTTCAGGTTATTTTTGGTTACTCATACCAGGTCCTAATGATTCTCTAGTAATACTGAGGTAAAACACAATTAAGACTGACTAGGCAAGTCAAGGGAAAAAAAAAAAAGAATAAGCAAGCCATAGCAGAAAGATCCCAGAATGACATATCTAATATAAAAAAGCCCTCAAAAATGTTAGGAAGAAACTCACATATTTGCTGACAAGGAAACAACATTCATGAAAACAGTAGCTATTCCAATGTGCAGACTGGTATTTAAGCATTAAGGTGTGGTCGCAGTGTCTGGCATATGCTTCCATCTCTTAACCTTATTAAATATGACCTTAAGTAGGTAGGTATAATCCTTAAAAGGTAGCATTCCATAAAGGATGCATTTTGGGTGTCTGCGCCCATGCTGAGCTTTACAATTTGACCCCGATTTACAGCTAAGACTTGTGGATCTATTTAAGATGCCTCACATAAGTGAAATCATGAAGTATTTATCTTTCTGTGACTTACTTATTTCATTTAGCATAATGTCTTCAAATTCACCCAGTTGTCGCATATTGCAGTATATCCTTTGCAAAGCTGAATAATATTCCATTATGTGCATATACCGTATTTTCTTTATCCAATCATCTACTGAAGGGCATTTAGGTTGTTTCCACATCTTGGCTATTGTGAATAGTGAGTGCTGCAATAAACATGGGAGTGCCAATATCTCTTTGAGATCCTGATTCCAGTTCTGTATGAAGCAATACCCAGAAGTGCAATCATTGGATTATATGATAGTTCCATTTTTAATTTTTTTGAGAAACTTCCACACTGTTTTTTATAGTGACCTCACCAGTTTACATTTCCACCAATGGTGCATGAGGGTACCAACTTCTCCACATGTTCATCAACACTTGTCTTTTAGTTTTTCAATAATAATTATCCTCACAGGTAGGAGGGGATATCTCCTTTTGGTTTTGATTTATTTGCATTTCCCTAATGATTAGTGTGACATTGAGGGTTTCTCATATGCTTACTGAGAATTTGTATATGTTCTTTGGAGAAATGTCTGTTCAAATCCTTAGCTCATTTTTAAAATCAAGTTATCAATTTTGGTTTGGGGTTTTGTTTTGTGGCTATTCAGTTATAGAAGTGCTTTATATATTTTGGATATTAAACTTTTATCAAATATATGGTTTGCAAATATTTTCTCCCATTCCATACTCTGTTACTCTGTTGTGTGTTGTACATAAGGTTTATTTTTTTATGTAGTCCCATTTGGTTTTTTTATTTGTTTTTGTTGCTTGTGCTTTGGTGTCATTTACAAAAAAAAAAAGAAAAAAAAAAGAAAAAAGAAGAATCACCATGTCATAGCACATACTCATAGGCCAAGCCACATGGAGAGACCACATATAATAGACACTGTGGACGGTAGTCCTAGGTTTCCAGTCTTCCGGCCCAGGTGCCAGACATGTGTGAAACAGAGCTCAGATGGTTCCAGTCCCCAACCGTTTGAGTGACCCCTAACCCCATGAGTCTTCTCTCCTGAGACCCCAGTTACTGTGGGGCAGAGACAAGCTGTCCCTGTTGAGCCCTTCCCAAATTCATAAGCCCTAAATTTGGGGATAACTTGTTACACAGTAATATCAACTGGAAAATAAATTTAGCAACAATCTTGCCAGCTTTCTGTGTTTTCGTTAACATTTTTAGCCTAAAGTTTTGTTTTTCATTGTTTCTTTAATTTGGTGTTTTCTTTTACAAGTGAAAATGAGTATATTTCCAGAAGTTAATTTAATATTTGTACATTGGTGCACTTTTGGACACGTTTCTGCATATATATATATATATATATATATATATATATATATATATATAATCTTGAGGGTTTATTTAACACTTGATTTTTCACATATTTTCAAATATACTTCCTATAAAGTACTGATAATCATATTGATGTATTTATGGGATGGATCATGCTGAACTGGTCATTCTCTTTCACTAGCTTTGTATTTTTCTTCTTGTGGTAGCATCACACTATTTTGGTTATTGTTGCTTTCTTGAAGGTTTCTAGTTCCCTCATTGTCTCTTTGTTTAAATTTGTTTTTCAGTTTTGCTCTTGTTTACCTCCAAGTGAATTTCAAAATTCATTCTTTTAAAAAAACAAAACACCACCTTGAGTTAATTTATAGATATAACACAATGTAAATCCATCTACAATCTGACACTTTAAATGTTAAGACAGAAAGACGGAAATACAGCTAAGTATAATAGAACAACTAAGTAAAGGTGCTCAACCCACATTTTATGTATAATTGTGATAAAAAGAGGAGGAAGATGGAGGAAGTGAAGAAATGTTTTCCAGGAAGAAGGAGCAGAATGTTAAAAGAAAAAGTATGGCAAAATGGCAGAAGGGAGAGTCATTCAGTGGAGAAATATGCATATGTCAGATCATGGAGGTCCTTTAGCCATATTAGGAAGTTTTCCAGAGGAAAGGATTGAAAAAAGGAAATATAGGAATGGAGAAGGTTGTCTATGAAAGGGCAGAGTGAACTAGGGAAATAGCCAGAATATGACATGTTTCTGTGTTAACCTGGTTTTAAACACAGGAGGAATTTGGGCCAGTCCAAATGCTAAGAGGAAGGCAATCATAAAAACGGGCAGGCTGAAGATTTTGAGAGACTAGTATTAGGAAACTGAGTTCTAGTTTCTTGATTTAGTAGGAACTGAAGTCAGTTTAGCTGCACAGAACAAATTTGGTTACCTCAAGATATTACTTTTTAGCTCTTTTTGGTTTTTAAAAAATAATTTGCATTGAGTCAAAAGAAGTCAAATGCATTAAAATGCATAATTATGTAATTCCTCCTTGCTTTCTGAAGTGTCTAATTAAGAATAATTTAATCTAAAATGAATCCAATTAGAAGCAAAAATGTTTAAATTAAGAGGAAATATTTTGAAAGTATATTGTCCTGTGAAGGTAAATACTACATTTAAAATATGCATCCTTGCACTTGACATATTTATTCATTTTATTCAAAATGTAAATGCTTTAAAAAATGTTGCAAATGTAGAAAAATAAATTGACTTTACATCAAAGAGCAAACAACTTACAAATGGCAACAAGAGACCAGTTGTATTTAAGATGTCTGATATTGCTTCATGTCTGTATTAATAATAAAATATTCTTATGCCCTATTTCTCCTTAAGGAAAACCCTGCTGTCCTTATTCATATACAAATAAAGCTGAAGGGGGCCCTGGATGCCTCTGTGCCTCCCAGAAGCTTTTTCTGGAACTGATTTGATGAGAAATTTACACTTTCTAACCATCCTTTTATACAGATATGCTCTTTACTATTTTTACCCCTGGAGTCCTGGATATTTCAGTGGTTTTGATAGAGTAGATCAGACACACATGTTTGCTCCAGAGCATTTAAACATACATTATTGATTCTATCGTTTGAAGGTAAAAATGCTTTCAGAAGAAACTTGGAAAACAAGTCTAAATCGATTGAATTTAAAGACCAATAGAAGTCCCTAGATATGGTTTCCATGGCAACGATTTGAATGCTGACTATTTCTTTGCATGTAACAGGTAATTAATGGCTTCATTGATTCAACAAAAATTTTTGGGACCTACTAAGTGCTAGGTAGCTAAGAAACAAAAAGAATTAGGCCAAACTATGTCTTTTAGCAGCCCATCCTTTCCCGCCCTGTTGCCACCAGAGAGTTTACAATTCACTCAGGGTGCCAGGCAAGTAAAGAATTTTAAGAATAATGTGATATGTGCCATAATAGATGTGGGAAAAATAAACTTTGAAAACATAGAAAAAAGAAACTGAATTTGTCTGTTGGGATTGAATGCAAAGAAGGATTTTATCACCTGATAAAGCAGCAGAAATAAGTCACTTTAGTTTTATCTTCCAGAATGAGAGTGGCTTGTAGGATGAATTAAGGGATTGGCAGGGTAGGAGGATGGGATGGTTGGGAGGAAGGAAGTATACCTTTTCAGGGGAAATAATATGTGTAAAGGCAAGGAGCTGTGTTAGAACATTATGGTTTTTGGAGTGCTCCTTGTGGTTTTCTGGCCAGCATGACAGAAGCACAAGATGTGTTGAGAGAGTGGCAAGTTATTATGCTGGAAGAATAGGTAGAGATAAAAGTAAACATTTTCGTGACATCATAAAGAGTTTGAACCTCACACTGTAGTTGGTGGGAAGTGTTGAATGACCAACGATGTATATCAAACAGAAACATTAACATCAGGAAAGTCACAACAAGAAATCATAGGACTTCTATGACAAAAGTGATCATTGTTTCTCTCTCTGCCTTCAAAAAAAGCAATCATCAAATACATAGGTCATTGCAGGTGACTTTCATTTCAGGAGTCTGGGAGATGCCCCTTGTAACTTATGGTGGCATTTTATAACTTTTACCACCATGACACAATTTCACGTGCTAAATCTCACAGTTTATAGTTAAGTTTCACCCATCCTGTTGTATCCTCTTGGGGATGAAGACCTCCGTTCAGCAGCGTTTAATTCACTTGAAGACAATTTTAAAGTTATCTCTCGGATTTTCCACGTTAGACTAAATAATTCTCTCTCAATTACTTTTTTCCTCATGACTTTTATGTTACAACCCTGTAAGCCACTTTAGTTGTTATTTTTCTGGATCTTTTCTGGTTTCTTGACATCTTCCTCATATGTGGTAAAATAAAAAGGTAACATAGTGTTTTAAAAAGATTCTAAGTGATGTTAAACCTGGTGTAAAGAATTATTCTCACCTATTTTACATTATTACTACTATTAGGATATGGCTAGTATCATGTTAGGATTTTTTAAAGGCAGTATTGGATGGAAGATAAAATTATTTTTTTGATGTTTTATTCACCTTTTTTCTTTTTCTATTTATGCAGTTAAAATATTTTTAAAGCAGTTCTGTTAAGTTCTTTCTTTTTGTTGATGGGTGATTTTTCTATCAGTCTTTAAACTCTATTTCCCCCCCCACCTTTACTGAGGTATAATTGACAGGTAAAATTATAAGATGTTTAAAGTTTTACAACCTGATGATTTAATATATATGTATATATCAAATCTGTATATACTGTAAAATATGTACATTTTTTGTATGTATGTGTATATATACATTTATATGTATAAAATATGTATGTATTTTATAGTAAATATGGTAAATATGTATATGTAAATATGTATGTTTTACAGATATATATATACATATATGTAAAATATGTATATATATGAAATATGTATATATTGTAAAAGAGTTATCCCCCTGGTTTAAATTCTATTCTTATCTCAAGCTACAAGGTGTAATGGGAAGAAGATTGGCTGGGGAGATCTGAGTTCAAACCACGTCTCTGTAAGACGTATTGGAAAAAAGTAAGTTGGGCTAAAAAAGTTATCACAGAATAATTATGGGACATTTTCAAAAGTGTCCTAATTTGGATGGTAAGCATGCTGGTTAAAATTAAAAGTTAAAATTTCTAGCATGAAGCCAGATACATAGTAAATACTTTAGTTGAATAGATCCGTTACTCTTTTCTTCCCCCCCTCAGAATAAGTGGACTCTGTACACTTAAATTATCTAAATTTCTGAGATAAAAACGGATTTATCTAAGTAACATGCTTGTGAAGTTAATACTTACAGATGTCAGTCAGGAGTTTAATGAATATCCTTACTATAGTTGCAATCCAAGTCGTGACTTGTGACATTGCATAGAACAGAGTTGGGTTGTCCTTTAGTTTGACATACAACCCATAAGAATGACCCCGTATTCAGTTGAGCCTCCGAGTTTCAGGTTGAATCTCATTAAAATAAGATTTCACCATGTGTATTCTGAGGAACCCTACTTACTCCCTGTGGGTAGCTAACGGATATTATGAATGGGGGAGAAATGCTGTCATCATATAAATGGACAGTTAAGAAAATCCTATAAATTGTTCTATAGATTCAGAAATAGGAAATGCTGGAATAAACAAAGTCAAAGAGGTTTCTACTTTGCGGGACTTCCCAGAGTCTTTAGCATACTCATCTGTGCTGTGAGTCTGAAGCTATAATATGCAGCATTTATAAAATAACTAATTGAATTTGTATCTCTTTTTCCATGGAACTCCTCAAGAACTAATAGAAAACACTGGGAAAATACCAAGGTACTGATAGCCCAGTTTATCACCGTTCTCCAATCTTGGCAGAACAGAATATTCATTCATTCATTCAACAAACATTTACTGGTCCTTCATTCATTTATTGATTGAGTGCTTTGTGTCTAAGTAGCACTTCAAACCAGATTATATAACACACAATTGTAGTTTAATATTTGGAAAGTTATTGAAGTAGTAATTTAAAAATATAAACATATTATCAAATATATATTAAATTCTGAAAATATTTCTTTCATTCTTATTTGGTGGTAAGAATTCAGTAGTCTAGAAGTGGTCTCCAAATATTTTTTTTTTTATTTTTTTTATTTTATTAGCTGAGCCATCCTGTCACCTGTTGGCAGCTTAGCGGCAGCTCAGCTCGGGCTGGGCATCAAACTGCTGTTGCTTAGAGTTCAGCTCACACTCTTTTTTTTTTTTTTTTTTTTTTTTTTTTCCTCAATTTTATTTTATTTTTAATTAGTTTCAGGTGTACAACACAGTGCAATAGTTAGACATTTTACCCCTCAAAGTGACAACCCCCCACCCCCAATAGTTTCAGGTGTACAACACAGTGCAATAGTTATACATTTTACCCCTCAAAGTGACAAACCCCCCACCCCCAATACACCACCCCACACCCCCCCATATCATATATATCTATTACTCTTCCTATGACTCTCTTCCACAGTATAATCCACATCCCGTGACTATCCATATATATTCAATTACAGTAGGTATACCACCTCCACTTTAGTAATACAGTGCAGTGATCAAACCTCTACTCCATCCATGAAATGGTCTCCCTAACAAGACCTATGATCATCTGACATTCCACAGAATATTTACAACATTATTAATTATATTCCCCAAACTGTTTTTCCTATCCCAGTTCAGCTCACACTCTTGAGCGAGCTCTTAACCAACTGAGCCACTAGTCCGGCCCTTAAACGTTTTTGATTGTGCCCTTGATTCTTTACACAGCAAATATGCTTATTTATTTATAAATTACATGCATGTGTTAATGTGTTAGTGGTTAATGCATCATGTATTATAAATCATGCACAGAATCCAGGTGTTTTAAAAGGATGACATGAAAAATAAATAGAAATATAAATTTTAATCTCTTCCTGGACTTCAATGGATTACCGTGCTAACCTTTGGACTACCTTGCCCTTCTCTTTGTTTTTGTGCTCTTCTCTTTGAAGACCACTGTCCTACTGGTAAAGGAGCAAAGAAGAAAGCAGATATAATAATTCTACAGACTTAGAGGAAGTTTTCTTTTTCATGTATTATATTTGTCATGATTTATTAAAGAGTAAATTTAGGTTTGACATTATTATAAGCGGTTCAGAAGAAAAGGACAAAAACAAACTTTTTTTTTTTTTTGGATAAGCTTACTCTGATTGAAGGGAATGCACAATAACAGAGCCATGTTAGCTTGGAAGGTGGAACTCTTGGCTCAATTCTATTAATATTATCAAATATCTATAGAACATCTATCATACACTCAGTGCTACATCAGGAACACAGAAGTAAACCATGGCCCTCTTCCTTGAGGAGCTTTATACACCAAGGGATGCCCAGTTGAACAGTGTTTTCAAGATAAAAGGTAAGGTTACCCTGGAAAACTACTTGATATCATAAATGTTATATTTTGAGTAGGACCGCTTTCTATCAAAGGACTGTGGGGATGGGGGCCAGCTTGCTAGGAGGGACTCCAGAACGCTCTTGTTAATGATTCTTACTTGAGACTTTTCCTCATGAATTCTAGTTGTTTCTGGGTGCTCCTTTCTTCTTTACACCTATTTTATTGTGCAAGGCCTCTGCTATTGTCTAAGATGTTGTTGCTAGCGATTGCTATGCCATTTCTCCTTATCTCCTGCTCGTTGGTCTCAGTGGGTCAGACATTCAAATTTGTGTCTTTATCAACTGCTGTTGAGTGGTTCACTCACCATTGGCCCTCATTTCATCCTTTGTGGTGACTAGCCCAGTATATTACTTTAGATACATTTTATGTCACTGAAACCCTAAATTCTAGCAAATGTCCACTTATATTTCAATCACGTACAGTCTTCATTAGAATCACTTAAGTGCATGTGACTTTAGAAATTTAAAAATGTATTTGATATCTTTGTTTTATCACACACTCACATTGTACAGATATAAAAGCTTTGCTTTTTGAGAGATGGATGTAACCCGGAGAAGGATTTCTCAGGTTTCTAGTTTTATTTTTCTGAAACATTTCACTTCAAATAGTTTTAATTGTATTGGCTCTAAGTGAATGTAAACCAAGTTAGTATTGAACCAGCAGATGGAAAAATCCTTATCATTGAACAATGAAACAACTTGAATTCTTTTTTTCCCCTTTTGCCATCTGGTATCTGTTCTCATATTTGAAACATTAACCATTCAGGAAAGAGTTGTTTTCTGTATCCAATAGTTAGAAGCTTTCTCTGAAGACTGGTGCTTATCTTTTCAGAAAAAAAGAAAAAGATAAAATGCTGCAAATACAAATGGAGCCCTGAACTAATATTTGACAGCCACATAAAAGCTTAAGAAAATACAGAGTACAAAGTGAGTCTAAGGAGATGCCATTTTCAATTTATTTTCATAATCTAATTCTGCATTGCTTGTAAAGGTTAATCTAAATCCAGCTGAACAAAGCTTGCCCGCTGTTTCCATGTTACAGGCGCTGCTACATTATTTTAAACGCAGCAAAATGGACATAGCCCTTCTTCACTGCTCTCTTTTCCCCGAATTGGAGCAGATACAATTTTTTTTTCAGGCAACCCTCAAATTATCAATTATCAAAAGGTGTCTGTAGTGGTAAAATGCTTCCAAGAAAACATCTAGAAAAGAATGTATAATATTTACTTTGAAAATAAGGACATGATACATTAACCTCTGGTTATTCAAATAACCTTGTGGTTCAACTTTTCCTGGATGCCAGCAATCTTCCCATCACCTACATGATGAGGGATGAAAGCCAAAGGAACTCACATGATTGAAGTATTATTTTATTTTATTTTTATTTATTATTATTGTTTTTTTGAGGGCAGTGTCACTGGCCCTCAAAATGTGGGACCCGAACCGGGGCCGCTGGCTTCCAAAGCCAGTGCTTAACCACCGTGCCACTCAGCTGGCCCTGAAGTATTATTTTCAATATTAGCCCAAGGAAATATCTATGTAATATTCAAAACTTTTTAGCCCCTTAGAGTCAAGCATTATAATATCTGGCAGCAATGGCTTTTTGATTTTCTGGTGTTTTTGTTAGTTATAAAACAGTTTAAAAGAACACTTTATCTCTATGTTTTCTTGAGGTTTTTCTCATATAAACAAATCATAATTAATGTTGTATTATTATTGTACTTGAAGAAAAATCCTTGATCTAAGTCTAGATATTTTGGTATGTGGGGATATCTACTGTCAATTTTCAGATTGGCTTACCTTTGGGGTAGACTTTGTAAACTATATATTTGTATGGTTGTGTTTTCCATTTGGTAAACTATGGCTGTGTTTTCCATTTGGATACTGACCAGCAATTCCTTGGTTTGTGGCTGCGTGGGCCAATTCCAGGAGTTTACTCTGTGTGTACAGCTAAGACTATCCTATAAATTATTCTTTAGATTTAGAAATCACTTTTCACTGAGCAATCAGTCTCTGATTGACAGGGTTAAGAAGATTAAAAATAACAGCAAGTTAAAGTTAAGTGCTTTTTTTTTTTTTTTGTATAGAGTTGGACTTTTATCCTTCTGCTTAATCTAACTCTGGTGTACTTGGCTCTAAGACAGATACTTTCTCTCTTAATTGTTCTTTCAGATGTTGAAGAGCTTTTGGGTGCAGTGATGGGCCCAGCTCATGTAGTGGGCAGAGAACCGAGATCGCTGGCAGTAGTCTCTGAGGAGGCCTGACGGGGAAGCTGAACTTTGTTCCCTCTGAACGCTGCACTCTGCCCACAACAGCTCTGATTATGGTGAGTCTGCAAACCTATCCCTCAGAAACGGTGTCCAGTGCTCATTTCTTTTGTGCCCTGCTGTGCCTGTTCTCTCTCTTTCAGCGTCTTTGTTCAGCACTGCCAACAAAGTGTTCTCTGCTCATGTCTGTCCTCCATGGCCTCTGCCTACTTAGTTCCTACTACTTTGTGGACTCTTCCTCCTTAATATGGATTTTCAATGCCTACCCTCACTGAATTCCAACTCATTCCACATCTTGCACCCACACCTGCCACAGAGAGTGTGTAGTTGGATCACCTGTCACTATGCAGGAGTGAATGCCTCGGTTGCACTGCCCCTCATGCCAGGCCCACCTCAGAGGCCATTGGTCTTCATGTTCTTTGAGTCAACTAATCACCTCGTATTAGAACAACAGAAATCAAGAGTACCAAGAACATTATTTACTTGATGCTTGACTTGCTTGATGTCAGGAACTCAGATTACTGCTCATCGCAGCTCAGAAAGGCAGGTATGAGTCTTATCCCTGTGCTTTGGAAACAAAAACTCAGAAGTTAAATATTGTCAGAGCTAGGACTCAAACTCAGCTCTAACTTCAACACCCATGTCTTTAACCACTAAAATATGGCAGAAGCCAGGCCACAGGGTCATGTTATTCAAAGCCCTTTGCAAATGGATGCCGTCAGAGGGGCCTACAGACATGGTAGATGCCTTGTGGCTTTTTGGGGGGGGCATTTTTACCAACAGGCACAACCCAGAACACAGAATTTCCTGGCAATACAACGGAGACTACCATACCTATGCTATTAAACACAAATTTTTTTTTTTAATATCAAGGAACAGTGTGTTTTTCCAGGACCCATCAGCTCCAAGTCAAGTACTTGTTTTCAATCTAGTTGTGGAGGGTGCATCTCAGGGGCCCATGTGGGGATCAAACCGTCAACCTTGGTGTTATGAGCACTGCCCACTAACCCACTGAGCTAACCAGTCAACCCTAAACACAATTTCTTGATGGATTGAAGATGTGAAGCAAAACTACACTTCAAACTTCAAAGCACTTGTATAATGATAGAAGTGGTACTGGACGTGCAGTAGTAAGACCTGGTGCTTGTACGCCAGTCCCAGAACTTACTGACCTTTATGTTTTGGACAAATTACTCAAGCTCTTACTTTATTAATTTTTCAGACTACTTTGATCTTAATTTTAAAAAGTCAATTGTACAGACTTAATTTTTAAAAGATTTAGATTGCTTTGATAAAGGCTTGGTATTTGATCGGAATTGAGTATACCGATAGCTTGTTGCTTATTTCTCCAAAGAAAGACTGGATCTGGCAAGTAAAAAAAGAAAGAAAGAAAGAAAAAAGGAAAAGAAAAGAAAAGAAAACCTCTTAACTGAAGTATAACACACACACAAGCACACACACACATACACACACACACACACAAAAGTGCAGAAAAAATTAAGTGTTCAGCTGAATTATCTCAAAATGAACCCACCTGTGAAACACCTTCGCTACTCAAGAAGCCTACATTTGCCACACCTGAGAAGCCCCACTCATGTTCCCTCCTGACCACGGAGCTTTCCTCCTGCCCAAAGGTAACCATTGTTGTGACTTCTATCAGCATAGATTGGTTTTGCCTGCTCTTGTTTTTTTTTAGCTTTGTGTAAATGAATTTATATATAATGTGTTCTTCTGTGCCTGGCTTCTTTTGCTAAATTATGTTTGGAAGACTCGTTGTTATTACATGTGGTGTAGTTTGTTCATTCTGAAAGCTGTAGTGTGTTTCATTGTATGAATATATCACAGTTTATTTGTTTTACAGTTGATGGACACTTGAGTTGTTTCCGCGTTTTAGCGATTATGAATGATGTTGCTATAAATGTTCTGGTATATGTGTTTCAGTTAATATGTGAACATGTCGAGTTGCTGGATCACTTAGGTATGCTATCTGGAACCTGAGTACATAATACCAAGCAGATATCCAAAACACTTTTCCATTTCTGCCAGTAGTATGTGACTGCTCATTGCTTCTAAACATAGCCAATCCTTAGTATATTCAGTCATTTGATTGTGATGTGTTTGTAGAGGTCTCTCTTCACCTTTCATTGACTGATGATATAGTTGAACCCCTTTTCCTGTGTTTGCTGGGCATTGGTATAACCTCTTTCATAAAATTTGTGTCCACAGTCTCTTGTCCATCTTTTTTATTGAGTTCTGGATTTTCTTATCGATAGCTTGAGTTTATTTTTTCTCTATAGTAACCCTTTGTTGATTATATGTCTCACAAGTATTATCTCCCAGCCTTTGGCTTTACTTTTCAGTTGCTTAATAATATTTTTAAGGAAAAGAAGTTGTTAAATTTAATGTAGTCCAATTTATTAATGTTTTTACCTTGGTTAGTGCCTTTTGTTCTCTGTTTAGGAAATGTTTTCTAACTTCAAAATCATCTAGAGGATATTCATTATTTTCTAGAAGCTTTATTGTTTTTATTTTCATATTTACCACTACAGTCTTCCTGAAATGGATTTTTACATATGGCGTGAGATAGGAGTTTACTACATTTTTCTATGCTTCTTTGAATCTGTGTCTTCTCTCCTTATGGAAAACAAATGAGACAATGGCGTGAGGAAGATATGACCTTTTCTACATACATTTGTGTTTTCTATAACTCTCCTTCCATACATTTTCCCCAATTTATCCACCCAATCCATTTTTCATGAGTATACCTGAGACATACATAGGATGAGTTTCTTAAATAAGTTTTTAGTACTGATGCTTCTTAAGGAGGTTAGTACATATACATCCCACAGTACCCTTGAAGAGAACAGAAGAGTTACAAAAGATATATAGAGTGATTTATTCACAGAGATGCAGGTTATTCCTTCTTCTCAAAATTCCTCCTACTATTCTCTGACATTCACGTTCGACTTCAGTATCTGAACTTAATCAGCAATGATATCTTTCCTGTTTGATGATGAGCAATATGAAGAAGGAAGGAGGTTTCCCCATATTTTATGGTGTAAGGTGATAGGCATTGTGAAAACACAATGCTGCTTCTCCACTGTGTAGAACAGCATGGCTGCTTTAGTGCTGGTTGGTATCTCTTGTTTAGTGAAGCGCTTTTCCATGGCTAGTTAAAACATAATCACGACATAGGTTAGATTATTGGCAGATGGAATAGGCATTCTTTATATTTCTTTGGTACTGCTACTTTACTTTTCCAAACCAACTCTTGTTCTGAACTTAAACCTTCGGTCCAGCAATGACAATGTATTAGAGATGCACCAATGATAGCTTGCACTATTGCCTTGCACACATTTCTCACAGACCATATTATCATTTCTGCCATCTTCTGGGCCCCTGCTGTGGTGCTTTCAGTGCTACCAATTCTGTGTTTCCCTGACCAGTGGCACCTTCTTTTTTTTTAAATTGTAGGTCAAAATTACAATTATATTTTTCTTTTTTACTTTGCTTTCTAGAGTTGACATAAAAGGAAGAGCTATCCAAGGAACAAGCTGTGAGTGAGCCTGCCAGAGGCTAGATCCAACCATGATTTACATCCCTCTCTAATTCTTTAGGGGGGCCCTGATTTCATGTCTGTGCAGTGTGCAGGGCATGTTTTGAAGGGCATGTTAATAAAGGTGCACTCAGAGGAAGATAGGGAAAGGTCAACTAGTGTTTCCTAACTAGATTTAAAAAAACTTCTGACTTCTAGAGTTGTGTGGGTATGTGCACAGATGTAATTCTTAAGAGTTCACCCTGCCACTTAGTCAAAAATAATGTGCTTTTTCTCTAGCATTGGCCTTTTAAAATGTCAGTAACTTTAATTCCAAACCAATTATTTTCACACTTTCAAAGCATAAACTCACACTGGTCATATGTATCTTTATATTGGGATACAATAAAAAGCATATATGTATATGCATTCACACATACACGTGCACACATTTACCTATTACTTTCATTTTTAGGGCTGATACCATTGTTCTCACTATTTTAATGTGTACAAGATTGGTCACTGTTAAATGTTGGTGATAAAACAATAAGTAAGTAAAGACAGGGAATCTGACCTTAAAAAGATTCTTATCTGATGGTATGTATATGCTAATCAAAAGGTAAGCTGTGGTCTACAGTATTTTCACTTGGAATAGTCGGAAAACACTATTTAGGATCTAAAGATTATGGCGAGGCTGTTCTGAAAAGTCCCTTCATTCCAATTCTATATGGCCATGTTCTGGGCATAAATTTGTGGTAGAATAAAGAGAAGATCTCTGCTTTCAAAGTACTGACAAGTCAGTATGCTACACCTTCTCACTTTGTATAGATTCAAAATCACAAGGCTACAAAGGCAGAGCAGGCAATTTTTATTCTTATCTGCCTCTGCTTAATCTCACTGGTTTGATTTATTTTTCTTTATAACTTCTCAGAGTTAAAACGATCATTGTACCCAGGACTTTAAATATTTTCTATTGTGGTATTAAGGAAGTAGACCACCTTTATTGGGATTGGGAGTAAAGTGCTCATAAACAACCACTCTTTTCATAAAAGAATGTCAGGTGGAAAGTTCTTGCTTCTATTGAATTCTGTGTAAGCATGGCTTCCTCCAGCCAGTAAACTGTATTAAATCTTCAACACCATTGCATACCTGGTATGGCTTTTGATGCAGTGATATAAAATTAAAGTTGGGCATTATTTTTACAGTGCAATTTTTTTTTTCATTTTCTTTGGTTTTTGGCTAGCCAATGATCAAATGGATAAATTGTTCATGTTAGTATATTGTAGAATATGGAGATTTAAATACACTAAGAACAAACATGGGCAACAGCAGAATGTCACTGATCATTATTATTAAGGGTCTCATGAATTATAGTTTAAGACCAAATAGGGCAATTCTTCAAAGGTGATTAGTGGGCTTGATATAATTATCAAAATCTCTGTACATTTATCTATAACTTGATGAAATCATATTAAAATTCACCTAGAAGAGGGAAAAAGCAAGAAGAGCTAAGAAAATATTGACAAAAGGAGTAATGGATGGAAGGGTTGCCCTGTGAGCTATTAAAAACTACATTAATTCAATGGTTAAAAGCTGTGTTGTAAGTCAACCAATATAATTTATGTATAAGCATGTGAGATTTTAATAAGTATGTATATAGATATAATATTAATTATCTATCTTCCTACCTAAATCCTAATCCTAATATTCAAACCTATTTCTATCTATCCATCTAATTATAATATATGTATATTTGGAAACTTTACCAAAAAATATGCAGGAACATATAAAAGGATCTACGGAATTTTATTGAGTGGTATAAAGCATTATTAAATTATATACCTACATGGGAAAAGACTTGTAGGACAATATAAATTTCCTTTCTATACCTTATAGTACTCTGCCTAGAATATAAAGTAAGTATTCAATGAATGTTTTTTAAATGAAAAAATGAAATGTTTGTGGTGCTTTGTGATCAGTTATTGAAAGGCTTATAGCAACATGCAATGTAATCTAAATAAGTGTTAATATATAGAAAGTAAATTTCAGGATATTTGGGGAAATATTGAAAGGCTTATAGCAACATGCAATGTAATCTAAATAAGTGTTAATATATAGAAAGTAAATTTCAGGATATTTGAGGAAAACATTTTATCTTAGTTACCTGGTAAGAATCTATTTGGAGGAGGTCTGGAAATTGGATGAGGAAAAACTTTGAAGTTTGCCACATTGCATCTCAGTGAGTAAGCAGAAAAGAAAATTATCAGAAAATGGTAGCTTCATGAAAGAGAAAGGGTCATCTATATTCAGGGCCTGGAGTAGATACTTTTTCGTATATTCTCATTGTTTGGTAGGAAGGCAATGTGAATTAGGAAAAGTCTGGCATATCAGGTATTACATTCAAAGCAATGGGAAATTGGGAAGAAATGCAGATTTCTAAGAATGAGAAAACTTAGAGTGAGATTTAATGACTATTCCCCTGATATATGATTCATCAAAATTCTTTCCAGCATAATTACTCACGAATGTAGGAATTCAACTGCAGTTTATTCCTGGGACTCAATCAGTGCTTTCCTTGCTAAATCAATCCCTCACAGGTTTCTGATCACTATGCCTGAATTTGAACCAGTGATGCAAAGTGTATTCATTATTCAATCATGTATTCCTTTGTGAATATTTATTTAATATTTATGAAATGCCTACTAAGTGACACAATAGTGCTAAGTGCTGCTGATTTAACAGGAAACAAGATCTGGTTTCTGCTCTCTCAAGAAGAGAGAACAAGAACTACTAGGGGAATACATTTTGGTATGTCCAGAGAATATGGTGTAAGGGCTATACAGTAGCTGGAGAAGTTGTGTATAGATCATAAAATGTGTGTAGGCCACATAAAATTTAAGTCACAATAAGGAGTTGAGATGAAATCCTAAGAGAAACATGGCACTATTGGAGGTTTTTAAGCAATGGAAGAACATGGTCATATTTGTGTTTTAGGAAGAGCATTTCATCTACAGTGCTGAGTGGAGACTGGGATGGGACAAGATAGGAAAGTGGAAGATCATTGGGGCTTTTGCAGTAATTCAGACAGCAGAAGATATAATTTTAGTAGGCTCCACAAGCTATATATTTTGGGATCCTCTTTAAAAAAAGAATAGAAAAATTTGAATATGAATTAGATATAAAGCTCTAGAAGGGGATTTAAGACTAATGAGTTTTTAACTTGATCTGTCTCTACATCCAGAGAAGTGATTTTGGTGGACTGACTATGGTAGTGGCAGTGGGGGTGAAGAGAAGTGAATAAATGAGGAAATTTGAAAGACTAGTGATTGGATGTTCAAGGTGAGAAGACGGAACTATAAAAGATGATGCTTTGTTTTCTGGCTTGAGCAATCAAGCGAGTAGATAGAGGGTCTATCTACCCAATATCTTCACTGAGATAGGAAATGCAGGAGGAGGGGCAGATTTTAGTGACAATATAAGTCAAGTTTCATACCCATGTCAAGTTGAAGTGATCTTGAAACATTTGGGGGTGAGGCTCAAGATAGTTGACATTATTCTGCTTCTGATTTGGCACAATTAATTTTGGCAACTCATGCATTCAACGTCCTAAGAATGAAAATAATGCCCCATCAAAAGTGGTTCCTAAAGCAGATGTAGATTTAAACCTTCATCATCAATAGTGAAAGGATCATTGCCTCGCAGAAGTATTGTGTAGGTCTGAACACTAATGCTGAGCTATGTAGGCCTCTTACTGTTTTTCTCACCTTTAATGTGGTGTCTTTCAGGATGATTTTTTGCCTGGTCCCTAACAATATAATACTGGGACATGTGCTGCTTAGCTAGCAGGTTACCCGGAAGGCTTTCAGTTCTCTGGGGATAATGAATTCTTGGTTGTATGTGTAGGGTTTCTCTAATGTAGGTCAGTGTCTGAGCTCCCTTTGATTGTTAATCCATAGCCTTGAACTGATTATGCAACCCATTGAGGACCTGCTAAATATAATGTTTTCAAGTTCAATGGCAAATTTCCTTCTCCATTGTCTTTTCATTTGAAAATAGCTGAACAAATTTTTCTTACAATTTTCATAAAAATAAAGAAAAACATAGCATCCAAAAATATAGAAATTACCCTACTAGGAAAGTTTTAGACTGTTATCAAATAAGTTGATACAGGAGATAATAATAGAGATGGTTTGCCACCTAAAATACAGCATTTTCTATTATGAACACTGTAATTACTATTTACAGTCAGATTATAGGGAAATCCATGGGTGCCATGGAATTCAGTTTCAGAATTATGGAAACTCTGTTTGCATAATTAAAGGGCTAGTTAGTAAATTCCTTCCTATTTTCTAACCTATTTAAGCAGATCATACATACCAATATTTCTTTGCTAACTATGGCGAAGGAGACAACCAACTTTAAATCTTCTATTGCTGAATAATACCCATAATAACTGTGTATAATATATCGTTCATAATTAGTGAATATGCCAAGGCTTCTTAAGAAGTGCATTAGATATGGCATAGATACAAATTTCTGCTTCATTAAATGACTTTATAGACTATATTTTGCTGCTTTTGCATATGTGATTTTTTTCCTGTTTGATAGCAGGATTACTTTACAGCCTCTTAATGAGAATACCTTTTTATTTTTTATTAAAACCTTTTCTGAAGTTTTATTGAAACTCTCAGTGACCTATTTCTAATGATTTTAGAGCTCTAAAATTCTCTCCCTCTTATTTAAGTAGCTTTAACTTATGTTTGATTAGTGGCTTTGGAAGTAGATTCACAATCTAATTTTAGGAAGGAAATCTTTTCTTATAGGAGAAACACATTCAAAAATAACCTTGCACGTTGCAGGATGCCTATGAATTATGGAAACTGCTCGCATTCCCGCACCACTTATTAGGTGAAGAGAGGGTGAAAGTCAGAGATGACCCCTCCATTACATTTTGTTCTTAGTTGCATTTGGGCAGGAAAATGTCTTTTTTTTTAAATTTATTTATTTTAAATTAGTTTCAGGTGTACAACACAGTGCAATAGTTATACGTTTTACCCCTCAAAGTGACAACCCCCCCTCACAATTTGCAACCCACTCCTCCCTCCCCCATATTATATATATCTATTACACTTCCTCTGACTCCCTTCCACAGTATAATCCACATCCCGTGACTATCTACATATATTCAATTACAGTTGGTATACAATATTATACAACCTCAGCTTCAGGTGTACAGTGCAGTGTCAGATGGTCACATGTCTTGTTGGGGAGACCATTTCATGGATGGAGTAGAGGCTTGATCACTGCACTGTACACCTGAAAATGTCTTTTAATATCCTCTTTAATAAACATTGAGAACTTAGATCAGTAAGTTTCCTGATGGTCTGCGATTGCAATGTAATGTAAAGTGCTCTAATTTTGTAGTCCTATAGAAGCACAGTTGAGATACTGGTATTGCGTGTTTGTGGAACGGATGGAAAGTTTGCCGGCATCCAAGTGCCCTATACTCAAGGAAGTTTAGGATTTTTATCTGAAGTTTGGAGTAGCCATAACTTAAGCCAATAGGCCTTGTAGACCCTTTCATGCTCTTCACTCTACCCCATTCATTTAACAGCTGCCTATCTCTCTAGTATCAATGTATTATAATTCATTTAACCATTACCATCTATAAGCTGTTTACAATTTTTCTACAATGAATATAGATATATACATAGTCTCCTCATCTATTCCCCTAGTGTTCTGCCCTCTCCTTCTCTTTCCTTCATTGCCTCCCATCTATTGAAACTATATCTTTGTGCACATGTGTATTTCTGTAGGATAGATGTTGGAAGTGAGATTGTTTGATCATTTTGAATACTGACATATAGTCCTGAATTTTCCTCCCCCAAATTGTGCCAGTTTCTATTTCTATCAGTAATTTAGTGGGGCTTATTTAATCATTAATCATAGAAATGTTTTTGCCTATTTGATTGGATTAAATGGTAAATCATCATTAAATGTTTTTGTTTTTTTTGTTCTTCCTGAAATGGTGAGTTTGAATATCTTTTCATATGTTTCTTGGTCTAGCGGGTTACCTCTATTTCTCTTGTAGGTTTTTGTAATGGATTACTTTTTTTCTTAATGATTTGTAGGGTCTCTTTATCCAGTTGGGCTATTACATTTTTGTCTGTTATATGTTTTGCAAATACTCCTTCCAAGGGCACAACTTATTTTTTAAATTTGTCTTACATGACAGAAAAAAAATTAAATTTTTATATAGCCAAATCTGTCATTCTTCTCCTTTGTGGTTTTGACATTATATCTTTTGCCTAAGAGGGCCTTTGTCAGATCAAGACTATAAAAATATTCTTTTAAAATCTCTTTTGGTACTTTCATATATTAGATTTTTAATACTTACAAATTTTAATTTCACATAATATGTAGGTTGTGGCTGAGGTTTCTGGGCAATCACAATACCTATATTATCTTCCATTTACATTGTTGGAATCTATTTCCCAGCCTCCTGTGCAGCTGGGTGGAGCCATATGACTGAACTGCAGACAATAGCATAAGAGTGGAAGTGATATACATCCCTGTCTTGGCCCATATTAACTCTTCCAAAATGATCTTGGAGGACATGTGTTGAGGATGGGAAAGTCAATTTAGAAAGTGTTTAAATCCAAGAATCACCACTTAGAGGAGAGCCACTCACCATTCAGAAACATCCATTTTTGGACTCTATGTGAGCAAGAAATTAACTTCTTCCTGTAGATTTAAACCACTAAGATTTTAGAGTTTATCTTTTACAGCAGCTGTTTAATAAAAACACAGTAAGGTCATGACTTAACTTTTTGCCAATAGTAAGGTAAATAGTTCCAACAAACTTCATTCAGCCATCTATTCTTTATCCTCTAGTTGACATTCTATTTTTAGTATGCTCTAAATTTCCATAATTATAAGAATGATTCTAGACTCTATTTTGTTTTATTGATCTACTTGTGTATTCCTGAAACAATGCCATGATCGTTTATTTACTACAGCTTGTAATTGTTCTTGGTTTTGGGTAGCAGAGTGACCTTTTAAAATTCAGGTCTATCTTCTTCCTTCAAAGTCTTTCTGCGACTCCTAGGATGAAATACAACATCTGTAACATGGTCCATAAAGCCCTGGATGATTTGGCCACTGTCTATCTTTCTACCTGTATCCCTCCTTCCTTGTTGCTCACTAAGCTTCAGCTTCTTTAATTTTATTGAAAATGCAAAGTATCTTGTCACCTCAGGACATTCACAAATGTTGCTTCATTTGCCTTAAAGATCTCCTATTCATCTTTTATGTATTAGATTTTAAAATGATTCTTTAGAAGAGATTTTTCCTGACCTTCCATCAAGATAAGATCTCATGATTAGGCAATTTTAGAGCATCTTGCATTTCAGTTATTATAATTTAAATATTTATTTGTGGTATTATGATTTTTAATATTTTCTCCTTTTTTGGAGAAATCCATGCAGTCAGAATAGCATTTTTCATTATTATGTATCCCCAATGCATAGCATAATGCTTGACACATACTGAATACCTGATAAATATTTGTTGAATAACTTAAGAATCTGAGGAATAATTTGACAAGCATGTCCAAACATTATAGGTTTATGACTGGGACTGGTTTCAGTGTATCCAGATAAACACTTGTTCCCTTAAATTACTGTGTATAATAGAGTTTGCACTAGGATATGTGTTCTGGGTTATGTTCTTCACTGTTTATAATAGGTTCATAAAATTCTCACTATTTGATTTGACAAGCCTTTTCTTATATCTTCTTCAGAGTTTCTTATTTAGCATTTGTGGATTCAAATAAAATTTTAATATAGATCTAGCCCACTAAAAGTTTTTAATCTGTATGGGGGAAAATAATATGTTTCTCCCATTATATGTAACCCCTTTTACAAATATGTGGAATACAGTATCTAGTATGTGATAGGCATACTCAAAGAATAAAGGATGGCTGAATAAATTTATGTGAATTCATTTAACAATATACTTAAGTATGTATGCTCTGAAAGAGTAGAATAAAGCAACATATACTACAGGTAAGACTTGAAGACATTTAATGACATCTGCTTAAATAGGAAAAACAGGTTTATATTTTCAAATATCAGGACAAATAGATTTTATGTAAATAAGGAAGACATACATACAAAGCATAACATTGATCAATTTGATGTTATTAAATTGATCATCCAAGAAGTTCTCATCAGAATATTAGAGGATGGAAATCTAGGGACACCTGTAAATTGGATCCTGTATCCAGATAGAAGGGCCCCTCATGGTGTTTGGGGGCTTCACATCATAGAGGATTCAGGTACTTGATGTCTGGTCCAGGGCTGTTCCAAGATGAAGAAGGGATCTTAAATTGCTCAGGGTAGTGGGTAAAGCCTTGAAGCTTCTATCTTATCTGTCTAGGACATTTCTATCTCTTCCTTAACTCTTTATCTTATTGAGTTATTTTTATTATTCATCTTTAAAAAATTAGTTCAGGTTTGCACTTCTCACATCCTAATCTCCATTGTGTGCCCTTAACCTGCCCTTAGATTCTTGGGATGGTAGCATCATCATGTTACCATCATCATCATCATATTACCATCATCATCATTTTCATCACCATCATCACCATTATAGTTGTCATCATCATCTGATGTTAGTATTTATTTAAATTGCCATGTGCCAGGAATTTTGCTAAATAATTTACCTAGATCTTATTTAATTTTTACAATGAAATAGGGGATAGAATTTTAAGTATTCCAATATCAGAGATTCATGTAGTATACTGTTTATAATCTTTTTAACTTATCTTCCCCTCTACACTGTGAGTTCATGGCGAAGGCTTAGACAATATCTTTTATCTTGTGTGTCTGCATCCCTGGCACTAATAACAGTGATCAGTACATGTAGCTACACCCCAAATATTTGAAATGAATCTAGGTTGATCTAATTTCTAGATTCTGCTCTGATATGATCATTTTAAAATAAAGTGGCACTTTGATTCTTATCATGCAAAGCCAGTACATTTCTGGAACAATAATTTATTTTATTAAATCCACTAAAATATTTGTCAAATTAAAATAAAATCTCCCTTGGGTTTTACTTCTCTGTTCTGTATATGTGTTTAATTCAAATTGGATGGAAGACTGATAATCATGGATTTCTGCTATTGAAGAAAATGGGATAAAAGACTTCTTGGCAAAATAGTCAGTTTTTCAACTTGCAAATTAAATTATAGTGTAGATTTGCTATCCTGCCCCCATTAACTTCTTGCCCTCTTTGGCTTTCTGAGTACCCTGGGGATCAGATTTCCTGTGGCCCTGTGTAACAGGCTATTGATCACCCCTTCTGCCTTGCCACCCTTACCTCTCAGTACAAATTGGCCTGTGTCAACTGGAGGGGGGGAGATAATTAATTTATAGTCACATTGAGATTAGATGCCTTCCAAAAGGAGGCAATCACTTGGGCTTGGGTCCCTGAGCTCTACCAATTTTGAGATGTAAATTTCTGAGCTATTATTCTATAGTAGTAGAATTGTAGATTATATATATATATATCTGTGTATACTGGGGAAGGAAGGGTTGGAAGGTACCCTAAAATAAATTCTAGCAGTGACCTTTCTAAAGCTTTTACACAGTGTTAATTGCAGGGTCCCAAAGTTGAAATTATATTCTCTTAAAATTTTGCAAACTTCTTCAAAACCATGGAAACAGTAAATGAAATGTGAGATGACGGAACAGGAGAATAAGTGTTTTCTATTATGACTCCATGTTGTTTTTTCCCTGACAATATCTAAAAGTGTGTGTCCATAAGCTACTTTTAGTTACAGCATTGAGTTCATCACTACGTTATAATCAAAGAGGTTATTATGAAATAAAGTGCAAGTCACGGAACTATTTATAATATGCTTTTAAACAAGTGTTTTCCTCCCTACAACTCGTAGTTCTACTTTCATACTAAATAATGTATTTGAAGCAGAGTCAGTAATTTTTCTAAGCAGAGTGACAGGAGCCTCTGAGAATTGGCATGACCATTCGACTCCTCCTCTGGCCTTCCAGAATGCTTGTCACTTACCACAATATAGATAAATTCTCATGCAATAAAGCATCCAGGGGAAGGGATATTCATTCCCAGCACTAACAGAGAGTAAGTGAATAATTGTAATTCTTTCAGTGCATTTACTTCTTAATTCATTCTGATTACAGCCGTTAAAATATTGTTAGAGGTGGATGGATATACCATTCCCCAGAACCCAGTAGCACCAGTAGCAATCCCTTAAACATTATGTGTGTGGTGAATCCCAATGTTTAAAATACTCCCTAAGAATGATGTAGAGGAGGATTTAGGCTTATTATTGGAAAGCAATAACTTGTGTATCAGGCATCCTCTATTGTTTTCATCTTGTACCTCAGTTATGTTTATCGCAGCAAATTTTTGGCTAAATAACGTTTCTGTTCCTCAACTAACATGAATAGTAAGGATTGTAGTATTGTTTAACTCCTTCAGAAGGAAAGAAAATAAAATGGATAGATGAAGTTTCCTTAGTTGGGTGGCTTTTTAATTTAGTGTAAATGATATATCACAAATAATTCTAGAACTTTCGCACTTCCGACACTCATAGATTATTTAAAAGATGCTAAAAAACCTATTTTAAACATGAAACAACTTGTATTAAAGTCTGAGTCAGTCCAGATGGTCTTCAGAAATTGATTACTTTAGGTAAGATATCTCCCTAGACAGAATAAAAAAAATCTGCATGTAATGGGCAAACACAATCACCAATTCGGATATTTTTTAACCAGAGTTATTGAGCACTTGCTGTGTGGCAGACTTATCAGGATTATGGAAATAAAGAAAACGTGGTGCCTGACCTTAGGCATTATTATTCAGGTACAGAAGCTGGTTACATCTTACTTGAAAGAGAGAATTCTATGTAAGACTCTTGGCTTTTTAAAATAGGACATTCTGGGACAGGGGAAGCTTATAGATAAGGAGACTATAATTAGCTTTATGGTTGCCAGAAAGAAGAAAAATAAGTGGCGACTTTGCCCAATGCTCCTATGATTGGTGAATTGAGTTTGAGCAGGCTAACACTTATGAATTTAGGCTGCCTGAGAAATACTGGTGGTCCATTCTGATCAATTTAATAAGTGGCAGTGTTATAAAGAGGTACATTGCTTGATGTGATAGTTTCATTTTCTTTGAACCATTGTCATCTTTTCTCTGGGGCCAACATACGCTGGCAGTGACGGGACATAGTATACTAAATCCTCTCCTTTGTGCCTAAATGGGAACATAAAGAAATGTTTTTTCAAAACCCAGATGGAAAAGTTTTGCTTGCACAATTTCTAGAGGAAGAAGTCAGCTAATAATCTGAAATTATTCAATCTGTTTAGCTATTTTTTTGATTTTTGATTTTCTTAATGCTTCATTCAGATAACCACATTAAACAACACAGAACATCTCTAACCATCTGGATACTAAAAGGAGAAAGATCCACATGTTGGTTTTATCATTAAGGGCCAACTAATATAAGTTGATACCAAGTCCTTCTCAAAGCTGCCTTCAGGCACTTTATTCATATTGGTCAGTTTCTTTTTGGCTAACAGTGTATTAAAATGACAATCCTAGATGGCTGGATTCCAAGGGAAAACAAAAAATATAAATCTAACAACTTTTATGCAGAACTTTAAACTATAAAAGAACTATTAATTTCTCAAATAAAGGGAGTGGAATTTTTAAATGTCACAATCTATACAAATTTGTGGGTTTATGAGTCCACTATGAAATATATTAAATGAATATTTATTAATACATTTACTTATATAAGTATCTCCAGATGGTGAGGAAAGGAACTCTGTCATTTCTCCCTTCATCTCCAGCACTTGGTGGAGTACCATTGGAATTGCTGGGTAAATGTTGATGATTGGGTAAATGAATGATTGAAGCCCCTTCTCTATTCCATATATAAATAAGGTCAGCCATTTTCCTTCAACAGAAAGACCAACGAACACACTAATGAATTGAAGTTCTCTTTGTTTGCCAACTTTTTATTTTTTTTATTTATTATTTTTTTTGAGGGCAGTGTCACTGGCCCTCACATGTGGGACCGAACCAGGGCCACTGGCTTCCCCAGCCGGCGCTTAACCACTGCACCACTGGGCCAGCCCTCAACTTTTTAATTAATTGAAATCAACATGATCCCTTGTCTCCCCAGTACCTTCAACAATGACTGGATTGTAATAGTGCTAATTACATGTATGAGTGAATGAATGTTCTAGTGAGCCTGGATATTTTCACTGCATGCATTCACTACACTGTAAACCCTTCTTTATTACCTATATTCAAGTCCCTTATTTTTTATACAAGTATATAGTTCATTGGATTCTTTAACTCACAGTGGTTCTCTTTCTTTGAACCTTGGAGCATACCATCTTTACAACTTACCTGGATTTATATTTCTTATTGACATCTAGAAATGGCAGTAATTTACCTTTATCTGATTCTGGGAATTTATCATGAAGGCAGATTTTAAAATATAGGGAAAACTCTTTTGGAAGATGCTTATTGCATTGCTTTTTTAAAGAATGAAGCTGCTGCAACCTGCTTTTCCAGTTTAAGAGTACAAAGTAAGGTCAGAATTCCTTTTAACATTCGCATCCACTGAATCTGAGTTGCTGGCTTTATTTCTTGTCCCAGAGTTCCTCTTCCAGGTTAAGTTCAAGGTCTCCAGATATATTTCAATCCAAAGAATTTATTATAACATCCCTGAAAAAGATGTATAAGAGGAAATCTATTCACTTTACAAAAGGACTTGTTTTCTGTGGCTGATACTGCTGTTACTGTGATATAAAGTTACTTCCGAAAAATAAGTCACATTGTGATTGCTGGAATCACAATGTCAAAGGGACAGAGCTGTTGCCAATTTGGTGATTACTTCTTTGTAGGCGGGGAGAGAAGACTCTTTTACAGGTATGTTTGCTTCACATTAAAGTAGATGCTGACTCCCGTACGTTACAATTCTTAGTGATCAGCTCACGCAGTGCACACACCCAGCCACTGTGCTCCAGGCACATCACAGTGGCTGTGTCAGGGGTGGCTCCAGTACCTGCCAAAGGCGGTGGAACCAGCCCTTTCTTTCAACATTCCAGCATTTGTGAGTGGGCCCAGTCACCAGTCCAGAGTATTGCATATTTTATCTATGGGGTTTTTCTCTTGGGGCACTTGTACTTTCCCATGATCGGGCTTTAGGAGATTCCAATAGTGTTAAACAACTTTTCGGAAACCTGTTGACCCTACACAAAATTTTAAAAAACCTGGTTTTGTGGGAGGGCAGTACTGCCTAATTCTACCTATTACTTGTATTTTAAGTCCTAGACACATATTTTTTTAAATATGCAATATTCTTGCATGGATGCTTGCTGCTTTATATTGCAAACCAAAGTGTCATTCATTTATCCTCCCCAAATCCAGGTTCTCTCTAAGGTAACTGATTTCTTTACCAAGGAACTGCTAGCAACTTTTACAGAATATTTTTCTCTCTTAAAAATTATAGTCTGCTTCACTGGGCACATTGCTACACATGGCATACAAAATGGAAATAATTCAAAGTTTCAAAAATAGAATAATGACTAAGTAAACTGGCTGGTATGCTTATTTGATTGGATATTATACAGGCATTAAAATTGAAGTTATGAAGAATATATAATAGTATTCAATATGCCTATGAGTTCCTCAATGAAAAAAGAGAGGCAAGTCACAAATTGGTACATTTACTTCTGTGTTTATTATACTGAGGTGCCAAAAAATGTACACACATGACATGTATTCATCTTTTGTTATCAGTATATATTGACTATTACAAATTAATACAGTTTTTTTTCCTTTCTTAAAATGTGTATACAAGTTTTTGACACCCTCTGTATGTGTATGTATCTATATCTAGTCTCTGAGATACATAACCACTTTGCCGTGCCCTTAATTTTTGGAAGGGCATACAGTCCATTACTGGAAAGTCTTAGATGATCGGATGCACACACAGTGACCAGAGAGTGGTGCAATACCATTCTTCGCTTTTGGCCTCAAGTCACTTTTAGGTCTATTATGAGTCCAATTGGATGGAGATCAAAGAGTCTCTTCTGTCTAGGCTGTTCTCTTCTAACCCTCCCTAATGTCCCTTTGTCTTTACTCTTCAGCTTTTCCCTCATGGTTAGGTTTCTCTTTCCTTGTGGCCCTTAGATTTCATTTAGTTTGTTTTTCATACAGATGTATGTGTGTGTGTGTGTGTGTGTGTGTGCGCGCGCGCGCGCGCGTGTTTAAGTGACACATCTCAGTCTTTCCTCATGGATAAGCATCCATAAGATAAACAAACATTCCAAATACTAAGATGAAGGGACCTCTTAGAGTGTAATTATTCACTTTGTTTCTCTTCTCCTTTTATTTTGCTAACATGGAATGAGTCCCCTAATGCTACGGCTACTCACTTTTCTCCAAGAATGAGTGAGGCAGGAAAAAACTCTACCTTCCAATATTTAGGGGTATGACACCAGAAAGGAATCTCACTAAAAGATTTATGGTGTTTTCATTAGAGTGGCATATTGCATTTAGTTTTTTCCATTTTTTTTCTGATTTCTAAAGTGTATATAAAGAGTTATGTTCCTTTCACAATAAGGAAAATATGTAATAGAAAATTATGAAACATTAGCAGATAAAGAGACTTATTTTATTGATTAGGAAGTTGATTAACAGGTCAGTTAATCAGTGTCCAAATGGAGTGTCTAAGAACAACTAGTGAGTGACAGAGCCAGGGCTAACACCAAGGAGGAAGCATATTCTTGTAATAGGCAGATAAATATTGATGACAAACCAATTTCTTAAAATGGTCCATTTTCTAGCTGCATTATATAGGAAGTCTTTTACACTCTTTGAGTGTCTGTTTCCATTTATAAAATGGAGATAACTGATTGGATTGTGATTTCCCTGTGCCTTATACATGTTAGCACATGTAACTTATCTGGCACAGACACTGTCCCATAATGAGAAGTTGATAAATGTTATTTCCCTTCCTTTTCAGTTCTGATACCTGGTGAAGAGCCTTGCCAGGATACCAGCCAGTATCTTCTCTTGAGTTACTATAGTATATTATTCTTCATTATACTTATATACAACACCTTGGGTTGTGAGCTGAATTGCGTCTCTCACCAAAATTCATATGTTGAAGCTCTAATTGCCAGGACCCCAGAATGTGACTTTATTTGGAGATAGAGACTTTTAGAGGTAATTAAGTTAAAATGAAAGCTTTAGGGTGGACCTTAATCCAGTCTGATTTATAAGAGGAGGAAATTTGACCACATGTGGCGATACCGGGAAGCCACATACACAGAGGATAGACGTCGCGAGGACACAGAAAGAAAGTGACCATCTGGGAGATGGCCAAGGAAAGAGTCCTCAGGAAAACCAAACCTGCCAACACCTTGATCTTGGACTTCTAGCCTCTGAAACTGTGAGACAATAAATTTCTTTTTTTAAGCCACTCAGTTTGTGGTATTTTGTTATGGCAGCTCTAGGAAAGTAATGAGCCTTCCATCTTTAAATAGAAGCTAAGCTGTGTGAGGGAACTCTGTATTGCATTCCTTTGTAATCAGCAGATGATCAATAATTTCTTGATGAATGCTTGAATTTTATTAAGGATAGGAACTTTGTTTTATCTTTCTCTTATGTCTCTTATGGAGGTCCATCTCTTGAGGTTACCGACACTATAATGTGATGAGGATTATATATGATCTTTTTTATTCTTTTGCAAATAGCAACAAGAATTGTACTTTTTATAAAGTCATTGGAGTAAATGCAATTAAAGCTGAAAAGATTATTCCTCATGGCCTGTCTAGACATAGGAAGAGAGAATTAAATCTTCAAATGAAATTTCTGAAATTAAGATTAATGACCAGGAGTGTATGATTCCCTTATATGATGATGACCTCATGTTGTTTGAGACCAAATGTGGGGGCTTCTCACTATCTTTGTATTAATATAATGAGTATGATTAAATTATTTTAAATATAGTCAGGATATAACATTGACATGTCTGTGTTGGAAGTTTGCCTTGTATTTTCAGAGGATCAAAAACAAGCAGTTGTAAAAGAGAAAGTCAAAGGATTTTTTTTTACTGAGTTTTAAAAATTACATTTGATTTTCATTTTCTGGGTTATGGGAAATGTTGGAGAAAATGAGTTATCTTAATTAATTTATGGAAGGGACATCAAGAGATAAAAAAAAAAAGCAGGGTTTTCAATGTTTGCCAAGTCTGAGAGCTCAAAGGAAGATATAGAGATAAGTGAAAAATGCTCTGAACAGTAAGATAGTAAGTTTATTACTGGGAAAAATGCAGAAAATAGAGTTTAGGGTAATGGGGGAGCTAATTCTTTTTGAGCCAACATGGTCTTTGCATGTCCCCT
This sequence comes from Aselliscus stoliczkanus, assembly GCA_033961575.1. NCBI lineage: Eukaryota > Metazoa > Chordata > Mammalia > Chiroptera > Hipposideridae > Aselliscus > Aselliscus stoliczkanus. Next base: position 183,319,878 of record CM066728.1, read on the forward strand.
CAGCACACCCATGTACATACATGTACATGCATACACACAAGGAATATTTTTCTAATGTCTTGTCATTACCATAACTTGCTTAATAATCTTTGAATGTTAATGGAAACCTCTGGCCCTTGTTCACACATTTATAAATAAAAGGCATTAGAGTAGGTAACTTAGATAAACTCTAACGTCCTTTCCAATTCCAGCATTCTATGAATCAACTGTAACTGGAGATATGAAGAAAAAAAATGGGAGTGGATGAAAGTGGTGTCACTTAGGGAGGCTAATGGTCATACTGGTTCTGCTAGTCTCCTAAAGATAATCTCTGCAGAGGAGGCAGTGACTGACTCTTGAGCTCAACACCAAGCTTTATGCTTCAGGATAACAGGGGTGCTATTCAATACTCCAGAATGAGAAGAATGCCTGCAAGATAGAAGACAGTCAATATATTTGTTGGATGAAGGAACGGATTAATGTTTCTAGTTTGGAACCTTTATGATCTGTTATGGTGAAACCTGTCCATGTTTTTCAGGACATGAGACATATGATTAGAGGATTAGAGAACTAGAGAATCATAAACACATGTTGCTGTTAAACTAAACTAAATGATCTGAAACAGCTGCAACATTCTGAAGAATATTTTGTTGTTTTCTTCTAATATAGAAATACAATAGATAGACTTCTGGTAAAATGGCGCAATAGACAGACGCTGTGCTAACTGTCTCCAAGGATCACACCAAAATTACAACCAAATTATACAGCATTCAACCCTGGAGGTCCCTGGAACACTGGAGGAACAGAACCACTAAACGAAGAACTTGAAGAGGAAGCCGCATCTGGTCTGGTAGGACAGGCAGAGACGAGAGAGGGCAAGCCCCGTGAGGGAGGTCCCAGCTGTGGGGAGGCTTCTCCGGTTGCGGGGGAGACCCTCCGGCCGCACCCCAAGCTCACCAGCCCAGAGCTCCTTTGCCGGGAAGAGAAGTTCTAAGATAGCCGGCAGAAAATTAGTAAGGACTCTCTTTGCTCAGCTCGGTGAGGCTAAGAGCAGCTGGAGAATCAGTGGGGCCGGCGCCTGGGCTTGCTCGCCGGTGAGCACTTACCTGGTTCCTGGTGGAGGGAGTGGCTGTGTGAGCCGGACCCGGGAGCCTGCGGGGACGGACTGAACTGAGCACCTTTGGTGCAAAGACTGGAGTTTTTTGGACTGTTATTCCCGTGGTGTGGGGCCTGCACGCGAGTGGTGTAGGGAGGGCGCCATTTTGTCAAGCTTGGGTCCTCCCATGAAGGATCAGGTCCGAGACGTAATTGGTCTGGTGGAATTGGCGCAGAAGTACGTGTGTGTGCGCGCGTGCCTGCGGCCTTGGATCCCCACCCTCTGCCTGACTTATACTGCGTTGCCAGGGAAATGCAGGGCGTGTGCCCTCCGGCTCCAACAGGCTGCTCACTGAGACCCGGGAATGCGCGAGCCACCTCGGATCCCCACCCTCTGCTCGGCATGTGCTGTGTTGCCAGGGAAACGCCTAGTGGGAGTGATCTGGCTCCAACAGGCTGCTCACTGAGACGCGGAAGTGCGCAAGCTGCCTCGGTCCCGCTCTCCGCACTCCGCTTGCAGAGTTGTCAGGCTGGTGATTGGTTGTCGGGCTGCTCGGCCTGATCTGCGAGCGGCTGATTGGGGACAGGCTGAGACTGGGAATTTTCCTGGGAGTGTTGGGCCATGAGCTGTGTGCCTGCGTGATCCAGCCAGGGCTCTCCTGGTGATCTATCTAATACATCAAAGCAATTCCAGAGCAACAGCCAGAATAGGAAAACAAAGAAACATGTCACAAGTAAATGATCAGAAGAAACCTCCAGAAATGGAACCAAATGAAACAGAGGGATCCAACCTTTCAGAGACACAGTTTAGAACACTGATGATAAGAATGTTTAAGGAACTTAGCAAGGACATAAAGAAGGATAGGGAAACCATAAAAAAACAACCTGTTAGAACTAAAGAATACAATAACTGAAATGAAGAACACACTCGAAGGAATCACCAGTAGAGTAGATGAAGCAGAGGAGCGGATCAGCGATTTGGAAGATAAAATAGCAGAACTCACCCAGTTGGCACAGCAAAAAGACCAAAGAATAACAAACAATGAAAATAGTTTAAGAGCCCTATGGGACAAGGTGAAACGCAACCACCTCGAATCATAGGGATACCAGAAGGAGAAGAGAAGAAGCAAGGGGTCGAGAATGTATTTACAAAAATAATGACTGAAAACTTCCCAACCCTGGTGAAGGAAATCAATATACATGCCCAGGAAGTGCAGAGGGTTCCAAACAAGCTGAACCCAAACAGGTCCACACCAAGACACATCATAGTCAAAATGGCAAAGGTTAAAGACAGAGACAGAATCCTAGAGGCTGCAAGGGAAAGACAGCAGGTTACATACAAAGCAACTCCTGTTAGACTAACAGCTGACTTGTCTACAGAAACTCTGCAGGCCAGAAGGGAGTGGCAGGAGATATTCAAAGTGACACAAAATAAAGGCCTACAACCAAGATTGCTCTACTCAGCACAGCTATCACTTAAAATTGAAGGAGAAATAAAGAGCTTCTCAGAAAAGAATAAGCTTAAGGAATTCATTACCACCAAGCCAGCATTGCAAGAAATGTTAAAAGGGCTTTTTAAAACAAAAGAAAGGGGTAAACAAGCTAACCCAGAGAGACAATTTAAGAAGATTGAAGTCGTATCAAGCAGATATAAAGGAAAAACTGATGGTTGCTGGCTGGGAGGGAGTGGGAAAGAGGGAGAGGGGGAAAGTTTTGGACAGTGTATGTGGGACTACAATATTGCCGCAGGGATATGGGGGCAGTTCTGGGAATGTAATTGACAATGTTATGAAGACACTATTATGTTGCGAGAAATAAGTCAGTCGGAGAAGGACAGGTACCATGTGATCTCACTTGAGTGTGGAGTCTGAAGAACCTGAACGATCAAAGTAAACAGACTTGTAGTTGTAGAGGAAAAACTGAGGGTTGCTAGTTGGGAGGGGGGTGGGGATGGGGGGGAAGGGGAAGGGATTAGACAGCATAAATAGACAACTACAATATTGCCACAGGGATATGAAACACAGTTCAGGGAATATAATAATGTTGTAAAAATTTTGTGGCATGTCAGATAGTCACATGTCTTGTTAGGGAGACCACTTCATGGATGGAGTAGAGGCTTGATCACTGCACTGTACACCTGAAGCTGAGGTTGTATAGTATTGTATGCCAACTGCAACTGAATATGTTAATGGTCACGGGATGTGGAGTATACTGTGGAGGGGAGTCAGGGGAGTTGTGATGGATATGTATACTATGGGGGGAGAGTGGGGTGGCGAACTGGGGGAGAGGGGGTTTACTTTGGGGGGTAAAGAGTATAACTATTGCCTTGTGTTGTACACCTGAAACTATTTAAAAAAAAAAAAGAAATACAATAAACTTTGCTTTGTCCTTCATTTGTATCCTTCCCTCCGTTTTTTTTTTTTTTTTGAGGGCAGTATCACTGTCCCTCATATGTGGCACCCAAACCGGGGCGTCTGGCTTCCTAAACCAGCGCTTAACTACCGCGCCACTCGGCCGGCCCTTTCCTCTGTTTTTGCTTTTCTTTTCTCTTTATTACAATCTACTCTCATTAGGGGAAAGATATATTTTCTGAATGTAAATTCCATGATAGTAGAGCATTGTCTTTTTCATGCACCTAGAGATAATGACGCACAAAGGTGTTTATTAAATGAATGAATGCTGTAATTTGTAACCATAGAAAGGTCAAAAAGTATTTGCTCACTTTTCATTAGTAGTGGGGAAGGATAGCCTAGAAAGAATGGAATGATGCATGTGTATGTATATATATATATATATGTATATGTGTATGTCTTTATATTTATAACACATCAAGAGAAATATACTGATACTTTTAACAAAAAAATAAAAGCTCTGTATGTCTGATGATTTTCTTGGTCAAGTTCAAGGGAAGATGCTTATGAGTTAAAAAAGACAAAATTAAAAATATTTAAATTTCTAGCCATTTTTTTGAAAAGCCTGGTTGATTTAAAAAGGGAGACAATTCCAAATATTAGCTATATGGCAAGAAAGACTTAGAAACAAAAACATCATCTTGGAGTATGGTTTGCCTCCCACATGAATCTTCTAGCAGTTAGCTTAGCATTGCCCTTCTCTTCTAGGTCATTGTTACAGCATTTCACTGAACCTGATGCACACTTTCTGTGACTTAGAGCCTGATGTATCTGAAAAGCTATGTAAAAACAATAATCAGAATGAGAACCAGCCCCGCATTCTGATTCCAAAGGGAAAAAGAAGAAATCAGCTGCCTAATGAAGCTCTTTCTCTGCCCCCTGCCATTGTGAAAAATACAGGCTATGGGATTTCATTATGAATCTGTGTGCTTTGCTTCTCACCCTTCTTTGGTCTGAAAATCAAAGGCCATTTTTGTCAGATCTCATGCTTGGAGTTCTCATCTTTCCTCATGCCTTCAACTATCACCTTTATGCAGATATCTCCCGGACTCTGTATTTTAAGGTGCATTTATTTTTCTCAGTTCTTTCTATAATACTGCATATAAAACAATGTTAATTTTTAAATTTTGCCTATTTTGACTTTATAATTGCATATTTTTGGAGAGTCAAAGTCATATACAATATTTCATTGTGTTTTTTCCTCAAAAATCAAATAGTTAAACTTCGTGGACTGGACTTTTACATTTTTCTTCTTCATAGACTTACGGGGAACTAAGGAAAATTTTTAGGAGTAGAGAGTATCAGCCATTTTCTGGTTTCCTTTTTATTTCCTGAATGAAACACTGAGTAAAGTGATGTACATCGCTTTAATGTTGAGACTGCAGAGTAAAATTCAAGAGATTTATTGTCTCCTTGAATTTGACTCTGCAAATAACTTGTATAATATTAATACTAATATCAGGGACTTCACATCCTCATCTTTGTAGTTGCATGGTTCCCACAAAATTTAAGACATAGTAGTGGTTGCAATTAAAAAAAAAGAATGTGAAAAAATAGCTCTCATTAAGACTGCTCAGTAATAACATTTAAAGTTTATATTCAAAGATTATGTCTTTGTTTTTTTTGTTGGTTTTTTTGTTTGTTTGTTTGTTGTTTTTTTTTGAGGGCAGTGTCACTGGCCCTCACATGTGGGACCTGAACTGGGGCCGCTGGCTTCCCAAGCCAGTGTTTAACCACCCCGCCACTCGGCCGGCCCCTCAAAGATCATGTCTTTGATCAAAAACATATATCGAGGCACTATTTATATATCTCAGGGGATGGCCGAGTGGTACGGTGGTTAAGTGCTGGCTTGGGAAGCCAGTGGCCCTGGTTTGGGTCCCACATATAAGGGAAAGTGACACTGCCCTCAAAAAAAAATAAAAAAAATAAAAATATATATATATATATATATATCAGAAAATCTTAGTTATATATGTCTCAGAGATTCTTAAGTTTTATAAACTATGACTTAGTCATTCTAGTCTTATATCAAGACTTACTGAGATATCTCCCTGATTTACCCAAATTCCAGATTTGAAATAAAGTTTCATCTATCCATCAATATTATAGAAAGTTTGAATGATATATGATCTATGGTGCTGGAACTTTACTTCTGCAGGGAACAATGTCCTTTTGAAGAGGTCTGTCTCATTTGCAAGGTACACCACATCTATCAATCCTTCACTAGCCTGTAGTAACACTGGCAGAGGGAGGCCATGAGTTTGTCTTGAATATTCTAGAAGTGCATTTTTCCCTCCTATAGCCATATAAAGAAGATTATCTCCACCACCACCTCTATACCATAAGCATTCAAAATTCTAGGGTTATTTTTATCTAAGTGTATGTTTCCTCTCTAGTTCACTATGGTTGATTACATGTTCTATTTCTTTATGCAATATGTCAATCTGGCATCTTTCCATGAAGCATTTGTATTGCATCTATGTAGAATGAGTCCTTCTTGCCATGTAGTTTGACCCTCAGAACCACCAGAAACTTATAAAACTTAGCTATGGATTAGGTGAGTAACTTATAGATTTTAGCCATAAAATATGCCTTTTAAAGTATTATATTTTGAAACAAAAATCATTAAAATGTATTAAAACCAATTTTAGAATAATTTCATGAAGATGTTTGACAAGAATGTTTGGCAGGGTACCCAGCAAGAGACCAAAGTAAATAATTCCTCTACATTGCTTTCTTTGGAATCTTCGATTTTCTCTCTTGTGCTATATTTAGATGTGTGGCATGTCTAATTTTCTGCTTCTGTGCCTCACTGTGCTTCCAATGCTTATCGTAATCTAGCTTAAGTGTCAGGCCAAAGTGTGAAGAAAACCCTAAGTTCTTACCCGAGTAAGTCAACTTACAGGAACTTATGTGCTGGGTCCCTCTCATCCTGCTTTTCACCCATGCATCCCTTACATTGTAAATAGAAATTAATAATTTTTTTTTATCAGTAAAGTAGTTCTAAAAACTTAAAGTATTTCATTTAATTGAGCAAGACTGGAAGTGACTGGGATGTTGGTGATATAACCAGGTAGATCAGATGGCAACAGCTGCCAATTAAATTCAAATATATTCAGTTCAGTTCAAGTCAAGCCAATTCAATTCAATTAAACTCATTTCAACACACATCTACTGATCACCTACATAGCCAAATATTGCATTAGTTTCTGAATAGACAGAGATAAATAAATACATTCACTCTGTACAATCTAACAATGAGAGTAAGCATGCAAACAAAGTAAATTGCTGTGTTGTTCACTGAGTAGATTAATAGAATTATGTACATAGTCCTGAAGCAACCAGAGTTTGAGGTAGTTAATTTTGAGGGTGAAACTATGGTAAAGGGATTCTCAACAATACTCCCTAAAAGGAATGACATACCAAACAGGATTCTGAAACATGACCAAGAGTATGTAAAATGTCTGGGTAGGGTCAAATTTAGATGGTGGGGAGACCATTGGATACCTTGCTGTAACACCTATGACCTTGGAAAGGCTCTTATGTAAACAATACTGATTTTGGCTATTTTCACACACTTTTTCACTTTAGCTATTTTTTTTTTTAAAGATTTTATTGGGGAATTGGGGGAGGGGAACAGCATTGGGGAATCAGGGAAGGGGAACAGACAAGTTGCTGTCTTTTTGTTCCTCAGTCTAGTTGCAGAGGACGTTGCTTCACTGGCCCATGTTGGCATCACCATTGCGCTTTTCCTGGATGAGGCAGATCGGTCGCCAGCTCTGGATGGTCGCTCACAGTGGCTATTTGCAGCTCACACTGGCTGCCGGCTGCTCAGGCTGGCTGCCGGCCACTCACTGTAGCCTATGGCAGCCCACTGCAGCAGAGGCTGCAGCCTACACCATCGCCGGGGCTTGCACAGCCCAGCTCCAGGTGGAGCTGTTGTTAGCTGTAGAGGGCAGTGTCACTGGCCCTCATATGTGGGATCCGAACCGGGGCTGCTGGCATCCCCAAACCAGCTCTTAACCAATGCGCCACTCGGCCAGCCCACTTTAGCTATTTTTTAAAAGATGAACATTTTACTGCAATTATATTAAAAACAAATGTGTAAACCAAGAGGTAAATGGCTTTGACCTGGGATGCCGTACTCAATATGAACAGAAACCTCTGGATTTGTGAAATGTGCTAAACTTGATTTTAATCATCATTTAAAAAGACAGCAAGGAAACCAGTGGGAAATAGTAAAATACAAAATGAGTATGAATCAAGAGGCTTGAGTTTAATTCCTGATTCTGACACCAAGAAGCTTTTGATTTGGGTTAAGTTGTAAATCCTCAGAGAGTCTAAGTGTTCTCATGTATAAACTGTGGTGTTAACCAGGAAATCTTTATGGTCTCCTCTAGCTTTTTTTTTTTTTTTTTTTTAAAGATTTTATTGGGGAATTGGGGGAGGGGAACAGCGTTGGGGAATCGGGGAAGGGGAACAGACAAGTTGCTGTCTTTTTGTTCTTCAGTTTAGTTGCGGAGGATGTTGCTTCACTGTTGGTATCGTCATTGTGCTCTTCCCGGATGAGGCAGATCGGTCGCTGGCCTCTGGATGTCGCTCACTGCGGCTATTGGCAGCTCACTCTTGGCTGCCAGCTGCTCACGCTGGCTGCGGGCCACTCACTGTAGCCTATGGCAGCCCACTGCAGCAGGGACTGCAGCCCACACCATCACCGGGGCTTGCACAGCCCAGCTCCAGGTGGAGCTGTTGTTAGTTGTAGAGGGCAGTGTCACTGGCCCTCATGTGGGATCCGAACCGGGGCCGCTGGCATCCCAAAACCAGCGCTTAACCAATGCGCCACTCGGCCGGCCCCCTCCTCTAGCTTTTTAAGGCACTCTCTGATTCTATAGAATAGTAAGAACAGTGAAAATAATCCATGGGAGTCAGAATGAATAATGGAATAAGCACAATCTTTGGAACTAGCACATCTCAGATTGAACCCTGGCTGAACTCTTACAAGTTGAAAGGTCTAAGGAGTGAGGGCATGACTTCATTAGTAATTCCCATTTGCAGAACACCTCTTTTAAATTATGAGGATTATGAGAATTAATGCAATAACATAAACAAAATGCCTGCAGAATTCCAGGCACATAGTAGGTATTTAATACGTATTAATTTCTGTTCCATCTTTTTTATTCTGATTAGCAGAAGCTAGTCATTTTTTTCTTAAAGGGATGCTCAAATGCTCAGATGTTAAAGTCTAGTCATTCTCAGCCTATACCATGGCCAAGGCATGCAGGATGGGGTGAAGCGGAGAGATAGACGAAGGCATCACACAGCCAAGATGTTTTGTATTTGATAACATGCTTGTTTGTTTTTTCAAAGAGAAAGTCACTTAACAAACTCTTGCCACAGTGGCCTCAGCTGCTTTTCTATCTCTCGTGACCTTTCAGTTGTGCCTAATTATTAACACTGATGCCCTGCAAACTGACTAGTTAGCATGTTTGCCTACAAAGAGGCATTTCTTAAATAACAATTCGCTTTCATTTCCCTACACAGCCAAGGTTTATTAACCATGCTCTGTAGGAAGGAGTCCTTATATGAAGAGTTCGATATTTTCATAAGGACATACTGTACCTCATTTACGGAAAAACAATACCATTAAATAATACTATTACAGGCCGTGTAGCTCAGTGGGGTCTAGAATAAGCTGAGTGCAGAGTCCCCAAGATCTAATGTCGGTGTCGCTCCACCTCACTTCTTCCTGAAAAGTTCTGTTTTGTTTCATTCTCTATCCAGCAGTTCAGTCTTCATTTCACAGAAGCCTAACTCCTTTGTTTTTTGGTAGAAGATACGAGGAATGGGAAAGATTCTTCCATTTCTGATCAATGCCACGATAACATGTGATCATTCCAAGGGGTTGTTAGACCTGATGACACAGATGTCTGCATGGTATCCTGGGATGATCAGGGATTAAAAATCTGGCAGATAGAGGTTCAAAGCTCAGCTTTTAATAACTGGGACTTTTGGTGATAAGCTTACTTTCTCTGAGACTCAGTTTCCCCATCTGTAAGATGAGGTGAATAGCCTCTGTATGGAATGTTGTAAGGATAAATTGAGACAATGTGTGTAAAGTACTGAGCAATATTTCTTGCATGCAGTCATGTGCTCATTAAATGGAGGCCATCATAAAAATCCTAAGTGTACACAAAGTGACAAGTACAAAGTATCAGCCATTTCAGTGATGGTTCCATTTCCCAAGCAGATGAATGTCACATACATCCTGTAGGAACAAATTCTTATTTCCCAATGAGTGGTATTTCAACTCGCAACCTGGCTTTTTAAATAAACAACAACAGCAACAAAGGTAAAACAAAGGTAGACTTTTTTTTTCAAAGAGCATCAGCAAGATTTTTTTTTTTTTTCAGTAAACAGAATTTGGCAAAAGATTTTTGGTCATTACTCGAAAGGAAACTACTGAGAGAAGGTAGGAAGATTTATGGGACAGAAGTAATCATCTTTCAGCACGGTAATAGTATGTTGCAAACAAAAGTAAGAGAAGCCATTATAAAAATTGAAAAGGATGTTACTGTTCTCATCTAGGGTATGTTTTCAGGGGAACATGTTAGTATGAGTTGCCAGCATGAATATCTGTGATTATATGAATATGCTGTGATTACTTTCACTGATAGTGAGACTTCTAATGTGACTGACTGGGGCGGAGAGTGCCAGTGTGGAAAAGTGGGGATAAAATTGCAGTCACTGAGACAGTATGTTTTTATCCCACTGTATGTTTCCCACAAAGTTAAATAACTGGTGATGTTGGTCTTTGAAAAAAACAGCCAGTGACTTTCTATGCTAATAATCCCAACTCCAAGCCTACAAAATTGTTAAATAAATTCCTTAGAATAGTAGTCAAGACAATCCTTGGGGAAAAAAAAAAAGTTTCTGTTGTCAAATAAGTTTGGAAATGCTGAATATTATGCCCCATCAAGAATTGTCACAATTTATATTAGCATATGAAAGGCTCTGAGAAGTTTTGCATTAAAAAAAATAATAATTAAGTAAGGAATAGTTCTATTCCCTAATTTTAACACTGGCATCTTTTATCAAGGGATTTTATAAAAACATCCTGTTAAGCTTATGGTCTGGATAATATACTTTGGAAAATCCTTTTATTGGTACTCAGGAAAAAGATAAAATTACCTATGTGTAATATGAAAGAGTGAGTTGTTTGGGGGAGATGGACATTTACAATTTCACATATCCTGAAATGTACTTTTTCTGCTTTCTCAGTGTTGCTATTTTAGTCACCAGTGAAGAATGTATTGGAATCTTTTGGTCTGGGTTAGGAGGAGCTGAAATAATTTTCTTACACGACAGCATTAAGCAAGAACCAGGTATTTCATAGTTTTGTTTTGCAGATTAAGGAACCAGAACTAGATCTTATTGTCTGATGAAATCCCTTTTCAGGTTTTGTTCTACAGCTTTCCAGTCCTGACAAAGCTTTCGTTTTAACTAAAACTATTTTCTTAATTTGAGCAATTCGCCAGGTTGAAGCAAACTTGTAAGCACTGTTAGTACTTGTCAGGAGTAAATGGGACTCCAGAGAGTTCTTTGAAATAGGAAACATTTGAACAGAATATCATCTTGCTTTCAGCTGTTTGTATAGATGCACTCTCTGCAATTTTATACCTCACAGCTCTAATTCCTCTTCATCTGTGTCTCAGGCTTCCATCAATAATCCTTCTGCTGAAACACACTTGACAAGGAGAGGGAGAGTAGACGCCCTTGCAATATCTTCTGAGTGTCACTCACCAGCGATTTGTAATCAGGTTTATAAATTTTAGGAAGAAAAACGTAAAACTAAATAGGGGATTCGATTCATATAAATCTAGGTTGGACAAGGGTACTGTTAGTAGCATTTTATAAAATCATCTTTTGATTAGACAGTGGAGATTTTGTAGAACATAAAAAAAAATCAGTGATTATGGGTTCCTATTGCAGATATATATCTATAAAATAAAACTTTCCTGCAATGTACTTTAGTGTATACATGAATTGGCTGTTTTCTGGATCCAATTATATTCACCTTATGCACTGTGATTTCTAATACATCTTCCCAACCTAGAAACTCTACAATGCACTTTGTTATTCCATCTCATAACATCAGTATCGGAAAAAAGAGCCTAGTCTGTATGTGTTGAATAAGACACTGGATTCCTGATGACCTTCTGAAATTCAGAAGAAATCTGTACTACAGCCTACAATTATTTGTTATTTAAAAATTGAGTAAGAGAAAACAATGAAAAGCATTCTTTGTGAATAGTGAAAAATACTAAATTAATTTTATTGATTTGGACCTTTCTGTTTACTTGATAAAAGTTGTAGAAAAACTATTCTAATTATTTTTGAACAAATTTTTAAAAATTAAATATGGCTTTAAAGCCATGCAGTATATTTTTCTCTCAATTTATGTAAGAGCCATATACTCTAATAACTTTTCCTTATTTGATTATGGAGTAGCATTTATCCTGGATTGTTTTTCCCTCAACTCTAATACATATATGTTTCCGCTACGTTTTTAGTTAAAAAAAAAAAAAGGAATTCTGTGTATTAAGCATTGTTTGTAAAAAAAGGAATGATGAATTTATAATAAACTTTGTTTAATTCACTACATTAATTGCTTTTAAATTTCTCTTTTCAAAATGTGTCAAAAATCCACAAAAAATAAGTTGATATTTTGACTATTTTATGCATTTAATAACATGTAGAGCTGCTTTGTACATAAATGATATTATTTTTATTTTAAACCTTTTTATATGATAATAAATTTACCATTATATTGAATTTTAGCAAAAAATACTCAAAACACACTAAGTGACATCAATTAGATTTAAGTATAGATAAATTAGAATCTAATGGCATTGGTGACATAAAAAAATTATTACAAAACGTTATACCATATGGCATACAAAACATCTTTGTTGTTGATGGTGCAAGCCACAGAAAAACATACCTGAACATTGCAGCAAAAGAGTTAAATACAAGGATTAGAGAAGCGGAGGCATGTGACCACAGGCTACCACTACTTTCTCTAGAGCAAATTGTATTCTTTGAGGAATTCCTTATCACAGATAAGCATTATACAAATTCACAAAAAAGTGTATATTGACTAATTGAAAGAGGTTGTTTTAAAAGTGTTGAAAGTGATGAGTCCTAAATGCTCATTTAACATGAACTCTCTATTTCCCTCTGTTGAATTAGCAGGCATTCTTCTTTCATTCAGCTCATCAGGGATTCGAGAATTCCAGCCTGTTCTCGAAGAAGTCACTGTTGGAGTGTGAAAGGCTACTCTGCTCTCCGTGTCCATTTAGCCTTTGGCTGCCTTGAGAGCCTGCCAAGTGTCAATCAGGGCTCATTGGACACCTGTGCCCAAGCAATAGGACAAGCAACTCACCTCGCCCAGGTCATCAGACCATCTCCAGATGGCAAAAAACCTCTAAAGTTATGAACTAACTTGCTTGTGATGCAAATTAGTGACCTGGGGTGAGATGCTTCATTAAAAGCTCCCTCTTCCCCTGAGCCGCCAAGGTGTCAGAAGTCGGACTGCTTACCCTCAAGTTTTTTTCTCTCTGTAATATATGTTAATAACCCTTTATTCTTATAGAAATGGTTCAATCAATTATTTGTGGCCAGTTAATAAACTACTAAAGCAGAAATCAAAAATTAGATTTCATTTAGAAGAAAACAATATTTGCTTTTTTCATGTAAATGTGTGAAAAAGCTTTAGAAAATCCTGTTATTATCTGAGGTCTCAGAAAAGACTATGATTTAAAAAAAAAAAAAGGAGGAATATGAGTTTCAATCCAGGTCACTATTTTATTTTTTTATCCAACAAGTGATGAGAAAAATTATGCAAACCCATGCATTTACCCTGAGTTATGATTGTATTGTATTAACCTCAGCTGACAACGTCCTATACGGATTTTGGCTTACTTAAAATTCTGCCTCTTGGGTATAAACACACATCTAAAATTGACTCAGCTTATTTCTTTCTTGCTGAGGTCACTTCACCAGTTACTCTCAACTACTGACCTTATTTTATGCGTTCCCTTTTTTCCAATATTACATTCTCAAATTTTTGGCACATGGGAATTTCTCTATGATGGTTTTATTACTGAATTCAAGATTTGTAGTTATGATCAGCTCTTATGGTTAATAAGATGCTAAGATGAGCTAATAGGGCTTTGCTTCTACTTTGCTTAATATTAGTAGAATGGTCATGATTGCAGTGAACATTTTCCAGTAAAGTGGGTTCAGGAAGAATGAATTATATTTTTCCATAAATTATCTCAGCAGAGAAAAAAATGTCTGACAGTTCACTATGGCTGTGATCTTGGAATCCAGGTAGCTCATATGAAAGAATAGTGATCTTAGCAACATCTAAGAAAGATACTTCCAAAATTTCACTACTGAAAAAACAGGCCCTAATAATAAATATATGGAAAGAGTGAATATTTGAGTATCTATTTGATGTCCAATGTTCAGTTGTATTGCTTGTCAATAGAATACATTAGGTTATTTAGTGCCAGAGTGTGAAACCATGGAGTATATTTTCTGTAGAAAATGGAAAGCTCACTTTCTGCTCAAATTATCTGAATAAGCAAGCTACTTCCAACAGATAGTCAAGCCGTGTGGAATTATCTATTCTTTGTGGTGTATCAGGTGGACGAAAAGGAAAGAATTCAGAGAGAAGAGGTGAGACATGTGAGTTTTGGGGGAAGTGTGAATGCTGGCTGATTCCTTACTCTAATATGAGCAGTACTTTGAAAGATTAATATGTGTAATCCTCTTCAAAAGATCATACTAGTAGGGGTTGGGATAGATCCTATAAATCAAAAATTATTTTTGTGTTATTGCCAATTTACAATTTGAAAATTATAACAAAATCAGTTTAACTTGAATCCATGGATGAATTCAATGTTATGAGATACATGTTTCTTTTAATTTTCTTGACAAATTAATCATAAGAAGGGTACTCTCTAATTGCTGTTAGCAATAAACTATTAGATTGAGATGGATACAATTTCTACAATTAATTTGATCAAATGAATATACCTAATTAAGTACAATTTCAAGTATTCAAAAATATTTATCTCATTGACAGAAAATCAGGTATTAAAATATTTCCTAAATGTGACTTGAGTATTTAGCTTTATAAGCTTTCTATTTAGCATGGAGGGTTATGGGGGGTCAGATTCTTTTAATGTCCATAAATATGGGTGAAAATTTGATATAATTCTGGATTATTACATTTGAATAAACACTTTTACTGGAAGCATAGCAATAATCTGAGTTTAAAAATTTTGAATTAAATATGTAGATAATATGAATTCCTAATTTCAAATCAAACTTGAAGTATATGCACTCTGAGGATTTTACACAAGTATAAATTTAACTTAGGAAAAATTTAGCTTCACTTAGGACAGAAAGAGTGGACTTTTAAGAATAAAAATATATGACATGGAAAATAACTATTGCTTTAGCTCATTGTATACATTTCATGGCAAACGTGTTGTTGCAATCTTGATGCAACCACATGAGTATTAAAGATTCTAGCTTCTATCAACTAAGGAAGAAAATGGTGATGCATTTCAATACGGCAGTGTGTCTGTACAGGATGTCCTTTAAGGTAGCTCCTATTGTTGAAGGATGTGATGGAAGGCAGGACAAATAACTTGGTATGAACTTGGAAGAATAGTGTCATGGCAAAGTGGTAATTAACCATGGATGAATATTTAAAAAGAACATGAAAATGGTTTTTAGTTTGTTGACTAAGAAAAATAACTTTCTAGGGAAAGTAAACACAGAGATGAGTTGGACTCTTATTTACAGAGTCTCTACTATGTGTAAGGGCTTTAGTCTGTTCTTTCACTTAATCCCTCAGAGCAATACACATAAGGTGGGTATTTAATAGATGAGAAGGCAGAGGCTCAGTAAGATCAATAATTTGCCTCAGTTAATAGAGTAAGGATATAGAATCCAGGTTTGCCTGGCTCCAGGCTCATGTTATTTATTCACAATGCATAAAATTAGGTACAGGATAAAAAAAAAACAACAACAAAGAAACGATTGCTATTAAACTTCTAAAAATTTTGCTTGAATTATTTTTAAATTATTTATCTCCTCTTTTAAGAATTGCTAGTGAAATTTTCACTTGGGTTTGCCATAATTTCAGTAACTTTTTAGACAACACCATTGGTTTGAATAATAGCATTACTCGTGACAGGGCCTTTTACTCGCAGATTCTTCATGGCTGAGCTTTTTCTTTTGGTTCTTGGTCAGATGGAGTGTGTCCTGAGTAAGTATTTCAAGAAGGGTACTCGGATGATATATTTTGAACCTTTGTCTATTTGATAATATCTTTCTGTTGTCTTCCCAAACAAATGACAACCTGATGGGAAGAGATTCTTAGGGAAATAACCTTCCTTCTACTACCCTCCCTGCAAGTCTGTAAACATTATCCCATTGTCTTATAGGCTTTCACATTGTCTAGAAGTCTGAGGCCAATCTGATTTCTGTGCCTCATAGGTAATCTTTTCATTTTATATCTAATATTCCTGAATATTTACATAACTTCCCCCTCCCTGTATCTTTTAAATTAGAAAATGTCAATATGTGTTTGAATTTTTATCTCATTTTTTTTGCCCTCTGGCACATGGTGACTTAACCAGGGTTAACCTGCAGAGCCTGATTTTCATTTATTTTTTTTTAAGTCTATTAAGTTTTCTCCAGTTGTATTTTTAGTTATTGCGTTTACCTAGTTTTAGTTTTCACTCCAGTAGTTTTTTAAATCTATGTATTGGATTGTTCTTTGAATTGCCACTGATCTTTGGTAAAACAACAACAACAAAAAACTGAAAACAGACATCAGAAAAACTGCACATAATTTACAAAAAGAGCAAGAAAAGTGGACTATAGAAATTATTGATGAACTTAATGTTGCTCACTCTTTGCCAATTTGATGGAGGGTGTGAAGAAACTGACTGTTAAAGAGAAACAAATTTTTACCAAAGAAATGGATTATTAAACAGATATTTTATATGCATTTAAGAAAGAATAGGTTGATCAATTCTATCTACCAGAACAAGCCCACTTTACCAAGTCATGCCCAAATTACCTCATTAAAAACATCAGTTTATTAGCAAAGTTTAGTAGATTTTGAAATAGGAGTTTTAATTAAAAATAATAATTTTTAATTAAAGTATAACATACATGTAGAAAAGTGCAAAAAGTATAAATCTTTGAATTATCACAAATGAACATATTCAGGTCCAATGTTGGTGGTAATTCTTCTTTGTCACTACCTCTGTCTTTCACTTCCACATTAACTATTCTTCTGACTTATAACCCATAGATTGGTTTTGCTTGCTTTTGAGCTTTTAAAATAGTTGTATGCATTCCTTTGTACCTGGCTTCCTTTATTCATTATTCTGTTTCTGCTGGTCTTCTCTCTTCTTCTATGTAATAGAAGTTCATTAATTTTTGTTGCAGTATACAATATTCCATTGTATGAACCTATTGCAATCTATTTACTGATAAATATTGGGTTTCTTCTAGTTTGTTGTTATTATGAATAATGCTGACATATCTGTTGGTGCATATATCTATGTATAACCTTACGTTTGTATGCGCCTGGGTGACACACTTTTAACTTTGGTAGATAATGCCAGTTTTCCAAAGTGGTTTGCCGATTTACATAACCCACAGCAGTGCATGAGAGTTTTAGTTGCTCCACATCTGCTGTGGTTTGAATGTTTGTGTCTGCCCCAAATTCATATGCCGACATCCTAACCCCCAATGTGATGGTAAGGAGGTGAACCTTTGGGAGGTGATTAGATCATGAGGGTGGAGCCCTCATGAATAGGATTAATGCTCTTATAAAAGAGGTTCCATACAGTTGTCTCCACCCTTTCACCATTTGAGGACACTGGGAGAAGGCATTGGCTATGAACTAGAAAGAGGACCTTCACCAAAACGTGACCATACTACCTCCTTGATCTTTGACTTCCAGCCTCCAGAACTGTGAGAAATAAATTTCTGTTGTTTATAAGTAACCAGTCTGTGGTATTTTGTTTAGCAGGCTGTACGGAGCAGGAAACCTCCTTGGAAACACTTGATATTGCCAATCTTTTTAATATTAGCAAATTTGGTGGGTCTACAGTGCTATATCATGTAATTTTAATTTGTAGTGCCATAAAAACTAATCAAGTTTGCAACTTTTCATATGATATTTAGCCATTCAAATATTGTTTTTTTAAGTGCCTGCTGAACTATTTTGATTGTTTTAAAATTTGAATTGTCTAATATGTTCTTATTGATATATAAGAGATCTATATAGCATCTGTATAGTACCCTAAATATTACCTCAAACTCAGTGGCTTGCATTTTAACTCTTAATGGTGTTTTTGCTTAAGCAGAAGTAGTTATTTTAATATTGTCCAATATATTCATCTTTCCCTTTATGGATTGACCTTTTTTCTTATATAAAAACCCTTTTCATATCTCGATATAAAAATATTACAGGTATTCTGTATTACATTACCTCCTAGATCACACTTAGATAAATGATCTACTTTATTTGGACTCTCTCTTCTGCTCTATTTTCTCATTGTATATCCTTTCACCTATACCAAATTCTCTTAATGATACATAGCTTTATACTAACACTTGATATACTATAGTGTAAGTAGTCTCATGCTATTCTTCAAAATTCCTGGCTATTCTGACCCTTTCTGTTTACATACCTTTCAGAATGAGTTCGTGAAGTTCCATAAAATTCTGGCTGGGACATTGATTGGGATTGCATTGAAAGTATGAATCAGCTTGGGAGAATTGGTATTTTTGAAGCATGATGACTTCTAGTTAATTCATGGACATGATATATGCCTACACGCATTTAGGCCTTCTTCAATTTATTTATTTATATTTGCATTTTTAAATTAATGAACTCTTTTAAAGCAGTTTTAGGATCATTGCAAAATTTTATGGACAGTACAGAAAGTTCCCTTGTCTTCCTACATAATCATCCTTCCCTGCTATAAATATGGTTTACCTCAGTGGTACATTTGCTACCATAGATGAACTGACTTTGACATATTATCATTTAAAATCCATAGTTTACATTAGGGCTTACGGTAACTTCAGACCTTTGAAATTTGTTAACACTTACCTCAGCTTATAATTCATTTTCCTAAATGTTCATAGGCACTTAAAAAGAATGTCTATTCTGCAGTTGTTAAATTCAGTGTTATTTATACTCATATATTCATAATCTTAGATTTTTAAATCATTTTGTTCAAATTGTTCACATCTACCCTTTTTTGGTGGGGTTGGGGAGTGTTGGCTTTTCAATCAGTTATTGAGTGAAGTGTGTTAAATCCAAGAATTTTTGTGAATTTGCCTGTTTTTCCTTTTAGTTTTTCTGTATATTGAGAGGCTATGTGATTAAGTGCATGTAAATTTAGAAATGTTTTATTTTCTCAGTTAATTCTTTTTGTCTTTATAAAACGTCCTTGTTTACCTTCAATAATGCTCCTTGAATTTTATTTCCTTCTTCAGGAAGTTATAGTTTTACTACAACTTGAAGATTATTTTACTATCTATTTGCTTCCATTGTTTCCTTTGAGAAATTGAGAAATTAGTTTATCAAATTTACTTCTTCTGTGAAAGCAATATGTATCTTTCTATAGCTGCTTTAAAGATATTTCTTGGTCTTTAGTTTGCAGTAGGTTTACTCCAATGTACCCGTAGGAATGGTTTTCTCATATTGTTTGCACTTCTTGAGTTTCTGACATCATGTACTTTTTTCTTTTTCTTTTTTTTTTTTTAGTTTTAGAAAGTTTTTGTCCATTTTAGTTATAAGTTAGAATATTTCACCACATTTTCACTCTTTCCCTTTTATCTTTTATAGTTTTTTTCATTTTCTATCTTTATTTTCTCTCTAGCTGTAGTTTTTGTATTTCCTTTTTACATATTTTGCTGTTCACTAGTATTTTCTCCAGTTACATCTAACTTGCTATTAAGCTCATCTATTGAGATTTTAATTTCAGTAATTGTATTTTAAATTTCTGTCATTTCTATTTATTATATTTTGTATTTTTAAGTCCTCTTTGTTTGAATTCCCTATTTATTCACATCAGGAAGATAGTTTGAAATAGGCTAGTCCTCCATTTTTAGAAATAAAATGCCCCAAATAGGAATTTTTAAATAACTAGCTAATCTTAATTTAAGCAAGAAATTTGATATTGAGTCTAATAATAAGCTCTTGAAAATGATATAGAAATGTGTCTTTAATTAATACATAATTAGATTTTTAAAATTTACTGTTACATGTTAATAAGCCACTTTCATTCATGTGAGAGAATTCCAGTGCTTTTTTGCCCCTCTGTTATTCAGTCCATTATTGGTCACTTATATATAAAATCTTATCAGATATAGATGCCTCAATGCAAGAAGAGATCATTTTGCATTACAGAATTATTATAAAGAGATAGAAGAATGATTTGCAATGATTGGATAAAAGCAGTGGTCTAAAATTTAATGGCAATAAATAAAAAATCTTGATTTTCAGCAATAACTAGCATACTGACATTTTACATGAAAATTACGGACATTTTATTAACTTACATAATTATTTTTTAACTGTAGGGACAATATTGTGAACTTCTTCTTAAATCTAGCTAAGAAAACCTACCTTTATAGTAATTAGATCAGTGCATTAATTCAATTATATTATAGAAGAATTGAATTTCAGTCATCTCTGTATTCATTTAAAAATATAATTAAACACATACTAGGGACAAGGCAGACTCTTTAACTCATTGGGTTCTATAAAGATATGAGAAATAGCATATCCTAAACAAAATTACATTCTGTGGAATACTGTCATTAACCCAAAATAAAGCTTTATTTTACTCAAAATAACTGAAATAGTAGGCTAATAAGCTAAGAGTCTATCGAAAGAGATGGAGACAAGGACAAATTGCTGTTATGTTTTATGTGGGGGAGAAGTTACTCCTAGTCGTGTGAGTCAGAGAAGGCTTATCAAATAGGCAGCATTTTACCTGGTGTTGAAAATGTAAAAATTGTAGACGAGGAGATAGAAGGCAGGACATCCTAGGCAGTAGAGTAGAATGGGAGGAGGATATACTTTAGAGTCAGAAAGACCTTTGTGTTCAATTCTTGGTCTCACTAATTAGCTATGAGTCATTATTTGACTCGGATTGTAAGAGCATGTTTACAATCTTACATCATCTAATTCTATTATACTACATTATTTTTTTCATTCAAAACCAAAGAACATATAAACTGTGAGTATAATATAGTGTTTTAAGAAATAATGAAAAAGCCCTGAATGTCTAAGTTTGATCATCTTATTTTCTATTTGGAAAACCTATAAACATAACTGTCTTCTTTCTAGATTACAATGACTTATCTTCTGTGGTTAAAAATTGCCAAGTAGTTGTCTCATTCTTGGAAGGGAATCAAGGTAATTAAAAATTTCATAAAACTATCAAATTCTTGTATTAGAATCAACCTCTGTATTTTCTTTATGTTTCTTGTATTACTTAAAGATGATTATATATTTTATTAGGGATTGAAAAAAATTATTATTTTCTGCCCCATTAACTCTACACAGTTGTATGTAATAGTGACATAACAAAAATGTTAAGGAGGTTCTTCTAGTTTCTTTTTTATAAAGTTAGATTTTAGTTTCAAACATTTTTTGATATTTGCATTTCCATAGCATTTTTCCCCCCTAAACTAAGCTTTTTTGGAGGCATGTTTGATTTCCTTTGCGAAACCTCTGTGCCTTCAATGTTAGATGCCCACAATAAACAGCTGTCACTTAATCTAGGTTGGTTTGGTGAAACATCAGTTATAGTGATAGCAAAACATTCCAAAACATGGACTGTAGTATTTATGCTCGTTTATAAATTTGAATTTGGGATAATTTAGGAATATATTTTCCCTGGCTTAAACAGGGAGGAGGAAGAAGAAAGAGGGGAGAAATGCAGTGCTGTCCATGCGTGAAATTGGCTTTGGTAATTGGCTTTAGCAGTACTAAGGTACAAAACTACATAGCTTCGCAAAATGTGAGACTGGGAAGAGCAGGGTATGCAGTAATTAATCAGTCACTTTGACTTTCTCAACATGGCTTAGTGTTTATTACTGTTTCCCTCATCACATTGACCCAAATCAATGACCTTTAAACTGGAATATATTTTATTGGGCCTCCTTATAACCCCTTCCTTTTTCACTTCCATTGCACCAAATATATATATATATATATATATTAAATGATTCAAAGTATGGAAGACACCTACTCATCTGTGGAAGAGGGCTATTTTAGACTTCACTAAAATACTGGGAGTTATTATGACAAAAAATGTGCCTCATTTAACTTATGAAGTACAAATTAGGGCCATTTGTGATCAAGGTGAGAGGTATAATCTCATTTATTATGTTTTGTTAGATATAATATGTTCTTAAATCAATTTTCCCTGAGATAATTAAACAAGCTAAAAGAAAAATAGAAACTTTGAGAGGAAAGGTAAAAAGATTCTTCCAATGTAAATGGTCTTTTTCTCTCATTTTGTCGTAAGGCATGCAAGTTTGGAACAGGTCAGTTTTAAAAAACCAATCACTGCATATGAGGTGCAATTTATAATTTTTAAAAGCCATTTTTATAGTATATATCACCTGCTGTGAATTAAAATTGTTTCACTCCCACCCCACCACCAGCAATGGTTTAATACTAGACCTGCAGAATACGAATCTTTGAAAGTTAAGACCCAGAATTTTATATTTTTAACATGATCCTCAGGTTATTAAAAAGCACAGAAATTCTGAAAACCACTGATTTAAATGGATTATTCTTTCTTAAGAAAAAAATATCCTATTGGCTTTATTCCATACAGAATAATGAGAAATTTTTGTGCTCTATATTTAATTCTTGAACATTTTTATATAATGAGAAAGTAGAGAAATTTTATCAGATTTTTGAGTGTATGTGAAAATCAAGTACAAGCCTAAGTTCAATTTATCATACACTATTTTCTCCTGCAGCAGTGAGAATAATTCATAACAATGGAAAACCTGTGGACCTAGCAGGGTTCAAAAATAAGACCAATATCTCTGAGAACTAGAAAAGGAATAGAAAATTTACATTAGTGGGGCTAAAGCCATGGACTTTGTGGTATCTTGATTCAATACAGATAATGGCAGTCAGGAATGTGATACCTTTAGGGTGAAGGTGACTAAAAGTACTCCACACAAAAGGAAGGGAAGGAAAGGGCAGACAAAAATGAAGTTTACTGCTTGAAATTAGGGCCTTGGATGAGAACTTCATGCAGGTAAGGGAAGCTGGAAAAAAAAATCAAAACAGTTTATTTCAGATCCTTGCTAATAGCTATAGCATTTAGCAAGCTGTTTATTCAATAGGGAAGATTAGTATAGACACCACTTAAGGACTAGGAACTGAAAAACATTACAATGATGCATGACTGAGATGTGTTTAATTCAGATATTCTCATCTCAGAAGCTCAGAGGCAGAAGCTGTTGCATGCCATTTCAAGACCTGGTTTCAGATACAAGGTTAGAGGATGAGAAGAAACAATTGCAAAATTACTAGAAAGAGGGGGCCGAACACAGTGGACAAAAGAGGAGAAAGGTGAATAGATTATTGGGAGAGCATTGAAAATTTTACTATAATAATCCAAACCACAGGAAGGTATCTAATGCTAATGAAAGCCAACACACTGTGAATTGAAATATCTATTTGCTCCATATGAAATTACTTTTAAGAAAAAGTCTCATGGAATTTTCAAAATAAGTAGGCTTAAAATGAAAATGCTCCACGAGATTAAAAAAAAAAAGCTTCATTTAAAAGAGTAAGAAATTATAAAACAAAACTGGTAGAAATGAAATAAAAATAGGTGGATAATAAAAGAACCAATAAAAATCTTGGAAATTTAAAAAATGTAATGACTAAAATATGAATTAAGCATATAATATAGTATGTGAGATGAACTCAAGACTGACCATGGTCAATAAAAGAATTAGTGAATTGGAAGTTGGTACTGAGAAAAATATTCAGATTGCAAATGGGAAACATATTTAAAAGTTTCAAAATGACTGTAAGAGATGCAGGGATAGAATAGGATCCAATGCACATGGCAGAGATACACAATTTGAAGAAATAATGGCTACACATTTTCTAGAACCAAAGTCATGAGCCATCAATACTATATAAGATAAATACAAATTCAAAACAGTCTATGCTAGACACTGTTTGATTGAAGAACATCAGAATTAAAATGTAAACTCTCAAAATCTCCTGCAGAGAAAATCAGGTTATGTAGAAAAGAACAGCAGTTGGACTGACAATACATTTCTTAGCAATAATTAATAATAGACAACAATAGAGTAATATCTTTAATGTAATGACAAAAAATATCATCAGCTTACAATTACTTGAGAAAGAAGAAAGAGTAAAGACATTTTAGACATACAAAGTATGAGCGTTTATAACAAAGAGAATCTCACTAAAAGAATCATGAAAAGATGCAGTGCAACAAAAAGAAAAATAACCATGGATGAAAGATATGGGAAAGAAAATGACAACCACAGAAACTGATAAAATTCAATTAAATATTGCTAAAAAATATGATATTCACTCAAGTTTCTGTGTTAGAAAGATAAAACCATTAAAGAGAGGACTTGGCCTTTGTAACCTCACATTAAGCAGTCATTATACCCGGAGCACCCTCAGGGAGGTCTTACAACCTGGGTCAGTCTGCATCCTTTGGCTGACAGCAATCCTAGAGATATATTGAGTTGTCAGAAAAGTCATGACGCAGTTTTGCAATGAAAAACATAGAAAAAATATGTCATGACTTTTCCCAAAACCCAATAGTTGCAAGCCATGAAGTCAACACTTCTGACCCTGAGGAGATGTATGGGAAATGAGTGTGTTGGTCTTGAAAGACTATCTGTGTGGCACGTCATATTCATATTATACAAAATTTGTGAAGTACATGTTAAAACTTTAAGAAGAAAATATAGGGACTCTATAACATTGGGACAAAAGATATTTTTTTCATGAAAATGAAACAAAAAGGAACAAACCATTAAAAAAAGTTACATATATTTAAGTATATAATTTAAAACTTTTGTTTACCAAAGGTAAAGATGAGCTATATTAGAGATAGGTAAAAAACAAACAAAAAGGTATTTCCAATGCATGTAAATATTTAAGGAAAGGACTCATATTAGGATGTATTAGGTATATATAAATCAATAAGGAAAAAAAGGTAATGCTCATAAAAGATTTGTATGACCAATAACCTTATGAAAAAAAATGCTATGAAGGGATCAGGCATATTGCATTATGGCCCACCCAAATCTCCTCATGTTAACTTAATTATCTCTTTAAATACACCAGCCTCCAAATATATGAGGTGCTGGTGTTTGGACTTTAAGATATGAAATTTTGGGGAATACAATTGAGCATATAACAGCATGGAAAATATTTAACACCTTTTTCACCTTTTTTTTTTTTTTTTTTTTTGAGGGCAGTGTCACTGGGCCTCATATGTGGGACCCGAACCAAGGGCTGCTGGCTTCCCAAATCAGCGCTAAACACCACGTCACTCGGCCACCCAGCATGGAAAATATTTAAAAGGCTGTGAGGATGTAGAGAAATGAGAACTCAATACAATGTTCATAGAAATGTAAATTGGAGAATAATTTGATAATAAGTTAATTTAAAATATGCTTATTGTTCATCCAGCAATTCTACTTTTAGGTATTTACCAAAGAAAAACTTTTGCACATGGGCACAAGTTATATGCAAAACAAGAATGTTCATCATGATATATGCATATAGAATATCACTCAAAAGAAATGATGTAGAGTTATACAAAAGAATAATGTTTAATGAAAAGATAAGTTGCAGAATTTTTACATATATTAAGATGTCCACAAAAAAATTTAAAATGACACTATATATTGTTCTGCCTACAAACATATAGAATAGCTTAAAATATAATGCTAGTGATAAACACTAAATCTATACATATAAATTTATATATGTATATACTGGGGGTGCAAAAAACATGTATACACCTGACTTGTATTCATCTTTTGTTATTGGTATATATTATTATAATTTTAATACAGTTTTCTACTTTCTTAAAATGTATATATATCTATATCTATATAGTCTTGAGATGGAAGGTGTGAGGGAATTTGGATCATGGATGGGTATCCAAGTGTGGCAGGCAAAATAATGACTCCTCAAAAATGTCCTTGTCCTTATTCCTAATCCCCCAAACCTGTCAATATGTTATACTGCATGGTAAAGGAGAATTATGTTTTCAGATTAAGATTGCTAATTAGGCTACTCTGAAATAGGGAGATTGCCCTCAAGTATCTGGGTAGGCCCAATGGAATCACAAAGGACCTCAAAAGTGAAAGAGAGGCAGAAGAGTCAGCATTAGGATGGTACCATGTGTGAAAGACTTGATCAGTTGCCTCTGGTTTTGAAAATGAAAGGGGTCATGAGCCAAGCAATGCAGGCAGCCTCTGAAAGCTGAAAAAGGCGGGGAAAACAGATTCTCCTGTAGACCACCCAGAAAGAACACAGCCCCACGAACACCCTGATTTTAGCCCAGTGAAACCTGTCAGACTTAATGTTGTTTTAAGCCATAATGATCTTGACAACTTGTTGCAATAATAGAAAACCAATGCACTGAGATTATTCCTTTGTTTTTTTATAATACTTTATTACTTCAAAAATAAAGCTATAATGTATAAATCTTATGTTTTCTATTATATCAGCTTGCACAATGCCATTTTCTTATCACTCTCCAATTGGAAGGGACCTCATAATGACAGGAGCTGGGTTGAGATGACTAGCTGCCCAGTGAAACTTGCACAGCCTGTGGTGTTTCAAATCTCGTGGACACTTCTCAGTCTCCACAGCAGTACCAGTTATTATTATGATCATGTCTTTAAATTGTTAAATGTTCAGTGTCATAATTTGCTTAGGCCTTTGAAGTGTCAACATTTTTTCTTAGTATGAGGAATTATTCTTTTGTTCAGCGCATTTCTACAATTGCCTTCAGCATAAAATCACTAGCAGCAGATATAGTAATGCCATTAACTTTTTAAGATACATGGACATTCTTCTTAACAGAATAAACAAACAGAAGATCCTCACAAATAGGTCTCTTTCTACTGCAACTAATCTCTCCATGAACACCAAATATTGCTAATGGTCCACTACTTCCTGAATAGGCACTGAAATGTTATTTCTGGTTACACTTTAATTATACTGATAACATTTTATTTCCCTTCCTTGAACTCTGCTATCTGAATTTTCTAGCTGAACAATTTTTAATACATTTTTGTGTGTAAACAATTGGTAGTTTATCACCCTTTTCCATAATTATCTTATCTTCCATGTAACCAATTATATTTTAAGTTGCTATTAGATCACTTTATTTATATTGTCCTCTCAATCAATGTCTTCTTGTTGTGGACCTTGTTAGCTTTAAACATTTGCTTGACATCTGGTGTTTAACTCTCTTAGAATTCTACTTCATCTTTTCCTTCTGTTATGAATATTAATCCCTGAGTATTCACATTGTAATATTCAGTGGTTCCTTTATCTGATCCTGTTAAGGACATAGGCATTTTTTTTTTCCCCCAGTCAGAAAAAGGGCACAACAGAGTTCAAAGACTTTCTTCTTACTGGAGGACCCATTATTTTGCTCTATGCTATCAGACAATGAAAAGAAGGAAACTTGGAAAGAACCACTTCTAGTACTTTTCTAATTTTCTTCATGGTATCTTGGAGAATGGAGATAGTATTTTTATTTTATTTTATTTTATTTATTTATTTATTTATTTAAATTTCATCTTTGTAATTAGTACTTTATCTGTATTTTATTCATTTATTTTTATTTATTTAATTTTTATTTTTTTATATTTTTATTTTTATTTTTTGGGGGGCAGTGTCACTGCCATCACATGTGGGACCGAACCCGGGTTCGCTGGCTTCCCAAGCCAGCACTTAACCACCGCGCCACTCGGCCGGCCCGGGGATAGTATTTTTAAAGAAAGCAGTTGAGAAACATTATTTGGAGCTTGCTCTAACATGAAATTAAGATGACTGCTACTTTTATTCAAGGTAAATTCCTGTAGAATATAGAATAAAGCTGTAAGGCTCTCCCTTCCTCCAACCCTCCCTCCCTCTTTTCTTTTCTCCCTCCCTTCCTTTTCCACTCTATTCTCTTTCCCTCTTCTTTCCACTCTCTTTTTCTCTTCCCCTCTCTCTCCTCCCTCCTTCTTTCCTTGCCTTCCCTTTGAATTTCTCTTTCTCTTCTCTTTCAGATCATTTCCATTTCAGAAATGTCCTGGCTTTCTTTCGTGTTTCTATGTGCCTTTCTCTTCTATCTCCCTGCTTGCTGTCTCATTTCCCTAGTTACATACTTTTACTCAGAACTCTCATATTATCTATTTCCAAGATATTTACACAGAAACAATACTGATTCGGGCTCCAAATCCTACAGAGGTACAGTAAAAGTGGTTTATATCATCCTTGATAATGCAAATTTAGATATAATACAGTTGTTGATTGGCTATCACCTTCCACTTAGCCCCCTTTTCTTCTATCAAAGAGATTAAGGTAAAGTTCTTATCCTCCAAGGATGGGTGGGTGTTTGTAGGCCAACAGGGAAACTTGCAAGTAAGCCATCTTAGGTAGTAGGAGAGCAGAGGTTGAGTCCACACCTCTTCAGGATGTTTTAGGACTAATCTCCTTGGTAGAGCTAACAAAAGAACAAGAACTAATTAGGAGATTGCTGTAAAAATTGTCCCTGCCCAGGACCCAAAGTCATCCCCAATACTATTTAAGGTAGAGGGGCAATTACAAGCAAGGGACAAGTGGTGACAAAATATTAAATTCAGTGTAATTGTAAAGAGCAGTCAGATCCTGGATCTCTGAATTTTACTGAATTTAATATTTTGGATCCCATGTGTATACTCATGGCAGAACTTTACTACATATTTTTATATTATCCTCCTTGCTTTATATTATTCTTCTTGCTTGCTGAATGGTTAGTGACTGAGCTAACTTTAGTATTATCTGATCATGCCATCTTTCTTATAACCTTATGTAGGTTCCTATAGTATTTTAAACTGTGATTTTGAGGGTCTTTAGGTATTCTCACTCTTCCCTATATCTATTCTTTTTTTTTTTTAAAGATTTTATTGGGGAATTGGGAGAGGGAAACAGCGTTGGGGAACCAAGGAAGGGGAACAGACAAGTTGCTGTCCTTTGTTCTTCAGTCTGGTTGTGGAGGACATTGCTTCACTGGGCCATGTTGGCATCATCATTGCGCTCTTCTCGGGTGAGGCAGATCAGTCGCAGGCCTCTGGACAACTGCTCACAGTGACTCTTGGCAGCTCACACCGGCTTCCAGCTGCTCACTCAGGCTGCCGGCCACTCACTGTATCTTATGACAGCCCACTGCAGCAGGGGCTGCAGCTATGCCGTCCCGGGGACTCACAGCAGCCCAGCTCCAGGTGGAGCTGTTCACCATCTTAGCTGTAAAGGGCAGTGTCACTGGCCCTCATATGTGGGATACAAACCAGGGCCACTAGCGTCCCAAGCCAGCTCTTAACCAACGTGCCACTCGGCAGACCGCTATAATCCATTCTTAATTCAACTACCCTTTCTACCTATTCAAAACCTATAATTACTACTATTTTTTGTATGAAGGGTTTTAAAACTTCCTATCCTTATTCAACTTATATTTGTGAGTTGAGAACACATACATTTCATCTTATGCTGTTCTTTAATTATCTAAACTTATTCTACTTTTATAGCTTTTTCTCATATTTATGAAAGTTACATCTTACATGGTTCCCAAAGGATTGCCTCAAGGCTTCTGTAATAAATCAATCAGTGGTATGCCTTCCTCTGAAACTCTTGGATGATATTCCCTTTTCCTAGTTGTGCAATATTTAATTTTTTTTAAAATTTTTCTTCTGTTTACTCATCTTCAGAAGAAGATCTAATGTTTGCTGACAAAATGGGTATGGGATTCGACACTTGCTTGTGTATCTCTGCTTGGCTACTAGAAAAATTACTTTCTCAGACTGTCAAGTCCTTAGTTGATATGATAACCTCTAATGCCAGTTTTCAGCAATTTTTATTTAGTGCATCTTCTAGTTTAACTACATTGTAAGAAGCAATCTTCCTGGCTCTGCTTTAATTTTTTTTTTTTTTGAAGATTTTATTGGGGATTTGTGGGAAAGGAACAGCATTGGGGAATCAGGGAAGTGGAACAGACAAGTTGCTGTCCTTTTGTTCTTCAGTCTAGTTGTGGAGGATGTCTCACTGGTCCATGTTTGTATTGTGATCATCGCACACTTCCCAGTGGAGGCAGATCGGTCAGATCGGTTGCTGTCCATCGGTCGGCAGTTCACAGCTGCTCACGGCTGCTTGTGCTGGCTGCGGCCACGCATAGTAGCTTATGGCAGCCCTGCCTGAGACTCACTGCAGCCTATGTCATTGCTGGTGACTCACAGCAGCCTAGCTCCAGGTCGAGCTGTTGTTCACCATCTTAGCTGTAGAGGGCGCAGCATCACTGGTGCATGTGGGATCCAAACTGGCGGCCCTGCTGCTCAGAGCTTGCACTCCCAAGCCAATTCTTAACCAACAGCCACTCAGCCAGCCCTCTGTTTTAATTTTTAACAAAATTAATGCTATTTTAATTTCTAAATTTCTTTGTATTCAGGTGTCACACATATGCAGTAAAGTCTCATATTTTAAGTGTAAAACTCAATGACTTTTTATATATGTATGTAACAGTATAACTGTCTCCGACATGAAGATATTTATACATTTATCTCCCACATTCACAGCACCATATAAAGCTTCCTAATGCATTTTCCTAATCAATAATATCCCCATCCCTCCACAGAGATAATCATTATTTTGATGACTACCACCGACAATTAATTTTGCAGTCTTGAATTTCTTGAGAATCATTCATTATGACCTCTTTTGTATCTGGCTTGTAGGTGGTGCTATTTCATTTTTTAAAATTTGTGTAAAGTATCCCACATCAAATTTTTTTTTTTTTTTTTACTGTTGATAATTTGGTTGCTTCTAAGCATTTGGTTATAATAAATAAAGGAATTATGAACATTCTTGAACATATTTCTTGGTGTACAGATACATATTGGGTTGTCAGTAAAGTCATGATGTATTTTTTTCTATGTTTTTCATTGCAAAAACGGGTCATGACTTTTGGACAACCCAATATATTTTTCTTGGTGTACAAATACACATATTTATTTTTCTTGGATATGTACCTAGAAGTAGAATTGCTGGGTCATGAGATCACCAGGGCAAATAGTTTTCCAAAGTAGTTTTACTAATTTATACCATTTAACAACATATGAGAATTCCAGTTGCTCCATATTTTTACAAACACTTCGTATGATAAATCATTTTTAATTTTAGCCATTTTGGTTGATGTGTATAACTATTTCGCTGTTGTTTTAATTTCAATTTCCTTGATGATTAATTATGTACCCCCCCACATATGTAGTTAGCCATTTGATATCCTTTCTTGTGATTGCCACTTTAAGAATAGTGTCCATTAAGAAACTGGGGTGTCTGTACCTTTCTTAATGATTTTTAGGAGTCCATTATGTTTTTTGAGTGTGAGCCATTTTAACAGTTATACTTTTTCCCCTCTCTGTGGCTTGCATGGCCACTTTTTAATTATGCTCTGTGGATGGCCAGAATATCTTAACTTGAGTGAAATTCAGTTTTTCAATTTGTGTGTGTGTGTGTGTGTGTGTGTGTGTTTAATGGTTAGTACTTTCTGTGTTCTTTTAAGAAAGCATCACCTAGACCAAGGTCATGATGATATTTTACTCTAGAAGATTTATTGTTTAACATTTAGGTCAATGATCCATATCAAATTAATTTGTGTATGGTATAAAGTACCCATGGCTCATTCTTTTCCATTTATATATTCAATTGCTCTAACACCATTTATTTGAAAGACCATCCTTCCTGTATTAAAAGGTACAGGTACCTTTAAAATAAATCAGGTGACAATTTGTGTATGAATCTGTTCCTGAATTCTAGTCTGTTCCATTGGTGTATTCATATACCCTTTAGCCAGCACCCCATTATCTTAATAACAGTTGCTTCCTGTAAGTCTTGGAGTCTTGTTGCTTTTAAGATTTCAGATTCCATTCTTTTTTAAGATTCTCTTGGACATTTTAGGTCCTTTTAATTTTCATATAAATTTTAGAATCAACTTGTCGTTTCTCTCTCACACAATAAACATGCTGGTATTTTGATTAGAATTGCATAAGCTCTGTAGATCAATTTGAAAACAATTGACATTTTAACAACATTCAGCTCTTTTATCCATGAATATTGCATATTTCTGCATTTTAAATTCCTCTCAATAATGTCTTATTGTTTTTCATTGTAGAGATTTCGTATAGATTTTATTAAATTTATTCCCATGCATTTGATATTTTGGTTACTAAGTAAAAGGTATTCTTTTTAAAATTACACTTCCCAATCATTTCTTCCAAGTATATAAAAATACATTTTGTACATTGGACTAATATCCATAAACCATCAATTCAGTTTTTAATTAATAATTTACTTACTAACCCTAATAGTTTGTAGAGTCTTTTAGATGCTCTATGTACACAATCATATCATCCATGAATATTGACAACATGATTTCTTTCTTTTAAATTCTAAGACCTTTTATTCATTTGTCTTGCATTATTATTATTATTTTTTTTTAAGATTGTATTGGGGAACTGGGAGAGGGAACAGCATTGGGGAATTGGGGAAGGGGAACAAGTTGCTGTCTTTTTGTTCTTCAGTCTAGTTGTGGAGGACGTTGCTTCACTGGCCCATGTTGATATCGTCATTGCGCTCTTCCCGGATGAGACAGATCGATCGCCGGCCTCTGGATGGTCGCTCACCGTGGCTATTGGCAGCTCATGCTGGCTGCCAGCCACTCGCGCTGGCTGCCGGCCACTCACTGTAGCCTATGGCAGCCCACTGCAGCAGGGGCTGCAGCTTACACCCTTGCCGGGGCTCGCGCAGCCCAGCTCCAGGTGGAGGTGTTGTTAGCTGTAGAGGGCAGTGTCACTGACCCTCATATGTGGGATCCGAACCAGGGCCGCTAGCATCCCAAGCCAACTCTTAACCAATGCGCCACTCGGCCGGCCCTTGTCTTGCATTATTGAAAGTATAATGTTGAATAGAAATGGTGGTATCTATATCCTTTTCATGCTTCTTAACTAAAGGGTCAAGTATTAGGTATTTTACCATTAAGTAAGATGCTAACTTTAGGACTTTTGTTATTAACTTTTCTCAGACTTAGATAGACCCCCTCCTGTTCAAGAACCTTTATCTTGAACAAGTTTTAGGTTATATAAAATGATTTTAATGCATATATTGAGATAGTATTTTTTGTTCTGTTAAACTGGTGAATTGCACTGATTGATTTTCACACATTAATCTAAGCTTTCACTCCTTCTGGTAATGATATATTTTATATGTTGTTGAATTTTACTTACTAATTTCTTGTTTAGGGTCTTTGCATTTATTTTTATAAGCCATACTCACTTGTGATTCTCCTTTTTTGTCATATGCTTGCCAGGTTTTGGTATCAGGGATATATGAGTGTTATCAGGGACAATGGGAAGCATTTTCTCTTTTTGTATGCTTTGAAAGAGTTTGCATGAAATATGTATTATTTTTTTCCCTTAAACTTAGTTTGGTAGAATTCACTAATAAAGCCATTGGGCCTGGAGTCTTCTTCATTTTTTAAATTAGTTAATTTATTTTAATATTTTAAATTAGTTTCAGGTGTACAAAGCAACATAATAGTTAGACATTTAAACCCCTCATAAAGTGATAATCCACCCCCTAAGCTACTAGCCCTCTGATATCTTATATAGCTGTTATAATACTATTGACTATCTTCCCTATGTTGTACTCCACATCTTGTGCCTATATAGACCTATATATTTAGTTATACTTGACATTCAATATTATTCTACTTCAGCTTCAGGTGTATAATGCATTGATCAGGCATCTACACAGTCTATGATGTAATCTCCCTGATAAGTCCAGTGCTCACCTTACATGATCTTTACAATATTGTTGATTATATTCTCCATACTGTATTAACTATCAATTTGTATTTCTTATGCCTTCTCCATACTGTAATAACTATCAATTTGTATATCTTATGCCTTCTCCATACTGTATTAACTATCAATTTGTATTTCTTAATGCCTTCACCTTTTTCACCCTGCCCCCAACTCCATTCCCATCTATCACCCTGATAGATCTAGTATCTATCTGGCACCATACCTAGTTATTACAATGTTATTGACTATATTCCTTATGCTATACCCTATATCCCCATAACTACTGTATAACAACCAATTTGTACTTCTTAACCCCTTCCTCTTTCACCCATGTTTAACCCCTCTCCCATCTTAAAGAAGTCCGTCTAAGAGTTCTTGTAATAGTGATTTGGTGGTGATGAGCCCCTTCAGCTTTTTCTTGTCTGGGAAGCTCCTTACCTGTCCTTCAATTCTCAATGACACCCTTGCTGGGTAGAGCAATCTTGATTGTATGTCCTTGTTTTGCATCACTTGGAATATTTTCTGCCACTCCCTTCTTTCCTGCAAAGTTTCTGTTGAGAAATCAGCTGACAGTCTTATGGGGGCTCCCTTGTAAGTAATTAACTGCTTTTCTCTTGCTGCTTTTAAGATCCTCTCTTTGTCTTTAACCTTTGGCATTTTTTAAAAATAATATTTTATTGGGGAATTGGGGGAGGGGAACAGACAAGTTGCTGTTCTTATGTTTTCAGTTTAGTTGTGGAGGACATAGCTTCACTGGCCCATGTTGGCATCACCATTGCGCTCTTCTTGGGTGAGGCAGATTGGTTGTCGACCTCTGGACGGCCACTCACAGCAGCTCTAGGCAGCTCACACCAGCTGCCAGCCGCTCACACTGGCTGCCGGCCACTCACTGTAGCCTGTGGCAGCCCACTGCAGTGGCTGCAGCTATGCCGTCCCAGGGACTCACAGCAGCCGAGCTCCAAGTGGAGCTGTTGTTCACCATCTTAGCTTTAGAGAGCAGTGTCACTGGCCCTCATATGTGGGATCTGAACCAGGGCCACTGGCGTCCCAAGCCAGCTCTTAACCAATGCGCCACTTGGCTGGCCAAACCTTTGGCATTTTAATTATGATGTGTCTTGGTGTTTTTCTCTTTGGGTTTATCTGTTTGGGACTCTCTGTGCTTCCTGAGCTTTTGTGTCTATTTCATTCACCAGGTTAGGGAAGCTTTCTGTAAGTATTTCCACAAATAGGTTTTCAATTCCTTGCTCTCTCTCTTCTCCTTCTTATACTCCTACAATGCGAATGTTGGTACACTTGATATTGTCCTAGAGGCCCCTTAAACTCTCAATTTTTGGGATTTTTTTTTTCTTTTTGCTGTTCTAGTTGGGTGTTTTCTGTTACCTTATCTTCTGCATCACTAGTTGAATTCTCATCTAATCTATTGTTTTTCCCTGTAATATATTCTTCGTTTCCATTATTGTATTCTTTATTTCTGACTGGTTCTTTTTCATGTTTTCTCTCTCCATTTTTACGCTTCCTCTCTCTGTTGAAGTCCTCCCTGAGATCCTTGAGCATTCTCATAACTAGTGTTTGGAACTTTGCACCTGATAGATTGCTTATCTCCTTTTCTCTTAGTTCTTTTTCTGGAGATTTGTTCTGTTCATTTATTTGGGACATGTCTCTTTGTCTCCCTTTTTTTGCTGCCTCCCTGTGTTTGTTTCTATGAATTATGTAGGGCTGCTATGTATTCCAGTTGTAGTAGAGTGGCCTTAGTAGAGTAGATTGCTGTGGGACTCAGTGGTACAGTCTTTCGGGTCACCTGAGCCATAGGCTCCAGGCATGTCCATTGTGTGGATTGTGTGTGAATACCACTTGTAGTTGAGTCTCTGGTTGCTATTTCCACATCAATGTGAGGGACTGACCTCGGGCTCACTGGTTATGAGGACTGGCCTTGACTACAGTGGAAGAGTTGTGCATGGGCTAATCCTATGGAGCTGGATTTGCCTCAGCAGGGCTCTGGTACCTGCCCAATCTGCCCCTTGGATGTGTTGTACTTGGAGGCAGCTGGATGATGCTCCCGCTTGTTTTGCAGCTGGCTACTGGGGATGCTAGCCCCAGGACCGCCTTGGAGGGATCCACTGTAGGTTTACTTCAGCCACAATCTGTGCCCCACCCAGGGCCACCCAGAAGGAGCCAGAAAGAAATCCGCAGATGGCTGCCTCCCGTGCTGTGCTTGGAAGTGCCTTGAGAGGCCAAACTGTGAACCAAGCATTAGTGATGCTCAGCCAGAGGTATAGGACATGCTCAAGCCAGATGCTGCTTGTCTGGGTTCAGTGAACCATTGAGAGCCCCTAGGAAAGTCTGCAGCTTCAGCCAAGGCAGGCAGTCTGCATGAAAAAGCCACTGAAAGCAGTGTGGGTGTGCCCGGAAAGTTGGGCAGTGCTGGGTCTCTAATCACCAGGGCATGGCAAACTAACAGCAGGGACATAGATGCACAAGCCCTCTGTCCACATGTAGGGAAGGGGGAGGGCTCAACAAAGAAAGAATGGCCTCCACCAGCTCCCGTCCAGGAGAAAGCTGCCTCTCCAGCTCCCATCCCAAGCCAGACAACTCAATTCCCCACTATGTGTCCCTGTTTCCAGCTGCTGCCCCAGCACTGGAGCTCAGAGCGAGTCATTCCGTTGGTGGGTAAGTTCGCGCAGTCCCTTTAAGAGGAGCACCTTGGAGCCACACTCAGTCTCAGCCAGTCACACTCTCTGCTGTTTTTCACAACCAAAAATTATGGGGACTTCTCTCTCTGGCCCTGGAACCATGGGCTGGGGTGAGGCTATTATCTCTTGTTCTTTTAGGGTTTGGGAGGGCCCCCACATCCAAAATAGCCGTCCCGATCTTTAATGGTCACACATGGGTGTGGGACCAGCCCATTGCACATCTCTGCCCTTCCTACCCGTCTAGAGGTGGCTTGTTCTGCACATTCTTCATTGAAAGGCTTTAATTCAGCTTGATTTTATGGGATTCTCAATAATGGACGTTTTGTAGATTAGTTGTAATTTTGATGTGGTTGTGAGAGAAAGTAAACACAGTGTTTATCTACTATGTCATCTTGGTTGTCTCTCCCCTGGAGCTTCTTTGTGGGATGTTTTTAAAGCTTCATTGAGATATGATTGATATGCAATAAATTATACAAATTGCAAAACAATTTGATATTTCAATATATGTACACACCGGTTACACATCCATTACCACAATCTAGATGATGAACATAACTGTCATCTATAAAAGTTTCCTCATGACCCTTTGAAATCTCTCCCTCTTGACTCTCCACTTCCCTGACCCTAGGCAACTATTTATATGCTTTCTATAAATATATATTAGTTGATATTTTCTAGAATATCATGTAAATAGACTCATACAAAATATAGTCTTTTTTCACCTGGCTTCTTTAATTCATAAAAATCATTTAGATATTCATTCATGTTGTAGTGCACACGTATAATGATGGTTTGTTTCTTTTTTATTGCTGAGTAGTATTCCATTGTACAGATATACTACATTTACCCATTTACTTCTTGTTGGATTGCTTCCATTCACAGTTTGTTATTCAATCACCTCTTGTTTCTAGTGTTTGCTTATTACAAATAAATTTGCTATGGAGGTTCATATGCAAGTCTTTGTATGGTCATTAGCTTTCATTTATCTTGGGTAGATACCAAGGAGTAAAATGACTAGACCAAATGATAAATGAATATATAGAGTTTTCAAAAGACCTAAATTGTTTTCCAAAGGTGTATCATTTATATTGCTATCAGCAGTATGCGATTTCTAGTTCTTCCACATCTTCACTAGTGCTTGGTATAGTCACTCTTTTTAATTTTAGCCATTTTAATAGGTGTGTAGTAGTATCTTATTCTGATTTTAATTTGTATTTCTCTAATGTCTAATAATGTTAAGCATATTGTCATATGCTCATTTACCATCTATATGTTTTCTTTGATGCAATGTATACATAGATCTTATGCTCATTTTTTAAAATTTGAGTTTGTTTTCTTATTATTGAGTTTTCAAAGTTATTTGTATATTCTTGATACAAGTCCTTTATCATGTATGTAATTTACAATTTTTTCTTGCAAGTCTGTGGCTTTTTAAAATTATAAACAAATTGGGCCGGCCGAGTGGCTCAGTTGGTTAAGAGCTCGCTCAAGAGTGCGAGCTGAGCTCTGAGCAACGGCGGTTCGAGGCCAGCCCAAGCTAAGTTGCCGTTGAGCTGCCAACAGGTAGCAGGAGGGCTCAGCTAAAAAAAAAAAAAAATAAAATAAAATAAAATAAAATAAAATTATAAACAAATTAAGCTGCTTGAAATTGTAATGGAGCTCTCTGATGCTCTGTTCATTTAAAATTTTTCCTTCTATGGTTCAATTTGGGTATTTTCTATTGCTGTTCCTTTAAGTTTGTCAGTAATTATACTTATTGCATTTTTAAAAATCTTTCAAATTGTAGTTCTCGTCACTAGAAGTGAGACTTGGTTTCTCTTTTTTTTTTTTTTTTAAGATTTTATTAGGGAATTGGGGGAGGGGAACACTGTTAGGGAATTGGGGAAGGAAACCAGCCAAGTTGTTCTTCAGTCTTCATTGTGCAGGGCTCCAGATGCCATCTGGCTTCCCATTGGCAGCTTGTGACCTCTAAGCTCAAGGTGCTATGTTACAATCTTAGTTGCAGGTGGGTGTAGCCACCATCCCATGAGGGAGTCGAACCAGCAGCCTTGTTGTTAAGAGCGCACACCCTATCCACTGAGCCATTTGGGTGGCAGCTCAGCTCAAGATGCCAAGTTCAGCCTTAGTTGCCGGTGGGCACAGCCCATCATCGAACAGGCAATCTTGTTTTTACACCAGCTGAGCCATCCTGCCACCTACTGGCAGTTCAGCGACAGCTCAGCTCAGGCGCAGCATCACTGGCCCATGTGGGAATCGAACCGGCGGCCGTGTTGTTCAGAGCTTGCACTCCTATGCCAATTCTTAACCAACTGAGCCACTTGCCCAACCGAGACTTGGTTTCTTTTTAATATCTTGTATATTTCCATTTAATTCTTTGAACATGTGGAATACAGTTTTCATTACTGTTTTGTCTGTTAATTCTAAAATCTGTGGAGTTCTGACTTGGTTTCCTTTGATTGTTTTTTATTTCAATGGATTGTTTTACTCATCATTATGAGAAATATTATCCAGCTTCTTTGCAAAACTAGAAATCTTTGGTTGGATGTCAGGTACTGTAAATTTTACCTTTCATTTCTGGATATTTTTCTCTTCCTGTAAATATTTTTATTTCTGCTTTTTTTTTTTTTTTGAGGGCAGTATCACTGGCCCTCATATGTGGGACCTGAACCGGGGCCGCTGGCTTTCCAGGCCAGCGCTTAACCACCGTACCACTAGGCCAGCCCCTCTTCCTGTAAATATTTTTGACCTTCTGTCTGGGATACAATTAAGTTACTTAGGAACAGTTTGATCCTTTTAGGCTTTGCTTTCAAGATTTGTTAGGTGGGACTGGGGCCATACTCAGTGTAGGGTTGATTTTTTTTCACCACTGAGATAACATCCTTCTGTGTACTCTACTCATGGCCCCAGAAATCATGATTTTTTTCCGCATTTTTGTTATTGGGAAGAGGAACTATTCCTGGACCTGTGTAAGCATCAGACATTGTTATCTCCAATCCTTTTAGCTTTCTTTCCTTGGCCTCAGATAGTTTCTTCATATGCTAAATACTTAAAGGAGACTCTACAGTTCTTTAAAGTTATTTCTTTTCATTGCAGTCTCCTCTCTGACACTCCTTCCAGCAAACTCTTGCTGCCTTGATGTCTCCAGACATTTAGCACTGTCTGTTCAACTCTGGGAATTCAGTGGGCTCTGCCTGTGTTGGTGCCTAGAAACTCTCTAAAGGCTGTAAACTGGAGTAATAGTAGCAGTCATTACATTTCTTCTTTTGTATTTCTGAGCAATCACTGTCGTCTGTCTGGCTGATGTCAGGTGTCTTGAAAACTGTTGTTTCACATCTTCTGTTATTTTATTGGTTGATTTAAGTGGAAGGTAAGCAATAATAGCCATCTGTGAGAAAGATTTTAATGACAAATTAAATTACTTTAATTGATAAATGACTATTCAGATGGGGTTTTTTTTGTTTTAGTTTTGTTATTTTATGGTTTTCAAAGAGTTGTTCCATTCCATCTAAATTTCAAATTGATCAATGTAAAGTTGTTTATTATATCTCCCTCCCTTTTTTTCATGTTAAGAATTTTTAGTACTGTTGAGTGTTTATCCTGATTTTGGTAATATGAGTGTGCTCTCTCTCCTTCTCTTCTTCAACAGTCTTATGAAAGGCTTATTAATCATAGTATTTTAGAGTCCTTCTCTCTTCACCCCAATATGTGGAGAATCTGTGTATCTGCTTCTGTTTGTTTGTTCCCTGCCCCCTTGATTATTGGTTACAATTATCTACCTTTCCATAAGACTTTAAGGGGTTTCTCTGTACCTCTAAAAGCCTTTTAATTTACCCTCTCAGTTTCCCATTGTGCTTTAGGACTCAGCAAATGTCTCATGGGAAAAACTGGGCTAGAGTTGTGCTCCACGAGTTTCTCATCTGCCATGTCGACACTACAGGGCTGCTGCCAAAAGCTTTGCTGTAGTCCCTCTCCCTGCAAAAAGGCTGACTGATCCTCAGCCGTAGCCAGAATCAGGAAATGCCCTCCTGGGAAGAAAATGGTCAGAAATGTTTTCTCTCATAGTGTATTAGTTTCTTGTGGCTGCTTTAACAAAATACCACAAACAAGGTGGCTAAACACTAGAAATTTACCTGTTTACATCTCTGAAGACTAGAGCCCACCCTAATTACCTCATCTTAATTTAGTTATATCTCCAAAGTTTCTATTTCCAAATAAGGACACATACATAAGTACTGGGAATTAGAATTTCCACATATCTTTTTTGAGGGACATAAGTTACCTAGAAGGGACCTTTCTTCCTCTGGAATTTTAATTCATCTAGTCATCTTTGCTTTCAAAGCTCTCCAATATGCTTATGAAAAAATGTTCAGATTTATACTTTTTTATTATAGTTGACATCCAATGTTATTAGTTTCAGGTGTAAAACACAGTTATTCAACATTTACATACCTTGATGTGATCACCACAATAAATCTGGTCACCATTTGTCACTGTACAAAGTTACTACCATATTATTGACCACATCTACTGTGCTGTATTTACTTTATAACTGGAAGTCTGTAACTCTTATTACCTTTTGCCATTTTCACCCATTGTCCCTACTCCCCTCTGCTCTGGCAACCATCAGTTTGTTCTCTGTAGCTATGAGTCTGTTTTGTTTTGTTTGTTCAATTTTATTGCTTTTTTAGAGTGCATGTATAAGTGAAATCATATGGTATTTGTCTTTCTCTTTCTGACTTATTTCAGTTAGGATAATATCCTCTTGGTCCATCCATGTTGTTGCAAATGGCAAGATTTCATTCATTTTATGGCTGAGTAATATTCCATTGGATATATGTACCACTTCTCTATCCATTCATCTATAGATGGACACGGGTTATTTCCATATGTTGGCTATTGTAAATAGTACTGCAATGAATATAAGGGTGGATATATATTTTTTAAATCAGTGATTTTGATTTCTTCACATAAATATCGAGAAGTAGAAGTGCTGGGACATTAGGTAATTCTACTTTTATTTTTTGAGAACCTCCATGCTATTTTCCATAGTGGCTGCACCAATTTACAATCTCAGCAACAGTTCCCTTTTCTCTACATCTTCTACAACACTCTTTATTTGTTGTCTTTTTGATAATAG
This sequence comes from Aselliscus stoliczkanus, assembly GCA_033961575.1. Taxonomy (NCBI): domain Eukaryota; kingdom Metazoa; phylum Chordata; class Mammalia; order Chiroptera; family Hipposideridae; genus Aselliscus; species Aselliscus stoliczkanus. Next base: position 183,361,460 of record CM066728.1, read on the forward strand.
TCATTTTGGCACATGTGAGGTGATATTTCAGTGTAGTTTTAATTTGCATTTCCCTGATGATTAATGATGTTCAACATCTATTCATATGTCAGTTGGACATTTGTAAGTCTTTTAAGAAATGTCCATTAATGTCCTCTGCACATTTTTAAATTGGATTGTTTGTTTTCCTAATAATTCTATTTGGTGAGTTTTAAATATATATTTTGGACAGGTATAGCATTTACAAATATCTTCTCTACATTAATCGGTTGCCATTTTGTTTTGTTGATTGTTTCCTTCACTGTGCAAAAACTTTTTAGTTTGGTGTAGTCCCATTTTTTTCTTTTGTTGCCCTTGTTCAAGGAAACATATCCCAAAATATATTGCTAAGACTGATGTCAAAGTATTTACTACCTATGTTTTCTCCCAGAAGTTTTATGGTTTCAGGTCTTACTTAAATGTAATTCCATTTAGAGTTTATTTTTGTATATGGTGTACAAAAGTAGTCCAATTTCATTTTTTGCATGTAGCTGCCCAGTTTTCCCAGTACCATTTATTGAAGAGATTGTATTTTCCCATTGTATATACTTGCCTCCTTAGTCAAAAATTAATTGACCATGTAAGTGTGGATTTCTTTCTAGGTTCTCTATTCTGTTCCATTGATCTATGTATCTGTTTTTGTGCCAGTACCATACTGTTTTTTTTTCTATTAGTTCCAGGTGTACAAAGCAAAGTAATATTAAGACATTTAAACCCCTCCTAAAGTGATAACCCCCCCCCAAGCTACTACCCCTCTGACATCTTATATGGCTGTTACAATACCATTGACTATCTTCCCTATGTTGTACTCCACATCTTGTGCCTATATAAACCTATATATTTAATTATAGTTGACATTCAATATTATTCCACTTCAGCTTTAGGTTTATAATGCATTGATCAGGCATCTACACAGTCTATGACGTGATCCTCCTTATAAGTCCAGTGCCCATCTGGCACCTTACATGATCTTTACAACATTGTTGATTGTATTCCCCATACTGTATTAACTACCAGTTTGTATTTCTTAATGCCTTCACCTTTTTCACCCTGCCCTTAACCCCATTCCCAACTGTCACCCTGATAGATCTAGTACCTATCTGGCACCATACCTAGTTATTACTATTTTATTGAGTATATTCCTTATGCTATACCCTACCTTCCCATAACTATTGTATAACAGCCAATTTGTACTTCTTAATCCCTTCCCCTTTCACCCATTCTTAACCCCCTTCCTATCTTTTAGAAGTTCCTCTAAGATTCCTTGTAATACTGGTTTGGTGGTGATGAGCTCCTTCAGCTTTTCCTTGTCTGGGGAGCTCCTAATCTATCCTTCAATTCTAAATGATACCCTTGCTGGGTAGAGCAATCTTGGTTGTAGGTCCTTGCTTTTCATCACTTGGAATATTTTTTGCCACTCCATTCTTGCCTGCAAAGTTTCTGTTGAGAAATCAGCTCACAGTCTTATGGGGACACTCTTGTAAGTAATTAACTGCTTTCTCTTAACTGCTTTTAAGATTCTCTGTTTGTCTTTAACCTTTGGCATTTTAATTATGATGTGTCTCAGGGTTGGCCTCTTTGGTTTCATCTTATTTGGGACTCTATGTGCTTCCTGGGCTTGAATGTCTATTTTCTTCACCAGGATAGGGAAGTTTTCTGTCATTATTTCATTAAATAGGTTTTCTTTTTTTTTTTTTTTTTCTGTTTTTGAGGGCAGTGTCTCTGGCCCTCATATGTGGGACCCGAACCGGGGCCGCTGGCTTCCCAGGCCATCGCTTAACCACCATGCCACTCGGCCAGCCCTCAAATAGGTTTTCAATTTCTTGCTTTCTCTCTTCTCCTTCTGGAACCCCTATAATGTGAATGTTGGTTTGCTTGGTATTGTCCCAAAGGCCCCTTAAACCGTCCTCAGTTTTTTAAATTTTTCTTTCTTTTTGCTGTTCTGGTTGGCTCTTTTCTACTATCTCATCTTCTATATCGCTGGTTGGATCCTCTGCTTCATCTAATCTAATGTTGATTCCCTATAATATATTCTTCATTTCTGTTATTGTATCCTTTATTTCTGACTCATTCTTTTTTATGGTTTTCATCTCCATTTTTATGTTTCCGATCTCTATGTTTAAATTCTCCCTGAGATCACTGAGCATTCTTATAACCAGTGTTTGGAACTCTGCGTCTGATAGATTGCTTATCTCTCTTTTGCTTAGATCTTTTTGTGGAGCTTTGTTCTGTTCTTTTATTTGGGGCATGTTTCTTTGTCTCCCTATTTTGGCTGCCTCCCTGTGTTTGTTTCTATGTATTAGGTAGAGCTGCTATGTCTTCTGGTCTTAGTAAAATGGCCTTATGTAGTGGGTGTGCTGTGGGGTTCAGTGGTGCAGTCTTTCTGGTCATCTGAGCCTCATGCTCCAGGTGTGTTCCTTGTGTGGGTTGTGTGTGCCCTCCTCTTGTAGTTGAGCCTTGGTTGATAACTGCACATCAGTGGGAGGGACTGACTCTTGATCTCACTGTTTGGGAGGACTGGTCTTGCCTACAGTGAAAGAGTTGTTGTGCAGGGACTAACCCTTCAGCTCCAGCTCATTTTGTAGCTGGCCACTGGGGTGCCAGCCCCAGGGTCACGTTGGAGGGTAGCTGCTGTAGGTCATATTCAGCCACAGCTGGTGGCCCACCCAGGGCCACCCAGAAGGAGCCAGAAATAAGTCAGCAGATGGCTGCTACCCATGCTGTTCTTGGAAGTGCCTTGAGAGGCTAAGCCATGAACCAAGGCTAGCTGCCACGAGTGCCAGCTTAGGGCTGCTCAGTCAGAGGTACAAGACATGCTCAAGCCAGATGCTGCTTGTCTGAGTTCCGCGAACCTTTGAGAGTGTAGGAAAGTCTGCAGCTTGAATCAAACCAGGTGGTCTGCGTGAAAAAGCTACTGAAAGCAGTGTGGGTGTGCCCGAAAGTTGGCCCGGCCAGGCCTCTCTAATCGCCATGAGTTGGTGAACTAACAGTGGAGACTAAGATATGGCAGCCATCTGCGTCCACATGCCAAGAAGGGGGAGGGCTAAGCAAAGAAAGAATGGCCTCCACCAGCTCCCGTCCAGGAGAAAGCTGCCTCTCCAGCCCCCATCCCAAGCCAGACAACTCAATTCCCCACCATGTGTCCCTGTCTCCTTTCCAGCTGCTGCCCCAGCACTGGAGCTCAGAGCGAGTCATTCCGTTGGTGGGTCAGTCCGTGCACAGTCCCTTTAAGAGAAGCACCTCGGAGCCATACTCAGTCCCACTCAGTCACAGTCCCTTCTGTTTTTTACAACCAGAAATTATGGGGACCTCTCTCCCTGGCACTGGAACTCTGGGCTGGAATGAGGCTGGGACTTCTAACCCTTCTAGGGGCTGCCAAAATAGGCCTCCCAATTTTTAATGGTCACTTGTGGGTATGGACCAGCCTGTTCCGTGTTTCTGACCTTCCTACCAGTCTGGAGGTGGCTTCTTCTTCATGTCCTTAGTTGAAAGGCCTCAGTTCAGCTTGGTTTTAGGCAATTCTCAATAATGGTTGTTTTGTAGATTAGTTGTAGTTTTGATGTAGTTTTGAGAAATGGTAAACACAGCATTCACCTACTTTGCCAACTTGGTTGATCCCAATACCATACTGTTTTGATTACAATAGCTTTGCAGTACAGTTTGAAATCAGGGAGCAGACTACCTCTAACTTTGTTCTTTTTTTATCAAGATTGCTTTGGCTATTCAGGGTTTTTTGTGGTTCCAGCTAAATTTTAGGATTATTTGTTCTGGTTCTGTGGAAAATGTTATTCGTATTTTGATAGTTATTGCACTGAACTGTAGATTGCTTTTGGGCAGTATGGACATTTTGATGATGTTACTTCTTCTAATGCATGTGCATGGTATATCTTTCCATCTTTTTGTGTCATCTTCAAATTCTTTCATCAATGTCATAGTTTTCAGAGCCTTTTACCTCCTTGGTTAAATTTATTCCTAGGTATTTTATACTTTTTGATGCAACTGTAAATGTAATTATTTTCTCAATTCCTCTTTCTGATAGTTTGCTATTAGTCTATAAAAACACAACATTTTGTATCCTGTAACCTTACTGAATTCATTTATTAGTTCTAAGAGTTTTTTTATGGAGACTTTAGGGTTTTCATATATAATATAATGCCATCTGCAAATAGTAACAGTTTTCCTTCTTCCTTTCTGATTCGGATGCCTGCCTTTTATTTCTTTTACTTTTCTGCTTGCTGTGGTTAAAACTTCCAATAATATGTTGAATAAAAGTGGTGAGAGTAGGCATTGTTGTCTTGTTCCTGATTTTAGAGGAAAAGCTTTCAGCTTTTCAATGTAGAGTATGATGTTAGCTATTGGTTTGTTGTACACAGCCTTTATTATGTTGACCTATGTTCCCTCTGTACCTACTTTGCTGAGAATTTTTTAAAATCATAAATAGATATTAAATTTTGTCAAATACTTTTTCTACATCTATTGAGATGATCATATGATTTTTATCCTTCATTTTTTAAAATGTGGTATATTACGTTAACTGATTTGTGGGCATCGTACCACCCTTGCATTCCTGGAATAAATCCCACTTGATCATGGTGTATGATCCTTTTAATGTATTGTTTAATTTGGTTCACTAATAGTTTGTTGAGCATTTTTGCATCTATGTTCATCACAGGATATTGGCTTGTAATTTTCTTTTATTTCCACTCTCATCTTTATTATTTCCTTCCTTCTGCTAACTTTGAGGTTTGTTTATTCTTTTTCTAGTGCTTTTAGTTGTAAGATTAAATATTTTATTGTCTATTTTTCTTGTTTCTTGAAATAGGCCTGTATTAGTATTAACTTTCCTATTAGAACAGCTTTTGCTGTGTCCCATAGATTATGGAATACTTATGTTTACATTTTCCTTTGTCTCAAGATATTTTTTGATTTCTTCTTTGATTTCTTCATTGACCTATTTTTTGTTGAGTAGTATGTTGTTTACCTCCACATATTTGTGTTTTTTACAGTTTTCTTATTGTAATTGATTTCTAGTTTCATACTGGCATGGTCAGAAAAGATGCTTGACATGATTTCAATCTTAAATTTATTAGGACTTGTTTTCTACATGTGATCTATCCTGGAGAATGTTCCAGGTACACATGAAAAGACTGTATATTCTACTGTTTGGGGATGGAATATTCTGTTTTCATCTATTAAGTCAATCTGGTCTAAATTGTAGGTTAAGACTAATGTTTCCTTGTTGATTCTCTGTCAGGATGATCTATTTATTTATGTAAATGGGGGTATGAAAGTCTCTACTATTATTGTAATACTGTCACTCTCTTCCCTTACGCCCATTACTATTTGCTTTATGTATTTAGGTGCTCCTATATTGGGTGCATAGATGTTTCCAAGTGCTATAGTTTCTTCTTGGATTGATCCCTTTATCATTATGTAATGCCTTTCTTTTCCTCTTTTTACAGTATTTGTTTTAAAGTCTATTTATCCATTTTTTACTACTTGTTGCCAGCTACAATTTACTATGTACACTCATGCAAAAGTGAATTGATAATTTTTTATCCAGTTTCATAACTTATGAATTCAGTTTAAATTCATTACAGGTTTTGAAATTGTTTGATTCTTAGTTCAGTTTTCAGTTTTGTAAATTTTTATGTTTGTCTGTGCTTTCATGAATATTTTTGTGGAACTTGTGGTAGAGATTCAGGAGGGGAAGTTGGTTAATTTACAGTAACTGGTATTAGAGTACTCTATGTTTCAGACACTGTATTAAACACTTAAAATGCCATATACATTTTAATTTGCACAACATTCTGATGAAAGCATTACATTCATCATATGCATTTTTAAATATAGTCATAATGATAATTATAAATCATATTAAAACATTCAGTTAGTAGCTGGTATATGAAGATACCAAACCTTGTTTTTCTCATGTTATAAAGATGATATATAGGATTATTATAGCTATGTTTACAAGTTCAATGTTTATCTTATTGTATTAGCTATTTCTATGTTTTCTACTAGAGTATGAACTATTTTAGGACAAAGACCAAATCTTATCCATTTTTATATTACCAATACTTAGCATCACATAATAGCTATAGTGCTTATTGGCTAACTAAAGATGGGAAATATTATATAACTTTTTAATTATACTATAATAGTGTATTTATTTGATAATAGGAATGACTTTTGTTGAGGTAAAAAAAAGGTTGTGCACAGATGGGAAATACTGAACACATTTACCATTATTCTCATTCTTGTGTCCATGGCAGATATCACTAATCAGTTAAGGAATTCTTTCTCTCTAAACTTAGATATGGCCAATAATTGCCTCTTTAACAATGCAGTCCATACAGCCACTATCAAATTATGTGAGTTTGCCTACTTACAGGGCATTACTTACCACTCCTGGTATCGTAGCAAGAGCAACAGACTAGGTGTCTGGAAATATGGGATAAAGTCTGGAAATATGGGATGAAGCTTATTAGGTACATGATTTTGAGTTTATTATATAATCATTTTTAGTCTTCCATTGCTTTATCTGTAAAATGGGAATAATAGAAGCTGTGCGGTTCAAGGACCAAAAAGAACAGACGGGAATGCTGGATACTCAAGAGGGCTTATGAATAGTGTCTCTGGCCGCAGTCCTGGATCAGGCACTTTTAAAATAGGTGAACTTGGACAAGTGTCTAAACCCCCCAGTGAGTGCATATGCATATTTTGTTGTCTTTCCTATCCCCAGCATAACACCTACTTAGTAAGTATGCAAATAGTATTTATTTAAAAAATTAAATAAATGAATAATGAATTTAATAAATTATTTGCTTTGGCAAAATGTTTTGTCAAATACGGGAACTTTAGAAGATTATATTTGATGTCTCTTTCTTGTTTGTACACTCTGTAATTCTTGATAATTGATATACAAGTGGTTTGAAAAGTAAAGAGTACATTTGTAAGGGAATAAAAAAAATTGGGTTAGGTTATCACTATGAAGCTGCTGAAGCATAAGTAAGAGACTTTTATTGATATTAATTAATGCTAGGTAACAGGTATCAGGATTAGATTTTTTAACAGGCAGTCAAAACCTGGAGTAAGGACTACAGAATTCTGCAAAACTAAATAATAATCATTTACATATCAATATTAGATAGGCCACCCCACTCAGTTTGTTTTAAAAGTACATACTTGCTTAATAATTCTATGATAAATATAGCAAGCTTTTCTGACAATAATACATTGAGTCTTCCCTCCCTTCCTCATTCCTTTTGAATATTGGTAAGATAATACTTGGTTCTCATTTAGCAAGAAACACTCCTTTGTTGCTACTTTGTAGGAATGATTTGGCTAAAATCGGTATTCAATAGCCAGTTATTTGTGTGCCTCTGGATGTAGGCAATAATAATCTTAAATAATGCATTTTGTGGTTATTTTTTCTTGAATATTAATGGTTTAAATCTGTTGCAAATAAATTAGTTTTCAGGCTCCTTTATGTCCTCAAAAGTCAAGCTACAAAACAGAGTATTTTTTGATGTGAATCTTATGTACAGTTTGAATCTTATACCTGTATGTTTAAAAAATCATCTAGCGTCCGAGTAAAGTATTACTGGTAAACCAGATAATTTTTAAAGCTTTTTCTTCTGGAGGACATTACCTGCTTTCTTTTTGACTGTGAAAGATCCATGTCAGCAAAGAGATAACAGGATGCATATCATTGCAGATCTTCTTTATTATCACGTTGCTGGGGGCATTGTCAGATGTGAAAAAGAATGACTGCTTCTTTTAATTTCCTTTTCCCATCTTTTAAAATAAGATACCTGTCTGGTGTGTATGTTCGTGGCAAAATATAATTTACGGTGTGTGTGTGTGTGTGTGTGTGTGTGTGTGTGTGTGTGTGTTTAAGAGGCACAAGGAAAGAGAAAGCTGGAAGGTAGATAAATTTCTTTTACTGTCCCTAGGCAAACAGTTTGGCTATTTGGTCTTAGCGCTGTTTAGTGTTAACTGCAAGTTATAAATCATGATTTTTGGCACAATACATTTTCAAATAGAATCTATTCTATAACTTCCTATTAGAATGTTTGGATTTTATGGACTAACGTCTTCTGTATTTCTTTCCTCTGGGCTTATCGACTTGTGGACATGTGAGAGCTATATATATTCAAAACTATAGGGACTTTATCAATGTGTCAGATTCGAATTCCTCTATATAACTATACCATACATACAATCTTTGTTGTTTATAAAGCAACAGCGTTTGCTCTTTTAAAGGCTGAGCTTTGCGCTTCACACATTGGTAGAATATTAGGGATACAACAACTTTCAAGGTAATTTGTTTAACATTTCTGTTTTATAAATGAGGGACTTGTGGATGAGGGCAAGCAAATGATTGTTCAAAGATCTCACCCCTTTAGTAGTGACAAGGCCCTTCTGAAATAGTAGATCTCCCATTTCATAGTTCATTCTGTTTTGGCTGCATCACATACAACATCGTAGGATTTCCATAAACATCTTCTGAAATGAGCCTTAGGTTCCCCCTGCCACACACCCAGCCCAAACTCCCATGGTAATAGCATTATAGCTTGAAAGTTCCATGAGCTCAGGATTTTAAAATATCTCCTTTCTGCCTCCATGATGCAATAGAAAGAGCATTTATTTGAAGTCATTTATTCATCTATGTTGATTGAATGCCTTCTCTATGCCAAGCATGAGACTAGGACCTGGGAATATAATGTAAAAATGAATGAGAACATTATCCCATGTTGGCAGTCTGTTTGAACTTCCAGCCTTGCCACTTGCCAGTGTCTAACTTAAGCAAATCGTAGGAATTATACTTCTCTGAGACTCCATTTTCTGATCTTTAAAATAAAGGTAAATTCTATTTTTCAAAGTAGTGAGGGTTAATTAAGATTAAAAAAAACACAAATCTCTTGGCACGTTTTGACAAACAGTTGGCATTCACTCAACAAATGTTAATGACTTCCCTCCTATATCTGAGGGTTACTGTGAAAATCAAATAAGATAATGGACATGAAAATGCTTTGTGTACTGGAAACATCCAGTTGTAGACAAAGTTGGGGTTTAATAAATTAACACATAGTACCCCTTTCTTCACCTTGCAAGTTCAAGTCAAATGAGAAGAGGCAGACATCTCAAGATCAAAGAAGCAAGTGAATTACAGATTAAAGCTGTGTTGGAGATGGCAATGTTGATGCACTTCTTAATGCTTTACTCCAGAATTAAATTTACCTGCTCTAGAACAGGCAGGCATGGGTAGGCATAAGTCTCACCCACTGGGACAGGTAACTTACTGCAAGGTGGGGAGCAAAAGAATGAATGCTTTCTGCATGGAGGCAGAAAGAACCCTGAAGGAGTGCAGCTGCACCTGGACAATTCTGTTTTCAAATTCACCGATGGGGTAAGTCACTTCACTTCACATGGGAAAGAAACTGGAAATGCTAATTTTTTTTTAGAAGCCTTTCTGCATGGAAAGGAAACATCAGGACAGAAAATATAGGCTTCTCCAATAGACATACACATGGCTGTGCAGAAACTCAAATTCAGCTTCCCTCTCCCCATGTTTCATTCTTACTTAAGGTCTTGTAACTGCTATCTCATATACTAAAATGCCCTTATATTTCCTTTAAAGCTGTTTAAAACTCTTTTCCCAGACTATAATATGTTCAGTGAAAAATGCAGATTAGAAAATTCTGCTATATTAAAATGTATAATATATTCTTTAAGTATGGTACGTGTGTGTACTAAAAGGATATATATTTATATAGAAAATGGAGAGGGAAATTACATTAAAATCCTCAATGGGGCCATCTTGAGGTGTAATTACAGGCGATTGATATTATGATGCTTTTTGTCAATTTCAGAATTTATTAATGATGTGTTTTTAAAAAGCTGATAGTCCACTTCCCCCAAAAAAACCCAACTTGAAAAAAAAAAAGCACAAAACAAAAACCACATTGTTTCTTCTTCTTCAATTCTAGCAAAGCTTTTTAATTTTTCCTTTTCAGTTATATTTAATACAAGTGATCTAATAAACTCACTGTATACTAATCAGTGATAGAAGAAAAACTCAACTGAAGACTAATGAAACATTATCAAATTGCAAATTGCAAACATGAATGATGACATTGTCATCCCTAAATACCCACCTTTTAATTATTTGTGAAAAATAGTAAGTCCTGAAAGTAAGGTCAACAATTATAATTCCTTTTCCTTCACCACATCTTTTCACATTTTAAGAGCCATCTGAAATATACATTAATATTCTTTGCCTATATTTTCTATTTTGACATTATTCTTGTCAAGATGCAGATATTCTTTGTATATTAGAGAAATGTTGGTCCATTAGTCCATTGTCTGTAATATGAATTACAAGTACTTTTTCACTTTGTTATTTTTCTGATAATTTCTTGACATAACTTTTGGTGGGGGTTTTTTGTCATATAGATTTCATTTTTAAAAATTAGGTCCAATTTATCTGTCTTTTATAGCTTCTCTGTTTTATCATACTTAGGAAGACTTCCACTCCTAGGTTATGAAAGTTTTTTCCATGTTTTCTTCTGACCTATTATGGTTTCATTTTGACACATAAATACTGATATTTTGGAATGTTTCCTGGGATAAGGTATGGATTATAGATAAAATTATTTTCTCATAGATGACTATTCACTTCTACAATATAATTTATGGAATATCAGTCATTGCCTCATTTTTATCATATACTAAATTTTTGTATGCGTTTGTACTTATTTCTTGACTTCTCTTTTGTTTCAAGTTTCCATTTTTTTTCCCCAAGAGAGTACCATACTTTAAAAATTATGTTGGACGCTGAGTGGCACGGTGGTTGGGCAATGGCTTGGGAGGCCAGCGGCCCCGGTTTGGGTCCCGCATGTGAGGGCCAATGACACTGCCCTCAAAAAAAAAAAACACAAAAAAAACACACAATAAACTATATAACAACACTTAAAAAAAAAATAAAATAAAATAAAATTATGTTGCTATATTATATGTTTTAAAATATAGTTTGAAGGCCCGGCCGAGTGGCGCGGTGGTTAAGCGCTGGCCTGGGAAGCCAGCGACCCCGGTTCGGTCCCACATATGAGGGCCAGTGACACTGCCCTCAAAAAAAAAAAAATAAAATAAAAAAAAAAAAAATAAAATAAAATATAGTTTGATAAATCCTATCTATTTGTTTCAAGGATAGCCTAAAAGTGAACTCAACAGTTGGTGTTTTGCTGGAAATATCACACATAGTTTTATGGTCCTTTATTCCCAACAACTTCAGCAGTTTCTTTGTTTTGGTCAATATGATAGCTTCTGCTATTCTTGTAAATGTGCCCCTTGAAATGACATTTAATCAAGGTTGTGACACAATTGATCTTTCAATTATTAGCAACCTTGAATGCAGTTGGATTTCAAGGAGAAGGAAAAGTCATGGATAGACAACTTCCTATGTAAAACTGGTTGTTACCATAAAGAGGCAGGGAGGGACAGGACAGAGTTTGCAGAAATATATATCTTTGTTCTTTATCTTTCAGTGAGACATCTTTTCGGTATATCTCTGGATTGAGAAATATTACCTTTTTTTTTTTTTTAATTAGAAAAACCCAGTGATTGTGCCATCTAGGACACTTTGAATATGATGCCAAAGTGTGTGTGTGTGTGTGTGTGTGTGTGTGTGTGTGTGTGTGTGTGTGTGTATGTGTGTGTGTGTGTTATTCCAGGCATTTAAAATAGATTATTCGAAATAATACAGGAGCCAAGAATCAATTCTACTGGATAAATAATCAACTTCTTTGGCTCTTACCATCAAAGTGAAAAAAACATAATTACAATCATCTTGAATATACCACTAATTTGCAATATGTCAATGCCTTTAGCCCACTGCTAATTTTAGCATTATTTATGTAGCTTCTTTGAGAGTTTTATAATTACAGCTAGAAGAGATCTCCAAAAAGTAACTCAAGTTCTCTAATTCTCTAATTTGTTTTCTGTCTTTAGTTTATATGATTCATCATGACTGAAGAATTCATCTTCCATGAATTTATCCCAAATAAGTAATGCAAACTGTAGAAAAATGTATATGTGTAATCTTTATTATTGCAATACTGATTAAAATTAACCAAATTAAAACAACTGAAATGTTCCCATTTAGGGGAATAGTTATGTGACATAGTATTTATCAGTATGATATATTCACTTTTAAATACATTTACAAAGAGGTTTTTGTAACATAGGATGAGGTTGATGATAAAAGTTTAATTAGTAAAAAATAGGAATATGGAAGGTAATGTCAGTTATTAACATTACATTAGAATTGTGAAAATGTTAGTAGTGGTTTTCTGTGTGTTGGGGTTATTGGCTGTGGATATTTTTAGTGCTCTAACTTTTGTGTTCTTTCTAAAGTTTTTACAATGAATGCAAATGCAACACCTTTTTTTGTTTTTTTTTAAAGATTTTTTATTGGAGAATTGGGGAAGGGGAACAGTGTTGGGGAATTGGGGAAGGGAAACACTATGTTTTTCCAGGAAACGTCAGCTCCAAGTCATGTTGTTGTCCCTCAACCTTAGTTGTGGAGGGGGAAGCTCAGCTCCAAGTCCAGTCACTGCTTTCAATCTAGTTGCTGGGGGGCATAGCCACCATCCTATGTGGGAGTCGAACCGGCAACCTTGTTGTTAAGAACACATGCTCTCACCAGCTGAACCATCTGGCCGCCCTCAAATGCAACACCTTTTACCTTCCCTCATTTGTTGCTGAGAACGTTTAAATTCTACTCTTACCAAACTTCAGTGATACAATAGAATGTTCTTAACTATAGTTACCTGTTATTGATCCTCAGACCTTATTCGTCTTGTAACTAAAAATTTGTACCTTTTAACAACCTCTCCCTATTTCCCCATCCCACAGTTCCTGGCAACCACTTTTCTATTCTCTATTTCTATGAGTACACTTCCTGCCCCAGGTTCGTCCATGTTATCACAAATGTCAGGATTTCCTTTCTTTTTTAAAGGTGAAATAATATTCTCTCTCTCTCTCTCTCTCTCTCTCTCTCTCTCTCTATATATATATATATATATATATATATATATATATATATATATATATATATATATATATATAATAGTTTATATATTCACATTTTCTTGGTCCATTCATACACTGACAAACACTTAGGTTGTTTCCATACCTTGACTGTTGTGAATAATGCTGCAATAAACGTGGGAGTACACATACTTTTTGAAATAATGATTGTTTTCTTTGGAAATGAGATTGCTGGATTATATGGTAGGTGTATTATTAATTTTTTGAGGAACTTCTTTCCTATTTTCCATAGTGACTGTACCAATTTACATTCTCCACATCTTTGCCAGCATTTGTTATATCTTGTCTTTTCGATAATCACCTTTCTAACAAATGTGAGGCGATATCTCAAGGTTGTTTGACTTGAATTTCTCTGATGAATAGTTATGCTGTGCATCTTTTCATATACCTATTGGTCATCTGTATGTCTTCTTTGAAAAAATGTCCATTTAGGATCTCTGCATATTTAAAAATTCATATTATTGACTTCTTTGCTTTTGATTTCTATGAGTCTTTTTATATATTTTAGATATTAGCCTCTTATGAGCTGCATGGCTTGGAAATATTTTCTTCCATTCCATAGGCTGCATCTTCATTTTGTTGAAGGCTTCCTTTGCTGAGCATTTTTTAGTGCAATTTAGTCTCACTTATTTATTTTTCCTTTTTTATACTTTCTTAAAAATATATATTTTTTTATTTTTCAATTATAGTTAACATACAATACTGTATTAGTTTCAGCTGTACTACATAGTGGTATATTTATATAACTTATGAAGTGATCACCCTGATAAATCAAGTACCCACCAACAACATACATAATTATTACAATATTATTGACTATATTGGTTATGCTGTATCCTACATCCCCATGACTATTTTGTAACTACCAATTTGTACTTCTTAATCTCTCCCCCTTTTTCATTCACACCCACAACCCTCCTTCCATTTGGCAACCCTCAAAATGTTTTCTGTATCTATGAGTTTGTTTCTGTTCTGTTTATTTATTTCGTTTTTTTGATCCCACATATAAATGAAATCATATGATATTTGTCTTTCTCTGACTTATTTCACTTAGCATAATACTCTCTAGATCCATCCATGTTGTTGCAGATGGCAAGATTTCATTCATTTTTATGGCTGAGTAATATTCCAGTACACACACACACACACACACACACACACACACACACACACCATCCCAATAAAATGTATATACATTTTAAGAAAGGAAAGCTGTATTAAAATTATAATACTCAATATATATCGATAACAAATGATGAATACAAGTCACGTTTGACTTCTGCAATTACAAGAGTTACATCAGTGTAATTTTAATACAGTTTTTTTTTCCTTTCTTAAAATGTGTAGGGCTGGCTGAGTTGGTTAGGAGCTGGCTTGGGATGCCAGCTCTGCACAGTGGGGCCCCGGTTCAGATCTCACATATGAGGGCCAGTGACACTGCCCTCTATAGCTAAGGTGGTGAACAACAGCTCCACCTTGTTGCCTCTATAGCTAAGATGGTGAACAACAGCTCCATCTGGAGCTGGGCTGCTGTGAGTTGGGGATGGTGTGGGCTGCAACCTCTGTTGCAGTGGGCTGCCATAGGCTACAGTGAGTAGCCGGCAGCCAGCGTGAGCTACCAAGAGCTGCCGTGAGAGCCGGCAACCGATCTACCTCACCTGGGAAGAGCGCAATGATAATACCAACATGGACCAGTGAAGCAATGTTTTCCACAACTAGTCTGAAGAACAAAAGGACAGCAACTTGTCAGTTCCCCTTCCCCAATTCCCCGATGCTGCTCCTCTCCCCCAATTCCCCAATAAAATCTTTTTAAAAAATGTGTATACTTTTTTTGGCTCTGTGTGTGTGTGTGTTTAATGAAATATTACTCAGCCATAAAAATGAATGAAATCTTGCCATCTACAGCAACATGGATGTACCTAGAGGTATTATGCTAAGTGAAATAAGTCAGGGAAAGACAAATATCATATGACTTTATTTTTAATTCGAATTTCTTATCATTTCTTCTTCTTCTTCTTCTTCTTCTTCTTCTTCTTCTTCTTCTTCTCCTCCTCCTCCTCCTCCTCCTCCTCCTCCTCCTCCTCCTCCTCCTTCTTCTTCTTCTTCTTCTTCTTCTTCTTCTTCTTCTTCTTCTTCTTCTTCTTTTTCTTCTTTTTCTTCTTCTTCTTCTCCTTCTCCTCCTCCTCCTCCTCCTCCTCCTCCTCCTCCTCCTCCTCCTCCTCCTCCTCCTCCTCCTCCTCCTCTTCCTCCTTCTTCTTCTTCTTCTTCTTCTTCTTCTTCTTCTTCTTCTTCTTCTTCTTCTTCTTCTTCTTCTTCTTCAAGTAGTCCCTCTAACATTTCTTGTAATACTGGTTTGGTGGCAATGAATTTCCTCAGGTTTTTCTTGTCTGGGAAGTTATTTATCTGTCCTTCAATTCTAAATGACAACTTTGCTGGGTAGAGTAATCTTGGTTGTAGGTCTTTACTTTTCATTACTTTGAATATTTCCTGCCAATCCCTTCTGGCCTGCAAAGATTCTGTTGAGAAATCATCTGACAGCCTTATGGGGGCTCCCTTGTAGGTAACTAACTGTTTTTTTTTTCTTGCTGCTTTTAAGATTCTCTGTTTGTATTTAACCTTTGGCATTTTAATTATGATGTGTCTTGGTGTTGGCCTCTTTGGGTTCATCTCTGTTTGGGACTCTCTGCATTTCCTGGGCTTGTATGTTTCTTTCCTTCACCAGGTTAGGGAAGTTTTTAGTCATTATTTCTTCAAGTAGGTTTTCAATTTCTTGCTCTTTCTCTCCTCTGTCTGGTACCCCTGTAATGCAAATGTTGGTACACTTGATGAGGTCCCAGAGATCACTTAAACTATCTTTATTTTATTGGTTTATTTTTTTCTCTTTTTTTATTGGGTGTTCCCTGCTACCTTATCTTCTAAATCGCTGATTTGATTCTCTGCTTCATGTCATCTATTGTTGATTCCCTCTAATGTAGTCTTTATTTCAGTTATTGTATTATTCATTTCTGGCTGTTTTTTTTTTTAATGTGTTCTATCTTCATTTTTATGTTTACTATCTCTTTGTTGAAGTTCTCGCTGAGATCATTATTCATGCTGATAACCAGTGTTTTGAACTCTGCATCTATCTGGTAGGTAACTTGTCTCAATTTTGTTTAGTTGTTTTTCTGGAGCTTTTTTCTGTTCTTTCATTTGGGAGATGTTTCTTTGTCTCCTTATTTTGGCTGCCTCCCTGTGTTTGTTTCTATGTATTAGGTAGAGCTGCCGTGTCTCCTCATGTTGGTAGAGTGACCTTATGTAGTAGGTGTCCAGTGGGGCCCAGTGGCACAGTCTCCCTGGTCACTTGAGGTGGGTGCTATAGATGTGCCCCTTTTGTGGGTTGTGTGTACTCTCCCGGTGTAGTTGAGCCTTGGTAGCTGTATGCACATCATTGGGACTAATTGACTCTCTAGCCTGATTGGTTGTAAGGACTGGCTGTGACTACAGTGGAAGAGTTGTTGTGTAGGGGCTGATCCTCCAGAGCAGGGTTTACTTCAGCAGGGCTCTGGTGCCTGCTGAGTTTGCCCTTTGGGTGTGTCATTGTGGAGGTGGTTGGATGGTGCTCTGGTGTGGTCTGAAGCTGGCCACAGTGTATTATGGTTCTGGGGCCTCTTGGGAGGGGCCTTGGTGTAGGCCAAAGTCAGCTGCTGCCTGTGTCCTTCCTGGAGCCACTTGCTAAGAACTACAAAGTGATCTGCAGATGTTTGCCACTTATGTTGTCCTTGGAAGTGCCTGGGAGATGCTAAGTAAGGCAGACTGCTGCCAATGCTGAGACTGGGACTACTTAGCAAGAGGTACAGGGCACACTGAGGCCAGATGCTGCTTGTTTTGTGTTTGTGAACCTTTGAGAGATTTTAGGAGACTGCAACACGACACAAGACAGGCCATTTGTATGGAAAAGCCCCTGAAAGTGGCTAGGGTGGGCCCACAAGTTGGGTGGGTGGGGTCTAAGGGAATCACCAAGGCAGGGACAATGGTGTTAGCCATGTTGATAGAGACTCAGATAAGGTGGATGCCTGTGTCTGCATTCCAGGTGGCGAGAAGACTCAACAAAGGAACAATGGCGTTTGCCAGCACTTCTGTCTGGGAGGAAGTTCCCCTCCAGCCCTCACCCTTACAACAGACAATTCAGTTCCTCCCTGTATGTCCCTTCTGTTTATCAAGCTGCTGCCCCAGTCTGGAGCTCAAAGTGAGTCAATCTGTCAATGAGTAAGTTTGTGCACAGATCCTTTAAGAGGAATGCCTAGGAATGCAGCCACTCTTGGCTCACTCAGCCACAATGTTCCCCCAGAAGTTGTGGGGCTTCTCTTCCCAACACTGCAACTTTGGGCTGGGGGTCTTGTATGGGGCCAGACCCCACACTCCTCAGGGGAACCTCTGCATCAGAGATATCTCTCCTGATTTTTAAGCACCACACATGGGTCCATTCCTCATCTCAGTCCCTGCTAGCAGTCTCCATATGGCTTCTTCTGTATATCCTTAGTTAAAGGACTTCTGTTCAGCTGGACTTCAGGTGATTCTCAATGATGGTTATTTGTAGTTTAGTTATAATTTTGATGTGGTCAAGTGAGGAGCTGAGCACTGCATTTACCTATTCTACCATCTTGACTGGGTGTCCTTACTTGTTTATTTTTGTTTTTGTTACCTTTGCTCTTGGTGTCATATCCAAATAATTGTTTTCCAACACATTATCAGGGAGATTTTTCCTTATATTTTCTTCTAGGAGTTTTATTGTTTTGATTCTGTAATCCATTTTGAGTTAATTTTTGTAAGATGGAGTTCCAATTTTATTTTTTTCTTTTGTGTATGAATATCCAGTTTTCCCAATACTATTACATTAATTTAGTTTTGAATGTTGAATAAATCTTGAGTACCTGGGATAAATCCCACTTGGTCATTTTATATAATTCTTTCTATATATTGATTGATTTGATTTGCTAATATTTTGTTGAGGAATTTTGCATGTATTGATTGCATCTATTTGCATCAGTTGTTAGTATGTAGTTTTTTTTGTTTTGTTTTGTTTTTGATAATGTCTTTATCTAACTTTGTTTTTTAGGGTATTGCTGTACTCACAGGTTGAGTAAGGAAGTTGCTGTTACTCAATTCTTAGTTTCTACTCTTTGTCCACCTCTTGTGCTCACTGCTCCCTTTCTCCCTTTTATTACCTTGCTAGCCAACTCCTGATTAACTTCCAGGGTAATATTTTTTAAAAAGGTTTAAAAAGTTCACTAAAGGTTTGGCATTCAAAAGGGGGATTAATATGCAATGAAGCACAGCACAGCATACAATTCAAATTTATATTAGACATCCTTTCTCTTAAATACCCCTCTGCCATTTCAAATAACGTGAACTTTTTACTAATTGTGCCACGACATCTATCCCTGGACTTCAGCTGTATGGCAGGACTCTTCCTTATTCTCTCTCCTTAGCTCTCTTTTCAAAGGTCATCTGATTTTGCAGTGTATATAATTCAATTTTCTTTAGTAAGTTTTGCACTTACGTTGTATATTAACTTAGGACAAGCTAGTATCAACTATTTAAAGAAATAAACAGGGCTGGCCAAATGGCTCAGTTGGTTAAGAGCTCACTCAAGAGTGCAAGCTCTGAGCAACAGGGTTGCTGGTTGGATTCCCCGCCCAAGCTGAACAGCTGCTGAGCTACCAACAGGTGGCAGGATGGCTCAGCAAAAAAAACAAACAAACAAAAAAAAAACCAGAGAAATAAACTTTTAATATTTATGTCATAGTTTCCTGCAGGAACGCAGAGGGACTCTGCTCTATGTAGTCATTCAGGACACCAGGTTCCTTTTCTATAGTGGCTCTACTATCTCTGGGGACAAAGGAATGAAAGAACTTGAAGGGTAGCTCAAGAGATTTTGGAGCTATCATTAATCACTTCCTCCCACATTCTTCTACTCAGAACATACTCACATGTCCCCACCTACCTGCAAGAGAGAATACCCAATGCTGTCTAGCTGTGTGCTCCAGAGAAAATAAATTGTTCTTTGATGAACATATAGGAGTCTTGGGCCCACCAAATTTGCTCAGTTGGTTAAGAGCTCGCTCAAGTATGTGAGCTGAGCTCTGAGCAACAGCAGTTCAATGCCCAGCCGGAGCTGAGCTGCCACTGAGCTGCCAACAGGTGGCAGGATGGCTCAGCTAAAAAAAAAAAAAGAGAACATATAGGGGTCTTTCTGTCACACTTTAAAAAATGTTAGGTAGGGCAGGCTGAGTGGCGCAGTGGTTAAGCGCTGGCTTGGGAAGCCAGCAGCCCCGGTTTGGTCCCACATATGAGGGCCAGTGACACTGCCCTCAAAAAAAAAAAGTTAGGTTGATCTGTTAAGTAGAATGCTCATTTGCATCTCCACTTCTTTACCAGCATTTTAGTGAAAATTTCTTATACTCAAGCTCTCCGCTTTAAGCAGATCTTATAATATCTGATATGTAATTACAAATTCCATCGAAAGAAGAAGCTCCCATCAATTTGTTTCTTTGTTTCATTGCCTGTTTAAGTCTTAAACTTCCCTTTTTATTACTTCTATACTTAGCTTAGTTCATGAAGTATACATATATAATTTGATACCTTTCAAACTTTTCATTAGGGATTCTCCAGAGATTTTTTTTCTGATGAGTTTATGCTATCTATTAGACTCTGAAATAATACCAGCTGCATTTCGTTCTGATTTTAAATAATAGGCTCACTGTTGATGTCTCTTGAACTTTTTTATTGTAGCTAAAAATCTGTCCCTATAGTTTGTGAAAGCCCATTTTCCTTCATTGTCCCCTAAGAATTCTCTCATCATGTTTTCAGTTTGTCTGCTAGTTTCTTTATTCTTATTTCTTATATCTTCCCAAGTTATTCCTTTTGGCTACCTTGATTTCTTGTTCATTTTTTGTTTTTAAGTTGGATTGCTCCCCATGCTCCCATAATTAACTAGGCAGTTGTTTTTCACTACTTATATATTCAATCCCCAAAGTGAAAGGAGTTAATGAGTACTTCATTTACTTCTGTTTGTTCCCCATTCCCTGAGTTTCCCATTAATTTCAGTCTCCCAGTGTGTTTTATACATTGCAGTTGTATTTTGTACTATTTTGCTTTTCAGAAATTTAATATGTAAATCAGTCTAACTTTCAAATTCATTTTTTATGTACTGTTTTGTGATAGTCTGTATCAAGCATTTTTGGGATCAGCCAATACTATGCAAATAAAAATTGTTTACACTGAGCTCAGAAAAGGATTTCTATGGACATACTATGGGTTGAAGAGATTATAATTCTAATAATTTAGGAGAAGCAATAAAACATTTTTGTTTTAAAATTTGGACTTTTTAATATAAAATGTACTCAAATGCAGCCATTTTAATGCATATATCATTTAGATCCTGGCTATTAGTCTTCTGGTTTGCTGGTGGGATTTTCTCTGTTTAATTTTTTTAATGAATAGGTTGAATATAATGCACAAGCTTTGTAAAATTACTAATGTAATAAAATGATTCAAACTAAGATTTAAAAAAAATGTTTCTTGGTGGTGGTGATCATTTTATGAGGGGAAATTTTTTTTGAGGGATATGGATATAGAACTGTTTCTTGTGAACACTTTTATTTCCTTGACAGTAATAGGTATGTGGTTTATTGGCAAGCTTCCCTTTCCCCAATATTCTAGGAACCAACCCCCACCACAGGGATGAGCTATGAGCACATTACCAAGGAATGGCCAATTTGGCCATTTTGATTGGTTTAGAGATGGTTGTGTAACCCAAGCATGGCCAATGAGAGCTCTGCCAAAAATGTTTGCTGGAATTTTCAGACAAAATGCTTACTTCACCTTTAGTTGCTAGGGATTTTGGAAGCTAGAGCTGCTGAGAGCTCTTGTTGCCATCACATGGAGAGATCTCTGCCCAAGGACAAAACAGAATGAGGAAAGCAGAACTAAAAGGGAGAGATAATTTCCTAATGGCATCTTTGAAGCCCTAGATCTAATTGTGTCTGAAGTCAGTCGCCTCTTAGACTTCTCAGGATTGTAAGTCATGAAGTTATCTTTTTTTCTTGTTTTTTTATTATTAGTTTCAGGTATACAAACCAACATAATGATTAGACATTTACACACCTCATAAAGTGATAACCTCAAACAGTATAGTTACTACTCACCTGACACCATATATAGCTATTACAATACCATTGACTATATTCCCTACACTGTACTTTTACATCCTGTGACTATATATATATTTTTAAATTATAGTTGACATTGAATATTATTTTATATTAGTTTCAGGTGTGTAGTGCAGTGGTTAGGCATTTATATAATTTATGAAGTGGTCACCTTATATGTCTAGTACCCATCTGACACTATACATAGTTTTTACAATATTATTGACTATATTCCCCATACTGTATTTGACATCCCCATGAATATTTTGTGACTACCAATTTGTAATTCCTAATCCCTTCACCTTTCTTATCCATCTCCCCAATCCCCCTCACATCGAGAAACCATCAGTTTGTTCTCTGTATCTATGAGTCTATTTCTGTTTTGTTTGTTTTGTTCTTTGATTCCACACATAAGTGAGATCATATAGTATTTGTCTTTCTCAGCCTAACGGATTTCACTTAGCATAATATCCTCTAGGCCCACCCATGTTGTTGTAAATAGTAAGATTTCATTATTTCTTATGACAGAATAATACTTCATTGTGAAAATGTACCACAATTTCTTTATCCAATTGTCTACTGATGGGCATTTTGGTTGTTTCCATATCTTGGCTATTGCAAGATAGTGTGCTGCAGTGAACATAACGGTGCACATATTTTTTGAATTAGTGTTTTGGATATCTTTGGATAAATATCCAGGAGTGGAATTGCTGTGTCATAAGGTAGGTTTATTTTTATTTTTTTGAGGAACCTCCATACTGTTTTCCATAGTGGCTGCACCAGTTTGCAATCCTAACAGTTCACGAAGGTTTCCTTTTCTCCACATCCTCGCCAGCACTTCTTGTTTGTTGATTTATTGTTGATAGACATTCTGAGAGGAGTGAGGTGGTATCTCACTGAGGTTTTTTATTTGCATTTCTCTGATGATTAGTGACATTGAGCATATTTTCATATGTCTATTGGACATCTTTATGTCCTCTTTAGAGAAATGTCTAGTCAGGTGCTCTGCTCATTTTTAATTGGATTGCTTGTAGTATTTTCTCAATGTTTTTTGTATTTCTGTGGTGTTTGTTGTCACTTCTCACCTTTCATTCCTGATTTTGTTTATTTAGGTCCTCTCTCATTTTCTCTTGATGAGTCTGGTTAAAGGTTTGTCAATTTTGTTTATCTTAAAAAAAAAAAAAAAACAGCTCTCAGTTTCTTTTCTTTTCTTTCTTTTTTTAGCCTCTAGTTTGTTTATTTCTGCTTTGGTCTTTATTATTTCCTTCTTTGTTCTCACTTTGGGCTGTTTGTTGTTCTTTTTCCGGTTCCCTTAGATATAAAATTAGAATGTTTATTTGAGATTTTTCTTGTTTCTTTAGGTAGTCCTACATTGCTATGAATTTCCATCTTAGGACTGCTTTCACTGTGTACCATAGATTTGGGTCATTGTGTTTTCATTTTCGTTTGTCTCAAGGTATCTTTTTTTTCTTACATTTTAAAAAAATATTAGTTTCAGGTGGACAACACAGTGCAGTAGTTATACTTTTTACCCCTCAAAGTGACAACCCCTGTCCCCCAATTTGCTGCCCCACTCCCTCCCCCATATCATCTTTTGTGGGGTGTTAGATGGTCAAGGTATCTTTTGATTTCTTCCCTGATCTCACTGTTGACCCATTCATTATTTAGTAGCATGTTATTTAGCCTCCATGTGTTTGTGTGTTTTCCAGTATTTTTCTTGTAATTGGTTTCTAGTTTCATACCATTGTGGTCAGAGATGACGTTTGATACAATTTCAGTCCTCTTAAATTAATTGACACTTGTTTTATAGCCTAACATATGGTCTAGCCTGGAAAATATTCAATGTGCACTTGAAAAAGTGTATATTCTGCTGCTTTGGAATGAAATGCTTTGAAAGTATTAATTAAATCCACCAGATTTAATGTGTCATTTAAGGCCACTGTTTCCATGTTGATTTTCTCTCTGGAAGATCTGTCCATGGGTGTCAGTGGGATGTTAAATGCCATACTATGATTGTGTTATTGTCGATCTCTGTCTTGAAATTGGTCAATATTTGTTTTATATACTTAGGTGCTCCTATGTTGGGTGCATGCATGTTAACTAGGCTTCTGCCCTCTTGTTGGATTGATCCCTTCATCACTATAGTGTCCTTCTTTGTCTCTTATTACAGTTTTCATTCAAAGTCTATTTTGTCTGATATAAGTATTGCTACCCCTGCTTTTTTCTCATTTCTATTTGCAGGAATATTTTTTTTCATCCCTTTACTTTCATTCTATGTGTGTCTTTGAATCTGAGGTGGGACTCTTATAGATAGCACATGCATGGGTCTTCTTTTTTCATCCATTCAGCTAACTTATGATTTTGATTGGGACATTAAATCCATTTGCATTTAAAGTGATTATATATAGGTACATAGTTAAGGCCTTTTTATTATTCATATTTCATATTTTTGATATTCATTTGTTTGTTTTCTCCTTTCTTCTGCTTAAAGAAATCCTTTTAACTTTTCTTGTAATTCTGGCTTGGTGGTAATGAATTCCTTTAGCTTTTACTTTTCTGGGAAGCTCTTTATCTCTTCTTCAATTTTAAATGATAGTCTTGCTGGGTAGAATAGTCTTGGTTGTAGGCCCTTTTTCTTCATCACTTTGAATATTTCCTGCCACTCCCTTCTGGTATGCAAAGCTTCTGTTATAGGAGCTCCCTTTTAAGTAACTAGTTAGTTGTCTTTCTCTTGCTGCTTTTTGGATTCTCTCTTTGTCTTTAACCTTGGCCATTTAAATTATGATGTGTCTTTGTGTAGGCTGTTTGGCTTCATCTTGTCTGGAACTCTCTGTGCTCCCTGGGCCTGTGTGCCTATTTTCTTTGCCAGATTAGGGAAGTTTTCAGTCACTATTTTTTCAAATATGCTCTCAATTTCTTGCACCTTTTCTTCTCTGGTACAACTGTGATGTGAATGTTTTTACATTTGATGTTTTCTCACAGGTCCCTTTTATATATATATCTTTTCATTTTTGTTGTTCCAATTGGGTGTTTTCTTCTACCTTATCTTCTAAATTGCTGATTCAGTTCTCTACTTTATCTAATCTACTGTTGATTTCAATTATATTTTTTATTTCTGACTTGTGTTTTTTATGATTTCTATGTCCTTTATGCTTACTACCTCTTTTTTGAAATTCTCACTAAGTTTCTTAAGTATTCTTATAACTAACTGTTTTAAATTCTGCTACTGGTACATTGGTTGCCTCCATTTCATTTAATTGTATTTCTGGGGGTTTCTTCTGTTCTTTTATTTAGGACATGTTTCTCTGTTTCCTCATTCTGGTTGCTTCTCTGTGTTCGCTTCCACATTTTAGGTTGATCTCCTATGTCTCTCAGACTTTGTTGGGTGGCTAGGTAGTATGTATTCTGTGTGGTCCAATGGCATAGTCTCCTTGATCCCTTGTGCATGTGTTCCAGGAGTGTCTCTTTAGTCTGTTGTGTGTGTTCTCCTATTTTAGCTGAGCTTTTGATATGTGAGTGGGTGGGATTGACTCTCAGGCTGACTGACTGAGGATTGGCCATGCCAACAATGTATGTATGGGCTGCTGTCTGAGGGCTGACCTGTCAGAAGGATATTTGCCCCCTCATGCTCCTGTGCCTGTTGAGACCACTCCCCTCCCCTTTGAATATGCTGTTTGTGGAGCTATCTAGGTAGTTCTCTGATTAAAGTCTGAAGTTGGCCTCTGGGTATATTGTTTCTGGTGTCTCTTGGGAGGGACTCCCATGCAGACCAATTTCAGCTTTGCCTGTGACAGACAGAGGGCTTCCTGGTAGGAGCCATAGAGCTGTGTGTGGTTGGCTGCTGCTTGTGCTGGACCTAGAGGAATGTGGGGGTGGCCTCGCTGTGAACCAAGGCCAGCTGCCACCAGTATTGGACCTGGAGCAGCTTAACAAAAGGCCCAGGGCCTCCTAAGCCTATTGCCACCTGCCAGCCACTCATAAGGCTCAGCCATTGAAAGAGCCTCCTTAGGTGCATGAGCTGGGCTGTTGATCCAGTGTTCAGAGTACCTTTGGCAATGCAGCAATAGTTGGGTGGTTTAGGGTCCCTGTGAATCATGAGGCATGGCTGGTTGCTTTTACAAGGTTAATACAGATTCAAGTTTTGTGCCACTGCCTGACCTGAGAACATTTTGCAAAAAGCCCTAAAGATACTGCAGCCAGCCACCTCTCTCTTCAGGCTTGCAGATCCCAAGAGCTGCCTAAGAGAGGCTTTGATGCAACTTGTGGCTCACTGGCCAACACCAAAAGTTTCCCTGGCAGCCCCAGACTCTCTGCTGCTATAAAAGACTTCTGCAGCTTGTGGGGGTAGGGCCTGCCATCCAGGCACCAAGAGTGCCCCCAGTAATGTAGCTCTAAGTGGGCAGGGGAGGGTTCCAGGAAGCTACTGGGTATTTGGCAGTGTTTCTTACAAAGATAAAGCAGTTTTGATTCTCTCACTGGTGCCGAGGTCATTACCACTTCCCAAAAATGCCCTGAGAGCACTGCAGCCAGTCGCCTCTTGCCTTAGGTCTACAGGTCTCCAAAAATCACCCAAGAGATGCTGCAGTGCAGGTTGTAGCTCACTGCCCGCTACCAAAAGTTTGCCAGGCTGCTGTGGGCCATCTGCTAATGTAAAAAGCTTCTGCAGTTTGTGAGAATGGGCTGGCCACTCAGTAACTGAGAATGACCCCTGGGAGATGTAGTACTAACTTTGCTGAGCAGGTACCCAGGGCATCACCAAGGTGGTGTGCATATACAGATTTTACCAGACCAATGCAGTCTCAGATTTGGCCCTTTGGGAGAGAGTTCAACATAAAAAAGATGGTGCCCCCCTGTAGGCTACAGGTGAGTCAGGCTCCACACAGGGATAATGGCTCCTATCCCTCTAGCTCTCTCCTCAAAGTCACACAACTCAGCATTTCCCTGTATGTCTCTGTTGCCAGAGACCAGGTGAGTGTTTGCAAGTGAGTGAGTCTGTGTGCTGGCCCTTTAAGAGGGTTTTCAGCCAGCCTCCATCTCACAGATGCCCAGAGACCTTGCTGATTTTCACTGCCAGATGTGGTGGGAACTCCTTTTCCTGGCACAGGTCTCCTTGGCTGGGGAGCCCAGTGTGGGCTGGTCCCCCTCCCTCTTCTGGGGGGACCTCTGCCATCAAGGTGCCCCTCCCAGTATTCAACTACTCTATGTGTGTTTGGGGCCAGCCTGTATCACGTCTCTGCCCCTCCCACCTGTCTCAATGTGGCCTCTTCTTTATATCCTTAGTTCCAGGGGTTCTGTTCAGCTAGTCTTCAGATGATTCTTGAAGTTGATTGTTCTATAATGTATTTGTAATTTTGGTGTGATCCTGGGCTGCAGTAGGTATAGTGCTTACCTAATCCACCATGTTGGAGCCTCTCCTGAACACTATGAAGTTACCTTTTAGTTGAAGCTAGCTTTGGTTGAACTTCTTTCATAGACAACTCACAGTGTCCCAACTACATCACTGACTGCCTAGAAGTTTTCTTTTCTTTTTAAAAATTATAATGTCATCAAATTAGAATATTTATTTTAGGAGGACAAGCAAGGGACTTTGCTATATTGTCCATTTTTTTCTCTATCATATATCACAGTGACTGGCAAAAAGATGTGCTTAGTAAATGTTTATGAAATGAATAAATGATTAATCTAATTAGTTCAATTTAATTTAGTAATTTAGTTCAAGTTGTTGGGCTCCTATTTTGTGCAAGGCCTTATCTTAGGAGATAGTAAGGTAATAAAAGGAATAAGAGAGACAGAGACTCTGTTCTCTAGTTTCTGATTTTGTGCAAGCAATACAGTATAACACTGATTAAGGCAGAGTACGAGAAGGGGATAAAGTTGTATGTTGAAGAGTAGCCAAGTCATCAGGGCTCTAGAGTTAGACTACCTTGATTTGAATCAATGCTCTACACTTGTTAAATAAGTGACCCTGAGTAAATTACTTAAACTCAGTTTCCTTATCTGTAAAATGGGGGTAATATCTGTGTGTCCTTTATATATTTGTCAAGATTTTTCTACTTAAAATAATTAAAATAGCTAGGATATACTAAGTGCTCAGTAACTTTTAGCTATTTTTATTTCAGCAAACAGAGATGATTGGAACATTATTTAAATATTGAAGAAGAGAGAATTGGAAGTGAAATCATCCTTGAAAACTGAATATTTATTATACTGCAAGTCAATATCAACTGTTAACAAAACCCCACATAAATGGTTTAAAATATAAAATGATCCAGTGAAATCTTATTTTAGTGTCACATGGATTAGATTTATATAATGGTAGGTTAACTTTAGAGGAGATGAATTAAGACATGCATCCTTGGTAAATAGGAGAAAGGACCTCTATATTATATTTTAAAGAATTTTAATAAACATTTTAGCATTTTAAAGTTGGAGTGATAATGACAATGTTGGACTTTTACTAGATATTCTGCAGGAGAAAAGAAAAAAAAGGATTTTCCAAGATAAGTATGTTTAATTGCCTGCTATAAGGTAGTCATGCAGAAGATTAAGTATTATATAGTTAGATGCAGTTAAGCTTCTCGATTCATTAATATACAATGTTTAAACTCATAAAATTTGATGAAATTTTGTAAAATCTTATATAGGAATAAATTTGCTTCTGTGTCTTGGAATGCGTTTTATAATTACTTTTTTTTTTTTTACTTTAATCTGCAAATGATGGTGAAGTAGTAGTTCCCCGAGGCCCTCTGGGTACAAAGGAAAATGGAGTCACATTAATGGGGGGAAAATGTAGCTTCAAATATGCTTAATACTGCTGCCCTACATATTTCAGAAACATGGGGGGCTTTTCTACTTGATTCAGGGGTCTCTAGAGAGATCGAACCAGCATGGTGTAGTAGAGGAAATCTTAACAAAAATGGATTAAAGTTGTGTGGCCATGGGCAAAATAACCTTGCTGAGCCTCAGTTTCCCCACGAATAGAAAGAAGATAGCAACTTTAACTTCATAGTGTGTTTGTAAAGATTAAAGACAATATTTACAAGTGGCATTCATGTTTTTGGCATTTGGTAGGAGATCAATTTATGATACATATTCTATTATAAATATATATTATTTCTGGTCATTAATAATAAAAATATATCAACAAGGATTCTGTTTCAGATTTTATGTAGTAATGGTAAATAGTATAAGCCTATCAAAATAAAAATAAAAGAATAGATTAACTCTGGAAATTCTAAAGAAGAAGGATGTGATTAAATGAAACCAGAGATAAATAATAGGTTGGAACTCACAAGATTTTGGGAGATGCTGATTGAGTCTTGGCTGATACCATAGCTGATGATTAGCCAGTTTCAGCAGTATGACTTAAATCTTTCATTGATCCAGCCTTCTCCCAAGCTAAAACGGATGGAGGTTTTCCAGACGAAGATTATGATGATGAAACAGCTGTTCTCGACTTTCTCTTCTCAGCCTGTATGCTTTTCTTATTTAGCGTAGAAAGTAAGCATAAGTCTAGTTTCCTCCAGGAACCAGAGTTCCTGTCTTAGCATTTTCTATCCAGCTTTCTTGCTCTTGTTCCTACAGCCTTTTCTGGCCTCCTCTCCTATCTTCCCCTCTGTCCAATTTCCCTTTCTTATTTGTTTAATGAAAAGCCTTCTTTCTTTTTCAAAACTAGGTACCTCAGGGGCATTCTCAACCCACCTCAGACCATAGAAGGGCACAGTCTTTCTTAAGAATTATAAAATACAGGGCCGGCCGAGTGGCGCAGTGGTTAAGTGCTGGCCTTGGAAGCCAGAGGCCCTGGTTCGGTCCCACATATGAGGGCCAGTGACACTGCCCTCAAAAAAAAACAAAAACAAAAAACAAAACTTGCCAAGAATTATAAAATACACACTGGGATGTTAAAATCAGTTATTTTCTGGCCTTGAAGATGCTTCATTGTCTTAGATTTAAACTGATCAAATTCCCAGATTTATATTTTAACACATATAACTTTATCCACTGGCCTGGGGGATAAAAAAAAGTTATACTTCTTTCTTTTTCTTTTTCAATAGAACACTTCACAAATTTACATCTCATCCTTGCACAGGGGCCATGCTAATCTGCTTTGTATCATTTCAATTTTAGTATATGTGCTGCTGAAGCAAGCACTTTTTTGTTTGTTTCTTTTTTGTTTTTTTAGAGGGGATCTCTTGCTATATATAGGTATATGGTCTATTTGCAAGAGTTTGAACTTTTTTCTGCTTCAGCCAGATAAAGATTTTTTTCTCTTTGTTGTTTTCTTTTTTCCCTAGAAAAAAATCTTGCAAAGCAGTCCAGCATATAAGAAATATAAAACTGCTCTTGGTGAGGGGTGAGTCTAGAACTCTGTCTGCCCTTTTATCCCCATCATTTCCACGATCTTTGCAATACCTTCAATGAAACTTAGGCCTGGGGAAAAGACATGTGAAAACTCTTGGGTTAGTGAAATGAATTATTAACTGGACTTCTGAAGACTTAAGTTTTAGCTTTAGTTCTAACATCACATTTGTGTATGTCACTTATGGAGTTAATTGTTTCATTTGTAAAACAAGGGTTTAGAACAGTGGCTCTCAATTTTGGCTGCTATTAGAATTACCTGGGGAGCTTTTAAAAATCCTGATGCTTAGGCCTCACTCTAAGCCAATTAACTTAGAATCTCTGGGGTGTGTCCCAGGCAACAGCATTTTTAGAGTTCCCCCAGTGATTCCAATGTGCAACCAAGTTTCAACACCTCCAAAGAGTTTTTGAGCAATAAGATTCCACCAGTCCATTTGTCTGTGCAACTTATTTTGGTAGATGTAGCTAAAATACGCAGTTTTTTCATTTATAGATAGTACTCAGGAGGAGGGCTCACAGTGGGCATAAAGATTGGAAGCTAGAAAAAAGTTTATCTTAATAGCTCAGTACGTTGGGCAAAACACTTAACTTTGTTATAGCCTTGATAGGAGTGATTTTAACTTCCTGCAGAATGAGGCTCTCAACTGAAGAATCATATTTAAATGCAGTGTTATTATTTTTCTACCAGTAATGACACCATTTGTTAATATGATCAGCCAAGAATTACACCTAAATATTTTATTCACAAAATAAATGGAAAAGTCAGATTGACTACTGAAATGTAAAATATGGTTGATGTCCCCTCTGTTGGTGGTATTGATTGAAGATAGACTGAAGCAACATGTTGATAACAATGGTGATCTCTGATACTGAGATGCTGCTTTAAAAAGAAAAACCAGGATTACTGTTAAGTGCTTCTTATCAATTATGAAAATCTATTGTTTCAGCAGAGTTTTCAAATTAGGAAAAAAGTCACAGTATTGGTAAGCAATTGATCTTAAAAGATAGAGAAATTGGATGACAATTTCAGGCTATAATCTCCAGATGTCATATGAATGTATTATGATTGGATAAATTTCAATGAATACCAAATAGTTTTAAAATGGCAGCACAGTTAGAGTAAAATGATTGATATCAGGTATGTTAGATGTATAACTAAACCAAAACGCCTTTTCATTTTTCTATTACTAAGGCCATTTCAATATTTTCTCTCATGTTTATGCAGCTAATCGATATTCAAGATTCATGTGCTTTAATCTCCCTTTTTAACAAAATAGTTCTTTTCTGGAAGTGCAGCTATCATTCATGGGAGGGAGATAGATTAATAATTTTATCATCTTGTCCTTAGGTTTTTTTGCTGGAATAGATTTACCAATAACAATAAACAACAGAATAAAAAATATAATTTTACACATTTTCTAGACAGAAATGTTGGTTAGTCCTTTGTGTTCTAGTTCTCTTTACCCCAGAGAAAGGTTTACAGCAGCCTTTTTATGTGGAAGTGCCCCCTGGAAGCTGGGCAATGAGCCCCAACATTGACTTGACAGACTAGATGGAAGTCCATAGAGGCAAGTTTGACAACATGGAACTGAGCCAGTAGCAGCATTGGCCGCCTCTGAATGAACGAGGTTAACAGGACAAAGGGTGCTTTTACTAATGGCCCTGAGTGACTCCTGGTTGAGAACTTTCCCTGTTTTCCTTGGATTTTGTAAGTCCTGATGTCTTGGTACAATATAAAATGAATGAGTGAGTGAGAAGAATGGGACAACTGGGGAAGAAACAGTGAGACTGAGAGAGAAAGGGAGAGGTGCAGGGGAGTGGAGTGATGTAGTGAAACATAAAGCAATTATAGATGCTGTCTTTTCACCCAACTTGGCCAGGGAAGACTGGGCCAGACTGGGGGAGAATGGAATTTGGTTAGATAAATTAAAGGCATATAACATTTCCTGTCCTCTGTGTTTTTTAGCAAAATTCTTAATTGTCACATACCTTTGGAAATGTAAAACTGGTACAAATAAAGTGTAATATTTAGTCACTAGTAAGTTACCTCTTTTTTAGAGAATGAATGCTAAAACATATGCATGAAGTCTTGGGGTTTGCTCAGATCCATAGTGATCCCTTCCTACTCTGAACTTAAATTACTTACTGTCTATATCATTTATTTCATGACTCATTAATATGCTGCCATGTGTTATTTTTTTTTGTTTGGTTGTCTTTTATTATTTAACTCACATTTTATTAATATATCTAGATTCTAAGCTTCTAATGTGATAGGAATTGCCTTAAAAAAAGAAAAAAGTTGAGCAGTGACTGTATGAATATTTCTCTACACTTAGGTGTCTAAGGACTGAAACTAACAGTACCATTTTATCCATGTGTTTTCAGTAAACAGTACAGGCATATAGAATGTGTACAGACAGTACTTGTTTGTTGAAGGACTGCATGAATAGATTAATAGGCTAATACAGAATGAGGGCACAAAGGCATATATCCATTCAGAGAGTTGATTCATTCATATCTCATGAAGGGTTAGACTATTACACCCACATATCAATTTCTAATCCAGAAAAATATGTTTTTTACTAATATATCGAGGCAACCAGTCTGAAAATTGTCAATAACAGAGAAAACTTTGATCAGATCTTACAAATTATAAGGTCTCTTTTTAATTTTCAACCAAGTCCCATGTTTTATACTTGTTTATTTCTCTTTTTTTTCTGTACAAATGAAGATAGCAATCCCCTCAGCAATACTCACACTCAAATTTCTTTCAAGCTCTGTCATTTTTTCTGAGAGTTTATTTTCTAAGTTGTCCCAAATCATGTCTCTCTATTTTATCTTGGGTGGATCTGAGAGGTAAAATCTAGGAACAAATGTTAGAGACTTCTTGTAAAGTATCTCTGTAGCAATTTAAGTTAATTCTTTAACAGTTCTCTCACTGAGATACGGGGTCTATGCCCACGCTACTTGTATCTGGGTGAGCTTTGAGAGCTGAAACCAAGAAAATATGGCAGAAGCGAACTTTGTGACTTTTAAGGCCAGATCATAAAAGGCTATGGGTGTTCTGACTTTTTCATTGAAACAATGACTGTGATATGAGAATTCTGACTATGCTGAGGCCCCTAGGATGGTGAGACCATATGAGATGAGCCCAGCTAATAATCTCATCTGACGCCAGCTTTCCAGCCTGCCACGCATGTATGTGAAGATGCCTTCTTGGAACTAGAACTAGACCCAGCCAGCTGTTCTAGTTCTGGCAATTTGAGTCAACCCCAGCTGAGGCCCAAAATGTCGAAGAGCAGAAACAAGCTGTACTCTCTTTGAATTCAGGACCCATAGTCTTTGTGAGCATAATGAAGATGCTTGTTTTGTTTTGAGGGCAGTGTCATTGGCCCTCATATGCGGGACCAAACCGGGGCCGCTGGCTTCCCAGGCCAGCGCTTAACCACTGCGCCACTCGGCCGGCCCTGAAGATGCTTGTTTTATGTCACTAAGTTTGGGGGTGATTTTTTTATGCAAGAATCCTAACTGGAACAATTATTTCCAGATAAAATTTTGTATAGTGAAGGATATATTGTATTGCTAAAAGTTATAATCAAGTGATTTTTGTATTTTTCCTTATTTATAAGTAATGTTATCATTCTAAATTTAACTTATTCTGGTAAACTTCTAATTTGCTTCACTGTCTCTACTGTTTAAAAGTTTAAAATTATTAAACAATGAACCCAATGGCTCATTTCGGTGTATTTTGAGCATGTTTGGAAAATATCTTAATGTTATTTCTAGCTGCTACCTTTTTCATGGGGGAGGAGGAGAGGATAAATATATATTTCTATAGAGTGCTGCTTTTTACTTTCACTGTGTTTGGAGTAATCACTCTGAAGGCCTGACTTAGCCTACAGTTCCTTGAAGGTATTGTTCCGGCCTTGGGTCACTTTTCCACTAGACACATTTCTGGCATACAAAGGTCAGACAATTAAGTTCGCAAACTCATCCTAGAAAAAATGCTACATACCCCATTGCTGAATATCACTACCGTCACCTTCGAAGGACTCCCCTTGGGAAGCTATGTACACACGCCAGCACCTAGTCCACTTTTCAAAGCAATTTTGGAACTCTTTTTCTAGAATGGCCATCAGAGCTGTCATCGTACTCTTCTTGATGTCCTGAATGTCATCCAGATGTCTCCCTTTCAATATTTCCTTTATCTTTGGGTAAAGAAAGAATATTGGGGACCAGATCAGGTGAATAGGGAAGGTGTTCCAATGCCGTTGTTTGTTTACTAGCTAAAAAACTCCCTCACAGACAATGCCGTGTGAGCTGGTGCATTGTCATGATGCAAGAGCCATGAATTGTTGGCAAAAAGTTCAGGTCATTTAACTTTTTCATGCAGCCTTTTCAGCACTTCCAAATAGTAAACTTGGTAATAAACTGTTTGTCCAGTTGGTACAAATTCATAATGAGTAATCCCTCTGATATCAAAAAAGGTTAGCAACATCATTGCAACAAGTTCACAAACTCAATTGTCTATGTATATGTCTATATATGACAAAATGAAAGTTTCCCATAGGCAAAACAATCAGGAACTGGTGTATATTATATGTTCTTCTTAGAGAGTCATAATGAACAATAGCATATTGAATAACCTGAGAGGATATAAGATAATAAATCTGTTTGACTCTATTTAACCCAGGTCATTTGGCCAGAGAACACTGTTATGGAATATATATTTTAATATCCAGTGTTTTACATTACCAGTTTAAAAAATGCTGATTGATCTAGATGGAGTAGTAATTATCAGATATTCAAAAAGCTTGCTTCAAATTTTAATTTCATTTGTATATAATTCCTCAAATTTATGAAGTATACAAGAACATTTATTCTGAAGAATGAATGTGAAGAGAAATTACAGGAGGTAGGACCAAAAAGGAAGGCACTAACACTAATTAAAGCTGTTTTAAATAACCTAAGTTTGCTATTGTTAACTAGCCTTCCCTTTCCTAGATCTATTCCTTCTACCTGATTCCAAAGGTTGTTGTTTTTTCCAGAATTCCCAGGAGAAACACAAAAAATGTTGTTCAAAATAAGCATGTTTAACATTATGATGATTTAAATTTGCTTTTAGTTGCATCATTTAATTCTTTCAATATTTCAAATAATAATAGAGGAGGGTGTGAGCATAACTATAGCACAATTGAAAGCTCCAGGTCTGGGCAGAGCAGAAAACTGACAACTTTGGACAGTGATGTAACATCTTGGTATTTCAGTCTAGCTGGGGAATGGTATATTCTGGTCAAACAATTTCCAGTTACTTCATTTTTGACAATGAAAGTAATACGACTGCATGGGTGTGAGGGTTGAACTGTAGAACTCTCTGGATTGATTTTTGAAGTGGTGTATACATTTTTTAAAAAACAGCACTTTAACAGCAACAGATCTTTAATAGAGTTGCTAGACCATCAACTGACATGTCAACATGCCTTGAAGGAGGCTTCATCAAATGCAAAGGTAAAGTTCTGTCAGATGATGTTAACAAAATAAGCTCATAGGAAGAAGGAAATGTTTCTTCTAAATACCCTAGTGTTATAAAATAGAATTCTATAGAAGTCCTTGAGAAGGTGTTTCAAATATGAAGTCCTGATGAAAATGTAAGAGATTGACAAGGCAATAGGGTAACAGAAAGCACTTCTCAAAAGATTTAAATAGGGAGTGATAAATGTCAAAGTGAATCTTCATTTAATAATGGGGAGAAAATCCCCAAACTCTAGAGTTACTTTAAGCTGAATAAACTGTGGATTCCATAGGGCCAAAGCAAAAATAAGAACGATAACATTCTCAGGTTCAGGGAAATAAAAAATATATTGTTAATACTAACTTAAATTAGGCCAGAAACTGCTTTAGATAGTTTCTGACAAAATGGCTTGTATGGTCAAAGAAGTTTAGAAAAGTTGCATCAAAAACAGAGATGGTTTTATTCCAAGATTTCTGGGGCTTTAATATACTAATGTGTATTGTGAATCATTCTGACGTGCATCTATTATACAGTGTTTCCAAATTTCCTTGACTACAGAATTGTTTTTTTTAAGAGACAGCCTCTTTGACTTGGGTTCCAAGGGGGTAAACTTTGGGAAACAATGATTTAACCCTTTGGTTAGACGAAGATTTTATTGACCTTATCACGAGACTAGTTGTTACATGGTCTGTAGGCTCTTCATGGTTCCTGCTTTCTGTACTCATAGCTCTATCACATATGGTTTAGATGGAGCTTTTCCGGGCTTCAGTCACTGACTTAATTTTTCCATTTTATGAGATTGGGATTATTACCTTTTATAGAGGAGGAAAATGGAATGAAGGAAGAAAGGAGAGCAGAGTCTCTCAAGGTCACAATATATATGTTAGATTTTGAAATTTATATTTCTTTCCCCACTCTGCTGAGTGTTGCCTTCCAGATTGAAAAGAAAAAATATGGTTTTGGTTAAAGTGAGTCTGGCTTGTATTGAGCCCCTCTTTTCTGAATGGGACTCTGGGTTTGACTTGAATTTTGAGAACAAGGTCTGAAGTTTTTGATGAAAGCCTGTATATATATATCTAAAATAAGTTCCACTTATTGGATATTAGGGCTCATGCAAATAGCAGAGAAAGGGAGGAAAACTTGTTTCCAATCTTTTTAGAAGTAAGAGTAGACTTTCCAAATTGTATAATCATGAAAAGTCAAATCCTAAAGATAAATGAATTTTGAAATATTTTAGAGGTATTTGATTTCAGGTGCAGAATTATTCAAAAGATGGTTGGAAATGTGAGTATGGACCTTGGGAGTAAGGACTGGCTGTAAATAAACAGATCATTTTCAAAAAGGGGAAATTGAAGATGAAGGGGCAGCTATCGTTATATCAGTAGTTCTCAAGTTAGATATCTTTCTGGGAGAAAGAGAGAGAGAGAGAGAGAGAGAGAGAGAGAGAGAGAGAGAGAGAGAGAGAGAGAGAGAGAGAGAGAGAGAATATATATCTAGTTCCATCAACAATTTGTAATGAGCTAGTAACTCTTGGGCAGGGACTTTTTTGTTCAAGGCCCATTTTACTGTGATCTTGGTAGTAGAGGTTTGTTTGTTTGCTTGTTTTTCCAAGATCAAGTGTCATTATCTTAGTCACATGCATTCCCAGCACTTACCATTTTCAATTTCCCTAAATAGTTTCTCACATGTGGACAAGCCTGTGAAGCTTTGATTACAGATTGATTTATCTGAAAGCTGGCCAGGTCCCACAACAACCGTACACCATATACCAAAGTTGTAGAAATTATACTTTGAGAATTATTGACAAACGTCTTGATACCAAATTGTTAGGAGGGCACGTAGGGGAAGAAGAGAAAGTTGAATTTTCTAAAATCAATCATTGTAAGGAAAGAATGCAAGACTTTCTAGGAGCATCCCTTCATGAATTTGGTTATTTACTTTTTCTGTTCATGTTCCAGTAAGAGTGAGCTCTTCACCCTGGAAAACTGAGGCAATATATTGTGTTGTAAACAAACAAACAAACAAACGGTTAGCTCATCACTTCTTGCATTTTTATGTTTAGGAGGAGTTATTCCCCCATCCCCTGAGCATTTCCCTGGTGATTATGCAGATCTTGGTGAGTGAATGGAATGTCTTCTGTGAGATGTCACATTTCTCTGGGAATGGGTGAGCAGCAACTTGGATAAATGCAAATATGGTTAGAAACAAATATAAACCTTCCCTTCCTAGTGTAAAACTTTGAAACTTTAAAGAGAAATATTCCAGTTACTCAGGAATTAGATTACTAGGCAGATTTTCTTCCTTGCACCTCTCATTTGTTTTCTTACTTGCTTCCTGGTTTATGGTTTTTTCCCCATCTGCTTTGCATATACACAAGAAGATAAGACTCATGCTTACTGTAGCATCATCAGTGTCTAAAAGAGTGCTAGGTACAGAATAGGTTTTTCTTGTTTTTTTTCAAAGGGCAGTGTCACTGGCCCTCATATGTGGAATCTGAACCTGGGCTGCTGGCGTCCCAAGCCAGCACTTAACCACCGTGCCACTCGGCTGGCCCCATTATAGGTTTTTAATAACTTTTTGTTGAATGAATGTCTGATGGATTAGTAAATAAACACATATTTTAATTTTAAGGGGAGAAATTGAGTCAGCTGAAGTTAAGTGATTTACCAAAGGTCTTATAACAAGTTCAGAGCAAGACTTAAAATAGATCTTGTCTCCCAATTCTCAAACCAGTACAGTATGACTTATGTTTTTCTATTTCATCTATTATAATTCTGTGTACCTACCTAAAAAAAAAAAAAAGCACTTGGAATTTCTGACTGATATTATGTCAG
This sequence comes from Aselliscus stoliczkanus, assembly GCA_033961575.1. Classification (NCBI taxonomy): domain Eukaryota; kingdom Metazoa; phylum Chordata; class Mammalia; order Chiroptera; family Hipposideridae; genus Aselliscus; species Aselliscus stoliczkanus. Next base: position 183,399,487 of record CM066728.1, read on the forward strand.
GTCTAAGATAAGTTGTGTCTCATGATGAATCCTGTTTAATATTGTTTGTGACTCATTGCAATTTTGAAGCATCTGAGATTTTCCCTCATACCTTTGTGCATTGAATAAATCTTAACAAAATGAAACTTGTATTCACCTTCCACGACATAGAACTCTAACAACTGTCTTCCATTAGGTGATACAGTACAGAATTATAATACTGATATAAGAAATATATTTGTGTTATTATTTATGAATTATTTTAGGTCCTAAATCTATAAAATACAAATTTTACTTGTATATTAACATTCTTCTCAGGTAGTTATGTTTTTATTTTAAATGGATTAATTTTACATTATCCTCTTATACTTTAGTACTAAAATATAGTTGGTTTTGGTGGACTAAATTACCTATTTACATTATTTCCCCTCCTCCCTTTCTTCTTTCCTTCCTTCTTCCATGACTCAGAAATTCTCTACTTCTGGAGGGAGTGTTGTCACTGCCCTATCATAATCTGTGTGATGGTTACACAGGAGCTAGCTTTACTAGTAATTAGAAACTGTGTAACTGCATGTCCTATGCACTGTTCTGTATACATATTTTATAAAAGCTGAAAAAAAGGAAAGCAAAGTCTTATTTCATATGTTTTTAGTCTATAGTGGATTGTAATTAGTTAATGGTGGCATTTGTATATGCTATTTCTAATTCTCAGAAATCTATGAAAGTTTCAGGGTGTGGAACTTTCTATTTCCATTCCATTTTACTTATGAATGAGCCTTTAGTAGAGCTCATACGTGATTTATTCCACTTAAAAATACATTTTCATTAGACATGTATTGAATTATATAAAGAACATAAATGATAAGAATTGCAATTTAGTATTGTAAGACTTTGACCCTTTGAATGAAATCGTGCCTGCCATTTAGGAAGTTCATTACTTAACTGATTCTGTAACCAGTTACAGACACAGGAAACTAAGAAATCCTACTTTTCTGGTTCTTGTCTTCGTCTCCTAAGGCTCAGTTCTTGGACTTCTTCCATCCTATGCTTGAGCTGACTATTATGATCATCCAATCTCATGGCTTTAAATACCAGATCTATATACTTACTATACACAAATGTACAGCTCTAGCCTGGAGTTGACCCATGAACTCCAAGTTTCTATATGTACCACTTATGTGATGTTTTCTGTTACATATCTAACAGCCATTTCAAACATAACATGTCCAAAACTGAATTCCTCAGCAAAGTTTCCCCTTCTCATCTAATTCTACCTGGATCCTTCAGTTGCTTAAACCAAAATCCCTAGAGTCATCATTTCTTTCTTTTTTTTCTTTTACATTCCACATCCAATTCATTAGCAAATCTGTTGCCTCTATATTCAAGACATATTCCAGGGTCGGCCAAGTGGCGCTTTGGTTTAAGAGCTGGCTTGGGATGCCAGTGGCCCTGGTTCAGATCCCACATGAGGGCCAGCGACATTGCCCTCTACAGCTAAGATGGTGAACAACAGCTCTATCTGGAGCTGGGCTGCTGTGATTCCCCGGGATGGCACAACTGCAGCCCCTGCTGCAGTGGGCTGCCAATAGCCACTGTGAGTGGCCGTCCAGAGACCGGAAACGGATCTGCCTCACCCAAGAAGAGTGCAATGATGATACCAACATGGGCCAGTGAAGCAATATCCTCCACAACTAGACTGAAGAACAAAAGGACAACAACTTGTCTGTTCCCCTTCCCTGGTTGCCCAACATTATTCCCCTCCCCCAATTCCCCAATACAATCTTAAAAAAAAAAAAAGACATATTCTGAATCTGAATATTCCCTTTGACTTCTATTGCTATCTCTCTGGGTCAGTCTACTACCATCCCTTCCCTGGGTGGCTGTGATACCTTCCTACGTAGACTCCATGTTTGCACACTTCATTCAGTTTGCACAGAAACAGCCTATTCTCTGCACATGAGCCAGAGGGATCCTGTTAACACATATGTCAGATCATGTCACTCTGCTTAACACCCTCCAGTGGCTCCTATCTCACTGTAAAAAGCCTACAAGGCCCTCCATGACTTGTCCTCACCATTCATTCCCTCATGTCATCTCCTTGTTCACTCCACTCAGGACACACCTGTTGCCTTGCTATGCCTTGAGAGCACTAATTTCCTTCCTGCCTCAGGACTTTTGTACTTGCTGTTGCCTCTCCATGAAAAATTCTTCCCTCACTCCCTTCATGACCATGCACAAATGTCTGCTTCTCCTTGAGATTCTCTCTCTATTTAAAATCAAGACCCTGCTATTCTCCATTGACTTTAATTTGTCTCCATAGCACTGTCACCCTCTCACATACATATTTTACTTACTTATTGGCCTATGTCTGCCTTTATAACAGAAGCACCATGAGAACATGCATTTTGTTTTTGTTCGCTGCTCTATTGTAGTGCCTGTATGAGTACCTGCTACCTAGTAGATACACGATAAATGTTTGTAGAAAAATGAATTGTATACATTAACTATATTAACTTGAGGTTTTGTAGGTCTATCTTCTCATAGTTTCTATCATTTTGTATTTTCATTTTAACAGTTCTGTGTTTATAAATCAAATGGACTTAGGCATAGGAATTATTTGGATTATTGTGAGCTTCTGGCAGTGGTGGGCTGCAGTTGGTGTACACAGGTTCTCCAGGTTATATACAGATAATGATACTCACCTCTTTGCCTCTGTACATTTGGAGACATCATGTGGGTAGCCACAGCTCAGAAACTGGTAACCCTACAAGTCAGGGCTTCTTTTCCTCAGAGACTGGGTTGTTAAATTATTTATCACAGCCTTGGTTGTTGGATAATATGTGCAAGTGTGAGGAAGGTGGTGATACCTAACCCATTCAGCGACAGGGTATGCAGCCAGGTCCTTGTTATGTAAAGTTATGTAAAGGATTTCATTTAGTAAGCCATGCTACTATATGGGGACAAACAAGCAGAATCTGCTTTGTAGAAGAAGTTCAGATAGTCATGAGATGGAAACAAGCAACAGAAGAGTTGGTAGTCATTATCACAGGTAGTCAATACATTCATGGCTTTGTTCCAACTGGTGATTGAATGGATATAGGTGTAGGATCTACATCCTTGAAAATGGAGGAGTGATAACTGCTAAATAGTGATAGGATCTCAGCCATAATGGGTTATAGATGCGGATGGGATTCCATTCCAAAATGAGAAATTAGAAGATAGATAGGGACATCGTACAGAATGTTAGTCAGGGATGGAATACTATCTGTAGCATGGTGTCCTGGGAAAATAAATAATTTAACACCCATTAATTTTGTTTATTGCCCTTGAATTTTTGTTCAATCCTTAGCGCAATGTTTCTGAAGTTGAAGAATGCATCAGCATCATCTGGAGGGCTTGTTAAGACACCATTGCTGGGTTCCATACTAGAGATTTTTGTTTAATAAGTCAGGGTAATAGCCTGAAAATATGCATGTCTAAACAGCATTTCAGGAGACACTGATGCTGCAGGTCTGGAAATCTCACTTTGAGAACCACTGATTTAGAGGGAAATCAAGGACCTGGAAGGAAGGCTGGAGACTGAGGACTAATGGTAATGTCCAGCCTCCCTGATATGGTTCTGAGCATGTCAAGCACAGTCCTAAACTTATTCACCTCAAAAGTCCTGTAGTCAGCCAGGCCCTTCCTCTTTTGAAGGCAGTTTAGCTTCCTTAATGGTTTTCTTTCTCCTTCCTTCTAAGGTGGCTTATTCCTACCGATGGAAGATACTACTCTTTTTGAGAAGAATCAGTTCTCTCATTACATTTTCAGTGATAATTATGAGTCTTGTAATATTTTATTGTCTCTGGCTGACAAGTCCCTCAGTCTCAATCTGAGTTTAATCCATGATGATGAGGCAATACAGTCACAGCAATGAATAAGATGCCAGCTCTCATTCCTAGCCCAGTGGTATCAGGTAGGTGGTAACAAGACTAATGCTAGGCTCTGCTAATTAGAGAGTTGAGCTGACGACACATCTATCTGTTCAAAGATTGTGTGTGGGGAGTGGGGGGTGGAGAAAGAGAGAGAGAGGGAGAGAGAGAGAGAGAGGGAGGAAGCTGCAATGGGAAAGTAGATATGGGAGTATGCAACTGAGTCTACAGGTAGAAGAAAGCATCATAAACTGTACACTGTACTTTGGAAAAATTAGAAAAATAAGGGCTATGACAAATGTTATATTTGTCTATTATAAGGTCACAGTCATCTTTTCATTAATAAAAATGTATTAATATCTTCTATGTATATGATGATATACTTGTACAATTTACTTGCTAATCACATGTATTTTAAAAATCTATTCATTAAAAGAAATCTTTTAAGGACCTCTGCTAGTCTCACTCAGTGAATGAAATATTTCTTGGTTGAACTTGAAAGCCTTTGTTTGAATAAAAATGGGATTTGAGGCAGAAACTTACATTTCTTTTGAAAGTATTCTAATATGTTTAATTTTCATTAATTTAGATAGGCTTTTCCAATTAGTCCAAATTGTGGAAGTTTTTCTCTCTTCACTAATCCTTTGGTCTTCTAAGCTCTATTAGGTGAGATAATAATTAGAAGTTTAGTGGGAAACTGCACACAAGAAGAAATGTAAAGGTTAGGAAGATGTTTGCATCATACCCTGGAGTATGCCTAGCTTTCCCTTATTAACTCCTGGCTTTCCAGTTTCTTATTATGTAAGTAGATTTGTACTCCATTAGTGGTTCTCTATCCTAACCACACTTTAGAAGCACCCTTTGAGCATAGTAATTTCTCAGTTCCACCTATCTTCTAGTTTAATTGGTCTAGGATGGGATTGGGAATTGGGAATTTTTAAAAAGCTTCCTAGATGATTTAAGTGCGCAGTCAGGTTGAGGACCATTGCACCAAGAGAAAAGCAAATATCATAATAACAGAATAACTGAACAAATACCTTTTGACAAATTGTCAAGACTAGGAGCCAAATCTAATGATTCTATGGTGATTCAAAATTCACTTTAGCTCTTTAGCATAAAAATCATATTTCAACCCATCATGATCTTGTGACATGAGTAAGGGAGATGATGATATATTAATTTTACAGAAGAAAATGCTGAGGCTTTATATTAATACTGTAAATTTCATTTGGTACTTATTAGTCATTTTCAGAAGATTTTTGTTGGGCTATTTGTTGCTAAACACTGGACTGTAACATTTAGCTTCCTAGAATGGAGATAGTGTATTATTCGATTTCATAGCATGGAGATGGTACATCTGCATTTTTAAATTCAGTGCTTTCCTTTTCGTGCACAAATTTGACCCTCAATGGATACAACCTTACCCTAGGATTCCCCCTCCTTTTTCAGTCTGTACTAGTTGTAAAGAATTTCAGGCACAGTTTGCTTTTATCATTCTTGTTTATTTTGACTTATTTATCACATTCAGGCTGTTTGCAGTGCATTCCTAACTTTGGGGCCATTATTAAGCTTAGAAGTGACATTAACTTGCCCTGAGAGAATTGTAGACACAGGAAGGCTGACAGCCTGATTCCCTAATATGAAATCACAGGTTTGAAAGGTGAGGAAATTGACCTTCAAATCTTCCTTTTGCTGCCTATTGGACTCTGAGCAGTCAAAGTCATTCTGAGTGAAGGGCAAGCTGGGCCACTTGCTCCTCGCCTTTTGCTGTGCTTTTTGTGGCAGGCCAGACCTCTATGAGAAGACTGCTAAAAAAATCCCATAAGCACAGCTGTAAGAAAGCTTTCTTTGTGTTTGCACACAAGCACAGTCATTCCCAGGCTTGTTTGAATGCCATGATGAGCGCTACTTTAGGACAGCTTACATCTTCAGAACAAACACGTCTCAGGCAGAATTTGAACTCAGAGTTACCAATGCCCAGGCTTGTATTCAGACTGGCAGGCCCTGCTGCTCCTCGGGTGTTTGCTATTGAAGAATGGGGCTGAGCAGCAAATACAGAGAACATAGCCCACAAAAGAATGTGGTTGTTTCATCAGCTGCAAATCTGTGGATCCGGAGCTTGATGCTTCTGCCAATGATAAATGAGTAAAAAGGGCAATCCTCAGTAGCCATTTCCATAAGCACATTGATGAAGGGGTAGAAGAACGCAGAGGAATACTTACTCAAGCAGGTTTTCTCCAGGTTGTCAAATGACAGGATGAGAGAGATTTTATAGACGCCATAGTTGGGAACTTTAGATTCTGGAATGGGAATACTCCATGGAGAGAAACAGACCGTTTTTCAAGGGATAATTATTGTGGGTTATCCTGGGGAAACTTTATTTCATTTACTTTTCGCAGCATGAAAGGGTACTTGTAGAAAGGGCAGAGGCTTTGGCTCTATCTGCATCTGTTTAATCTCTATATCAATCAGTGATATTATTAATTAACAATGGGTCCCATCCACCAATCCAAATATAGTGTGGGCTCCGTTCGTTCAGGCATAATCCTCATTATGTCAAGGTTGAAAACGATTAAGACAACTGTTAATCCTACTCTCATAAAAACATGAAGTTAATAAAAAAAAAATTCTTTATCAGAGCATTAAAAAAAGACAAATCCTTAAAGCTTTCTATAATTAACCCTACAAGTTCAACAGTTTCAGGTCTCTACCATGTCTTGTTAAATGAGGTATAGTTTTTCACAGAATAACCTTCCCAGGATTTGGGGGACTTCATGAGCCATGCTTAAGCATTATACAAGTGTGTTCACGTAATAATGCTCACATGAGCCAAGTGTCTTCAATAGTCTCCTTTTGCAGTTTCTGATGAATGATTTCCTTTGGGCTAATAGGTTTTCCACATCTAGAAGCATAGAAAATTTCCATTAGTTTCTTTCACTGATAGCTGCAACTAGGTTAAAATTTAAGTGCAAAGTTAATTAAATATTAGGGGTAATGTAAGAAAGGTATTTATAGCTTATATATTGTATGTGTCTGCATGTGTATGATTGTTGAGTTCATTGATATATACATGCAAAGTTAATGTCTCCTCCACTTCTTCAATTCAAGCTCCTTTGTGCCATTCTGTCATCTGGGTACTGACTCTGAGTGATTTTATATTGGTGATGAGGGTAACACTTTGAAGGGGAGAAGAGAGAGGAACAGATGATTACAAAATAAAAAGAGCTGCACTGTTTAAGAGCAGCCCTACTACAGACTAGCATCTCCTGTTACTTTACTTTTTGAAAGAGAACAGTTTCCTCAGTGGCAGCTGAATACACTGTTTGGTTAGAAATGTATGATTCTAGCATGATATGGCACATGTCGCTAAGATGCCACTTAGAATCATGGGATACTGTAGCTGGAAACCATTGTAGAGAACTTGTAGTGCAAACCTCTACAGGTGAGAGATCACAGGTCCGGAAAGCTAAATGAACCTGTTTTGGAGCATGGAGCCAGTTTGTAACCCAGAGAGAAGTAGAAGTCAGGGAACCCCTAAGCCAGGGTTATTTATGCCTTGCCTACCCTCTCTAAAATGCGTGGGCAAATTAAGGAACTGGTGATTTATTGTGAAATGCTACCCCAAACAAATCTGTCGGTAAGTTGCGTAAAACCCAGGGACACCCATAAAGAATATAATAAAGTAATATTCTTCCATTGCCTTTTCATTCCTCCTCCTTCCTTCCTTTCCTGTTTTATCCCAGTGCCCATGTGCAGGAGCCCATGCCTGTTTTCAGACCCTGGTTCTGTAAATAAATCTGACTGTTGTCTCTCTCAGGTTTACCATTTTGGCTGTGTCCCAAGATTCATTACTTTTCTGTTACTCTTTTGTTTTTCTGTTAAAAAAATTTCATTAAAATATAGCTAACATACAATATTATATTAGTTTCAGGTGTACACCTTAGTTATTCAACGTGTATATACCTAAAGAAGTGATCACCATGATAAATCTAGAACCCATCTGATGCCGTACAACATTATTATAATATTTTACACTATATTCCCTATGCTGTATGTTACATCCCCGTCTTAGTTATTTTATAAATGGAAGTTTGAGCCTCTTATTCCCCTTCACCTTTCCCCCTTTTATTAATTTTTCAATTACAGTTGACTTTCAATATTATTTTATATTAGTTTCAGGTGTACAGCATAGTGGTTAGACCCATATAATTAATGAAGTGATCTACTCTTAATTAAAAAAAATACTGTATTTGTATTTTGTAAGATATTCCAGAATTCTGTGCACTTCTTAGGATAGTGTGAAAATGTTCTAGGTATTAAAGACAATTTTTTACTGAATTACTTTCCAATGGAATGTGTATATGTGTGTATGTTTGATTGTATGTATGCATGTGTGTGTCTTAAACTTTATTATGCATATAAGTCCACCAGGGGATCTTATTAAAATGCAGACTCTGATTCAGGAGGTATGGATGGGGCCTGGGATTCTGTCTTTCTAAGTTGTATCTCAGGTGATGCTGATACTTCTGGTCCATTGGCCACACGCTTAACAACAAGGCAATAGTTATAATAGATAAAATATTTGCATTTTAACAGAGGGCATCAATATTTTAATCTAAAAAGTCACAACATGGGAATTCCAGGCAGGTGTGTTTTTGACAATCCTTGTATTATAACATATAATCAGGTGGTTATTTCCTTTGTACCATTCTGGGAAGCCCCTTTGAGCTCTTGTATGAAAAGGGTCCAGAAGATCAAACAAATTATTCTTTGCTGATCACAAATTTCAACCATGAGCAAATGACTTCTTCTTCCCCTTGCATTCCTTCCCTTACTTCTCATCCTCACAAATACATTTTAAGAGCTTCCCATGAACAAGATGCTGGTTTTGTTTTATCTGCCTTTAAAAGAAAAAAATCAGACACATTTATTGAATGTTCTTTATATATAGGTTGATAGGAACATTGGGTTCTAATTTTAATTTGGGAGATTCATTTTCTTTCTCCTTCTCTCTTTTCCCCATGGCAATGTATTTGTCTACACCTATCTTGCACTCTTCCCCTCCCCCCCTTAATTGCCTTTTTAAAACCAGAGTTAGAATTTTTCTTTCTCCCTCAGTTATAGAATGAGCATAATAATATGGCTTAATTTTGTCCCAACATCTGCTATAGTGTTTTGTATATTAATATGTGCAATAAAGTCTCAATAAATAAACACACACACTTCATAAATGTTCATTGTATTTAATTGCACTGGTTTTTTGGGAATACTCTTCTCCATACTGGTTTTCAGTGACTAAGGACCATCCCCCTTCTAGACTCTGGTGATGCAGCTACTCTTTGTTCTTTGTGTATTTGAAACTTTTCAATTAGGACAGCAACATCATTTTTGCAAATAATATTTCTAGTCCTAGGAGTCCTACCTGTGAAGTTGTGAATATCCCCCATTTGGTATTCCTAATGTAGAATAATCTTACGTATGTGCTCTTCTCTGTGTATCATTGTGTTCTGATGCAACTAGCAAAGGTAAATAGATGTTTCTGATTGGCAATTTCTTTCTAAATTTGAGGCTGTTTTGTTTGGATGAAGTCGTGGAGAGAATGCAGATAATCAAATTGCCAGAATACAGGTTTTTTGTGTGATTGGACTCTAAATGACAGTCAGTACCCACTCTCTATGAATCATTCACTCGGAGCAAAGCCATGGTCCAGGCACTGTGAGCAAGACAGTCCCTGCCTTCCTGGAGCCAAATTCTGCTTGTGTGTGTACATGTATTTGTGTATGTGTGTGTTCTATAAAGTTAACAAATACATTTAGAACATCATTTCTGTTAGTGATAAGGATAGTGAAACTATATAAAGCAAAGAGGAGTGTGTGCGCGTGTGTGTGTGTGTGTGTGTGTGTGTGTGTGTGTGTGCATGTGTGTGTGTGTATGTGGGGTGCCTAGGCTTTCAGTGTGGGTTTTTAGGAGAGGTTTGTATGAGAAGACATTGGAGGTGAGACACAGAGACCTAAGGTGAAGTGAAGGTTGAGACATGTGGGCCTTGGGAAAGAGCATTCCAGCAGGGGGAGCAGCAAATGCAAAGAGCCTGACTTGAGAATAAGTTAGGTGTGCTAGATGACAAGGAAAGCTCATGCAGATGGAATGAGTGAGGTGGTGAGGAGATGAGTGTGGAGAGATGGACTGGCCCACATTGATGGGTGTGTTACCTGCTTGGTAAATGGAGATCATGCTACTCTTATTCTTAAAACTTTCAAGGGGTTTTATTGCTCTCAACAAGAAAATGCAAATGGTTGAACGAAAGCTTAATCTTCCGGCCTCATCAGGCATGCCATGCTCTCCCAAGTTCTCGCTGTTCTAGCCACTCCTCCACTTCTCCACCTTCTTTTGGTCTTCCTCTCTCACTCTTCTCACCACAGGGCCTTTGTATGTGACATTCCCACTGCCTAGAGGACCTTCCACCTCCACCCCAAACCTTTGATTCTTTGCATCTCAGCTTCATTATGAATTCCTTGGAGAAGATTTCCTAGGCCTTCCTATAATTTTCGTTATATGCATTCAGAGTATCATATAGCTAGCCCTTTCTTCATGGCACTTACCAGAATTTCAATTTTTCATTTCTTTGTGTGGCTGTTTATTTGATTGATGTTTTTGTCTACTACCAAATTATAAGCTCCATGAAGCCAGGAAACTATGATTGCGTTTCCCCCCACCATATTATCTCTAATACCTTATGCACTATCAGTCAGTCACACAGTAGTTGTTCAGTAAGAACTTGACTACTTGATTTTTTATTCTCTCACCTTGTTTTCTTTTCTTTTACCTTTTCCTGGTCTTCTTTTTTAGCCCCTTTTCTTTCTCTACTTCTCTGTTCTTTCTTTATTCCTCATTTTTTCCCACTCTCTCTTACTTTGTGAAGACTCTTACTGCTGAGTTCAATATTCTGTCTGCAAGGGAACATTCCCTAATGACTAAAGGACAATGTTAGAAAAAGGCTGATGACATTTAATAGCATGCTGCCATTCATCCTGAAATTGAAAATGTCCCTTCATAGGAAAACATGACCATTACTGTAGTTTCCCCTTATCTACAGGTTTACTTTTTGCAGTTTCAGTTACTTGCAGTCAAATGCAGTCTGAAAATATTAAATGGAAAATTTCAGAAATAAACAATTTGTAAATTACACATTGATATTGAACTTCTTTTCTGAAAAAGTATTAGAAAATAAGTTTCTGTTCTTTCATATCTGAAGAATGGGTTATCTTTTTTTTTTTTTTTTTGAGGGCAGTATCACTGGCCCTCATATGTGGGACCGAACTGGGGCCACTGGCTTCCCAAGCCAGCGCTTAACCACCGCATCACTCGGCCGGCCCAACAATTTGTAAGTTTTAAATTGCACACCATTCTGTGTAATGAAATCTCACACTGTCTGACTTCATCCACGGCGAACGTGAATCCTCCCTTTGTGTAGCATCTCCAAAATCTATGCACTTCCCACCCATTAATCACTTAGTGGCCATATCTTGGTTATCAGATCTACTATCATGGTATCACAGTGCTTGTGTTCACATAGCCCTTATTTTACTTAATAATGGCCCCAAAGCACATAAGTAGTGATGCTGGCAATTCAGATATGCCAAAGAGAAGCCATAAAAAGTACTCAGTGCAAAGGTGAGCACAGTACAATAAGATAATATGAGAGAGGCCACACTTCACCTACCTTTTATTACAGTATATTTTTATAGTTGTTCTATTATTAGTCATTGTTAATGTCTTACTGTGCCTAATTTATAAATTAAGCTTTGTCATAGGTATGTATGTATATATAGGAAAAAAATATAATACATATAAATTTCAGTACTGTCTGTGGTCTTAGGCATTCACTGGGGGTCTTGGGATGTAGCTCCCATTGATAAGGAGGACTGCTGTACATCTTCCTTAAAATGAAGACCTACATCAAACACTGCAGCAAGGATATTTTCCCATTTCTTTTGTTCTGCTTGTGGCTTTACTGAATCCATCTATCATTAACATTTATAATTTAGCACTGTCTTCTGGCACAGTGTGATGCTATCCGTATTGCTGACAGATTTGTCTCAGTCTTGGTCTTGGGTCTTTCAGCTGTCTGGTTTCCCAAATTTTGCTTATCCAAGCATTTCATTTGTCACACTACCTGCCATTGTCACCACGTTTATCTTTATCCTCAGCCATTAGTTTCCTATGCTCTGTCTTAATTCCATTACAGGGCTTGTTCCTGCTATTTTTATTTGTCACGGTATATATTTTAATAACAGATGTAGTTGTCAGAACATCTCTTTTACTCCCATTACTGGTGTCACTTGTGCATTTGGTGTTCAAGTTTATCTTATGTGCTATTCTGGGTCTTTCTATGTACACATGTTAGTCCATTTCATTGTTTTAATTATATCTTTTCTTCTCACAGTGATATGTCGCTGTGGTTCATTTATTTCTTCTTGCCGATTCCGAATATTATTGAGTTGTTTTGTCTCTTAGGCAGGCATTTTCAGAAGGCCAGATCAATGGTGTGACAGATGTGAATGCAAATTATGAGCGTTTGCTCTGGACACATGTGCACATTCAGTCAGAGAGCTGAGCTACAGCTTTGATCATGTGAGGATGGCATGTTCATTTATTCGGGTTTGAGTTTCACTGTATGTGCTTCACACCCATTTAAATATTATATTCTACATGATGAGTGTTCTTTATTCACAGTTCAAAGTTAGTGTATTTCTATTGTAAGCAAAATTTTGAGGGAAAATACACTTTACCTTTCCTACTCTTGGGTGATGGATTAATAAAGCAAAGCAAAACAAATTTATTCTAAAGTGAATTGCTTGCTTAAAAAAAGCTTACTAAGCAGTGTTTAACCAAATAACAACAATAATAACAATAATAATACAAGAGGAGGAAGAGGAAGAGGAAGAAGAAGAAGAAGGAGGAGGAGGAAGAGGAGGAGGTGGAGGAGGAGGAAGAGAAGGGTGCAGAAGTGCAAATAATAAAGTAAATAGCATTTTCTTGAGGATGGGTACAAATAGTACTAGCTTCTCAGAAGTAACCATCTGATATTTACAACTGATTCATAGTAGGAAAATGGGTTTTAGTAAGGGAAAAGATGTTCGAGAGAGTGGGTTTTCTATGACTAAAATACCTAGCGCTTATGAACCTGATAGACCTACATAAGGATCTTTAAGTGAAAAGGGGAACAGCCTCCACATTCATTCTGTGAAGGAAGAAAACACCCAATAGCAAGGCATACAGGAGAATGTAATGTTTTGTGTATACATGTAAATATCCTTGCAAAATCTAATTGCCCATGCTTTATGGGATCTTTCCCACTTTATACCTCTGTTGTGTTTGGTGTACAACTCTCCCATATGCCTTTCTATTGCATAACGATTGCATATATTCTACCACAGTGGTTATGAGCTTCTTGGGTGTGGAGCTTACTTATTCACTATTTACTATTAAGTTAGTGCTTTGTGGATAACTGGTTTTCAATATATGATTCTTAGTTGATGGTTACCAGTTTATAATGTATGGCACATAATGACGTATTGTGGATACATGCTGTAAATCATTTGCCTGTTTGAAGATTTTATAACTTTAGAAAAGGCAGTGACAAAAAAAGTCTGTGTTGAAATATTTGAGGTCAGACTTTTAATCTTCATGTGTGTGTAAAATACTTGAAAAGGTGACTGAAAACAAAAGCAGGTCTCTGAAGTGCTAAATGTATGCTGCACACTATACTGAACACCATGCTATAAGCAGAACATCTAATTTACTCCTTGTAAAAATCCAGTGACATAGGAATTTGTAGTAGATAATTTTTAAGTGAGCTGCTAGTTCAAAGTGGTATCCTCTTTTCTGGAAAAAAATATATGAGCCCTCAGTGATCACATTTCCCCTTATCCTAAACTTCTGGCCATAATTTGTTGATCCAGAGTTTGGATATGATCCACACAGGACTAGTCAGATTTATATCTTCCACGAACTGGAAATGCAGGACAGAAAGAGACTGAAAATTGTTGGAGCTGAGTCATATTAATGGCAATTAACAGAGAAGTTTCCTTCCTTCATTCACTCAACAAATATATATTGAATGCCTTTAATGTTTCAGACACCAAGCAGAGGCTGGGGGTTAAATAATAGCAAAACCAGACACAAACTCGGTTCTTAAGGAATTTATGGATTATTGAGAGAGAGAAAGACTATAATCAAACACTCCCAAAATTAATTAAAACTATAAACTGATACAAACAATGAAATGGAATGTAGTTCTGTGATAGCAAATGATAATGGAATCTGAAACAGAAAAGATTGGGGAGACTTCTACAAAGAAGTAAAAATTTTTTTTCCTATTTGACCATTTATTGTTTACAAAGGATGTTAACTAGGTGAATAGGGTAGATGTGGTTGAGAATGAGACATTTCAAAAAGAGGAAACTGCATGTCAGAAGCCCTAGAATACACGAAGGGAGCATGGTACAGTTTATAAGTGTGTCTGGACACTGGGAGCTGATAAAGAGTAGGAGGTAAGCATGGGAGGCCTTGATTGTCTTGTTCAAGATATTTGTCTTTAAGAACAGTGGCATTTAATTGAAGCATTTTTTTATCAGGCGTCTAATATATTCAGATTTATGATCGGATTTAGTCAAGAGAAGATCTGATGTTAGTTTGTTCTGGTGAGAGCAATAGAATGCAAAGAGAAATGGATGGGTTTGAGGAATATTTACAAAATAAAGTCAACAGAATTTGGTGATAAAATCTCTCTAATGGGTAAGAGAGACAGAAGTGTCAAGTATGATTTATAGATATTTGGCTTGCAGAACTAGAGATAGAAAAATTTACTGACTTAGAGATTTTAAATAACATTTTAAATATTAAACAAGATTTCTGTATTGAACAGTGTAGGGTTTGTTTACCCATTTGAGATGGTTATGATGTTCATGGATTTTTGTTCCTAGCACATGTAAGTGATTAGTTATGTTCATTTTGATGTTTAGTGTTGATAGTAAAGAGCTTGGCTAGCTAAAGATGGTGGCAAAGATTTTTACATTTTTTAGATATTCTCCAGAATTCATGAGTATTCACCCAAAATGAACTAGAGTGCCATCTAGTGACTATTCACACAAATAACAGACACATGTTCCCTAAGGGCAAACTTAAAATAGCTAATATTTTATTGAGAAATTATTATGTGCCTGGAACTGGTGCTAAGCATTTATATATAGCATCACATTTATTAACACACTATTAAATACTGGAATTTAAATAACAATGTAATGTAATAATATTAGACATAAATAAAGTATACAATTGAATGGTACATGAATGGTTTGAATTTAAAAAGTGTTAAGATTTTAATAGAATGATGAATTTCTCCCTTTCTTTTCCCCAAAGATATATGCCCACTCATACCACCTATTCACCCAGGAGAAAATTTTGAATCAATTCTGCTATAGGACTTGGTGTCTTCCCTCCTAAAGAAAAAAAGAGTCATTTATAGCTCTTGAGTTTCTCTTTTTAATGCAATCAAGGCTTAGAAAAGAGTAAAATGTTGTTTTGCACAATTCATCTATTAATTTAATCAGCAATTATGGTAATATATCGAGCAACTACTATGACTAGGTGCTATTCTACTGAAGATGCAACAATGGAAAAATATGTAAGAACTCCTATTCTTATGGGGTTATCCATGGAAGAGACAGAAAATGATTAGTCAAATGTGTAATGTGCTAGATGGAGTTAAGTGCTAAGGAAAAAAATAAGCAGAGAAAGTGAATAAGTTATGATGGTAAAGGCACAAGTGTGTTGTTATTTTTAAATAGATGTCGAATCCCATAGAACAAACACTTAAAAGAGGTAAAGTTATAGACCATATGGATATTTTGAGGTAGAATGTCCAGGTAGAAGGGACAGGAAATGCAAAAGTTTGGGGGAATAAATGTACCCAGGTTATTTAAATAAAATCAAGAAGACCAATGTGGCTGGAGTAAAGTAACTCATAGAATGATTTAGGGAGTGTTTCTTCTGCTTCTATTTTCTGAAAGAGATTGTGGAAAACTGACATCATTTTTTTTCTTAAATATTTGATAAAATTCACAAGGGAAACCATTTGGCCTTGGTCCTTTCTTTAAAAAAGACTATTAATTACTAGTTCAATTTTTAAAATGGACATAAATTCATTCAGATTATTTCTCTTCGTATGAGTTTTGGTAGATTGTGTCTTTCAAAAATTTATAAAATGTTGGGCCAGCCAAGTGGCTCAGTTGGTTAAGAGCTCGCTCAAGAGTGCAAGCTGAGCTCTGAGCAGCAGCAGTTCGATGCCCAGCCCGAGCTAAGTTGCCGCTGAGCTGCTAATAGGTAGCAGGATGGCTCAGATAAAATTAAAAAAATATATAAAGTGTGTGGAAATAGTGTTTATTTATTATCCTTTTAGTGTTCATGTGGTCAGTAGTGATGACCACTCTTTCATTTCCTTTTTTTTTTTTTTGAGGGCAGTGTCACTGGCCCTCATATGTGGGATCCGAACTGGGTTCCACTGGCATCCCAAGCCAGCGCTTAACCACCGCGCCACTTGGCCGGCCCTCATTTCTAATATTGATAATTTGTGTTCTCTCTCTCTCTCTCTCTCTCTCTCTCTCTCTCTCTCTCTCTCTCTCTCTCGGTTAGCCTGGCTAGAGGTTTAGCAGTTTTATTGATATTTTTCAAATAACAATCTAAGGTTTCGTTGATTTTCTCTGTTACTTTCCTGTTTTTGTTTAATTGATTTATGCTCTAAAATGTTAAAAAGATTTTTATTTAAAAATATAGCTAACTTACAATATTATATCAGTTTCAGGTGTACACCATAGTTATTCAACATTTATATACATAAAGAAGTGATCACCATAAATCCAGCAACCATCTGACACCCTACCACGCTATCACAATGTTTGACTGTATTCTCCATGCTGTATATTACATTCCCATGGCTTATTTGTTGTATATCTGGAAATTGGGACCTTTTATCACCCTTCACCTTTTCTTCCCTTTTTGAAAATTTTCAATTAAAGTTGATATTAAATATTATTTTATATTAATTTCAGGTATACAGCATAGTGCTTAGATGTTTATATAATTTAAGAAGTTATCCTTCTGACTAGTCTAGTACTCACCCGGCATTATACATTTATTGACTATATTCTCTATGCTTTACTTTACATCCCTATGACCATTTTGTAACTACCAATTTGTACTTCATAATCCCTTCACCTCTTTCACCTTGTCCCCCAACTCCCATCTATCGTCCCAATAAATCTATTAATATTGGGTTGTTGGAAAAGTCATGATGCATGTTTGCAACAGATGGCACTAGTTCATTTTTGGTAGTAATAGAGTCATTCACATCTATTTTATTGCTATGTCATTTGACAGCTGACAGTTCTAACTTCATTCTAAAAAAAAAAATTTGAATGATTTGGTTGAGTTTTGGAGATTTTACAACAAGCTGAAGATGGAAGACCAAACAGTGCATTTTTGCCATATTTTATTGTTTTACTTCCATAAAGGGAAGAACACGCGTCAAGTTTGGGAAAAGTTGCATAAAATTTATGGTGACAATGCTCTAGAAGAACGTCAGTGCCAATGATGGTTCACGAAACTTGGCATTGACTGTAGATATTTTTGGTTGTCACAACTTGCAGTGGTAGAGAGGAGGGCTACTGGTATCTCGTGGGCAGAAGCTAGGGATGTTGCTAAATATCCTACAGCCCCTCACAACTAACGATTATCTGGTCCAAAATGTCAATAATGCTGAGGTTGAGAAACGGAATTTTAGATATTTTGAGGAGACTCCTGTGAGGGAATTTCTTATGGGAAAGCCTGAAGTTAATTGTGATAATACAGAGGGTGCCAAGAAAAGATGTATGCACATTTTAAGAAAGGAAAAAACTGTATTAAAATTGTAATACACAATATATACCAATTAGAAAAGATGAATACAAGTCATGTTTGACTTCTGCAACTACAAGAGGTGGTCAAAGTGGTTGCCATCAGTGTCCAGACACTTCTGACTACGGTGAACTACTGCTTGAGCATAGATAATATCTCTTAAAATGTGTATACATTTCTTTTTGGTACCCCCAGGATGTTTAAAGGAATATATTTTACATTCAGTCTGCATGTTCCAATCACAAAGTAAAGCACCTGCACATGCATGTGTGTGCGTGTGCACACACACACACACACACACACACACCAAAACACCCCTCAGAAACAAGCTCTCCTGCAATTATCTTCTTTGTCATCAGCATGGCAATGACCTATAAAAATTTTGTCATAGCTAATAGTCCCTCATCATTACATGGAAAGAAACCAGCAAAGCTCAAGTTAACCTTATGGTCATAAAAAACAGGACTATCTTTCCTTACGATCTTGCCTGAAGTTAATGCTTTACTTTGCTTTGAAGCTGTCTTTTTAAAAAGTATTGATCAAGTTTTGGCTTTATACATGCATTGTGCCTGGATACTTTGTTATTATTATACATGTTGATTTTTAGTGGTTTACTACAGAATACAAGAAAATCAATTGTGGACTTTCTATAAATTGGTGATAGATATTTCTGGAACAGTTCCAGAATTCAAGAGAAAGTCCTCCCTGGCATAGGACCTTATAATGAAACCCATTCTTCCAAGCTGATCAGCAGCAGATGTAGAGTTTTACTTTTCATGGGTGGTAACTGGATTGATAGATGTCAGTCTTGTGCTACTAATTCTTGTACCCTATCAATAAATTGGTTGATTTTATGGTCCAATTTAAGGATATTAGAATATAAATGCAACATTATGCTCTGCTTTAATTTCTGTTACTATAGTAATGTTAATACTAGAGGAGGTATTTTATAGTTATTTAGAAATCAAAAAGAAATTCTATATCTAATAAAAGTTTTCTTTTTAGCTTTGTGGCCTGGGATAACCTTTTCATAGTGTTCAAAAATGCCATATTATTAAGGTAGTTTGGGAGGCCATATTGTGGCTCTCCTGCTGGTAAAGAAGCTGTTGTCACATGACAGGTCTCCCATGGATAACTGTTACCTCCCTGTCATTGAGAAATGTGAAGATTAAAAACAGTGTTGCCAAACACCTACACCATCCTGTATTTTTTATTTAAGAGCTGCTGAAAGATTTCATGCTGGCTGATCAAATATGTGAACAGCTGGCTCCTGACCATAATCTGTCAGTTGCAGCACATTTCAGACTGCCCATCTAAGAGCAACATAACATCTCTGAGACCTTCAAGCTAGTCAAAGGGGCAGGAGAACTTACAAGGAAGCAAAAAGATAGTCAAACCCATGGCTAGCCAAAAAAGACCATTAAATGGTGTGAGTATTAAGTATGATGGGTAAAGGCAGAGGCTACCAGATACTCAAACTTTTTTTCTAGCATGGATTATAAATCCTGAGATTGGGGTTGAATCGTAGGGAATCTAAATTCTTTCAGTTGATTAAAAAAGAATTATGTGATATCTTGTTACCACCTGAATAGCATAAATAGTGGTCTGGAATTTGTTAAAAGAATGTCCTAGATATGTTGCTTATTTATCTAACTTGTCATCATTTAAAGAGATTTATAACTGAAAATAGGAATGGTTGTTTCATTCTTTTTTTTATGACTTAAAATTAATCCTGCTCTCTCCTATCAATCAGTGATTAGAGTGCCAGTTTGGCTGATGTTCCTATAATAGAAAGTTCTATTTGAATTGATTGATCAGCTGGATAACTTAGATCAAATGCAGTCTGCTTCTATGTACCTTTCTGTTTAATAATGACCTGTCTAGAATTTCTACTCCTTTGATATATGTTGTATTCTAATAGAAAGCAATCAGTGGCAGAATTTGCTCAATTCTGTGCTCTTGATTCCTTGATAACATCTAAGCGTCCTTGCTCATTATTGTGCTGTTAAAATGCTCTCTTTTGAATCAAGTACTAATAAAATGCCTTTTTTTAAAATGAAAATTTCCAAAATGTTGAGATTCTATTTTCAGCCCAAATAGGAGTGACCATCTTTGGCTGCTTTCTCAAAGTTAACCTAAAAAATTGCTAGTTACCACCATCCAAAATGAGGCTGGAAAGGGAGATAAGAGCTCATTTATGAAAGGTCTTATTTTGTCAAGATAGAATGCTTGGATCTTGTCCTGTGTAACAGTGAACCGGGTGAAGTTTTTAAGAAGCGGCTGATATGATGCATTTCTAGTTTGAGTAAAAAATTATAATGATAAGACCAGAAGGCAGCTGCTTCAGGTAGCCTACTAAGACTTCCTCAGTGATTGAAAGTATGCTATCTGAAATCCCATTCCCAAACTTATCATTAAAATATATTAGCATTTTAACCATATGCTAGATACCCTTTCTTCCACCAACAAATGATATTACTTGAATACAGGGCAGAAAAAATACTTGGGAACACAAATCTTTTTGAGGACCTATATTAATTAAACAAATAGTACTTTTTCTGTCTTCTACTTTATTCCACATCCATTTAAAGTCAATATCACTGATAGATAAAACATCTGATTTTCAGAAGGTCATGAAGGGATACAGAAAGGATGAAGGAAAAATAAAAATTTGATATGATAAACTCAAAAGAAGTAAAGACGCCTAAAAACCCATGTTACATGGATAGTTATAATTTAGGATTAAAACTTATGAGTATTAAGTTTTTTGAGTATTTGACAGTATTATTATTGCCTTTCTGACAAGGTTATAAGATTTTTAAAGGCAAGGCTCTTATCTTATCCTTTTTTATCCTCCGTAGTGTATAAGCATCATGCATAATACACAGAAGATTTTCAATTAGTTAGTAATTGACAGATTTTTCTTCATTTGCCAATTTTCTTTTTCTTTTTAAGCATTAACTCTGAAGTAGGTGCAATGGGGGATTGAAAAAGCCATTAAATATAGCCACTGTTCCATAGGTGTTACAGTTGACTCAAACCAAATAGAACTGAAAGACACATATGCATGTCTCTTGAAGGTCACATAGCATAATAGTAACATCTGTCTCTTTGCTTCTGCCTCTCTAAAGAAAATATGAGGGACATTCAAACAGCCAAAAATTTTGAGACTTGTGAATCCAGTGAAATGGTATTTGTGTTATGCAGTGTATTATTAAATTTCATTAAAAATACATCAATCCATTCACTTAATATTTGAGGAAAACATTCACAATAATATATGCACAGAAGTAGAATCAGTATATGAGTAAGAATTGTATTCCTTTAAAAATAAATGGAACTGATTTCCATGTTGGTAGGTCACCATTACGCTTTCCTCCTATACCAAGTCAACTGAATACACTGAATATCCCTAGAGAATGGTTAAGAGGAAGCTTCTGGGGGTTGGATGTAATTTTCCTATAGCAGAAGTTTTCCATTTACTATTGGTCAAAAGCAATAACTCTTTGGGCAATTGTTCTCTTTGTTGTTGATGCAGAGCTAGGATGCACTTTCTTAAGTAAATCTTGGGGGGATTTCAGATCCTTTTTCCAACTACGCTGGAAGTTTTGCTCCCTTTTCTAACCATACTGAGTTGTGGAATGATAACTTTTAAATGAATCGTTATAATACAGAGACATGTCCTACAAATTTAATAATGGTCACCATGAACAGCAGTATGCAATAAGGTTTCCTCAGCAGGGACATATTCTTTCTGGAAGGGAAATTTAATTATCTAGCTTGACTACTGTGTAATTTAAATGCTAGCTATTGTGGCTCTTTCATACCACACAATGGTGTTAGTGGCAGACAGAAAAGCAATAGTTACCACCTCATAGGCAAACTCAGAGGACTGAGTCGCCCAGTGCTTTTCTCTTACTTGATTTTTGAATTAATGTCCAGCTTTGTAGGCATTCCTCCCTCATAAACCATGAATGAGAAATGAAAATGGTGGAGATTTTAACTGTGTGATGATTGCATGCCATTTTCATTTTCTTGCATTTCATATTCTACCTTTTGGTAGAGGCGGGGAATCAGAAAGGGAAAATACCATGGAGTCAGACAACTTTGCATAGAGGGAAAGATAGGCTCACTACAAATACTCCCTACCATCTGCCTCAAACAATTACAAAAGTACTTTGAGTTTCTGAAGAAAAATACTATATAAATCCAAGGTTGTTATTATTACTGTGCAGGTATTCTGAAGTGTATAATTAGCATGTTGAAAGGGTGGTAATTCCATGGGGTGGATGATGGGGTGGAAAGGGACAGGTTGGGGGGAAAGTGCTGCTGAGACCACAGGGAGTGTCCGGAGGATTTGTCTCTGAGATGTCCTACTTCACCTGACCTTCCTCAGTTGTTGAGAGCAAGCATAGACTGGAGAATTTAAGATGAGCTTGCCCAATCCATTGAAAATTGGTTAGCTTGGCTTTCTGGAATCCTTAGTCATTATAGCAAAAGATGTGTACAAGTCTGTTTGCTATATATGTAGTATTGAGTAGTAGAAAAAACAATGAACCGAAAGATGAAGGACTTGGATTCTAGAACTATTACTTGGATTCTGTTCGTTTCTAGCTACGTGACCTCAGTGTGTGTGTGTGTGTGTGTGTGTGTGTGTGTGTGTGTGTGTGTGTGTATATATATATATATATATATATATATATATATATATATATATATATAAAATAAAAGAGTAGGTTCTGCCTAGCTTCTAGGTCCTATAGGGAAGTTGTATTGATTATATGAGATATTAAATTTGAAAATACTTTATTATTTATAATGATATAAGAAACCTGTACTGATTTTTTATTATTATTATTATTATTATTATGATTAACAACTAAGGAGAGAATGGTGTTTCATGTAAAATTAAAGCCTCTTGACTTTCAGGCCCTTTAGAGAGAATATATATTCTGTGATTTTCTGCTGAGAAGGGGATATGGTGCTAGTTTATTTACCCTGGCATTTTCTTGTGCACAAATGTCACCCCACTCCATCCAAAGAAAATATGCTTGCTGGCATTTCTTGTAAATTGCTTCTTTCTCTAACAGCTGAAGTGAGATCAAATATCAAGCATATGTAAGTCTAGACTATTTTTGATATTATAAGTGATATAGGATCATTGCACTTTTCTGTGTAGAAGACAAGGCAAAAAGTAGTTTAACACACTTGGCCCCAGGTTCTGAGAAGCTGTTCCCTGAGCCCTCTGACTGAGACAATTTTCATGGTCAGTCTACAATGCTAATTTGATCATGCCCTTCCTTGCTTAGAATGTTTCATTGCAAGCCATCACCTTTGGAGAATAAAATACAGTATTATTTACATTGCACACAGCTCACAATGGGAGTCCTTATCTACTAGACATACACCCTGCTTCTTATTTGTTAGTCTTCATCAATATTTTGTATAGTTATTCAAGAAAATATTGCTTTTTCATTTATGCTTTTGCACATGCTATTTCCTTTGCCAAATGCTGCCTCGCCCTTGTGAAAACATCCACTTATTCTTCAAGAACAAGTCCAAGAGTCACCTACTCTATGAAGGGTTCTTGGCTTCTCATAGGCAGAAATGTTCCCTGCCTCCTCCCTACCATTATGTACCTGGTACATGCTTCTGTTACAGAACTACCATTTTGGTCTGGTGGAAGAAGAATTTCCTAAGTCTGAACATAAAACTAAAAACAGGTCTTTTTCTCCAATCAAAGAGAGAAAGAACAGAGACACACTGTAAGAGCGAAAAGAACAAGCACCGCCCACCTCCCATTGCCCTCCACTCAGAGAGGGTCGGGGTACAGTTTCCCATCACTCCAGGCAGAGACATGCCAATATTGGAGAGAATGTCATTCAGACAGGGCAGGGACAGCTGTTCTATTAGCACCGTCCTGCGTCTGGACATGAGGAGAGAATTGTCTGGCAATAGCAAGGACAGAGATGTGTCTGCTGTATTAAATTGCTCCAGGGAGAGTGCAGTTGTTGCTCTTAGTGAGAGCAGAGAGGGACTTCAGAAATGGACTACCATGCATGTAGGTAATCCAGGGGCCCTTCTACTTTATATTATCATAAATCCCATCCTCTTATGAATCAGACATAGCATGTGCAACTAAATCCAAATGATTTCTTTCTAATTAAATATTTATTTTAATAATGTAGAGACTCAATAGGCTTCAATTATTCCTATTAAGAAACTATCTTGTGACTGAGGAAAAAGATGCTTGAAGCAGCAGTTTCTAGGAGGTCCTGGATCTTGCAGAGGAAGTTTCCATTTGTAGAGACACTGCAGATACCTTATCTCCTGTTGGGCTGCGTGTATCCCTTTTGTTTAGTGCATGAATTGCACTGCTATAGTGCCACCCCTGATGATAATGCTAATTTTCTAGCAAAGGATGTTTCATTTTATTCAAGAGTTGGGTTTCTTTCAAATCCCAGAGGACTATGGAATACTTCTGGGACATCATTTCAGTACATCTGAAGCCTTGGACTGCACTGTTGTGAAGAAGGCCAGGTGAGACTGGGGTTAAGTATTCCACAATCCAGTGAAGTCACCTCCAAACTGAACCACTGAGAGAACAAACACACTTCAGACCTCTCAGCTTTTATACCTCATCCTGGCAACCAAGAGTTTTACTCCAAAAGAATACATATTTACGTGCCTCCTGAGTTTCTGTGGTAAAAGTGAAGAACTAAGTGTATTCAGTTGTTTGAAATAATGATGGATTTCTACATTAAGCAATGACATGCTCCAAATGGTTCTATTTTCATATGAATTATTCAGGTTAAATCCTCAAATTTCACCTCCTTGAAAAGGTACAATAAAGAAGACCCTCCCATAATTTAACCTTGAGTGCTGAGAAACCTCTGCTCTGTAACCTGTTACCTCTCTGGTTGGTGGGAAGCAAGAGGTAGCTCCCTGCCATTGCTTTACACATGGTGTACACATGTGCACATAGGATCCCTCTATGTTACCTGAAAGCCGGGGTAAATAACCCTCAGCTCATTAGTGCACACTTAAGGCACCCATTGTGGCAAGAGAGTGGGATAACTTTTATAATCTTATGTTTGGAATGTCAGAAAATGTATCCTTTTTTTCCAGATGTGAAATAAACTGGGGAGGAAACACGGGGTACCAGGAATAGAGCTATTGTGTGAATAGGTGGTCTTGGAAAGATTCTTGGAAAGAGTGATGTTTGAACAGAGATTTAAAGAAGCTGATGAAGGGCCGGCCGAGTGGCGCGGTGGTTACGAGCTGGCTTGGGACGGCAGCAGCCCCAGTTCGGATCCCACATATGAGGGCCAGTGATACTGTCCTCTAAAAAAAATAAATAAATAAAAGAAGAAGCAGCTCATGAAGAAAACCATGCAGATATTTGGCTGCCGGGAAGTGTTTCCAGTGAGGAGAGAGCAAGTGCAAAGGCCCTGAGGCTGGAGAGATTTTATGACTGCTCAAGAGGCCAGGGTGGGTATAGCATATTAGGGGAGGGGTAAATTGTAGAGCTGAATATGAAGAATGTAGAGTTGAAGAATGAGGCCAGGGTGGGTATAGCATATTAGGGGAGGGGTAAATTGTAGAGCCGAATATGAAGAAATAGAGCTGAAGAATGTCGTCAAATTATATAGATGATTATAAGATTTTGGCTTTTTTTTTTTTCTGAGCCATTACAGGTTTGAGAACATGGGAACAACACATTATCTGACATATTTAAGATAGATAAGTCAGGCTGCTGAGTAGACACTAGGTAGTAAGGGAATAAATAGAAAAGCAAGGAGACTTTTAAAAAGACTTTTTAAAGTAATTCAGTCAAGAGTTTGTGGTGACTGGCAGTTTGTGGTTACACCAGAAGAGTAACTAGCGATGAACTACTGAGAAAAGGTCCAAGTCTGCATATATTTTGATAATAGAGAAAACAGTATTGGCCAATGGATTGGATGTAGGACAGGGAGCAGAGAAGAGAACAAAGAAAGGAAAGGAGAGGAGAGATGAGGTGAGAAAAGGAGAGGGGAGGAGAGGAGAAATAAGCTTAGGTAACTAGAAGAATGGAGCTGCTCTTAATGGAGGTGAGGAAGGCTGTGAGTAGAACAGGTTTGGGTGGGCATGAGCAAAGGAGATGAGTTTGGGACATGTTTCGTCTGAGATGTGTATTCTACATCCAAGTTGAGGTGTTGAGTATGTAGTTGAATATACCAAATTTTAGTTGAGACGGGAGGTTTGGTCTGGATATAAAGTTTCTCCATTTTAAATTTTTGTTAAACTTTGGCTCATTTTATACTCTGACAGTGCAGAATAAACCCTAGTCTGGTGAGATACATTTGGGGACTTTACTCATCTGTCTGTGGCCTTCGACAACATTCCCAAGAGCTGAGGGGGCTGCCTGGAATTGAATAATTGGTGGGTCAGCATAAATATTTACAATAGAAATTGGAGAACACAACCACATGAATATATTCTAAATAGAATGTGCACTGCAGAGTAGCTTAGTGAAAAGAGAAGCCTTGATTCAAATTCCAGGTCCTCCACTGACTAGCATTATGAACCTCAATTTCCTCATCCAAAGATCATACATAGGTTGCATTTCCTTCCTTAAAGGATTATTGTATTAAATTTTATATGTGCATCTAATCACGCTGCTCAGCAAAACTAGGCACTCTATAAATATAAGCAATCATGCCAATTTTGACCTGTTTCAAAGTCAGAATTAATGCTATTAACATTACTTAATAGCATATATTGGCAATGGTGATGAATGAGTAATCATGGGAAAAATACATCCAGATGCTTCCATGTTGTAATTGGTTACATATGAGAATGTGTTGAAAGAGATGGAATAGGGTTGATGGCATATTTCTAAATTATTGTTAGTATAGTGATGTTTTTTGTTCTTTTTCATTTTATTTATATATTTATATTTATTTAATCTAATTTATTTTAAAATAGGTGATATATACACATGAAATAAATTTAATAAGTATAGAAAGATATAGTGAAAATGATTTCAGTCGCACTCACCCAGTCCTCCCGCATCTGGTTACCTTTCCTTTAGGCAGCCGTTACTGCCGCTACAATCTGTGATTATTTATCACAGCACAAGTTTGTCAGTATATATGATAAATTCCTGGAAGTGTAATTGCTATAAGAGCATATATGCATTTTAAAAATGTTGATGGGTACTGCCAAATTATTCTCCCTTGTTATTGCACCAATTCATGATTCTACTAACAGAGCACAAAATGCCTCTTTCTCTACAAGCTCATCAACAAGAATAAAAATTTTAAACTGATATTTCTATACTATTTGTCAGATTAAGCTAATGTGTTACTTTCTATTACTGATTTATTATTCTTTTTTATTGTAAAGGGACTTTAAGGACTATTTCAAATAAATGGCAACATAGGGAAATTTGAAGTGTCAAAACTGCTTTCTTGAAGTGAAGATTGATTATTTGCAGTTCAATAAAAAGGTCACTGTAACAACTGATAGTAATCATCAAAAAATAAATTTATATAGTTGTTGCTCTCCAAGCAACAAGTTTTTTCTCCTATTATTTGCTAGGTGTATTTACAAATGCCAAATTATTCTTAATCTTTATCATTTCACTAAGAACATTTTAAGATTTTTTTCACACACAAAATATATATGTATGGAGAATGAAAGATACATTTCTAGATAACCGTAATAAACATAAGTTGACAATTCAGGTTGGTTTAAACAAATATTTGATAGATTAGACAACAAATGCGTTTCCTTCTAAATCAAATATCTAAAAACATTTTGAACATTAAAAAAAATTGAAGATCATGTAAAAGAAGAGAAGGGTCAGCTTTAATAAACTACACTCAGCATAAATGGTACACAAAGATTATTTCATTGCTTTGTGGCATTTTTTCCTTAGATAGCTAGAATAAGTTTTCATTTCTTTTAAGGTCAGGAAAATTTGTTTCTGTAAGGTAGAGATTCCCAGAATTTCTCAAAATTTACTTCAGTAATATGGCTTTACTGGTAAGGAGCTTGATTTGGGAACAGTATTTCAGACAGAGAATGCCATTTCCTTGAAAATTTAAAAGTATCCCTATGCTTTCATACTATTAATGGGAGTGCAGGCAGGTCACCTGCAGAGAGCAAATTCTCTAGTTCAGACAGATTCTTCTTTAAAAACTTTTAGAAATATGGATAGTACTGCAAGGTTGTATACATATTAGGCAGTCAATAAATATTTGTTGTATAAATGAAAGAACTAAATAAATAAAAAATAAAGACATAGAGTAAATTGGGAAAGCTACTTGACTGCTCGATTCTTTAGGTTCCTCAGTACAAAATGGTTAACTAATTATCATACTTACCTTACAAAAATTGTGAACATTCCATGATATAATGCAGGCAAACTACATTGTATCTTGCCAAGCACATAGTAAAAGCTCAATAAACAATAACTGTGATGATTTTCTTTATAGTGAAGGAGAGGATTTCATAACTTTCATTAGTGCTTTCATTCATAGTATAATGGGGTAATAAATAACATTTTATTAAATAATCAAGGCTTTGAAGCAAAGAGTTTCTTCAAACAGGACCAGAAAATTTTCCTTCACTTTGCCAGATTTCTTCAGTGTCTTAGTTAATATCGGTTGCCAAACTGGCACCTTGAATATTAAATCATTTAGTCACTAGCTACCACTTTATCTAGACCCATATTATTAGTGTCTGAAGAAGGTGCATTATTGGTGGATTTCACTCAAAACTAACTTGAAGCTTATGCATGTATTACCCATGTCAGTGCATCTTAAATTTCCCAAATATCTTCTATCATGGACTATGACCATTTTAACCTAGCTTACCTTTCTAGAAAACTGGGAATATATGAAGTAAAATTTGAGCATACTAGCCAGATAACTAATGGATTATAAAGCTATTAATAATTAAAAATGGCATATGGCAGACACGAAATAATTCTTTTCATAGGAAGCCCAAATTCTCTATGCCTCCAAAATTCCAATCTGTTGATGCTGTTCAACCCAACAACATATCTGAAAGAGCAGGGCTCATTCATGGCTCAGCTCTCAAATCTTAGCTGGCGTGGTTATCTCTTATCATTCCAAAATGATGACTCAAAGATGAGAGTCTGACTAACTTCTCTGGTCATCCAAGAAATTAGAAAAATAAACACAATGTGGTATGTTCTCCAATAAAGTTCAATTTTTATTGCAAATTTGAGGTGTTTTATCTCATTTTTTGTGTTTAACTATCCATTATAAAAGGAAATCATGGTGATAGTAGATAGTGGTCATCATTGTATGTCAGCCTCCCCAAAGTTGTTTACTCCATGTGTGTCCTCTAACATTTTTTTTTCTTAGTTGGCTAGAGAGTAAGTTCAAATTTCTCTTAGGCTTACACTGTCCATTCAGTGATCTAATGATCATCCTTCTCTATGGTATGATATTCTATTAGAACCATGCTACATTTATATTCTTTGTTATTTGAATTCAGTTAAATCCATGCCTTCAATGAATCTCTCTCTCTCTCTCTCTCTCTCTCTCTCTCTCTATATATATATATATATATATATATATATATATATATATATATATATATATAATCACTCACACTATCACACTATGTATATAAATAATGGATCACTAGCGTAATGTGTAATGACTGAGTATTTGATTACTATTGCCCAGCACTACACCTAAATGACATGTTTTCTTAATTAGAACATTTTCCATTATCACCTTTTTAATTCTCTTCTATTTCCTGCTACCTTCTTCAAATAAAACAAAAAAATGTTTAACAAATATATACTTGAAGTGTACTTAGAAAGCTAAGAAACAACTGTTACCATCAGAAACCCAATAATATATTTTATGTTCACCTAGAAATAAAACAAAACAAAAGCAAAGAATAAAAGGTACCCAAATTAGAAATATATCTTAACTGAACCCTGCAAAAATAGTGTAGAGTTAGAGTTATTTTTCTTAAGAAGAATGAAGCCTACACATCACTGAGCTCCAGATTTGGGGAAAAGTTCTGGACCAGTGCTTTCTGGCACTTGAATCGGCTTAAAGGGAATTGTCTGCTGTGCTTGACGGTTTGACAGATTCTGGAAGCTGCTGGATGTTCTGGGCCCAATGGAGTAGAACACCATAAGCTAAAACTGATTCACGATCCACTTAGTGGAGAAGGAAAAAGTCTTTACCTGGAGGAGTTATCTTTTCCTCTAGCATTTGTCCTAGGGTGGCTTGAAATAATTTCACAAAAACATTCCCAAGTGAAAACAGTTTTCCAGCTCTTCTAGGGTAGTGGTTGATGTCTTTGGGTGAAAAGCAAGTGCCACAGATAGGCTGTTAATTTTTGACTTGTCTTCACAGCTTAAATTTTTGCTGTTGTTTAGTACTCTTATTTAAAATGTTCTAAAATAAGTCGTAAGGCTAGAAAATGATCTCCATCTCTTTCCCAAGTTATTAAACTACAAGTGAATTCAGGAAGTCTACAAAAATGCCTTTCACTTTTGTAGAATAGAATCGTTTGCAAAATGCTTTCACATACACAGTTTTATTTGATAGACAGTGATTCCATGAAAGAGACCCAAGAAGTGGCTTATCTACATTGGTTCACATCCCAAGTAGTGCTCTCTGACTCCCGATTTTGGATCTTTCTATGAAAACTCATGCCTCTGATATTTCTTTTTCCCTAAAATATTTTCTTCCTCTATATATTTCATATTCCCATCCCAACTTGATGATGCAGTTGAAAAAATTATAAGGGAGTCAAATATCCCTAATTATTTGCTGCACATGTTGAACCTTTTTCAGATATTCATTTAGATATTCATTTTCTTAGATATTCATTGTCTTTCATCATTATTTATTTATTTATTTATTTATTTATTTATTTATTTAATTAGTTTCAGGTGTACAACACAGTGCAATAGTTATACATTTTACCCTTCAAAGTGACAACCCCCTCCCCCAATTCACCACCCCACTCCTCCCCCATATCATATATATCTATTACTCTTCCACTGACTCCCTTCCACAGTATAATCCACATCCCGTGACTATCTATATATATTCAATTACAGTTGGTTTACAACCTCCGCTTCAGGTATACAGTGCAGCGATCAAACCTCTACTCCATCCATGCATTGTCTTTCATCTTTTTAATTCCTTTTGTATATTTAGAGAAAAATCATGGTTTATGAAAGTCATGGAGAAATAATCATCTTCCCATAAGTGATGGTTACTACTTGGAATTTTGTAGGGAATATGTGGATTATGGCTGGTCATCACATTAGAATCTGTCTCATGAGTTTCCATCATGCTGTGGTAAATGGAATCAAATATATGATAATGGAGAGAGAACTGACTCTGAGGTAGTGAACACACAATGTGATATATAGATGATGTATTACCTATATAACTTTACTGAAACCTATATAACTTTACTAATCATTGTCACCCCAATAAATTTAATTAAAAAAACAAAAACAAACAAAACAGTGTGAGAAACAACAGGAAACTACTAGGATTTTCAACTTAAAAATGACCCAGGCGGCTTACTTTTGATTCCATCTGATATATTTCATTTTTTTAAATGAAGACTGGAATTTGTGATTTAAATTTTATTTGGCAAAAATCTTCCTGTTGAAAACTTGAGCTTTATTTTGTCTATTCTTTATTTCTATGCTTTCCTCCTTTTTATTAGAGAATTAGAATAATTAGAATACAGAGAATCACCTCTTACAGAAAACCTTTCAGATGAGAGCCAGCAATTTCATTCTTCTGTCTTTGTTCATAATTTGCCTACTCATGAACTATCTTTTGTTTCTCGTTCACATATTTACACTTTGTGCATTTTTCTCCCTTTCTCACCCCAAATCTAACTCTCCATTTCTGTCCTCAGGGATGTGGTCTCTACTTTGTTTCCCTGATAGTTATTGTGACAGCATTTTCTAAATTTTTGGTTTGACAAGATTCAGAGTATATGAATGGGGATAATAAAATTTAAAAATGTATTAGATGTACCATATAGTACAGTGCAATATAAGAGAACATAATGTCAGAAAGGTAAATAAAATCCTCAGATACTCCCCAAATTCCCTTAACTTAGAGACTCCATTTCTGCCCAGGCATAATATTTAAATTTCATTTTATTGTGAACTCAATGGATATATGGAAAAGTGCATAAAATAAGTAACATCTGAGCAAAGAGTACTTCTATGTCACTGCCACCTAGGTTAAGAAATAGAACATTGCAGAATCCCAGAAAATCTCTGCATTACCCATGCAAACTGTGCTTCCACATCTTCTTTCTTTATATTTCACAATTGTGCAATCTGTAGTGGATGCTGTTCGTCCTCTAGGCTGCCTTGCACATATCCCTTAGCAGATGTTTTGAGTGTCTAGCAAAAACTCACTGTTGCCCACTTATCTGGAGAATTGCCCTTGGCCAAATGGAATCGCTACCCAGAAGCCAGGCTCCCCCCCTGCCCCTCCCCCGCGCCCCCATCCTCAGCATTGACTGGCCTCGTGGCACAAAAGGCCAACCCACTATTTCAAGGTGGGACTAGCTGTGTGATGCTCCATCCATTGCTTCATCTTGGGGTGAGACCGAAGCTAGTCTAGCTAAAACCTCTTTCTTGCAGCCTTTTTTCTTTGCCTTATCTTGTTTCTTTTACCTTGACAGCACGCCTCCAATAAATAAATCATTTGAACAAGAATCCTTGTATCCTGATTCTTGGGAGTTGGAGCTACGACATTATCTGTATTAGCTTTCCACTGCTGTATAAGAAATTACAATAGGCTTCATGTTTTTAAAAAACACATATTTGTTGTCTCACAGTTTCGGTGGGCCAGGAGAGTCCGGACGTGGCTGAGCTAAGTCCTCCACAAGGCTGCAGTCAAGATATAAGCCGGCGTGGGGGTCTTCTGAACATTTGAGCTTCCAAGCTCGCTGAGATTGTGCGCAGAATTCATTTCCTTTCCGTAGGAATGAGGGCTTCCTTTCTTGCTGGTTGTCAGTTTGCTGGAAACACTTGCTGGAAATCTTTGCCACTTGGGGACCCCAGCATAATCACCTACTTCATCAAAACCAGCAAGAAAGAGTGAGAGATCCCAGCAAGACAAGTGCTACTCTCTTATGTAACGCAATCATGTATATACATAATCATGTCCATCTTGACACTTTTGCTGTATCTTATTGGTTAAAAGAGTCACAAGCCCCACCCACATTCAAGAGGAGGAATCACACAGAAGCATGAATGTAAGGAGGTGGGGTTATAGGGTCTACCTTAAGAGGTTGCCTGCTGCACACCCCTATCCAATTTATACTAATTTTGCCTGTTTTTTTAATTTTATATACTTGGGATCACACACCATGTATTTATTATGTCTATTTTATTTTTTTCCCCTCTCATTTTTGTTCATATGCATACCCAATTTTCTCAAATAATGTATTGTATTTTTAAGATTCATCTTTGCATGTGATTGTAGTTTACTCATTTTTATTTCTGTATAATATTCTCTTTAATGAAATCCAATAAATTATCTTTTCATTTTACTGTTATTGTACATATTATTGGTTTTGTTTCCATTTCTTTGCTATTGCACACTATGCATTTATGAAGATAATTGCACATGTGTCCTGATGCACATAACCTCTTTTTTTGTGGGACTGTGATTTTTGAACTTTAGCATGCTTAAGAATGATCTGATTCTTGTTAAAACTCAGATACTTAGATCCAACCCTAGAGTATCAGAAGGTCTTGATGGAGAATTGCATTCCTACATGTTCTCAGGTGATACTGATGCTGCTTGTCTGGGGAACACACATTTGAGAAACTAGTGCTGTGGAATGTATTCTTAGGTGTGGAATTGCTACGTCAGGAGTGTTAGTATTCATTAATACATATTTCTGATGAATTTAACTTTTTTTTTCTCATGCAGACCTTTTCTCTAATATTCCCTTTGCCTTAAAATTTATCTTGTTTAATATTACTACAATTTTATTAGCTTTCGGGGAGGGGATTGATTTATCTTTTTTTTTTTTTTTTAAAGATTTTATTTGTAAATTGGGGAAGGGAAACAGCGTTGGGGAATCACAGAAGGGGAACAGACGAGTTGCTGTCTTTTTGTTCTTCAATCTAGTTGCAGAGGACGTTGCTTCACTGGCCCATGTTGGTATTGTCATTGCACTCTTCCTGGATGAGGCAGATCAGTTACTGACCTCTAGATGGCTTCTCACCGCAGCTATTGGCAGCTCACACTGGCTACCACCACTCACTGTAGTTTATGGCAGCCACTGCAGGAGGGGCTGCAGCTATGCAGTCTGGGGGCTCACAGCAGCCCAGCTCCAGGTGGAGCTGTTGTTCACCATCCTAGCTGTAGAGGGCAGTGTCACTAGCCCTCACATGTGGGATCCGAACCGGGTCCACTGGCGTCCCAAACCAGCTCTTAACCAATGCGCCACTCGGCCGGCCCGGTTGTACATTTTTTAACTTACAATTTTTTAACACATCTATTCATGAGTGTACCCTAGAGATAATGACATGCACCTACAATTTATCAAAAATTACTGTCTTTATCAGATTCTTTTGGAAAACACAAGGATTTTAGAATACTTTTTATTTAGTTATCCTCTCCCAATTTATATGCTATTATTTCAAGTGTTTTAATTCTCTTTATATATAATTAGCCTCACAAGACATTGTTAACTTTATTTTCTATAATCAATGTTTATTTAAATCTACCACATATGTACCATTTTCTTTGCTTATCATACCTTTCTGCATTTCTTAGCTTAAATCTCCATTAATGTAGTAAGAATGGTTGCTTTAATGTCTATACCTGATAATTACAAAAATCTGAATTCCCAATGTATCTCTTTCTGTTCTCTGTTTTTTCATACCGGTTTGGCTCACCTTGTGTAATGTGTCTCATTGTCTTCCTTTGTTGGACATTGTATTTAAAAATGACTTTTAGAAATATTTGAGGCCTGGAGTGTTGTTTGTTTGTTTTCCAAAGAGCCATGGCAACAACAGAATCTACTGAAAATATGAAGAGTCTATTTAGAGTGTTGTGCATAGGAAACCAACAAGGGATATTGAGTCACCCAGTCAGAGGTTGAAGGGACAAAGGGAGGTAGCCATGGAGGGCCACCTGTGGAGTTTTCTTGCAGATAGGTTCAGCCGCTGCCAGAACTGCAACATCAAAGCAGGAATGGGGTAAAGGAAGCAATGCCCTAATTTCTTTGTCCTCTGACCCTCCGATCTCCTGACCATGATTCCCTTTGTCCAAAACCAACCAGAAGCCAGAGGACAAGGGAGCCTGGGTGATGCAGCCAATTAGGGGTTAGTGACACTGAAGCACAAAACAGGGGAGAGAAGGCAGAAAGTAGATCTGGAAAGCTAATGTGGAATAACAAGTAGAGTGGAGGTACTTTTACTCTCTCAGGCTCCTTGCTACAGCTAGGCTTCAGTTTTTCCTGGGACATCTTAGTAACCCACTGGAATACAGTCCAGTCTCTCAATGTTAGGGTGTAGAGAGAGCCTCAACACCTGAACCCAGATGCGTGGTGACTCCCCTAAGTCTCTCGTCTCAGTGGGTATAGTACACTGCCCTCTGCTCAGTGAGCCCACAAAGAGCAGAGGTCTACCTTTCAGCTGCCTATAGTCAATCTGTAAAATCTCCAGGGCAGAAGCAAGGCTCAGCTCTAACATTCTCTGATCTCCACTGGGTGATGACCCAGTCTTTGATATTTTTATCAGGAATTTTGGAGAGAGGTAGGGAGGACCTAACTATTATTTTTTTAAAAGATTTCATTGGGGAATTGGGGGAGGGGAACAGTGTTGGGGAATTCGGGGAGGGGAACAGCCAAGTTGTTGTCCCTCAGACTTAGTTGTGGAGGGTGCAGCAAGCTCAGCTCCAAGTCTAGTCATGCAGCTCAGCTCAGGTGCTGTGGTCAATTAGTTGTGGTGGTGGGTAGCCACCATCCCATGTGGGAGTTGAACTGGCAGCCTTGTCGTTAAAAGTACTCACTCTACCCACTGAGCCACCTGGGCGGCAGCTCAGCTTTAGGTGCCGAGTTCAGTCTTCATTGCTGGTGAGTGTATCCCACCATCTTGAACTGGCAACCTTGTTGCTAGGAGCACATACTCTCACCAGCTGAGCCATCCTGCCACCTGTTGGCAGCTTAACGGCAGCTCAGCTCAGGCGCAGCTCACTGGCCCATGTGGGAATCCAACCAGTTACACTCTTGCTCAGAGGTCGCACACTTGAGCAAACTCTTAACCAACTGAGCCACTTGGCTGGCCAAGGATCTATTTTGTTTGTCTTCTATAGGAGGGTTGTTCAGGCGTTTGCCTAGCATGGTCCATGAGACAAATTCAGCCCAATGCTTGTTTTTGTAAATAAAGTTTTTGGAGAAAGAACACCTATTTATTAACATATTGTCTGTGGCTGTATTTGGCTGTGATTGCAGAGACAGTAGGCCCACAAAGCCCTAACATTTACCACGTAGCTCTTCACAGGATAAGTTTGCAAGCCCACCATTTTCACAAGAATATTTAAAACACATGTAATTCACCTGTGTAAAGCATTTTCATGTATACCCTCTAATTAAGTTTTAGGGGCAAACTTGACTTGATTGAGTTTATTTTCCTTATTGTTAAAGATCTATCTAATGATGGTGATATTAATGAGATGTTCAGTGCTCAAATTGAAATTAATTGGAAGGAAAATAAGGAGAAAGAAATCTAGATTACTGGAAAAGCTAATCAAACTGCCACTAATAGAGATAAATGCAAAACTATAACTTTAAAGTGATTAAAATATGATTAAGAGATTTAATTAAATGTGCACACAAATACATATGGGTTTATAATCATTTAAGTCCTATTTGGGTAACATCTAGCACCTATTATGTGTTTGATAATGTGCTAGAATTTTTATGTGCATTTTCTCATTCAAGTTCTAATCTCTGTTGAGTTAATTACAATTCCGCTCATTTTACAGACGGGTAGACTGTTCCACAAAGTGTAAGCAATTTGATTGTGATTCCAAGCTTGTAGGTAACAGTCGTAAGATTTGAATCCACTTTAGAGTAAAAGCATCAGGAGCATCCAGGGGCCATTTCATGTATTTTGTGTAGAAGACAGGGCTGCCCAACCCCAACGCGTTTTGTTCATGTTAAACACAATAACAATCTCTCTCTGACTTTCAGTTGTATCCTGGAAAAAAATCAAATGGCAAAGGAAGAAGAGCTTCTATTTAAGAAACAGTGGGACAAAGCTGATTGACTTGGGGTAAGAAATACTGACAATTTCAAAGTAATCAGCTGAAATCGGCTTTCCAATAAAGTGACTAAGCCTGGCCTAGAGTGCGCAGTAGGCTCGCGCCTGCTGCACAAATCCTTTGCAGTGCTGCAGAAGCAACACTGGTCTTGGAGACATCTTAGGACTCTATCAGGTATCTATTTTATTCATGAATATCAAACAAGTGGGCAAGTTTGAAGATTGGGAATTTATAATTGCATTTTTCAAAGTTGTACTTTATGTGTATTCATTATAAAACATTTTCTCCCTTGTAAATTCCCAAGACTGTTCCTTAGTCTGAACTGAACTGAAAGTTTTGGTCTCTTAAAATCCAGTTGAAATAAATGAACAAACAAAACAGAAATAGACTCATAGATATAGAAAACAAACTGATGGCGGCTAGAAGGGAGGGTGATTGAGGGATGGGTGAGAAAGGCTGAGGGATTAAGAAGTACAAATTGGTAGTCACAAACTAATCATGGGATGTGAAATACAGTATGGGGAATATAGTCAATAATATTATAAAAACTGTGTAGAGTCAGAAGGGTAGTAGACATCAGGAGAATCATTTCCTAAGTTATATAAAGCCTAACCATTGCACTGTACACTGAAACTAATATAAAATAATACTGTCAACTATAATTAAATATATATGTATATATATATGCTTATATATATATTCATAGGATATAAAGTACAGTATAAGGAGTATAGTCAAAGGTATTGTAATAGCTGTGTATGGTGTCAGATGGGTAATAGACTTGGTGGGGTTATTTTATGAGGGGTGTAAATATCTAATCACTATGCTGTTTTGTACACCTGAAACTAATGATAAAAAAATAATATAAAAAACCCAACTGATTTTTAGGTTTCTGTTCCTTTCTAATGTCCTCAATTGCTTTCCAAGCAAGATATTTGTACTTAGGACTTTGTTTTGCTTTAACTTTGCCAAAGATTTGCAGTGAGCCTGAGGCCAAGAGTGAGCTAATTTAGCCCCCAGAAAGACAACTTCATCTTGACTATTCTAACTAATAGAAAATGGGGTTGTTCTGTTGTAGAACCCTTACAGGCTTAACTTTAGCAGCTATGAACACTGCCATAGATTTATCATGTTCTTATTTTTAAAATAATTAAGTAAAAACAAAATGCATAATTAAGTTCTAAATACTGTTATACCAGTAGGCATGTTTATATATTGTAATTAGTCTGAAGTGAAAAATGAGCCAAGTAAGTTACTGAACCACTAGAATATTTCCAATGTTGGAGTGTTTCATCCTTTCCTTCCCCATGTTCTGCTCCATCATCCTAATTTTCACTTCGCAATATATTAGTTATGAAGAGAGAGAAATATAGGGGAGGAGAGTGTAGAAAGGCAGGAAGCTTAGTTCTTTTTAGCAAGGGAAAATATCAAATCATAGAACAACACTGAACTCATTTAGAAATTCAAATAAGTGATCCCAATATAATGTATCAAAAGACATTACTGGAAGTTGAGCTCTGTTTTTTGTAATGTGTCTTTTAACAAACTTACAGTAAATGTACTTCTCTTCAAGGACTGACTGCTGCTTGTCTCACATAGCTTGAAAATACTGAAAAATATTTTTGAGTTAACTTTACATGTCTTCTGTAGGACAAAAATAAAATAAGGGGATGGCCTAGAATGTTTTTTATATGACAATCAAATGGCTTTGCATGTTCTTAAGGGGGGTGGAAAGGATTGGAACAAAGAATATCAGTACAGTCAATTTTAAGTTTGCTTGCAATAATGTATTCAGTTTCAAATCCTCTTCTAGTTATAGCTACTCAGCCACACACACACATACCTACCCACACACTCATCCCTATGGCTATCCTGACAGTTCCACCATCTTAGATTAGTTTTGCCTACTTTGTAAACTTATACATGTTTCATACAGTATTTATTCTTTTATATCTCTCTTCTTTGATCCATGAGGTTCACTCATGTCAGTGCATTTAATTTTAGTACATTCATTCTCACTGATGTTTAGTATTCATTGGGTGACTGTACTACACATTATTTTTTAATTTTGCTGTTGAAGTCCATTTGATTTGCAGGGTCACCCCTGAAGTATGCAGAGTCCTGGACAGACTTTTTTTGTTTTGCAAGGTCCTTGCCTGTATAAAAGATTTGATTAAAAATGAATTACCAAATTTATGGACCCATATGAATATAATGCTTTATTAATAAATGGAATAAAGAAGAGATACTTACATATTTGTTTATTGTCCAAACAGAAGACATAAAGATTCTTCCTAATACCCAGGTGTCTTTTTGTCCAGATTGAGAAACCATGTCTTCATGTTCTTTATTGTCAAATGTCCTATTCCTCGACAATTTTCTTGTTCTCACCACAAGGAAAAGATAGCAACATGGTTATTACCCACCATTCTACACCTATTCAGAGCCTGTTGGGATTGAAGCAATTATTGATCTTCTTGCCTTTGCATTTCCCTAATACCTTTTACTAAGAGCTGGTAACCTCACATCACCCCTATCACATTATCCGTTGTGTCACCTGTGAACTTTGGTGTCCAATATTCTCTCAAAGATTGTTTATTTCATTGATTGTGGTGACAAATGAAAGTTTTACCCATAGAATGCAGAAAATTGTTAACAACACTTCATTCTCTAGTCATGTTAAATTTACATTCATAATTTTATAGAATAAACATAGAATAACACATCTTGTCACTATGTCTTCTCTTGAACTCTTTTGATCATATTCACTACAGTCCAGGAATGTGATATGTTAAAATGTTGATTATAGCGTCCGCCTTTTACAGCCTCTATTGGGGATGATAAGTTAGTAGCCCATCGGCAGAGCAAACAGTGTGGTTCTGTTCACATTAGGAATGTTCTTGCTTTGTTCAACACAGTTTTGGACTGACCCAGGGAAGCATTGTGTTGCTTCATCTGTTGGAAGCAAGAAAAAGCAGATCAATAGGAGCCCCTGGCACTACAGAACATCAGCCTTGATAGCCTGTGGAGGAGCCAGGCCTGGTCAGCTCTGGAGACTGACATGTGATAGTCAGTCTGTAGAAAGGGTAGGAGATTGCACTGAGTGCCCATGGTGGGATGTGCACCACCAGCCTCACCATTCCCAGGTGCAATAGACTAGAGGTGGCACCGAGGTAAGAGCTGGTGCATGGGCCTACACATGTGGCTCAAGTTCAAGGACTAGCAGTGGACTATTGGTAGCCCAGAGTCCTGTGTCTATCATGTGTCACCCAAAAATCAGTGTATTGGCACCATTCTGGGGACTCAATCTCATGTGATACTATAAACTTTAAAAAAAAAAATTGCGAAGCACAGAGTCCTGGACCTCCTTGAAGGATATGACCAACCTCACGGGCCAGGTAGAGGATGAGAAAGCACCCAGAGGAATCTTGTAAGCCCCAGTCTGGGCTCAGGTGCCCCACATAGATGGCAATGCCAGCTCAGGCTGATCCTATCCACTGGAAAGAGACAGAAAATATTAAGGAGGAGCCCTTGAGGCACTGATAAGTTATGCTGCTTGCCCAGGTATTGCTGGGTTGTTTCTAGTTTCCTTATTACAAATAAAGCTACTGTGAACATTCTAGGTGCACATATGAAGTAATTTCTGCTGGCCCTATACTTAGGGTGGAATTACTTGATTACAATTACTTTGTTATAATTGAGCATGGCATGTATATTTGCTTTAATAGATGCTGAGAGCTTTCCAGAGGGTTTTTGTCAAGTCACTCCCAGTGGCATGATAATACCAGTTCACATCCATTATCATTGTGTATTTTTTAAGTTTTGCAATTCTAGTGGATTTAGTGGTACTTTACGTGACAGTGGTTTTCAGTCAGTTTCCTGATGAATAACGAAGTAGAGCACCTTTTCATATGCATTTTGGCCATGTTAATATCCTTGTTGATGAAGTGCCTGTTCATCTTTTTTCATTGATTTGTACAACTGTTTTTCTTATTGATTTGTAGGAGCTCTCCATATATATTCTTATTACTAGTCTTTTATTGTTATTTGTATTGCACATATTTTTATCATATGTAAGGCTTGCATTTTCACTCTCTTAATGGTGGCTTTGAGTGATAGAATGCTTTAATTTTAATGAAATCCAACTTATTGACATTTTTCTCTATTGTTAGTACTCTTTCCTCCTGGAGAAATCTTTGTTTAACCCAAGGGTATGAATATACTCCTTTTTATTTTCTTCTAGATGCTTTATTGTTTTGTCATTCTCATTATTCCAGTTGTCCTAGCATCAGTTATTGAAAAGAATGCTTTTTCCACTACAGTGTAGTACTGGCATATTTGTGGAAAAGCAAGTGACTGTGTAAATGTAAGTATGATTCTGGAATCTCTTTTCTGTTAGTTCTCCTTTAAATTTGTGCCAATACCACATTTTAATTACTATAGTTATACACGATATCTTAGTATCTGGGAGTGTATTGCTTTCAAAGTTATTCTTTTTAAAACTATTTGCTCACTACTCTTGGCCTTTCTGACATCATTTATACCTTTGTGCATTATCAAGACTCATCTAGGATAATTTACCTTCTGCCTAAAAAACTTTTTTTTTAGGGTTTTTTTTTTTTTTTTTTAGCTGAGCCATCCTGCCACCTGTTGGCAGCTCAATGGCAACTCAGCTCGGGCTGGCCTCAAACCACTGTTGCTCAGAGCTCAGCTCACACTCTTGAGCAAGCTCTTAACCAACTGAGCCATTCGGTCAGCCCTTTTTTTAGTTTTTTATTTCAGTGTATGTATCCAGGAAATACATATATAGATAATTCCAATTTATTTACTTAGAAATGTCTTTATTTTGCTTTCACTTATGAAGGATATATTTGCTGGATTTGACTTCTAGACTGGCAGGTTTTTAAAAAATAGTTTCAAGTTGTTTTCAAGAATTTTGTTTGTTTTTTCTTTCATTGTTTCTGATGAAACGTTAGCTGTGGTTTTTTTATTGTTTTTTTTTTAAAGAGAATTTTATGATTTGTTCCATTTTATTTTCCCCTCTAACTGCTTTTTAATTTTTTAAAAATTTTAGAACAGTTTTAGATTGACAGAAAAATTGCAACGTTAATATAGGGAGTTTCCACATTACCTGCACCTAGTTTCCCATATTATTAACATCTGGTTGCCACTCCTGAACCAATATTGATACAGTATTAACCAAACTCCATACTTTATTTAGATTTCCTAATTAAATCTATCAAATTCTTAATATCAGTTGTCATTTCAGTTTTAGAACTTTTATTTATTTTTTTTCATTGATTCTTACTCTCTGGTGAAATTTTTCATCTTTACCTCCATTTGCTTGACTTTTTTTTTTTAAAGATTTTATTGGGGAATTGGGGGAGGGGAACGGCATTGGAGAATCGGGGAAGGGGAACAGACAAGTTGCTGTCTTTTTGTTCTTCAGTCTAGTTGCGGAGGACGTTGCTTCACTGGCTCCTATTGGTATCGTCATTGCACTCTTTCCGGATGAGGCAGATCGGTCGCCGGCCTCTAGATGGTCGCTCACCTTGGCTATTGGCAGCTCACACTGGCTGCCAGCCACTCACGCTGGCTGCCAGCCAATCACTGTAGCCTATGGCAGCCCACTGCAGCAGGGGCTGCAGCCCACACCATCACCGGGGCTCGCACAGCCCAGCTCCAGGTGGAGCTGTTGTTAGCTGGAGGGCAGTGTCACTGGCCCTCATATGTGGGATCCGAACTGGAGCCGCTGGTGTCCCAAACCAGCTCTTAACCATTGCGCCACTTGGCTGGCCCATTTTTCTTGACATTTTGATCATAGTTATTTAAAATCCCTGTCTAATATCTCCAATATCTGTTTTACCAGTGGCACTGCTTCTGTTTTATAGTTTTCTGTTGGATTTTGATCATCTGGCTTTCAATTCTGGCATGTCTTTTGATTGTGTGAGAACATTTACATGATATTATCCTTCTCCAGAAAGGATTCAATTTTCTTCTCACAGGCAAATGCAACGAATCATTTTACTGGAGTCAAGTCTTGGTTTCAGCCTTTCTTGGGCATTTTGTGCTTTTTCTCTATGGGGTAGCCTTTTAGGGTCTTACCTGAAATTCTGAATTGTTTACCGGGAACATTCCCCTTGGCAGGCCCTGACCTCGTTTCTGCAGCACCACAAAACTTCAGATACCTTTGCTCAGCATTTTAGCCTCCCAGCCTCGTTTTCTGCTTGTCTTCTTGGTGCCTTGCATATGCAGCTTGGGTGTCAGCCAATGCCTCTTGGGGAAATTGTACATAGAATTTTTAACTCATTTCTGTACAAGTCCTTCCTATCTGTGATCGTGGCCCTGAAAATCTGGGCATCTCCAAACTCTAACTTCTGCCTCCTCAACCTGATGGAACGACCTCCAGCTCTAGGAACTGCTTTCTGCCTCTCTTCTCTGGGCATATTGGTAAATGCCCCAGAGAAAAAGCAGAGGCAAGTTTGAGTCTCACCTTGGTGAGCACAGACTTTCTGTCTATGCTGTTGATCTTTCAAGTCCTGTCTTCTTTAGATGATTTCTATGCCTTCAAATATTTATTTATTTATTTATTTATTTATTTATTTATTTTTGTATTTATTCAAAATAAATCAGCATTTACTGTTGACCTCAGAGTGAGGGTTAATCTGATGCACGACACTTCATAATGCCAGAGATGGAAAAAGTCATAGTTATTTTTAAAATAACCCTTTGACCATGCCACACCTGGAGAGTTTCATTGGTCCTAGTTGCTATCTAGTCCCAACTTGTCTTCATCTTTTTGCCCCTCTTTCGTTATCCCTTTTCTCTTTTGCTCTCATTTTCTCTTCTTTTTTGACCATAACAAAGTCCTCTGCTTATCTCATGCAGAGCACTGTTGTTCTTTTTAGTTTTTTTGAAGCCCTAAACTCTGTTGTCACCCTAACTGCCAAGATCCATTTTCCATCCCAAGCTTTTAATTTTCCCAGTGAAGACAGTTTCAACTTTAAGGGGACTTATAATTTGATTGTTAGAAAATTCTCGCCCTATGCCCACCAAATTTCTACAAATGTATGCATGAATTTTAATATGAATGATGCCAAATTTCAAAGAGAAATTGAAGTGGCTTGACAGGAGTAAGTCAAATCCTTAAACCTAAAGTGTATTTTTGTATTTATTTTGCTCTCAATTTGAAGAGTAATGTTTTGTGTACTTGACTAGGTTTTAAGATCTTAGAGAATAGTTAAAGCTTCAAACCTGACTTGAAGCTTCTTAAAATTGAAGGAGATACAGATATAGATATATGTATTTATATTTTTGAAATTGACTTCTAAATGAAGCATTGATACTACCTATGAATGTTGCCCTTTTAAGCCTGAAACCCCCTTCCATTTTATTTTCTTAGGCAAATGCTCTGGATTCGCTTGGCTAACTTATCATTTAAGCAATTTCTCAATGTATATATGCTATTCACTTAGTCAACAAATATTTATTGAATGCCAGGCACGATAATTAGTGCTAAGCATACAACGGTGAGCAAAACATGAATGGCTTCTGTCCCCATGGAGCCTACAGTTCTATTGAGGGGGAACAAATATTAATAAAATCACAAAATACAAGTAACAAATTGTGAAAATGTTGAAAAGCAAATGGGCAGCCTCTGTGAGAGCATGTAATAGAGGGATCAGATATTAGATGGGAGTTAAACAAAGCCTCATTATGTTGAAATTTTACCTAAGGTTACACATAATTTCTACCATTACCCTGAATAATCAGCA
The DNA here is from genome assembly GCA_033961575.1 of Aselliscus stoliczkanus. NCBI lineage: Eukaryota > Metazoa > Chordata > Mammalia > Chiroptera > Hipposideridae > Aselliscus > Aselliscus stoliczkanus. The sequence goes on from CM066728.1 coordinate 183,444,418, forward strand.
AGAGGAATGATTTTTCAGTTACAACTGGAATCCAAGCTTTTTCTCTGACTGTAGCACAAAATTTCTAATCATCACATTAATAAAATTCCAGTGTGTAGGAGGTATCCAACAAGCCTACATATTATGGGGATAGGATACCTTTATGTTAAGTATCACTCTATTAATGGTATAGGGACAGAGAAAGAAAGAGGTCTTTGTTATATAGGACTAAGTAAATTTATACATCTGGCATATTACTTTAAAATTTCATTTACGCTCCACATTGGTGCTGATAGTTGGAAAGAAGGATGTGCTAATATTTTTCGGGAAAATCACATTTACTTGAGCATAAACTCAACATATATGCAAAAATAATGAAAGTTGAATATCTCAGAAGATAATACCTGCCAAACACTATTGTCACTTGAAATGCTACTAATTTTGTTCCTGTGGCTTTGCCAAGGGAACACTGAGCAAAGGAATGGAGGCACTATGAACATCGTAAGAAAGGAATGGAGGCATGAATGTGTACAGTATTCCTGGGGAATGGCAAGCACAACAGTGAGTATAGACAGGTAGAATGGAGTGCAAAAAAATAGATTGCCTCCAGATCATGGGTTTAGGGGTATCTTGCAAAGAATTGGTAGGTACTGGGAGAGCCACTGAAGGTGTGTGTGTGTGTGTGTGTGTGTGTGTGTGTGTGTGTGTGTGTGTGTGTGTAAATAACTGTTATTTGGTAAGATTGCTCTGAGAAACCTGAGAAAGTGGATTGAAAAGAGGAGATCTCTGAACTGTGAGACTGGTTGGAGCAGATCATAAGTCTGCTAAGGGGTGATACTCAAAAGTTTAAGGAATATCACCTCTAATTAAAGATAATCTTTTTTCTTTTTTTTTTTTTTTTTTTACTTTTGGAAAAAGCTCAACAACTGGGGAATAGATTGGATTGAGAGATACTGGTGAAAAACAACTCACCTTTGAACAATTGATTTATATTTCATAATTTGGGAATCTTTAGGAGATTTTCATATTACTTTAAGGATTATATGTTCTGACTTTTTGGTTTTTGTCTCCTCCACCCCAACCATGTTAATATGTAAAGAAATCCTCATCTTTATCATTTGCCTCTGAGCCATGGACAGTTCTAACGTAAATCATTTTAGAAGCCTCCCTAATTAAAATGGAAACCCATTGTATCAGTTTGTCTGAAGGAGCTAGAGTAATGCACATTTGAATGTTTGTCTGAATATAGCTTTCAGGCTATTGACAGAAATTTGAGACAGAGGCCAAGCTTAGCAGCGTGGACCCAGAGAAATACCAAAGCCAGGCATGAATATTTACTGACAGGCAGTTAAGCAAAACAGCCATTCTGCTGTTTATCATTTCACTGTCCTGGATATTTGTTTCTTATTAATCTTCTGGGATGTATTCATCCTTTGCTGAATCCATTATTAAACAGAGAACAGCCATTGTATTAGCATTGTTTGTTCCTACTCAGGTTGATAGAGAAAAAAATGTGTTAGATGTAGTTAAAAGAAGTTGTATTACTTCTCCAATTATGTGCGTTTACAAATAGAACAAGATTAATAAGATACCCTATATTTTTAGTTGTTTTTAGGTGAGAAAAATTGTGCATCTTAAAAATAGATTGTAAAGCATAATGTCAAATTCTCTAAAGTCTGTCCCCTGCTCCCTGGGAGTTTTAATAGAATTATAAAAGCAATTATGATGATGGGTTTTTGTGATGTAAAAATATACAGGATTTTGTGCTTCATAGGCCAACTAAGAATTGCTATTCTAGGATGATTTTGCCATATTATCTATAGTTTTAATTATTGCTGTATGAAAATTAAAAATAATATTATTTTGTTTTACTGATATTAACTATATATGTATCTACAATTCTCTTTCTTTTAACAAGCTTGCAATTTAGAGATATAGTGACTGAGACCCAGAGAGTTTAAGTAATTTGCTTAATATCAAGTAACTATAAATAAAGACATTGATATTCAAATTTAGCTGTCTTCAAAGATCCTATCTTTTCTAATATAACCTGCTACTTCTTCACAGAGATAAATGTCATACCAAATTATTTTTCTTCTACTGAGAGGAGAAAGATGAGGCATGGAGGAGTTGTGTCTTGACAACAGGAAGTAATACTACCTCACTGTAATAAAAAATGGCAGTCAGTCTTCTGGTGGCCTGCTCATTAGTGTCTCAAAGAAAAGAATTTGGTTCTGGTGATGGCAAATTCTTGGCAACTCAGAGAAAGAAACAAAACACAAACACTTTAAAGCAGACTTCTGCTGTTACTTCTATGTGAGAGACTTATACTTTTGTCTTTTTGTTTTCCCAAAGTGCTAGTTTGAGGAAAACCAGATCTCTACCTCATTTTGACCTGAAAGGGTTGTGTGAAGCCTTATAACTTACTGCCTGATAGATGATGTCATGGTGAGTGGCATGTACAAGGATGGAGTCAGTGATCCCAAACTCTCCAAAGTTTGATTTGTATTTTAAAAATGTATACGGCTAGCCAAAAGGAAAGATACATTCAGTGGAAAGGAAGCAAATTTTGACATTTTAAAAGCTCATGTAAATTTCACAATTGGAACTGTATCAGGGGTTAACAAACTAAGCCCCTCTGCTTGTGACAAACCTCCATCATCTGTGTGTGACCCCCAAGTTAAACATGGTTTTTACATTTTAAAAGGATTGTAAACAAAAGAATAAACCCCAACAAGCAAAGAAGAATATATGAGAGGACGTATGTGGCCCCCAAAACCCAAAATATTTACTATCTGGCTATTTACAGAAAAAGTTTGCCTATTTCTGAACCAAACAATGAGGTTAAGATATCGAAACATTTACCACTTCTATTCCATGCAGCTTGCCTTAGAGAAACTAGCTTTGGGCTTGAATCCTATTTACTGCCTGTGTGAATGCAGGCAGAACACATAATGTTCTTGAGGCCCCTCTTATTCATTCATGAAATAGGTATAAATATTACCTATGGCAAGTTTAGTGGGAAGGATTCTATATGTAAAGAAAGTTTTAAGTGTCCAAAGCAGATTGCAAAGTAACATGCAGACCGTAATCTTCATCTTTGTAGAAATATGTTTATTTTTACGATCGTATTCATATGAAAAATTCCTGGGAACATAGCTACTGAATTGTTAATAGTGACAAATCATGGAGAGTGAGGATATTATTTTTAATCTTTATTTTATATAGTTTTGTATTAAAATTTTTATCAGGCACAAGTTTATTAATTATAGACTAAAAATAATTTTAACGTTTTTGGCGTACAATAGTGTTGATTCTTCCTTGCTCCTTAAGGACAGATGAGAGATCCTCTCAATGGCTGCTTCTAATTTGTGAATTGGAACAATATTATGGAAAAGCCCTAAAGTATAAACCTGGGATAGCAGGGCTGATGTTATAGGAGAATAAGATGCAGTCTTTTAAAATGTACTTTATGGTTTAACAATTTATAATGTCTTGACTTATGAAAGGAAAATCAGATTCAATACGGTTGACCCTTGAACAATATGTGTTTGAACTGCTTGAGTCCACTTATACGTGGATTTTGTTAAAAAAATACCTGTACTGTTTTTGACACATGGTTGGAAGTTTACAGATGCAGATGGCTGACTGTATGTATTGATCTCCGCCATTTTATACAGGGGACTTGAGTATTTATCTACAGATTTTCATATCCTTGTGGTGTCCTGGAACCAATTTCCTGAAAATACCAAGGAAAAACTTAAGATTTGGAGGAGTCAAAAGTTGTATGAGGATTTTCAACTAACATGAGAATCAGAGCCCCTAATACCATGTTGTTCAAGGGTCAACTGTATTTCATTACAGGTTTTAGACTCTAACTATATGGCAGGATGGGGTGTCCTCACAATAGGATGCCATTTTCTCCATGCCTCATTTGGAGGAAAATTTCATCACTTACATATATCCTTGACTGTCTTTGCCTCTGAAATCAAATTCATGGATAGCTCAGTCTGTCCTCAGCAGACCCAACATGTCTGTTATTGGTGAATGTGACTGTGGCTGAAATTATTTCTGTAATTAATAAGAAATAAATAATTAGCCTCCTTATCCTTCTATTACAAACCAACTCGGGCTCCACCAAGCCTGTAAAAGTTCAGGACTCCCTTTGGCTGGTAGGAAGTGCTGTTTGTCATGGTGCAGCTATCTTAAGCCTCATCCAGATATATAATGCAACTTAAAAAGGCTCAATTTTGCCTGAAGTTGGGAAATGTGTCCATTAGCATTATTCCTAAATTCTGTGACTCCAAACTCATGCTGCCTTGACTGCCTGTGGGAAGCTGATAGCAACCCAGTGTCTGACAAGGCCACATTGCCCTGCTCAGCACTGGATATTAGGGGTGCTGCCTTATGGTTGGTCATGTAATATCTCCTGCCTCTGTGAACCCATGTGCCTTTTCTTCTATAGGAGACAATATATTCACTACACTTGTGACATGTTCCTGTGGTACCCCAATGAGCTAACTACGCAGCCAATGACGGGTAAGATCTCCTAAAAGAGGGGAGACAACCCAAGCCAGGTGGTAGTTCCGTGGGGAACCCCTGAACTGAGATATTGAGGACTCAAGCCCCTTGGAAACCGAGGCACAGACCTCTGACAAACTCAGGCCAGAAAACTCAGGCCTGTGAGAAGCTGATGCATTTGCCTAAGGGCCCTACTGTGAATAGTCTCCTGAAAGATTAAGTCTTCAGGCCTTGAGAGTTCCGGGTAAGAGGCAGCTCTAAGACATCCGCTGACCATGGATTTGTTAATCAGCCTTGTGTGAATTCCTTTGCCCAGTGCCTTGTTGCAGCAACAGATACTGAAGCTTTGACTGAGAAACGGATGCAGCCCTCTGTAGGATAAGAGAGGTGTGAAACCCTTTTGGTTGCTAGGTATTGTTATTTACAAACGAATAGATTTTACATGCTTTTACCTTAAACACAGCCACTCCTAGTCTTTTGGTATAGCTCAAGTATACTGTGAGTTTTATGATTGTGTTTAACTGCTAGAATTTAGGATGATTTCTAGATAGTTAAGATAGCTTTAGTAAACATTCTTTAGGTGACTTACAGAAACCGAGTCTGGGTTTCATAGCAATTATCATAATAAAGACAAGGTAATCCTTTAACGGAAGAGTAAGTCACAGTACACCCTGGAGAGAGCACTTTCAGGGGAGTAGAGGACTGCGTAAATCCTGAGAACTACAAACCACCGTTAATGATTTGTTGCAGTTTGCATCCTTGATAATTCTCAATAAAAGCTATGCGCTGACCCGATTCGGGGCTCAGTCTTCCTTGGCTGAGTCCCTTGGGCTCAGTCGTCTTTGGCCGAGTCCCTTGGTCTTGCTCTTATCTTTCTTCTGTCTCTTGTTTTTCCTTAATCTGCGTCGCCCCTCTCGTGTCCCACTTCCCCTTGCCACGCAGGACGTGACAACTGCCCAAGTTCAAAAACTTTCAAAATCCCCTCATTAAATAGCCCAGAATAACCCAAATATCTTCTAGACCCCATGAACTGTAGAATTCTAGGTAAGGTCACTTGAGCAGCTTCTTACCAAGACTGATGGCTAAACTTGTCCTCTGTAGTTGCAGTGCTCTTTTGTTCTTTGTACCATGCCCAGGCCTTGCATATAATTTCCCTTAACTCCCACTCTTCTGGGATCAGTTGCCTACCTCAGTTTTCTCTCACACCTGAAGTGTTAATTATCCATTTTCATCACCACAGTTGCCCAGCAGCACTCTCTCCACTGTACTTAAGATCACTGTTATTCATTTATCCTTTTAAGATGGTTGGAAGAGTCTTTCCTTTTTTAGAGGTGTTTCTTTTACAGGATGTAATACAGTTGATTTAATTTTATTACTCAGCTTTCTTGAATAGGATTGTCTCAATGGAGTGACTCTTTCCTGTCAAAGGTACATAAGCAGTCTGGAATGGGAGGAAGGGCATAGGTTGGCTTAAATTCAAGTAAAATTTTATTTTACCTTTACCCAAAACTGCCTGTTAAATCTCATTCTTCACCTCTCAGTGACTGTTCTGTAGAGGACTGTGTTGTCACCCTGAATCTAACCACCTAGCATTGCCATTCTTTCTCAGCCAAGCCTCTCATACGTTTCCATTTGGTCTACAATTGGGAACAGGGCTTGGGCCTTTCCCATAGGAAATATGATTCTTAGGAAAACTTTGGAAGACACCTAGTTATCTGATTAAGTTTCTGTATTCTGCAATTCTTTTAAAAAATATTCTATATTTTAAAATAGTTTTAGATTTACTAAACATGACAAAGGATAGTACAGATTTCTCATATACTCCTCACCCAGTTTTCCCTCTTGTTAATATCTTCCGTTAGTTGGGTACATCTGTCACAACTAAGGAACCAACAATGGTATCTTACTATTAACTAAATTCAAAAATTTGTTCAGATTTCACAAGTTCTGCAATTTTTAAGGAGATATTTTTTGCCAAGACCACAACAAATGTATGGGAGAATGTTGTCTTTCATATTTTAGACTCAGTTCTGCTCTTTTCAGGACAATGTGTGACAGTTAGTTGCTTGGTTGACAATTAATTATATGATTTTCTAAGTGTGTTAATTACCGGAGATGCTGAATAAAGAAGGCTCTGTTCTTGACCTCAAGGAGCTTATTGGTTGGGTGGTGGTGATCTTAAACATAACCTAGCAGTTTTTTTCTTTACTGTTTCTCTTCCTCCAATTTATACTCTATTTTATCCAGCATGGCAGTAGATGTCCAGCTATGACCATCATCATAAGTTTGTCATTTTCTGCTGAGAGAGAAATACAATCACAAATTAAATATCACCTTCCTTAACAGATATTAAATTTTACTCTGTTTAGTACATTTGCCAGTCGTTAGACAAATAAAAACAGCGTAAGATATATCGTATACCTTTTTTAGCTTGTTACCTAGGGTATTGTCGTATAACAAAAGACAGTGATACAAGGTAGCCTCAGTTAGGTCCAAACAATGCTGCCAACCAAGAAATTAGAAAATGAGACAATCACTCCTAGCTGGAACTGGCAGGTAATGCTTCATGGAGGAAAGCTTCAAATCATGCCCAGAAATAAAACTGTACGTGCATATGGAGTTTTCAAGGGTTGAACTAGACCAGCCAAGTTCATTAAATGCCTTTCCCCTCCACCTTTTCTTTGGTGTTGCTCATTTTCTCATATTTCTTGCCTTTTTTACTTATCTGTGTGCCAAGACATTGCATTATGGTGAGCCATTGTTCATTTGTCATTAGCTGAATTAGAAGAAATGGTTTAGATGGATTAAGATGGACAGCAGCAGGCCATGACACCCTGAGAGTAAATAAATGTAACACAGTGGGTATGGAAATTATCCTGGTTGCTTCACTTCTCTGAATTCCAATGCTGGCCTTGAAATACTCCTATACCAGTGATTAACTGGCTGGTTGTCTGGATATTATGCCGCAACGTGTACTGTTGGCCTAGAGTCCTAGCTCATGGTAGAAATTAACACTCATTCTTTATACTTCCTGATGTCCTCAAATGTTGTTTTACCCATAGGATATAAATGGAGATTTTCTGTCAAAATTCTGTCATAATATTCTACATTTAGTTTTCTGATAGTTTTTGTCACATGGATTTTTATTTTTAAAATATAAATGGCACATGAATTATTATATATATATATATATATATATATATATATATATATATATATATATATATATATTCTGCCCCCCCCCCACCAAATGAGGTGAATCCTTTAAAGGAAATGAAAATAAAAATTTCATAGGGTATAGGGGCAGAGAAAACGCTCATCACAGGCTCATCTGACAAGTCTCTTTCAAGAGCTTGTCCACAGATTGAAGATTCACTCTTTGCTCAATTTGCATCCTTGGCCCAATAAATGTTTTATGACCTCCCTCTATGAGCACTCACAGCCAGAAGGAGGTAATGCAAAATTGATCTGTATATTAAAACTGCTGAGCCAAGCGGGCTTGCTCCTGGAATTACACTGATTATGTATTTGTGTGATTCAACAGGCCCTACCGAAACACCATAGTACTTGAAAAGACACCCATCAGCTGCATTTTTTTATATACACGGTTTTTTTTCCTCCCCATCTTAACCCTATGGACCAACTTCTATATTCAGTTTTTTAAGTCCCCTTTGGGCTTATGAATAGCAGTAAATGTTTTCAGAAAAGATGATGCTTCACCCTTATGCTCCACAGTCTATTACTTCCAGAATACAAAGAAGGACACGGAGCTTAAAATAAAACACACAAGGGTTGTGGTCCCAGCTTCCCAATTTATTTGCTCTGTGGATTTGGGAAAATTATTTTATCTCTCTGGGCCTCATATTGGTATTTTAAAGTGGAGATAAGAACATCCACATACCCAAGTTATTGCAAATGTAATCTGTATAGCCAGGCTTTGGTTGTCTGTGAATATAAAATGAGGTCCATTTCTTTTAGTATCCATGTTATGATGGTGAGTTAATATTGGTATGATGGATCCCCTTAAAACATGCCCTAATTATTTCTGGAAATGACACCGGTTTCTCTTGTACATGGGCTAAGAACAAATTCATTCGAGTTCTTCATTCTGTCCTTTTTTGACAAGCTCCCAAGGTATTTATTTATATAACAACTATTTTTATTGAGTACCTATTTTGTGCTAGAAACTTTTCTGTGTATGGGTTGTGTGGTGAATGGGACAGACGAGGTTTTTGCTTTCATGAAAGTTATGGATGATGGCAGGTGGGGGCTGAGGGAGTCAGACAAAATAAAATAAATAATTACAGATAAGGGAAAATACTGTGAAGGAAATAAAACGGTGCGATCCATTGGCAAGCTAGTATAAGGGAACAATATTAGAGACGGTGATGTCAACTCTTCTCTGAGGAGTTGACATTTGAGCTAAGATCTTGGCAGAGAGGTAGAGCCTGCTAAGTGAAGATCAGAGGCAGAGGAAGAACATTCCAGGTTGAAGGAGCAATAAATGCAAAGTTCTGAGAAAAAACCATTGAGCTAGAGCAATCAAAGGAAGAGGCGTATCCTGGTCATCAATTCTGACACGTGGGTTTCTTCCCCACACCACCAAGCAAATTTTTGATACCAGCTGGGAATCTTACAATTCAACTCAATTCTGACCCTATCTACCCAGAGATAGCATCAGATTCCACAGGGTACGTGTTGAGTCTCACAAGACTGCCACCTTGTTATCTGTGCTTCTGACTGACTTGCTATAAATCAGAGGTTCCCACAATCCCCTCCTTGGGTTCGATTAATTTGCTAGAAAGGCTTACAAAGCTCAGGAAATCAGTTTACTCACTAAATTTCCAGTTTATTACAAAGCATATCAAAGGATACAAATCAACAGCAGATGAGGAGATGCACGGGGCAAGGTATGGAGAAAGGGCAAGGAACTTCCATGCCCTCTCCTAGCGCACCCCTCTCCCTGAATCCCCACATGTGTAGCAGTCTGAAAGCTCTCGCTATGTTCTTTTGGGTTTGTATGGAGGCCTCATTACATAGGCATGTTGATTATATCATTGGCCACTGACAATTGTTTCAACCTCTAGCCCCTCTCCCCTCCCCTAGAGGTCAGGGTTGTAAGACTGAAAATTCCAACCCTCTAATCAATCACATGGTTGGTTCCTCTAGTCACCAGCCCTGGTCCTTACGTGACCTAGGGGCTTTCTAAAAGTCACCTCATTAGCAACGAAAGGCACCTTTGTCATGATCATCACTTATGAAATTCCAAGAATTTTGGGAGCTCTGTGCCAGACCTGGAACTAAGACCAAATATAAATTTCTTATTATAAATCACAGTATCACAGGGAAATGGAGCTGAAACAGTGAGAAAGGGATAAAATGGTACAAACTGAGTCTGAAGTTGTGCAGGAACCTTATCATGTATGGCCTTGCAGGGCATTGGAGAATAATTAGAATAATTGAAAGATATTGACATTTTTAAAACAGGTAAGCCACATGATCTAATTTACTTTTTAAAAAGATAATTCTGGCTGTTGGATGAGTAAAAATGTGGGTGTAATGGTAGAAATTAGGAAAATATTTTGCTATTATTGTAGTCCAAGTAAGAGAAGATGTTGGCTGGCTTTGTTATGGAGGTAGAATTGGAGAGAGAGATATGAAGGATTTGAGATCTACTTTGATATAGAACCAATATGACTTGTTGACAGATTAGGTAAAGGGAAAAGGGAATTCAGAAGTGATGCCTAGGTGTTGTTGTTATTTATTGACATGAGAAAGGAATAAAATAATATATATTTTTTTTTTGGTGGTGGCCAGGTGGTACAGTACAAACCATGAGTTTTGTTTTGTTTTTAATAAGCTATTCTTACATTTACTATTGGAGATGTCAAGCATTTAGATATATAATCTGAAATTCAGTGTTGAAAGAATGGTAGGAGATTTAAATTTGAGAGTTATGAAAATATTGGGATGTTGGAAAAGTCATCAAGTATTTTTTCTATGTTTTTCATTGCAAAAATGTATCATGATTTTTCCGACAACCCGATATATATGGCATTTAAAGCAATGGGTCTAGATGAGTTCTTTGAAAACATGAATGGGAGATAAAAGAAGAGGTGATAGGAGCAATCTTTAGGATATTCTAATATTTACAAGTTGGCTAGAGAAGAGGAGAAAGCAGATTGAGAGAGGGATAAATCAATGAAGGTGGGGGACAAATGAGATAATGTATGATGTCCTGGAATTCAAGAAAAAAAGTGTTTCAAAAAGTATTTGGGTAACATACTGCTGTGAAGTGAAGCAAGAAGAGACAGAGAAGAGATTATAAAATTTGGCAACATGGTGATCATTGACAAGATCTTGACAAGAGCTATTTCTCTGGAGTATGAGAGTGAAAACCCACTGAAGTGAGTTGAAAATAGGATGGGGGTTGAGGAAGTGGATATAGACAACTATTTTGACACATTTGGCACTTGAGGGAAGTAAAGAAAGGAGATGCTTCTTGGAAGGATAGGAAATGTCCAGGAGGCTTTTTTGTTTTGCTGTTTTTGTTTTCCAAATGTTAGATCTAGAGCTTGCATGTTTGCCAATGTTAATAATCCTTGGAGAAGAAAAAATTCATGATTCTAAAGAGAGAGGGAATCATTCTCAAAGTGAAACCTTTGAGAGGGCAAGAAAGGATGTCTGTAGAACACAGGTGCTTTGCCTGGCATCTGATAGACAGGGACTGGTCTTCAGTTGTAAATGAAGAGGAAGCAGAGGGTGTAGTTTCATTTGGGGGGACACTGAAGACAATTCCATTTTATTACTTTCATGATTTCAGTGGAGTACAAGTTATCATTTAAGAGTGAGCAGAGAAGAAGAAGGGTTTTGAAGGATTTAAGGAGAGAAGAGAAGATGTGAAATAGTCACCAAGGGGAGAGAGAATGTCCACTTATAAGGAAATGTACTGGTGTTGCCAGGCAGGCTTGAGTACCCTCTGAGAAAGAAATGAATTTAAAGGGAGACATGCTAGTTAAGGCGGGGTGCCTCTGCCTCTGTTGCAGCAAGGCCTGCTGAAAATATGCTCTCCACCCAGAGCTCTCCTGGTGATGGCTGCTGCCCCTGCTCTGGGAGGCTCTGTGATGACAGGGACTATTCCCTTTGCTGTTCTATTCCAAGCATAAAACCGGTACCCATGGAACAAGATCAGGCTGCAACTTTTAACCAAGTTTTATTCAAGGTTTGGATCTGTTAGAAGGAATCAATGATGATATGAATGTAAAAGTATTCTGTGATATAGCTACTCTCAGAGTTCACGGGAGCATTTTCGGGGGAGGCCTGATGAGTATTTTGATGTCTATAAGCCAACTGGCTGCCATGTGGTAGCAAGGGCCTTTCCAAAGAGAATGCCCTTGAGAGTTTGAGGACCAAGTACTTGAAGGCTCAGGGAGATGAAGACACTCATTCTCATCTAAGCCTAAATCCTATCTTCCAACACCCCATTTTCTGTCCCTAGGATCTTCCTCCTCCCAGGTTGACCGACAATACTAGTACCAGTTTTCTTTTGAAGAAAGTCTATGTTAACCAAAATAGATGGAGTCTTCTTCAGTGGCCTGAATGAGATAATAATATCAGGGTATCTGGATTATTCTTTGTAAATACATGACATATAGAACATCAATGGTCTAGTCCAATCACATACTTTAAAAGTCAACTAACAGTACTTCAAGGGGAAACCATATTGGTGTGTCCTTTCTATAGTTCTCTCCATCTCAGCTACTCATATCCTATTTCAGCTGCCCAAGAACACACACAATTCCAATAAGCAGTAGTATTTCCTCAGTCTATACACAGCCCAGGAATAGTTTGCAGAAACAGGTTTTATGCAGGGCAATTTACATTGCCAAATAGAATTCATGGCAGTGAATAGTTTACATTTTTCCCTAAAAAAAATATGTCCTGCCTTTACATTTGCAGAATTATGGCTCATTGAAGAGCCCCGCCTCCAAAATGGTTTCTGTTTCCTTCCACAAAGGTGAATTAAGATCTTCCTACAATGATAGATAACCACTATAACTTTTAAAAAGCAGTTTTCACAGGCCTCAAAAAAAGTCTAAGGGCTTTGCTAAGTGAATTTTTAAAAGCATATTTTTAATGTGTCTGGAACGTACCTGCAATATCATAGGGGCCCCATCTTATAAATTTTAAATTAAATCCCTAGGAGATATAGACTTTTGTTATAAGTTAATCATCTAGGGTTATCATACCTAGATTATAGGTACATACCTAGAGAACATGTAGATTCTTCTACCTATAATAATAATTACTATTTTCAGAACACAAAATAAATTAGTATAATGTATATTAGTATTTGTACAGGGACCTAAATTTGCATTATATACTGCATTTGTGCTACTTGATTAGCTCCTTTTCAGAAGCTTATTACTTCACTTTATTAAAAATTGGCAATTGGTATAAGATGGATTCATCTTGAAATTTTCCCAATGGATTTATTTATCAATTTGGTTTAATTTGGCTTCTAGCATGTATTAAAAATAATTAATTATAACAGTGAATTTTTATTACATCACTTTATTAAAAATAAATTCTTTGCCACAATGAGAATCCAATTTAGTTAAGTGTTTACACTGGTTGGATGATTAGAGTAGGGCCAGGGAAATAGAGAGTGAGACAGAAAGAGAGGGAAAAAGATTACAATAAATGACAGGAAAAACATAAAAGACTAGGTTATGGCTACAAAAAATCATAGACAAAAAAAAAAGAAGATATCTTAATGATTGGAAACAAGATGTAACTGCAAATAATGCACCAAAACTCAGGAATGCTGCATAAAGAATGTTGACTGTGAAAGAGAAAATGTTGGCCTGTTGTAAAAAATGCCAATCTTTTTTCTATTTATTCATTCATTTATTCATTCATTCACTCATTCACTCATCCATCAACTGTTTCATCATATTTAGATGAGAACATTGAAGAAATAATTGATGTCTAAATTCTGAAAAAAGTGGTAAAATAAACATAATATCTGGTTATATGTCTTGTCTTTTACAGCCATCTGCATACGTGACTAGTAATCACAATTAATCCTACCATCTTAAAAAAGATCATGCCTATAAAACTATAAAACTCCTAGAAGATAGCATAGAAGATAACCTAGATGACTTTTGGTATGGTGATGCCTTTTTATTTATTTTATTTTTATTTTATTTTATTTTATTTTATTTATTTTAGCTGAGCCATCCTGCCTCCTGTTGGCAGCTCATTGGCAGTTCAGCTCAGGCCGGGAATCAAACCAGCGGCCCTGTTGCTCAGAGCTCACACTCTTGAGCAAGCTCTTAACCAACTGAGCCACTCTGCCAGCCCTGGTGATGCCTTTTTAGATACAACACCAAAGACATGATCCATGGAAGAAATAGTTGATGAACTAGACTTCATTAAAATTAAAAACTTCACCTCTATGAAAGACAATACCAAGAAAATTAGAAGACAAGCCACAGACTGGGAGAAAATATTTGCAAAGGACATATCTGATAAAAGACTTTTATCCAAAATATACAAAGAACTCTTAAAACTCAACAATTAGAAAACAACCAACCAACAACAAATGGGCCAAAGACCTTAATAAACACCTCACCAAAAGAAGATATACAGATGATGGCAAATAAGTGTATGAGGAAGTGCAGAATATATTCATCAAGGAAATGAAAATTAAAACAAGAAAGAGATATCACTGCACACCTGTTAGAATGGCTAAAATCCAGAGCACTGACAACACCAAATGCTGGTGAAGATGTAGAGCAACAGGAATGGTAGTGACTATGGAAGACAGTTTGGCAGTTTTTTACAAAACTAAACTACTCTTAACTGAAAGATTCAGCAATTACCTTTCTTGGTATTTACACAAAGGAGTTGAAAACTATGTCTGTGCAAAAACCTTCACACAACTGTTTATGGCAGCTTTATCCATAATTGACAAATGTTGGAAGCAACCAAAATGTCTTTTAGTAGGTGAATGGATAAATAAACTGTGGTACATCCAGACAATGAAATATTATTCAGCACTAAAAAGAAATGAGCTATCAAGCCATGAAAAGACATGGAGTAAAAATAAGAGCATATTATTAAATGAAATAAGCCAATCTGATAAGGTTACATACTGTATGATTGCAACTGTATGACATTTGGAAAAGGTAAAATTATTGAGACAACAAAAACATTGGTGGTTGCAGAGTTTGGGGGTGGGGAGAGATGAATATGCAGAATGCAGAGGATTTTTACAGAAATGTAAGTGCTCTGTATGATATTATATTGATGAATATATGTCATTATACTTTTGTCCAAACCAATAGAATGTACAACACCAAGACTGAACCCGAAGGTAAACTACTGGATGGTTATGATGTATGCATCCTTGGTAAAAAAAAAAAGTACTATTCTGCTGAGTGATGTTGATAATGAGGGAGGCTATGCATGTGTGTGGGGTAGGAATGAGAAATATCTATATCTTTAAATTTTGTTGTAAACCTAAAACTGCTCTAAAAAAAGAATCAGGCCCTTAACCCAAAAATTTTATATTACTTTTGTTCTACTTGATGCATGGCTAATATGGCTACTGTGAAATTGATATGTGCTGATTCTAAGCTGATTCTAAAACACACACTGCATTTTGAAGTCTTTATAATGATAAAAATATATATAAAATATCTCATTAACAATTTTTATGTGAATTATATTTTGAAATGGTATTATTTTGATATAGTTAAATAAAATACATTATTAAAATTAATTTTACTAGTTTCTTTCAATGTGGCTACCAGAAATTTAAAATTACAAGTGCAGCTTAAATTTTATTCCCATTGTAAAGCACTGCTCTAGACCATTCTACCCCCAAATAATGATAATTGTTGGAAATAATATAGGAAATGAAAACATACATACACAGATATTTAAGAAAGATTATATGACTTTTAAAAAGTTATATACACATTTCCCAGATTAGAAGAATGTATAAATTTATTCTAATTTTGACCTAGAACCTTATTTCTTAGAAATTTTGTCATTCTGATTGCATTGACTTTTTTGCTTTTCTTTCCTAGTAAATTAATTGGACTTGTAAAATTTTTCTTTGATTTTTAATACATTGCCCCTTCCTTTCATGTTATTATCTACTCTCTCACCTGTTTCAAGAGTTTGATAGTGACCCATATATGCCACTCCACATGGTAAATTCTGGGGATCCATTGAGAAACTATGATTCTAGAGTTTGATGTCAGTTTCTCACTGCTGAGTTGTTTAAAGCTTTCCACTCATATAGCCATCCCTCGGGCATTGCAGTTCTGTCTCTCTTACCACCAACTCCTCTCCCTCCATCCCTTTATCCTTTGTGGTGTATGTGCTTGTGTACTTTGGATTTTGTGGACTTTCAGAATGTGTGATATTTAAGAATGGAAACTAATCTAGGTTTTCCAAAGACATGGAACAAGTTATTAGGCAAATACTGGAGATTTTGTTAAATACTAGTCAGGAACCCTGTTATGTTTGAAATGAAGTAGCATCTAACGCTACTGACATGAATGAAGCTGACACTTTGATACAGAAAATGCACTGAATATAAATTTAAATATTAAAGAATAATGAGGTTATAAGAGCCTGAAAAATTGCTTTTGCTTATGCCCAGTAGGAACTGTCATGAGCATGGAATTATGCAACTGTTACTGTGTCTCCAAAACATTACAAAAGTTTAATTGACAGTTAGTTGTGTAATTGGGTGGAAATATTTTGATGGCTTATTTACTTTTTCTATCAATTGAAGTCTTCATTTATTATTATGAAATATTTTTATATATTTATATAAGAAACATACAAATTGAAACATTACTAACCTAAAAACATGTAAGATAGTATAGTCAATTTATAAATGTGGAAGGGTCTCGTAACTGTCCAAGAATGCTAAGATTCTTACTCTCTTATGTATTTTAGACAAAAACATAATTACAATTTATGATCACTTATATTTAGAATATCTATATACTATATGTGTATAATGGTCCATAAAATAAGTGACAACATATGTTATAACACTATTGTCATATTTTCAATTCTACATCTTTATACTTATGAAATTAGAAGTTAATTTGAAGTTTTAATGAATGAAATATTTACATGCAAATTTACTACATAGGCTTTCCATTTATATATGAGGTAATCAAATAATACAGTGAATGTTTAAACAAATAAAAAATTATTACAGTAAAAGACACATTGCCATTGGGCTGGCTGAGTGGCACGTTGGTTAAGAGTTGGCCTGGGACGCCAGCTCTGAGCAGCGGGGCCCTGGTTCGGATCCCACATATGAGGGCCAGTGACACTACTTTCTATAGCTAAGGTGGTGAACAACAGCTCCACCTGGTTGCCTCTATATCTAAGATGGCTTGCAATGGTGTGGGCTGCAGCTCCTGCTGCAGTGGGCTGCCATAAGCTACAGTGAGTGGCCAGCAACCAGCATGAGTGGCTAGCAGCCAGCGCGAGCTGCCAAGAGCCTCCGTGAGCAACTGTCCAGAGGCCGGTGACCGATTTGCCTCACCCGGGAAGAGCACAATGATAATACCAACATGGGCCAGTGAAGCAACGTCCTTCACAACTAGACTGAAGAACAAAAGGACAGCAACTTGTCTGTTCCCCTTCCCTGATTCCCCAACGCTGTTCCCCTCCCCTAATTCCCCAATAACATCTTTAAAAAAAAAAATTTTTTTTAAATAAATAAATAAATAAATAAATAAATAAATAAATAAATAAATAAAATAGAAAGAAACAGTTGCCTTACTTGTTTAAAAAACATTAATCCAGGGCCGGCCAAGTGGCGCGGTGGTTAAGCGCTGGCCTGGGAAGCCAGCGGCCCCGGTTCGGTCCCACATATGAGGGCCAGTGACACTGCCCTCAAAAAAAAATAAAAAAATAAAAAACATTAATCCACAAGGAAAGAACAACATGGTTAAGAAAATAGAATTCTAGTATTTTTGCTGATTCTCAGGAAGCTGAAGAGATGAAATTAACAGAAGGAAACTTGGCAGTGGGTGGGTTGTAATTTGCTTCTCTTTCCTAACCTTATGCAAAATCAGACTCAAGCTATTCCAGACACATGTTATTTTTTAGCTTAAAGACTTCCAGAAATAGGAGCTTCCATACCTTCTCAATAATTAATTTCAATATCTACTGGTACAGCTTGAAATTCTGTGACTCTAAGGTAAGTATGTACTATGTGCTGCTTTAATTTTAAACCTACTATTCTTGTTCTGTACTCAAAGAAAATAAAAATTCTGGTCATCATTCTCTTCAGAGTGTCTGTATTTGAAGAGAGTAGTTTTCAAATTTATAGTCACTGTGTTCATTCTCCACTTCCAAGTGGAAGGGACCTAACATATCCTGAATTTCTAATCTGTCAGAAGCAATTTTACTAACATCTATTGAGTACTTACTATATGCCAAGGACTATTATCAGTACTTTATATATATGAGTATTTGAACTTGTTCAGTTTCCAGAATTACCCTCTGTCTTTAGTCTCCTAATAAGTTTCACAGAGGTGGGTTAGTTCCTCAACTTTGCACAATTAGTGTGATAGTTAATTTTATGTGTCAACTTGACTGGGCCACTGGGTGTCCAGATATTTGGTGTAACATTATTTCTAGTTGTGTCTGTGAGGGTATTGCTGGATGAGATTAACATTTAAATAAGTACACTGAGAGTGATAGGCTGGATTTTTGTGTCCCCCTCTTCACCAAATACATATTTGGAGGTAGTAGTTGGCATTTATCAAAGGCCCATTATGTGCTCCATTTCTAAGTGCAATAACATTTCATTTAATCCCCAACACAAACCTTTGAGGTAGTTAGTGTTCTTAGGCTGGGTTTCCCCCCATCTCTGAAGCAAACCCTAACATAAGGATTGAAATGTAAATGATATATTAAGGTAATACTCCCAGAAGAATCCAATAAGGGAGTGGGAAAGCAGGACAGAGTAGGGGAAGAAGTGAAGCAAGAGTGCAAATTCAGGGAAAGACTCCCAGAAAGTGATTTCAGCCCCCAAGGGACATCCGGAGTGTAAAGCACACCTCAGGGTTTATCCCAGCCTGAAGAAGGGAAGCTGAGCTTTCTTCAGCCACTCATTCGCCACCCTTGATAACGGCTGTCCCAGGGTTTGGGGAAGGGGAGATATAAACTCCCAGGCACTTATGAAGCTCTGTGTTTGGGGACAAGGGGCTCCAGTAGCCTGAGTGCAGACTAAGGAAGAAGAGTCTCATGTGTGGGTAAGTTGGAGACAAAACCAACATCAAAGCTGGGGAGGAGTGCACAGAAAGCTTACAGAGATCTGAGGGGATCTAAGTGAAGCCATGATGCTCTATGAAGGGCAGACTTTGAATGGAGATCACTCTGATGCCAACACCTATGTGCTTTTTCTACTGCCCCATTTCGCCTCTTCCTGTTTCCCTTGCACCAGTCTCTCCCTCTCATTATTCCTGGCTCCCTTGGCAGCCACAGACCTAAGGGCTGAGTTACCGTGCAGCTTGGGCACCAATCACATCTAAGTCAGTGACAGAATCAATACACACAGTTCCATTTCCTAGAAGGTTTAGCAGTCTTCTAAGCTTAAAATGCCTGAGCTAGGAGTTTAGGAAAGTGATTTCATGTTATAATTTATAAAACGTTTAAACATTTTGTAGTTTTATAAAAAATATTTTAAAATGATAAAAATGAAGCAGCCTTTTACAAGCTGGCCAGATCTCCCTCCTTCAGGCCAGTAATGCCCTCTCTGTGCACTTTGGGGGACGCCCCTTTCCTGAAACTCAAGGCATAGCAGCCCTATGTGGTTATTTGTGCTCCTGGTGGGATAAGTCACCCACTGGACGAGGGGACAGACACACTGGATAGCTGACATATGAATATACAGGATACAACAGATCAAACTTCTGGATTTTGGGTTTCTTTTCAAAAGTCTCCTTTATTTTTCCCCTACAAATCAGATTTATGCTTCTAGAAACTTGAATTATGGAAAGATTTGTGGCCTTGCATAGGCTGCAATTTGACAAACAGACAATAGCACTAAGTAAAGGTGTGAAGAACAACTTTGCATTTTTATAGTCGTTTTCACAACCATTGTATTCTGTGGCACTTTGCAGGAAGTGGCAACAACTTTTGCTATAGATCCTACTGGGGTGTGACTACTGAAACCCCATTCTGACCTTCTAAAGTTCATTTGATGGTGTGGGAGACTAAAAATAGCACTCTTTACCTGTTTTTCTTTTTCTCTTTTTATATTTCTTTGAATTTTTCTTTGATGTTTCATACACCTCTCCTTTAAACAAATATTTATTTAACATCCAGTGCTGTACTAAGCCATAGGGGATAAAATGGCAAGCAAGATCATTTAGAATTCCACTTTTGCCACTTATTCGCTTTGTGTCTAGTTTTTGTTATTTACAAAATGGAAATTCTATGTCTCTGTGGGGAATGAAATGAAGTGCTGCACATAAAGGCCTTAGAACAGTACCTGGAGGTCAGTTAATGATTAGGTATTGGGAACTGATTGTATGAATGTCAGGTACTAGTCTAGGAAGTATGAAAATAATACAATACTGCTGTCCTCAAAGAGCTTCCCTATAGTAGGAAACAGGTCTAATGCAGAAACAGATACAAACATTTTAAGTACCGGTGAGTGCAATGAAGAAAATAAAATAAAGTGATAATCAGTTGGAGGTG